>PVIA01000124.1:0-639732 GCA_004024845.1 Tonatia bakeri
TCCCTCCCATTACCACCCTCCCCCTAGCTTTTATCCATGTGTCCTTTAACTTTGATCCTATAAACCTCCCCCCTCTCCCCCGAAATTCCTCTTCTCTCTCCTCTGGTCACTCTCCACCTGTCCTCTAATGCAGTGTTACAAATGCAAATCTCTTAAAATAAGATTTCTTTATAAAGTATGACTAGATGTTAATCAGTAGCCCCCTTGAGTAATAATTAAGAAAACCAATCTGCAGAAGAGTAAACAAACCTAGGCTTGAAAAAGAAAAAAACAAAAACATTATAACGTTACACCTGGAACTGTATGTTTCAGGAAGAATGAGATAAGGGTTGATATGAAGAACAGGAGATATAAAAGACGTTGGCCAGAATTTATTAGTCTACAATGTGCTTGCTAAGTCACATATCTCATCTAATTTAGTCTTCCCACAACACTATTATATATTCTCCTTAACAGATGAAGAATTTGAAGCTAACAGAAGTAAATAACTCAAGATCAGATGCATGAATGTGAACAGAGAAATTTAAATTGATAGAATAAAATAGCAATAATAATAAAGTAAGAAAGAGATAGCTTGTTAATGGACTGAGCTTTTACTTTGATTTGCTCTACTTTGATACTTTTAAACTTAGGGATTTATTAGATTTCAAGATGCTCAAGTTAAATTAATAAATATGGGCAGTAAATTTTATTTCAGAAGAAATCAACAAGTTTATTTCCATCTCAACCACCTTGATTTCAGACTCCGCACATAAAAACAGAAATTCTAATAAGTGATGATTTACAAATATGTTGATAAATGAGAGGTTTAACTGTCACTAATATAAATCCATAAAGTGAAATCCATTATATTTACATAATTTGCAAATTTAGCAAACATGAAAATGAATTTTGAAAACTAGAGTAGGTGTTTATAGGAAAACATTTATAATATTATCTAATTAAAAATATTAAAGAATGTAGTAATTTATGAATTATTTATTCATTAAAAGATGTACTTAATCTAGCAGAGGGTTCTTCAGACTTTTGTGCTTGTGTGAAGGAAGGCTTATGTTTAGGGAGCAATGCACTGAGTAGATAATTAAACATTAGATTAAAGTCCTTAAAAGATGGGTAGGAAAGTTTATTATCTGCCTTTTAACAAGTGAATGAATAACAAGATGATATTTTGCTCATCTGATTGTCTGGAAATTATTGTTTTGGGGAGATTTTCAGTTCCAGTATATAATTTCTGGGAATTAGTTCCAGAATAATATGTAATCAGACCTGGCCACTCTATCTTTTAATTTTTTCATAGATAATTATAAAACCTACTTCTGAAATACAAGGTATATAAACAAAAAACAAAGTTATGTACTAAAATGTGTGATTGGAGATGTGTGATAAGACCTGAGAAGGGCTCCTCTTCTATCTGCGTGCTCAACGTGGCTTGTTGGCACTGAGGACTAACAACATGTACGTAATCCCAGAGCTCCAGTGAAAGAAATTGGCATGCAGCACAGGCTGTTGATAATCATGCCTGACATATGCTTCCAGGAATTTGGCATCTAAAAGTTCTGTGAGCACTTGACAGCCAACCATATTTGCATTTGAGGTTTGGGTGTGGGAAGGAAACTAAACACAGGAAAAGTTTTAAACTTCAGAAAATTACCTGATATTTTTGCCTTCAGCTGAATCAAATTTTCTTTTAATTAATCAGTAGGCATCGACTCTGATTTCACCACCTCTTCTGTTTTATTGGCTGTATTGAATTCCATTTTTTAAATTGAATTTTTAGGGCAAAATTACATACATGTCAGGTATACCATTTTATATTACATCATCTCTATATTGTATTGTGGGTTCACCAACCAAAGTCAAATCTTTTCTTATCACCGTTTACCTTAACCCTTACCCTCTTCTACTTCCTCCCAACCCCCTTTCCCTCTGGTAATCAGTATGCTGTTGTTTGTGTCCATGTTTTTTTTTTTTCAATCCCTTCAACTTTTTCACCCAGCCCCCAACCCACTACCCTCTAACAGCTGTCAGCCTGTGTCCTGTATCTATGAGTCTATTTCTGTTTTGTTTGTTTATTTTGTTCAGTAGATTCCAAAAATAAGTGAAATCTTTTGGTATTTGTCTGTGACTGGCTTATTTCACTTAGCATAACACTCTCCAGGTCCATGTATGGATACATACATGCACAAAAATGAAATTAGACTACCGTCTTATGTCATACATAAAAATAGATTAAAAAAAGGTTAAAGACTTAAATATACTTGAAACCATAAAAATCCTAGAAGAAAACATAGGCAGTAAAATCTTGGACATTTCTCATAGCAATATTTTTATCATATGTGTCCTTGGGGAAGGGAAACAACAGAAAAAAATTTTAAAATGGGGCTACATTAAACTGAAGAGTTTTTGCACAACAAAGGAAACCATGAACAAAAATGAAAAGACAACCCACTGTACAGTTGGAGAACATATTTGCCAATGTTACATCTGATAAGAGGTTAGTGTACAAAATTTATAAAGAACTTAGAAAACTCAACAGCTTCCAATTAAAGAACAGACAAAGGATCTGAATAGACTCTCCTCCAAAGAGGACATACAGATGGACAATAGACAAATGAAAAGATGCTCAATGTCACTAATCATCGGAAAAATGCAACTTTGTATAGTAAGGAATGCTTTCCACAGAAAATTGTCTGTTTTTAAATATAGTAAATGTTTATATGAGATATCACCTCACACCTGTCAGCATGAGTATAATCAACGAGTAACAAACAACCATTGTTGACAAGGGTGTGGAGAAAAGCGAATCCTCATGCACTGTTGGTGGGAATGCAGACTGGCACAGCCACTGTGGAAAACAGTATGGAATTTCCTCAAAAAATTAAAAATGGAACTGTTCTATGACTCGACAATTCCATTTCTGGAAACATCCAAAGAAACCTGAAACACTGATTTGAAGGAATACCTGCAACCTCATGTTCATTGCAACAGTCATTGACTGTGTTCATTGGTTATTTACAATAGCCTTATCAAAGGTACTATGATACAATTACACAATGGAATAGTACTCTAATTTCATTTCTAAAGAAAATAAAGCATAGATGCTCTTTTTCTGCTGCCAAGATCTGTATTCTGAACATTTCATAGTAGCACCAGGTGGCATGTTATACGATTTTTGACTCTAGCTATCATTAAGTTTATTTTGAAAAGTAGACGAAACTTTTGGATAAGAACTAATTATGTCAATTAATGTTCTTTCTGAGGTGGCATGCTGGAAACTTTTATTACATTTCTCATAGATGGATATCTTCTCCTTTTCTGTGTTTCAAGGTGAAATCATCTATTTTAATAACATTCCCTGCCATTAACATATGGGCATGCTACAACTTTTCATTTCTATAAGCAACTAATGGCAAGTATACTTTGATTCTACAAAGAATTCATTGCTTTTTCAATAAGTTCTAATAATGGTATATTAACTGTGCTTTAATTCTTACTAATAGACATCAAAATTTTTCCATGGGTAATAAAATTATTTCTTATACTTTTGAGTAGAATATATAAAAATGTTAGGAGTTAATCATCTAATAGCTATAAGTTTTACAAAGACAGTAGCTCTAGTAGACAGTAACTCTTAAGGATTATGGATTATTGCTTGTTCTGCCAAGAAAAGGCATCTTATTGAACACAAGCCTCCTTAATGGGGTTTTTATGAGTGTGAGCTAAAGACTTTATCAGGTTCCTGTTTTCTAGATTGTTCAATGCAATGTAACAGGGGTATTTATAATGTTTCCAAATGTTAAGTATAGTTAGTCAATAATTTCTCATTATTATCTTAGTTGAACAATGTGAAAAATATCTTCTATAGAGTTTTACATTTACTGCATTTAAAAACAGAAGACTTTCTGTGAGCAGAATTTCTCTAATATACAAGTGGCACAGCTTCTGTTGCACGTATATCATTTATACAGAAATGGCACCATTTAGAGGTATGACTCTACATGAACACTTAGCAGACAAGAAACATATTTTATACAATTCATGGGAGTTTCTAAAGCTTTAATTTATTTACTTTTTACTTAAAATAAACTCTTATTTCTTTAAAAACATCCAAAGAATATAATATAAAGATAAAATTACCCATACATCTACATTTCCAGATGTTTAATTTTTTACAGTATTTTATTATTGTTCAATTACAGTTGTCTGTATTTTCTCCCCACCCCCTTACCCCCTCCAAACCCACCTCACTTCCTTGCTTCCACCCTCCCCCTGGGTTTTGTCCATGTCTCCTTTATAGTAGTTCCTGAAAACCTTTCTCCCCACTGTCTCCTTCCCCTCCCCTCTAGCTATTGTTAGATTGTTCTTAATTTCAATGACTCTGGTTATATTTTGTTTGCTTTTTTCTTTTGTTGATTATGTTCCAGTTAAAGGTGAGATCATATGGTATTTGTCTGTTACCACCTGGCTTATTTCACTGAGCACAATGCTCTCCAGTTCCACCCATGCTGTCACAGAGGGTATAAGCTCCTTCTTTCTCTCTGCTGTGTAGAATTCCATTGTGTAAATGTACCATAGTTTTTTGATCCATTCATTTACTGATGGGCACTTAGGTTGCTTCCAGCACTTGGCTATTGTAAATTGTGTTGCTACAAACCCTGGGGTGCATAGGTTCTTTCGGACTGGTGTTTCAGGATTCTCAGGGGACAATCCCAGTAGTGGAATTGCTGGGTCAAAAGGCAATTCCATTTTTAGTTTTCTGAGAAAATTCCATACTGTTTTCCACAGTGGCTGCACCAGTCCGCATTCCCACCAACAGTGCAGTAGGGTTCCATTTTATCCACATCCTCTCCAACACTTGCTTGTTGATTTATTATGTTGGCCGTTCTGACTGATCTAAGGTGGTATCTCATTGTGGTTTAAATTTGCATCTCTCTGACAGCTAGTGATACTGAGCATCCTTCCATGTGTCTCTGGGCCCTCTGTATGTCCTCCTTAGAGAACTGTTGGTTCAAGTGTTATGCCCACTTTATAATTGGGGTTTTTGTCTTCCTGTAGTGGATTCAGGTGAGTTTATATATTTTGGAGATCAAACCCTTGTCTGAGGTATCATTGGCAAATATGTTTTCCCATACAGTCAGCTCTCTTTTCATCCTAATGCTGTTTTCTTTAGCCACAGGGAAGCTTTTTATTATGATGAGATCCCATTTGTTTATTCTTTCCTTTATGTCCCTTGCTTTAGGGGACATATCCATGAAAATTTTGCTGCATGGAATGTCTAAGATTTTCCTGCTAATGCTTTCCTCCAGGACTTTTATGGTGTTATGACTTATGTTTAAGTCTTTTATCTACCCTGAATTTATTTTTGTGTGTGGTGTAAGTTGGTGATCGAGTTTCATATTTTTGCATGTAGCTGTCCGGATCTCCCAACACCATTTGTTGAAGAGACTACTTTTTTCCCCATTTTATGCTTCTTCCCCCTTTGTCAAATATTAATTGACCATAGAGACTTGGGTTTATTTCTGGGCTTTCTGTTCTGTTTGATTGGTCTATGTGCCTGTTTTTATGTCAGTACCAGGCTGTTTTGATTACAGTGGCCTTGTAATACAGTTTGATATCAGGTATTGTGATCCCTCCTGCTTTGTTCTTCTTTCTCAAAATTGCTGCAGCATTTTGGGGTCGTTTATGGTTCCATATAAATTTTTGAAATGTTTGTTCTATATCTGTGAAATATGTCATGAGCACTTTAATAGAGATTGCATTGAATCTATAAATCACTTTGGGTAGTATGGCCATTTTGATTATGTTAATTCTTCTGATCCATGAGCATGGTACATGCTTCCATTTGTTTGTGTCTTCCTTAATTTCTTTCTTCAGTGTTATATAGTTTTCTGAGTACAAGTCTTTTACCTCCTTGGTTAGGTTTATTCCTAGGTACTTTATATTTCTTCTTGCTATATCAAATGGGACTTTTTTTCTGATTTGTTTCTGATATTTCATTGTTGTACAAAAATGCCTTTGATTTCTGAATATTGACTTTGTAATTATCTTTTGCCAAATTCATTTAGTAGGTTGAGTAGTTTTTTGGTGGAGTCTATAGGGTTTTCTAAGTACACTATCATGTCATCTGCAAACAGTAACAATTTTGTTTCTTTCTTTCCAATATGGATGCCTTTTATTTCTTTTTCTTTTCTGATTGCTGTGGCTAGACCTTCCAGTACTATTTTGAATAGTAGTGGTGAAAGTGGGCATCCTTGTCTCATTCCTGACCTTAGTGGGAAAGCTCTAAGTTTTTTTTTTGTTTTTTTTTTAAAGATTTTATTTATTTATTTTTAGAGAGGGAAGGTAGAGGGAGGGACAGAGAGAGAGAGAGAGAGAGAGAGAGAGAAACATCAATGTGCGGTTGCTGGAGGACATGGCCTGCAACCTAGGCATGTGCCCTGACTGGGAATCGAACCTGCGATGCCTGGTTCGCAGCCCGCGCTCAATCCACTGAGCTACACCAGCCAGGGCGGAAAGCTCTAAGTTTTTGTTCATTGAGTATGATGTTGGCTGTAGGTCTCTCATATATGGCCTTTATTATTTTGAGGAATGCTCCCTCTAGTCCCTCTTTGCTGAGTGTTTTTATCATAAATGGGTGCTATGCCTTATCAAATGAATTTTCTGTATCTATTGATATGATCATGTCATTTTTGTTTTGCTTATGTGGTGATTATGTTTATTGATTTGTGAATATTGGACCATCCTTACATTCCTGCAATGAATCCCGCTTGGTCATGGTGTATGATCTTTTTAATGTATTGCTGGATGCAGTTTGCCAATATTTTGTTGAGGATTTTAGTGTCTATGTTCATCAGTGATATTTGCCTGAAGTTTTCTTTGTTATGTCTTTATCTGGTTTTTGGATTAGGATGATGCTGGCTTCACAAAAAGAGTTTGTAAATGAATGGATCAAAAAACTATGGTACATTTACACAATGGAATTCTATGCAGCAGAAAGAAGCTTCTACCCTTTGCAACAGCATGAATACAACTGGAAAGCATTATGCTAAGCGAAATAAGCCAGGCAGTGAAAGATAAATACCACATGATTTCACCTTTAACAGGAACCTAAACAACAAAACAAAGAAACAAGCAAAATATAGTTAAAGACACTGCATTAGGGGGCAGGCAGGAAGTGACCAGAGGAGAGAGAAGAGGGAATTTCAGGGGAAAAGGGTAAGGGTTTGCAGGAACAAAGTTAAAAGACACATGGATAAAAACTAGGGGGAGGGTGGTAATGGGAGGGAAGTTGGGAGGAGGGTGGGTGGGCTTGATTGGGAGAAAAGGGGAGAAAAATGTACTTAAACAATCATTAAAATAAAAAAAAAGAGTTTGGGAGTCTTCCATCTTCTTGAATTTTTTGAAATAATCTGTGGAGGATGGGGGTTAGCTCTCCCTTAAATGCTTTGTAAAATTCTCCTGTGAAACCATCTGGTCCAGAACTTTTGTGTGTCAGAAGCTTTTTGATTAGTGTTTCAATTTCATTAGGTGTTATTGGTCTGTTCACACTTTCTGTTTCTTTATTGAGTTTTGGAAGATTATATTTTTCTAGAAATTTATACATTTCACCTAGGTTTTCAAATTTCTTGGCCTACAGTTCTTTGTAGTAATTTCTTACAATCTTTTGTATTTCTGTGGTATCAGTTGTAATCTCTCCTCTTTTATTTCTGATTGTGTTTATCTGAGTCCCCTCTTTTCTTGAAGAGCCTGCTTAAAGGCTTGTTTATTTTGTTTTTCTTTTCAAAGAACCAGCTCCTAAGTTCAATGATCCTTAGAATTGTGCTTTTAGTCTCTACGTCTGCTCTGATCTTGGTTATTTCCTTCCTCCTACCTGCTCTGGGTTATCTTTGTTGTTGTTGTTACTTGAGTTCTTGTAGACGTAGGGTTAGGTTGTTTATTTGAAATGTTCCCATGTTTTTTAGGTATGCCTATATTGCTATGAACTTCCCTCACAGAACTGTTTTCACTGTGTCCCATAAGTTTTGGATTGTTGTGAGTTCATTTTCATTTGTTTCCAGAAACTTTTTGATTTTTTCCCTAATCTCATTCTTGATCATTCACTGTTTAATAGCATGCTATTCAATCTCCATGAGTTTGAGCATTTTCAATTTTTTTCCTTGGGGTTGGTTTCTAGTTTCAGTCCCTTGTGGTCAGGGAAAATACTTGATGTGATTTCAGTTTTCTTGAATTTCTTGAGGCTTGTTTTGTGTCCTATCATATGGTCTATCTTTGAAAATTTTTCATGTGCATTTGAAAAGAATGTGTATTTTGCTTTTTGGGGATGAATGGCTTTATATACATCAGTTAAGTCCATTTCATCTAGGGCATTGTTCAGTGCCTCAGTATCTTTGTTGATATTTTGTTTGGAAGATCTGTTCATTTTTGACAGTGGGGTATTAAAATCTCCTACTATAATTGTGTTGCTGTCAATATCTTTCTTGAAGTTCTCAAAGACTTTCTTTATGTATTTGAGTGTTCCTAGGTTAGGTGCATGTATATTTACAATGTTTATGTCTTCTTGATGTATTCTTCCCTTGAGTGTTATGAAGTGACCTTCTAGGTCTCTTTTTATGGTTCTTCTTTTGAAGTTGATTTTGTCTGATATGAGTATTGCTACCCTGGCTTTTTTCCCCCTGTCATTTGCTTGGGATATTTGTTTCTGGCCCTTCACTTTCCATCTGTGTAGGTTTTTTATTCTGATGTGGGTTTCCCACAGGCAGCATATATGTGAGTCATGTTTTCTTATCCATTCTGCTATTCTGCATGTTTTGATTGGGACATTTAATCCATTTACAGTTAAGGTTATTATTGATAGGTACTTATCCATTGCCATTTTTTTTTACCTGTGTTCCTCTTTTTCCTGTTTTTCTTCCTGTCCTTAAAGTAAACCTTTTAGCATCTCCTGCAGAACTGGTTTGGAGGCAGTATAGTCTTTGAGGTGACTTTTGTCTGGGAAGATCCTTATTTGGCCTTCCATTTTAATTGAGAGCCTTACTGGTAAAGTAGTCTTGGTTGCAGGCCTCTGGTTTTCATTACTCGGAATATTTTTTGCCATTCCCTTCTGGCTTGGAGCATTTCCATTGAGAAGTCTGTGCTAGTCTTATTGGGACTCCCTTGTATGTTACTTCCTGTTTTCCCTTGCTGCCTTTAAGATTCTCTTTTTGTCCTGGAATTTTGCCATTTTAATTATGATGTGTCTTGAAGTGGGCCTCTTTGGGTTACTCTTGATTGGGACTCTCTGTGTTTCCTTGATTTGTGTGACTTTTTCTCTCATCAAATTAGGGAAGTTTTCCATCATTACTTTTTCTAAGAGGTTTTCTATTTCTTGCTCTTCTTGTCCTTCTGGTATTTCTATTATATGGATATTATTATGTTTCATATTGTCTTGCATTTCTCTTAATACCTCTTCATTCTTTCTGAGACTCTTTTCCTTGTCTCGGTCATTCTGGGTGTTTTTTTTTTTACCTTGTCCTCTAGCTCATTGATTTGATCCTCTGCTTCATCGAGCCTGCTTTTGATTCCTTCTGCTGTGTTCTTCAGTTCAGAAATTGTATTTTTCATCCCCTCTTGGCCTTTGTTGATAGTTTCTATTTCCTTTTTCATGTTGATATAGTTTGTAGTGAGTTCATTGTTTCCCTGTAGTTTCCCTGTTTTCTTTGGTAATTCTCAGTGAGCTCATTAAGGTTCCTTATAACCATTGCTTTGGACTCAGTATCTGATAGTTGACTTGCCTCTATTTCATTTAGCATTCTTTCTGAGACTTTCTGCTTTCCTTTCATTTCGGGATTGTTTCTTTGTGTTCCCATTTTTTGTGAGACTCTTCTTATTAGCTTCTGCTTCTTAAATCGATCTGTTCTGACTCCCTGGGTGTATGATGTCAACTTCTATGGTAAAATACTTGTGAGTTTCAGTGGTGCCATCTCCTTGATCTCCCGAGTTCACTGGTCTTGGGCTGCTGTTTATGTTGGCTTTGTGTCTTTGGTTTTTTATTATTGTTGGGTCTTTTTTTGGTGGGTCCTTCCCACCAGCTGGTTAACTGAGGGTCAATCTGTCCACTACCTCTTGTATTTGTTGTGCTGGGGTGGACAGGTTGTGTTGAAGCTGGTTCTTCCATGTGTACAAGGTTTTGAGGATTCTCTCTCATTCTTGTTCAGTTGTTTATACTGGATAATTTCTCCACTATTTAATTGTATTTCCAGATAGGTACTGGGTTAAGTTAGTGTGGCTTCCACTCCCCCCTTCACCTTCTGTTGTTATCTGTTGGTGGTTCCTTTGTTGGTGGGTTTACTCTTCCAGCAGGTATCCTGGTGTTCACAGCTTCCACCTAATCTTTCTTGTGCTTATTTGGAGGGGGAAGGCGAAATGGTTTAAGACAGCAAGAGTGTATTATATGATATTTACAGTACCAGTCTGTAGAGAAGAGATAAGAGATCCTTTGAATATATATAGTGTTAAACATGACATTTCACCCAACTAGCCACTTTTTAGAAAGGGTAGAAAGAAGATAAGACTCTTGTTGAGGGGGAAGGATTGTGAGTTGGATCTAGAAAGCAGTGAGGTTGTGGGAGGTCAGATTCTGAGGTAAGGTAACAGTAAAGGATAGAAAATAGGTGTAGTATGTGAGAGAACAGAGTTAACCACAACAGTAATAGAGTTCAGGAAACTGTGAAGTGGGCTAAGATCTAGGAGGGGTGCTGTATAGTATTTACAACTGTATGGAACAGCTATTATTTTTGATAATAATAGAACAACAATCATATGACAGAATCTATGTGATCTGGATAACCAGAATAGAAAGTATAGGACCTGGAGTAGTGCACTAATGAAACACAAGGGAAGTGAAAGACAGTAAAATAACAATACACTATGCAAGAGAGAACCAAGGGAAACTAGTCAAGTAATGCAATTTAACCAGACAAGCAAAGAAGACTAATCAGAAAGAAGAGGAATACAAAAAAAAAACCCAATAAAAACCTAATAATATAAAAGATGTATGAATAATGAAAAAATAATAATACAAATATACCATAACTTGCAGGTTTTCTGTAATAGCAAAATAAAATTTGTATCACTGTCTCAGCTGTTGGGATGTCCCCTCTTTGGGTCCATCTCTGGGCTTTTCACAGTTCCAGGTTTTTTTGTCTCAGTTGTGGGAATTATTTTAAAAAAAAGTCTCCTGCTGGCTTCAAACTGGCTAAACCAGTTTTGCTGTTCTTCCTGGCTGCAGCAGGCTGAGGGGCGATTTATTTCACTTTTCTCCATTCCTGATCAACAGTCAGCCTCCAGTCCAGTTCCCCAGCAGCCTCTGGTCTGGGAGCGCACTCTCTCCAGGCTTTCCTGTGTGGGCTCGGGGCCTTCTGCAGAGTGCACTCTCCTTGGGTTGCAGGCCTGAGTGCTTGGCCTGGCTGCCTCTGGTCTCTCAGATTTGGCACGCACTCTTCCCAGGGCTACGGGAGTGTGCCCAGGGCCACGGGAGTGTGCCCAGGGCCTTCCGCTACACCTCAGGAGCCCTGAGTGGGGAGGAGGCCAGAGTGGCTGCAGGAGAATTCCTTAAACAGCCACCAAGTGTCTCTTTTTTCACTTTTTCTCTTTGAGAAATTTCTCCTGCTCAAGCCTGCTGCTCCGTATAGAGGCCTGGCCTCTCACACAGCCCAATTCTCCAACCAGATCGGGGACTGTTGGGGTCAGGGCCTTTCCCGGCCCAACTTGCAACTCTCTCCAGCTGGTGTCCATAGATTCCTTGGGTGCTCACAGCCCCTGTGTGTTTGCCACTTAGTCCTTATTCCCCTCTCTGCAACTTCAAGCAACCAGGTCTCTCCTGGTGCTGCTCAAACCTTGTTTGGCCAGGGAGGAAGCTGTTGACCCAACTCTCTCCCCTGAACCCTATTGCAGACCCCAATGGCACCAGGCCTGGAGCTGCAGCCACCATGGCCCCAGGGGCTTTATCGTCCTGAAGCTCTCTCCTTACCATCTGGTTTTTCAATGTCCGCTACAATTTTTGGTATCCTATCTTAACATATGCTGCAGTACTGTTGGCTGTTCACTCTGTTCCTTAGTAGATTGACTCGGTGTTTCACCCGTGTGCAGAGGGAAGTGGACTCACTCCCACCTCACTGACATCTTCCTCCTGCAGTGCAGATGTTTGATTTAATATTGTGTTTACACTATCAGAATAGTTTAATGTTCTGTGTACATTTATTTTAAATTTTAATAGATAATAAGTCATATTTCATATACTTTTTAAACCTAATTTACCTCAGTGATACAGTATTAATATATTTTATAGCACAAATGCATTTCTATGATGCTATTTTACATGGCTATATAGGGCTCCATCTTAAGGATTTAGATCATTCAAACTTCAGTGTAATGATGTTAAGATTATTTTTACTTTCCCACTAGATCAAAAAAAGGTACCATAAACATTTTTGTAGCTAAATGTTTGCACATATCCTCAATCATTTCGTGGGTATTATTACTGAAGTGGAGTTGCTAAATATTTGTAGCTAATACATATGTGTGGTTGTTATGCTTCTAAATATTTTACATCTAGTAACTCTGAGTGAAGTGCACTATTATTACCTTTATATTAAATATGAGGTAACTAAGGCATATTCAGTTTAAGTTAGCCAAATTTTCAAGTGACTGTAGTCTGTGCTCACCAGCACACCAAAGATTATGTATATTCCTTACTCAATTGGTTGATATTACTAAATTGTTCCCAAGTTTCAAGATGACAGTTTATCTTAATTAGTAATGAATGAATATCACCTTTCTATGAAGTTTGCATTGATTTTTTAAGGATTCAAAAAATATAATATGCTACTATGATAAATGATTCTACTGACAAGGAGTAAATTTGATTAATTGATATCCAACCACATTAAAGTTTTTTAGCATAAATTTTCATTTATATTTCAACTAGAAATTGAAGTCAAAGTTTAGATTAATGTTTTCTTGGTGTCAATGAAAGATCCATTTTAGGTTGCAAAGACTGTGGCATAGTCTGGGCTCGTAGGATTGTACTACAACTTTTCCTCTAAACACTTTCTGCAATTTCACATGGACTCAGAATGAAGGTGTGTGTGTACGTATCTTTTTGCATGCTTCCACCTGTCAAATTTCCTCAAGTACTTAACTAAGGTGAAAAGAATTCCTGGAAGAGATGTAATATAATGAGCTTTCTTCATTAACCTTGAATTTCTGGCACAATTTATTTTTGGAAAGAAGATGGAAGGAAGGGTATCAGTCTAATTTCATATGACTTGTAATCAATATTGAAGATTCCTGCTTAGAATAAATACCAAGGTGCCAAGGCAAAACTGGATTGGTATTAATATGTACTCTAGGGTTGTCTGCTTGGAGAAAGATGGAAAAGCACAAACTCATCCACTAGCCTGTTGTGACTTGAAATCACTCCAGAATCTATTATTTACAATAATCACTTATTTTGTATTCTGGTATCAGCAGGTCAAAGTATTTGACAACAATAACTTTTAAAATGCCATATACAGAAAACTTACTCTAGTAATTTGAGGAGTTGAGAAAAAAAACAAATCTTTTTATAGATAAAAACAAAAAGAAAACTAATATTGAAAAGAAAATCCTGAGGTTAGGTTTTCAGGAAAAGTACCTCTCCATGAAACAACAAAAAAAATTGTATATAAATAAATATGCTTTTGAAACATTCTATCTGGTTTGCTTGAAAAGGAGCTTCCTACCTCTGCCTTAGAATAAATATAATTCAGTTTTATTCTGAATGATTTTGTATGTGAAATCCCAGATTCATGTACCACTGAAGAACTGTGATATTGTAAAATGATAGTTCCAACTTTCAGAAACTATGAAACTCATTGTCCCATAAATAACTGCAGATTTTTTTAGAGTGTAACTAAATTTCAGTTACTGCCATTACCACTGTTTTGTTGAGTCATTAGATAATTTCAGTGATTTTCAACCTTTTTCATCTCATGCTACACGTAAACTAATTACTAAAATTCTGTGGCATACCAAAACACAGTATTCTTTTTGCTGATCTGACAAAAAATTAGTTATAATTTTGAGTCATTAATGCTGGACAGCTATTGTGTTGGCTACTATTATTTTTTCAACCATCTAAGAGAAAAGAGGCCAGTGTTCCTGACTAAATAATCAGGCATTGTATGTTTCAAAAGTTCCTAATGCACACCCAGCGTGCCTCCTGCTGTGCACCAGTGTGCCGCGACCACTGGCTAAAAGTCGCTGACTGTTTAGTCCTTTTCATCTCATAAATGAAACTGAGAAAAATGGGAGTGGATCATTTTGTATTCTCTATTCCTGTACAATGATTAAACCTTACTACAATTCATTTTATGGGAGTATTTTTGGAAACGCAAAAATTAATAACAGAATGAAGCTACCATATAATATATTTTAGTTAACTGAATATTTCAATTACAGTGAAAAAAATGGACACAAGTGTCAAAATGAGAATTCAATTAATGCTGAATACCTGGTGATGTTTACCCCTAAATTTTACCCACAAACTTTTTCTTTTTTGTCAACTGAAATGCTAAACCACAACTTCAAATCACTCCTTACCTTGACAAGCCAGTGGTATACCTGTTTGAGGCACTAGGTAACATGTTCAATCTTTGTGTATCTATGTTTAGACCAGAATGGTGAATCTGAATTTGACCTGAGCAGCAGACATGGCTGTTCCCCTGCTCAGATTCTCTCCCAGGCTGACCCACCCATCTCTCAGCGGTTGTAAGTACTGGCTGACAGGTCAGGCCACCTCCCAGGCAGCCTGTGACCAATGACTTACTGACAAGGGTGAACAAAGGCTGGGCTCTTGCTCCCAAGTGCAACAATTCATTGCTACCATTTCCGCCTCAGGGTTCTCTGGCAAATGAGCCTGAGGCCAGATAAGCTTCACCTACAACCTAAGTGTATGCCTAATTTTTCACTGACCCACTCTGCTCTTCTGCCTTGCTGCAGGTGTCACCCCAGGCTGCTTCTTCAATACACTGCTTGAGAAAGAATTTGTGTCTCAGACTTTGCTTGTAGTGAACTTGATCTAAGAAAATATCATATCCTAACTGAAAAAAAATCAGTATCAGGTGACATGGGAATGATCTTTTTTAGTATAATATTTAGGTAGTTCCAGACGACAAGGCTTTGTACATTTATTTAAAAGTGGGTACATTTATTGAAAAGTGGGTTCAGAGTATTGGTTTGTGTCTTAGTCCTAATCTGTTTGCATTTAAAATCAATTCTGTGGCCAACAGAAAGAATGAAATTGCTTTCATGACATACTTTCACAAAAGGTGCATCTTTACCTTTAAAACAGAGTTTATGTTTTCTGCAGCATGAGGGAAAAAAATTTAAGAGTACTTAATAAGATTGCTAACTTTATGTAGAATGTATATGTTTTAATAGTTAGACAATGAATATAAAGAAAACCTAAACTGTTCTTTAAGTGTTCTGGGCTCCTTAGTTTTTCTCTGCTTAAATGATATTGACGATCGGCCTTACTGAAGAGGATAAGTGTGCTTGGAGCCTCACAGACACCATCCATCCTTTTCTCATCCAAAAAAAATAGAAGCCCTGTGCCGGCACACAAAATCCAATGGCAGCTATGGTAGCAGAAAATCAATAGACTGTATTAGAAAACTCAGAGGCTAATCAGGGCCCCATCTTTAGGCGGATGTACTCCAAGAGAGGCATTGCTTTAGGACATAACTCAATTCTCCGAACACCACAGACTGCAGATTAATTCAAGCATTTAGGGGGAAAATGAGGGTCTTTAAAATATACATTTTGTCCTTTATTGCCTCCCAGAGAAGCTTCAGTGCAGTACTGTAATGAGTAATGATAACATACATTCTTAAAAACTGATGTTAGCTCAGTCATTATGCCCAAATAGAATGGGTCCCTGCTGTGTGAAGCAATGAGATGTCATTAGTAAGCAGCATCTCTGCAGACAGAGAACGAATATTGTTACTTGTTAAACACACTCTTAATATCTGTAAAGGTAAATGACAATTAACTCTTTACTTTTGTAGGCAGCTGATTTTTCTGACATATATGTGCATACATACACACACACAAATACACACACACACACACACACACACATACATATATATATGTAGAGGGAGATTTAGATATATATGTTAATTTTCACCCAAGGATGGATGTATTTATTGTTATAGAGAGGAGGGAGGAGAAAGAGAGAGGGAGAAAGAGAGAGAGAATCATCCATCAGTGGCTTCCTGTACTCACAACCAGGTCTAGCCCTGCTGGGGGATGGAGTCTACAACCTTGGGTGCATGGATGAAGCTCCAACCAACTGACCCCCGCAGCCAGGGCTGTGATGCATATTTTAACTGATCCTGAATTCTAACTGAAGGTACATGCCCAGATCCAAATTTAAAGTGTGACAAGTTTCAAGTAACTGGAAACTGACACTGTATAATAAAAATGCTTTTAGGTTAAATTATTCAAAAATACCAGGCTCTGAACAATACTTGAATATTTTAAACTGGTATCATGTTTTCTCCCTTGGGAAATCAAAGTACTTTGGAATGTATCATATGGCAACTTTTCTAAATTTTCTCAGAAATGAGTAGAACATTTTCTCAATTTAACTTTTTTTTGTCACTGTGTGGGTATGGACTATATGCAAGAATTGTACCAGCAACATAGATTCATAATAACATACCTACCTTCTATTTACATGTATTTTTAACATTCTTAAGCCATCAATGAGTCTTCAAGATAGGTTTGCATTTTGATACATTTATCATATTTCAACATGATCCTGAATTACAGATGACAAATTCTAGTATCAGAATTAAAAGGACATTTGTGTTCTTAATGAATCTCTGATTTTATCTTAGGTTAACAACTTGAATTTAAATATTGAACAAATATATGCACTTACTGTCATAGATGAAATGTCAAGGTCATTTCAAATCTAATAATTTAAACAAAAAAAGTATCATCATGAAAAATGAAGCCTTGCTTGGAAACAAAAGCTAATTAAGAGTTTTTTAATACCCCAGAGAGAGAAGTGTACAGAGAGTAGTCACAGTTGGTTTAAGACTGGCAACTCTGCCGGATGTGACAGCACATTCAGCTCGTCCCACGCAGACACAACCCGGCATCTGGGATGATAATTACTAGACTTCAGAACACTTCTTGGAAACCATCCATGCATTAGAGTGCTTACAAAAGCAGGCTTTCTGGAATTACCATGGTTTTATATATTAATAAATGCTTTATCAACACTTATTTATCACTTTATGTCTGAGTTATAGTTATTTTGAAATGTGAAGAAAAGTACTGTGGCTTTAAAAAAGTATTTTACAAGTATAAATATTTTTGTTTTCATTTTGAAGACAAATTATTATAGTCTACAATGCTAAAATTTAAAATTCCAATGCATTACCCCTGTGGAACTGTACTTGTGAATAAACTCTCATAAATAAAATAAGTAAAAGGATCTAACTTTAGCCTAAACTTACAAAATATTTTACCTTTTATTTTACCATTTAGCAATTTTGAGATGTCCTCTTTTTTAAAGTTTTTAAGTAAAAAATTTCAGATGTATTTAAATACATAGTATCCCAATACAATAATCATAACAAAAATATACTTCTTTCATTTTTTAACAGAAATGTATCTAATAATTATCTTTTACTTTTATAAAGATTTTAATTTTTTTTTATTTTTTTAGAGAGGGGAAGGGAAGGAGAAGGAGAGGGACAGAAACAACAATGCGTGGTTGCCTCTCTCACACCCCCTACCTGGGACCTGGCCTGCAACCCAGACATGTGGCCTGACTGGGAAATGAACCCTCAACCCTTTGGTTCACAGTCAGATGCTCAGTCCACTGAGCCATGCCAGTCAGGGCTCTAGTAAGTGTCTTTTAATGTGAACAAGAAAAGACTAATTTGAATCTTCAGTGGATAGAACAAGTGTGATTTATTTAGTGAGGCATAGGGTGGTTTGGCATTGTATAATGTTGTGCAGATCATTTCAGTATTTTCAAAGTAGAATCTTGATATTTTATTGATTGTAAATATCTTACTAAACAAAAGTCTGGCAAAATAAAACACATTTTAAAAACACATTTAAATGCTACAACATGAAAATATTTTCTCAAATCTCCTTCCTCCTGTATTCTCTCACATCACATAAAATTCATGTCCCTTTGTGTTTAGCAAACACATAGTTTTGTTCTCTCCCTTTTGTTTTAGGTTCTAGGAATCTTCAAGTATTCTCAAGTTTTTATGGAAAATCTTTTAGATACAGGTAATGGAAACCACATTTAAACATACCCCCAAATTTTCTGGGTTTGTGTAACTGGTGAGTCCACAGTCCATGGATCCGTGAAATCAATGATGTCAAGGCCACGTTCTCTCAGGCTCAGATTTTCTGTTCATGTGTTGATGAAAAGCCTGCTTGCAGAACCAGACACATCCTAACAGCTTATCAGCCCCAGTGTAAGAAGGACATGTTATTATAATGAAAAAAAATGTCCTTGGAATAACTACGATTAGTCTAATTTTGTCACAGATATTTGCTGAGTAAATGAATTGCTTTCCCTTCCTTGTATCAGTTACTTTCACTGATTTGCCACGCCTGTAAAATGGCCACAAAACCACGAAGGAAGATAGGGTAAGCTCCACTTGAAGACAAGGGACAAGCTTCACAAAGATAAATCATTCTGCTTCTAGAAGAAAGAAGGATAGAATGAGTGTTGAACATCTCCAAACAATAGATAACAAAACTATGACATTTCCTATCACCGGATTCTCCCCCTTATCAACAATCCATGTAGCAAAAAAAAAAAAAAAAAAAAAATCCTAATTAATATGGGTCTCATTCATTAAACAGGAGAAGAACGGGTTCTTTTCAGTTGAAGTTGATTTTTTAAATAATATAAGAACAAATAATCTATCACATAAACTATTTTTCAAAATACCAGGCAAGTACACAGTCCTAGACACCATAGTTATGTCATTAAAAAAATGACACCACTTTTAAGATTAACTTCAGTATACAACCTTCTATGATTTTTTTCTTTAAAATGTATGCATTGATGAACATGGACTATTTGACATGAATAATTTCACACAGTCTGAATCTGGCTGATTTTATGCACACAATGAGTTCCAAATGGACCTTTTTTTCCCCTGTGCAGTTTCAGCATGTTGGCAGGTGAATATAGAGTTCTGATTAGACTCAGGTTCATTTCTTCAGCAAGGTAATAGATGTTGGTATGTTTTTTCCTTCAGGGACAGATAATATCGGGTTTTCTCTCATTTTTATTTATGCTCAGTACATATATCTATTAATTCACTGGGACTGCTAAATGACGGTATTGTTTGCTATCATTTCCTCTTCATTTATTGGTTGGCATACTTTTATAAAGATACATTTCTCCTCATCTATTATTTGCCTATCTGGTGTTATAGTTCTTAATGAAATACTAGTACTAATGCCTGATTATTTTTCTCTATTAACTAGTTTACAAAATGATAAGCTGATGGATAGTTTGTGTTAATTTGAGTAGGCTATAGTTTCCAGTTACACATTCAATCAAATACTTATCTTGTCATTGCTATGAAGTTATTTTATAGATGTAATTATGGTCCATAATCAGTGACTTTAAATAAAGAAGATTATACTAGATAATCTGAGTAGGCATAGTTAATTAGTTGGACAGCTCTAAAAATAGAACTGAGGCTTCCCTGAAGAAAAAAAATTCGCCTATGGATAGCAGCTTCAGTTCGTGCCTGAATTCCAGGCGGCCCTTGCTGAAGTAATAAATGTTCTTTGTCTCTGATCCAGGGGTCTTGTGCCTTCTTATATCTTCTGTCAGAGTGTGTGTGTTCATGTGTGTGTGTGCATGTCTACACATAAAATCAGACTGACTTATTAGCTGACAAATAAGGTAAATGCTCAGACCCTTCACAGTTTCTGATTTATCATACAATATATAGAACACATTTTAGTGAATAGAAACTGTTTTTTACAAACATAAAATGCAAAAGGAAAGCTCGATACAACTTTTTACTATAGAGGAGGATTCTTAAGGATATTGTGGGCCACTTTCCAAGAAAAGTAAATCAAAATTTCTGAGGATTAGGATAAAACATTAATAAAAATAAAGTATTAGTTTATAAAACTTAAGAAATTGATCTCTATGTACTGGTGTTACAATTAAAATGAGACTCCACTGAAAAAATATTGTTATCTCTCTCTCACAGTGATTTCCAACCAGTGTGCCACAGCACAGCGGCGTGCAGCAAGAGGAATGCTGTGCCACAAGAATTTTTAAAATGTGCAATATATGATTATTTAGTAATGGGCACTGAAGTCTTTTCCCTTAGATTGTCAAAAACCAAAAAATGACAACAACCAACACAATAGTTGTCTGGTATAAATAAATCAAAACTATGCCTATTTTTTTGTCAGATTAGTACAACTATAATATAATTTTGTAGTTTCACAGAATTTTAGTAATTAGTTATATGTGTGTCTTTAGACCAAAGGGAAAAAAAAAGGTGGAAATCACTACTCTATCAAATATATGGAAAAGTTTAGAAATTTACAATTAATTAATTTCTGGTGCACAGATTATGTGCTGACAAACACGGTGTGACAATATGTTTGCCTCTAAGGAATCTCTGCTAGTGGTACAGAGCTAAAACTACCCCTTATGAACAATGATAGCTAGTATGACTAAATTGCAAGTTCTGGTGCATGCTGCAGATTTTGGAGGTATAAAAAATATTAATTGCTATCAGACAGGGTAGAAGGCTTCATAAACCAGAGACTTACTGGTATTTAAAGATCATTTTAAGATTAAAGTTTAATAAAATTAACTTTTAATTTATTTTATGTAACTAAATACTTTATAATACATTTATTAACAAATTAACATTTCTTTTGTAGCCTTATCCCATTTCATGTATCAGTTTCTAACTTGAGCCTACATAGACTTGCTATGGGAATAGCAGGCAGACTTTATGTGCATTTTAAATATTGTAAATGAGGTATCAAACATGTTTAGGTTTAAGCAGGGCTGATTTAGACACTGAAAGAAAGAGGCATTTCAGGATATGAGTCACTTCCTAGTAAAAATTCTTTAGTAGTTTCTCATTACACTTACAATGAAATTTAATCCTCTTAAGAGAATCTGAAGTGCATCTGATGGATTTCTTCCCTACTTGATATAGAGATATCTGATTAAAATAACAGATCACTTGGGGGAAAACAGTGAGGGTCCATAGGAGGAGTTTGCAGAGGCAATTGTGAACAGTCTAGGTTGGGGTTGGCTGAAAAGCTGAATGCCTCCAGACCCAGTGGAAATGAAAAGAGAGAGCTCTCTGGCTCCTGAGCTAGTTCTCTCTCAGGCTCTGGCTCTGGCCCTAGCTCTGCTCTCAGGCTCGCTTTCAGGTTATTCTTCCTCCAGTATGTCTGGATGATTGTGCTGCAGCTGCATTACCCAGTGGATGATATTTTGTATGGGAAGGAACTCCAGGCACAGCCTAGGATCAGGATTCCCTAGCAGAGCGTGGCAGGTTTATTCTTTCAGTGTTCTAGAGAGAATACCTTCTGAGGGAGAAAGCTGCCATTCTTCCAAAATTGTATAGTTTTTGTATATTATGTTGTTTTTAGTTTGTAAACTAACTCTATAGAAGCAAAATAACTAAAATCTAATAGGAAAAAAGATAGGAGGACTCAGGTGTTAGAGTTTAGCCTTAATTGATAGGCTGAAGTGATTAAAGTTCTGACTTGATAAGCTTAAGTCAGGGGTATCAAACTCATTTTTACCAGGGGTCACATCAGCCTCCAGGTTGCCTTCAAAGGGCCCAATATAATTTTAGGACTGTATAACTGTAACTACTCCTTAACTAGGGGCAAGGAGCTCAGCGCTGCTGCTGGGTAGAAACAAGGTGCCAGGCTGGATAAAACAAGGGGGAGGGCCATATTTAGCCCACAGAACTTGTGTTTGCCACCTGTGGCTTAAGTAACTGCTTAAAAAAATTTTTTTTGCTGAGTATGCTATTACAGCTGTCCCACTTTTTCTCCCCTTTTCCCCACTCTGCCCAGTACCCCACTCCCACCATCATTCCCCAACTTAGTACATGTTCATGGGTCATACATGTAAGTTCTTTGGCTTTTCCATTTCCCATACTATTCTTAACCTCCCCCTGTCTATTTTGTACCTACTATTTATGCTTCTTATTCCCTGTAACTCACCCCCATTCTTCTCCTCCCCCCTCCCCACTGAAAACACTTCATGTGATCTCTATTTCTGTGAATCTGTTCTTGTTCTACTTGTTTGCTTAGTTCATTTTGGGTTTTTTTTTTTTGTTGTTTTGTTTATTTTTTTAGGTTTGGTTGTTTATGGTTGTGAGTTTGTTGTCATTTTACTGTTCATAATTTTTATCTTCTTTTTCTTAGATAAGTTCCTTTAACATTTCATATAATAAGGGCTTGGTGGTGACAAAGCAGTTGATCTGCCCTTCCATTCTAAATGATAGCTTTGCTGGATTAGGTAATCTTGGATGTAGGTCCTTGCCTTTGATGATTGAAATACTTCTTTCCAGCCCCTTCTTGACTGCAAGATTGCTTTTGAGAAATCAGCTGACAGTTTTATGCGAACTCCTTCATAGGTAACTTGTCGCGGCCACTGACCGGCAGTGACCGCGAAATGCTGCGGATGGCTGGTCGACACATGAGAAAAACATATACAGAGTTACAACCACGTCCTGTGGGGAAGTAGGAACAGAACGGCCACTCTCTCTAGTGGGTAACGCCAGGCCACCCTCCCTAGGGGAGAGCGTCCCGTTCTCCTGTCCCAGAAAGCTTTTATTGGGTTCATGTGCATAAGAATTCAGGTAAAGCTAATTACTCATTGCCAGGAAGAAAGTATCAAACAATAGACAACTAGGAAGTCTGAGGGCTTATTTTGAGTCAGGGTCAAAGAGCTGTAAGAGATTTTAAGGAACAAACTTACTTCCTCCTTGTGATAGGGGGCTTAAGACTTAGAAATTTTAGCTCAAAATAGCCGCAAATCTAGCAAGTAACGTGTGTGTTAAGCTTTTTGTTTCAGAAACTACAGATAAGGCCCATCTGGCATCTGGGAGAGAGCGGCTTACCTTCTGGAGCACTGACTAGAGATACACAGCCTTGAGACATCCGAACCTCCCTGCCCAGAAGAAGCAGGCAACTACCCCTCCTCCTTGGAGACAGCTAATTTCCAAGTGCTACAGCTGCAAGCTTCAAAGACTCTCACCGATTCCTGTTTGTTTGTTTGTTTGTTTGTTTTTTCCCCAACCCCCCTTATAAAAGGTCTGACCAGGAAAAAGAAGAGAAGATGGTTTGTTAGGGTATGAACCCGCCATCTTCTCGGATAGCTGGCCATCTGAATAAAGCTCCTATAAAAGATTCAATCACTGTCATTGCTTATTGGATTTGGTAGTGACAGGCAGCCCGAATGCCAGTGTCTTTTCCGGTTATACTTGGACCCTTCTCATTCAACTGAGAGCATTCTAAAGAAAGTTGGTTTCACAGGATTTTACATATTCTTTCCTTGGCCTGATCACCTGGAGAACCCGCCCTTTCCAGCGTAGGGTGACACCACTCTGTCATTGCTTCAGGCTTAGGTGGAGTAAGGCAGCCAAGAGATTAGGAGATTTTCTCACAGACAATGAGGACTCAGGCTTTGTCAAAGCCAAGGGGCAAGAGTCCATAACTCCCTTTTGCTGTAGTCCCCAAAGTCCTTCCTTGGGGGCCTCCCACGTGATCGTGCCTGTCTTAGGTAATTCCCCCCTTGGGAAATCTTACCTGTCATTGGCTAACCGACCAAGCATTGGGGTCCAGGCAGGATGAAGTAAAAGGAGCAGAAGTGGTGCTCCTGCCAGGGAGATAAGCTTTTGTCTCCTTGCTGGCTTATGGTTCCAAGGTCGTTCCCTCAGCCTTAGCGTTGGTGGGGGTTACAGCTTCTGATACCAGGCAAGGCAGTTCCCAACAGTAACTGTCTCCTTTTCTCTTGCGGCTTTTAAGATTCTCTCCTTGTCTTTAATCTTGGGTAATGTAATTATGATGTGCCTTGGTGTGTTCTTCCTTAGGTCCAGCTTCTTTGGGACTCTGAGCTACCTGGACTTCCTGGAAGTCTATTTCCTTTGCCAGAATAGAGAATTTCTCCTTCATTATGTTTTCAAATATGTTTTCAATTTCTTGCTCTTCCTCTTTTCCTTCTGACACCACTATGATTTGGATGTCAGAATGTTTAAAGCTGTCCTGGATGTTAACCCTCCCCTCATTTTTTCTGAATTCTTGTTTCTTCATTCTATTCTAGTTGAATGTTTATTTCTTCCTTCTTCTCCAAACCATTGATTTGAATCCCAGTTTCCTTCTCTTCATTGTTGGTTCCCTTTATTTCACTTTTCATAGCCCTCACTTTTTTCTCTATTTTGTGACCATACTCAACCATTTCTGTGAGCATCCTGATTACTAATGTTTTGAACTGTGCGTCTGATAGTCGGATATCTCTTCATCTCTTAGTTGTATTTTCCTGGTGCTTTGATCTGTTTTTTCATTTGGGCCACACCTTTTTATCTTGATGTGCCTGTTATATAGTAAGGGGTGGAGCCTTAGGTATTTTCCAGGGCACCACTTCATTGCTGTACTGTGGTGGTATCTGTGGGGGAGGGGTTCAAGAGGGAACAATGCTACTCATTCAGCTCTTGACCAGCTGTCAGTCACTACCCCTGCTCCCCTTATGCAAATTAGGTTCTTCTGGTGCTGATTCCTTAGTGAGTTGTTTTGTGTACATTCTAGGACCCTGTGGGTATCTCCAATGAACTCTCCTGTGCAGCTGGGGCAGTTTATCCTACAGCCTCAACTCCCACAGGATTTTGCAGTCAGAGGTTTTGAGGCTTTATTTCCCAGCTCTGAAACCCTTGGTTGTGCAGTCTGTTTCGCTCCCCAGTTTGTCTTCCTGTTTTATCTGCAGGCAAATATGGTACCACCTGCTCTGCCAGACACAGCCTTACCTGCCCTGGTCTTCTAGTTGCTTCCTTCCCTTGAGCCCACTCCACCCAGCTGCTCATCTTCTCCACTCCTACTGGTCTGGGTGGATGTTTCTTTTTCAACTCTTGGTTGCTAGACACAGGCACATAGAAACATTATAGTAAAACTACTTCAAACCAATAATAAATAAAAATCTTAACAAAATCCAGAGAAAAATAATGCATTCCATCCAGGGGAACACTGATTCAAATGCTAGCTGCTTTTTTGACAGAAACCACAGAAGCCAGAATAGCTTTGGATAGAATTTTCAAATACTGAAAGGAAAGAATAATTATTAACATAGAATTTTAAACCCATTGAAAATACCCTTGCAGAAAAATGGCTAAAAATATTTTAGATAAAAATAAATAGAAATAACAAACACCATCATACTGCACTACTAAAATGTTAAATGAAATTATAAAATGTACCAAAATTGATAACAGATGAAATGAAGAATCTGGATAGTTCTATAATATTACAGTAATGATTTTCTTATCAAAAAACACTGCACAAAGAAAACCCCATGCACAGAATATATTTTGTAAATTATATAAATATTAATTTTATCAAAACACTTTCATAAAATAGAACAGGAATTCACACTCCCCACCAACTTGTTTTATGAAAACAGCTTAACATTAATACTAATAGTTGATAATATTACACAAAAGAAAAATACAAGTAATATCATTTATGAACATAGAAGCAAAAATTTTATAAAGTGTTAGCAACTCAGATCCAGCATTCTGTATGATAATACACTGTGATCAAGTAGGGTTTATCAAAAGCAAAAAATTCAGTCATCAAAAGACATTCACTGCTAGTAAAATGAAAAAGATATTCACTTTCATTGGGTAAAAAATATTTTTGAACATATCTTGGTTTAGAGGATATAAAATGAATGTTTAGAATTCAACAACAAAAACATAAACAATTCTATTAAAATTGGCAAAATATTTGAAGACAGTTTAAAAAAGAATATATACAAATGGTCAATATGCATGAAAAGTGCTTCACATTTCTAGCCATTAGAAAAATGCATATTAAATCACAAGGAAGTAAAAGTGTACATTAATTAAAAGGTCAATAACTGAAAGTAATGATTATATCAATTTTTGTTGGGGATATGGAAAAAATGCAACTCTCATATGTCATTGGTAGGGAGATAAAATGCTACAATCTTTTTGAAAAATGATTTAGTACTTCCTTATACAACTAAATATACATATATTCTAGGACAAGCATTTTCAATACTAGATGAAACATATACCCCACAACAAGATTTCTGATGTTGAATGATATTCTGTTCTTTTTGCTGATGTTTAATAACTTTTACTTTGAATAGCAGTTTTATTAACAGTAGCCAAAAGCTGGAAAAAATTCAGTTACCATTTAATAGGTTAATTGATAAACTGAAGAGTATTAATACAAAGGAGTACAGAGCAATAAAAAATAATGAGTTACTGAACCACACAATGATATACATGAATCTTAAAACCATAATGTTTAATGAAAGAAGCCTCACATAAAAATATATATTGTCTAATTTTATTTATAAAAAAATGTTTGGAAGAGGCAAATTTAAAATATGTTAGATAAAATCGCAACAGTGGTGCCCTCAAGGATAAGAAGGCAGCAACTGACCATGAAGTGATGCCAAGGAATTTTCTGTAATGATCAAAATTTTTTATGCCATAACTGTGGGAATTATGAGCATATCTCATTTTATCACACTCCACCTTGTTGGGTGTCATGGGTGTTGCATTTTTTTAATTTTTAATTTAATATGATGTAATTATTTTTATTTTATTTTATTATTTTTTATGAACTGAAGACCCTCCCCCAGCAAAAATATTATGACTTTACTTACTGCAATATTTGCTTTATTACAGTGACCTTGAACCAAAACCTGTAATATCACTTAGGTCTGGAAATACAACTGTTGAAACTCAGCTAATGTGTAAGGAAGATTTGCCATTTCACTGCATGCAAATTTTATATGCATGGAAAATATCTTTTCAAAATATTTAACTATTCAGTGATATTCATGCTAAAGTGTTTAGCAAGAAGTGTATTAATGTTTGCAATTTCCTTTGAAGTACATCCAAAAATGATTCTATTCTGCATTAATATAGCCAGGAATATATGGATGGACATATGATAAAATAAGAATAGTGAATGCTAATTAAGTTTGAATCTAGGTGATGAGTATACAGGTGTTCACTGTGAAAACATTTCAATTTTTCTGCAAGTTTGAACATTTTTATAATCTAAAATTGGTGTGAAAACTACTTGGAACCCCCTACTCCTTATCCAAATACTACAAAGAGCCAGAAACAAAGATGGAATCCATTAGATATAAAACTCAGGAAATCAGGGTCATATGTGTCTTTTTACTTGATACCTGACATGTAGGTGGCTCTCAAAGATCAGGAATAATATTTTTTGAATGAATAAAAGAGTTTACTTCCCCACCACTAGGCTAATTCTCTTAATATTTTATAGTTAACTTTGTAACAAATAAAAGTATAATATAATACACTACTTTGTAATAAACCCTGATATAATAAATCATTTGATAAGTGCATAAAATGTATAATTAGGCCCAGAAAATAATATATTTAAAAGTGAGTATTGGGTATTTAAGGTTAATATACTGATATCATTTGAGGAATTTAGAACCCACATCAAGTAGTTCAGTGGAAATTAGAGTCCACACCATTTTGGAACCTGAACAAAAGTAGAGCTGAAGGAGCAAACAGATGAAAAAGGAGAACCTGATATTACAAACGAAAGTGCTCTCTGTGCTTAGGGCTGATGTGATAAAGCGGGGAGGTGTGTATCTCCAGGATTTTAGCCTGCATGCTTGGAATCTTAGCGGAGGGTTCACCCGGTTGGAGATGGAGCTGTCCAGGCAGCTTCCCATCAGAAGCTACAACCACAAAGAGAGCACACTGCATCATACTCTGCTTGAAGCCAGGAACCGGGAGGAGAAATACTAAGGTTCTTCCCTCCTCCTGCCCTCCTGTTGCTTGCCAGGGCTTTCTGCTGGCCAGTTCCAAGGCAGCTCTGGAAATGAAATCTCTAAGGGCAGTTCTCTGTGATACAAAGATGGGCGGAGAAATGTTAGAGATGGATTTGAAGAGAAACAGACAAAGTACTGGTTCACCTACTATGATAGATTTGAATATTTCACATCAGTGATAATAGAAAAATACATAATATCTGATAAACATTACAAAAATGTATTTTGCTTAGCACAACATCTAGCACATTGTGAGGTTAGGGAAAATGTTTATTCCTCTTTTTTCATATTCCTGCCTTGACCAGTAAGGAGGGTGCTACTTCCATAGCTTCCCTGTGGCATGTTTATCAACTCATCCCCCAGGCAGCAGAGGTACTAATGGTGCTAATGTAATTATGCTGAACTTGACATTCACTGGACTGCGTGTTACATGAAAGTGAATTTTTCCATCTCAAATATATTTTTCCTTTTTTTTCACTGTTTATGTTAAAGAGAAGTAAAAAGCCTCCTGGAATTCTTACTATTCTATCACCAGAAAACCTGGGTAGGGTACAGTTTCTGTGTTAAACAGTCTTGCATATCTCTCCTGTGTGGTGACCTGGGCCTCCGAGACCCGCCTCTCCCTGAGGCGCACACCTCAGCGAACACAATCTGAAGGTGAAGGTTGGCTTATGTGGAGAAATACTACATCAGACCCTGACTAAGCCCTGATCTTGTTATTGACTCCAGCACATAAAAGAGAGCCTTATACTTGGCATTTAAGATGAGCTCAAAAATTAAGAAAATTGTTACTTGATTTCCTTGTGGCTAGAAATTCTCACGTGTACATTCCTTCAGCCAGAGTCCTGGTGTAGAAGAGAAAGGCATGCTTGGCCTTGAATTCCAAGCACTAAGTGCTAAACAAATGGGGGCTGTTTTTGTTGTTGGAACAGCACACTGTAACAGGTTTCCAACAGGGAGAGTATAATAAGGATTATGCATATAATTCTTAGCTTTTTCCAAATTTCCATGTTATGTATTTACTTAAATTAAACATGTGAGGGTCCTTCTCCAACACCATCATTTAACAAAAGTACCTCAAGGAAAGATAACACCTATCCATTTTTTAAAACTAAAATATTCTGATATTGTCTGAGATTAGGAATGTTTATTCCTTCTGGGATGCTTCTTTTCAAAGAGAAAGAGTGAGTTTATTTTGAGAAACAAAATTAATGGCAAAGGATACCATGGAAACTGCACATAGCAACAAGGAGAAATGGTGAAGAAACAATGCTGGAAAATACAAAGATGAAAGCAAAGATCATGAACAGAGCAATCTTACATAATGCAATGATCAGAATGAAGGAATAAACATGAGAAAGTAGAATGAAGTGATTTAAAAAAGTAAATTTAATTCAGAGTAAAAGCTATAGGTATGGGAAAAACTGCTACACCCCATCCCCCAACACTGGTAAGCTTTCTGGTTTCTCATGAGGTAGGAGAAATTTCTGGTAAAACTTCCGGAGATCCAAGCCATCCACTAAGTCACATTTTACTAGTGAGAAGCTGATCTACCCTCTTTGGTTCTCCCCACATGGCCTGGGGTCCCAAAAGTTGAGTTTGCCAAGCATTATTTTAGTTTTCCATTTCTTCTCTATAAGCATTATGGGTAAACAATTGAGACAGACCTATTTTAACCAGCCAAATTCTTATTATCTATATTCTAAATATAAAAAAAGCATTATAGGCAGAACTCTGCTCCCTGAAATTATTTTAATTCCTGTAGACACAAGCATTTCAATACCTTAATTTTTTTTCATTTCTGCTGCTTTATGGAAGTACTTTAGTCATGCATTTATAAACATTATTCTGAGTTGGCTTTAAATCAATCTTTTTAATCCTGTAAATCTCTACATATGATATGGAGGATTAGCTAATAATGTGTTTGTGTCACATCAAAATTGCATTCAAGTTGTAGAAAAGTAATTTGAAGTTAACTCTGTACCATAGTTGGTGGATCTACTCAAAACATACAACAAAACTCAAAATAAAATTCAGATGTATGTTTTAAATATTTCTTCTAGGTACAGGTTTTAAAAAGCCCAATTTTAGGATTCAATTACCTAGGGTGAATGGGTGAGAGATGGTCAAATTGACCATTGAAACCAGTTTCTCTTCTTACACACAGAATTAGACTACATTTCCTAGCTTCCTTTGCAGTTAGACACAACCATATGCCTGTGGAATGTCAGGGAATGGCTGTATATCACTTATAGTTTAGCCCATAAATCCCTCCCACGTATGATGGACTGAAATAGGTTTTTTTTTTAAAGACAGATGGAATGAAGACCGTGACTATGGCAGATTTGGGAGCCTTGTGTTAATGATATTAGAGCCATTGTATGTAATAAGCTTTATTTCTTATATCACACTACCTAAAGAGGAATTACCCACGTACTACAAACTATTTTTTTGGATCCCATGTGTCATTTCAATAGATGCACTTTATGTAACTGCCATGTTAGGCTATTGGATTTTGGAGGTTTATTTGTTATCATAGCATTACTTTAATGAAGGTTACATAATAAAAATGATACAAATCAAAATAAATTCCCTGTGATGTTAAAAATATTATGTATCTTAAGGAATAAGGATTAGATGTCATTTCAGTTGATGTCCTTTTTGGGAATCCATTCTCAATGGTGTGTGTGCTAGTGTCAGATTTTATTCTGGGCTGCCTTTTCAAGAATATTTACATAATAAATGGTCTTAGAAAATAGAGATAGTGTTCCTTTAAGATTGAGGGCAGATTGCTTTGTTCTCTAAGATAATAAAAATAATGCCCCCATTTGAGACAAAGAGTTGGCAGTTCCTTTTCAAGGTCAGTAATACCCTAAACTTGTACAAAACATCTCACCTCATCATCATCCCTGAGAGACTTGGGAGAGCAAGAGGAAACCAATAAGAACTTGTTGCTCTTCTGCTTGCTGTGCTCTGAGTAATAAAGTTCTTTAGTTTTGACCCAGGAACCTGCTGGCATGTATGTATGAAAAAAACTGTGACAGCTTGCAAGGAGGATAACATCTCAGAGCCTTCAAAGTTCTTGACAATCCTGTCCACATGCATGTCTGTGTTTTTTTTTTTAAGTAAATTTAAGTGTTATGTGTCTCATCTACATAGACTAAAGGATGCTTTTTCCTTTCTTATCCTTCCTTGTCTACTCCACCAATTCTTACCTCTTGCTCTTCCTACAGACACATGTGGACACACTGAAGTTCCATCAGAGAAGAGTGATAGAAATAGAAATTTTAGGAACATTAATCATGCATAGTAAACAATGGTAGAAACAAAAATAATGACAGTGTTTGTGTTGATGATTATAACTTAGATGATTTTATAACATGACAGTCATTATTTTGATGTCAACTCAATACTCACACCACCACAATAAATAGCTACTGATGTTATTCCCAAGTTGCCTGTAAATAGTTATTTTAAAACATTTTGGAATTGTGGACAACAGTTATGATGTAGACTACTACCTAGTATATTTGGGCTGTTATGACAAAACACCAAAGTTTGAGTGGCTTATAATGACAAAAATATATTTCTCACAATTCTGTAGGCTGAAAGTTCAAGATCAAGATATCAGCATGATTGTGTTCTGGTGAGAATGCTCTTCCTGGTTCCTAGATGGAATCTTCTTCTTTGTGTTCTCATATAGTGAAAGGGGTGAAGGATTTCTAGGAGTCTCTTTTATAAGAGCACTAATCCCATTTACAAGGGCAAAGCCTCTCAAATGCCCACCTTCTAATGCCATCACCTTAGGGGTGAGGATTCAACATATGACTCTGGATGCGAGTCATATTCAAACCATAGCAACCAGCCTACATGCATTGAGTGGCACCCATGCTGCTACAAGCCAGAGATTCAGATACCATGACATGCCATAACTGCTGACCAAACTCAGAATTTAGATGTCTCTCAGAAGAAGGAGTTAAGAAAAGGAAATCTGCATTGGTTTTGCTTTGTAGTCACCTGAAGTGACTGAGAATACACAGGATTATAAGGAAAAGAAAAATTTCTAAAACTAAGTTTTGGTTTTGGATTTTCCTAAATGAGAGGGAGTGATAGATATCAAGAGAAGTTACCATGACTTATAATGGTTATGGCTAGAATTAGAATAAAGATAGCAACTGTTGTAGACTTCTTAAATACCAGAGTTATAAGGTACAAGATAATCAAAATAAAGATTAGACAGTAAAGAAGAAAGCCTATTTTCTATGTGGCTCAATGTAGGTCAGACAGGAGAGGCACTTGTTTTAGTCAATTTGTTAAGTCTTCCTCATATTTTATGTGGAAAGATACAGACATAGGGCACCAAAGGTTGCTGTTTTACTAAGGTTTAACTGCCATAGCTTAGCAAATTCCGGCAGATACAAAGCTTAGTTGTTGTTGTGTGTTTTTTCTCTGTCTATCCAACAACTTTTGATTCATGTCCTAGGATCCTGACAGAGTGACAAGATGACGTATTTCCAAAGAGGTTGTTTTCTCTCCCTTAACCACTCACAGTAGGATCAATCATACAATGATGGTTTCAATCAGAAGGAACCTGGGACTATCCCTTAAACATGCAGACTGCAACTGTCTTTCTGAGATATGGAAAAGACTTAAATTGATTAAAACAACTGCTCCCCTAGTTCCACCTATATTGAACCACTCATTTACATTAGGTTGCATATCTCTGATTTCCATTTCATCTACATTAATCATGATATGCTGAGATGCACCAGAACTGTTATAGTGAAGATAATGGTACATTGAAAAATGTGTTCATACTTTCTAAAGGATGATAGGACACTGTCCTTTTCAATGAACTGGTATATTAAAAAGAACACTGAAGAAGAGTGCTCAAGTTTTGCAAAAAGAATACATTCAAAGATAATCACAGCATTACCCAGAACACTTTCTTTTGAGGGTAAATAAAACTACCATGCAAATTACATTGTGAGTGCTTGAGAATCATGCACACTTGACTGCATTCTCACACAATGCTATTGAGAAATATCAGAGTCCACCAAGAATAAAACTTCTGTGACTATCAGTGTGTTTGTGTGTGTAGTGCAATACATATCTGTATATAAGCTTAAATCAAATAGTTTATCACAATGATTTTTTATCACACTGATTTTTTGAATACTAACTTTTCTATTTGAGCAGCCACTGGGGTAGAGGAGGATTCAGCAGGTGGGGCTTTACCCATTCCCTTCAACCAGAGGAGCTGTAGGTTTATCTAGTTATAAAAATATACTGAAACTTACCTTTAAAATATTCCCTGTAGCCCAGAATTAGATACATATAAATATGGCCAATTTATCTTTGACAAGACAGCAAAGGCAATACAATGGGGTAAAGATGTCTCTTGAAAACACAGTGCTGGAAAAACTGGACATCCACATGCAAAAAAAAAAAAATCTGCACATAGACCTTACACCCTTCACAATAATTAACTCAAAATGAATCACAGACCAAAGTGTAAAATACAAAACTATAAAACTCCTAGAAGATAAAATATGAAAAAAAAAACCCTAAATGATTTTGGGATTTTTAGAGTAGTGGAAATATTCTGAATTATGCTATACAGTGGATACATGTCATCACACATTTATCAAAATGCTTGGAATGTACAAACCAAGATTGAACCCTGCTGTAAAATATGGACCTGGTGACGTGTGTCAGTGAAGGTTCATCAGTTGTAACACATACGCCACTCTGGTGGGGGATGTTGATGGTGGGAGAGGTTGTCCATGTGTTGCGGGGACAGGGAGTGCATGAGAACTCTCTGTACTGTCTGCTCAGTTTTGCTGTAAACCTAAAAGTACTCTAAAAGCTAAAGTGTACACACACACACACACACACACACACACACACACCCCTGTAGAACAGTTTGTCTGAGGAATAATGCTTTTATAGTTAATTGCACAACAATAATCATGCAAATCTAATGGTCTGTGTTCTGTACCACCAAGATGTTTGTTCACCTCAAACCTAATTACTAAAGCTACAAAGCCAAGGACTGTATTTTTTTTTCTGACAATTTGATGGAGTGCTTTTTGACACGGAGCTTAAATATCAGCTATAAAAGGCAACTTTTGGATAATATCATTAGTAACCTGAAGGACTGCCAAAGAAAAACTACAATTAAATTCTAGTCCTCGTATTAACACTTATATGGAATGACTCAGACAATGCCTTAAGAAGGAAGGAGAATCAATGAAAAACCTTATAGTCAATTTTGGTGCAAAAGCAAATGCTCTAGGTAGAATTAGCCAAAGTAAAATAGAGAAAAAATATGTTAGGTCTACCAAAAGTTAACAATAGATAAATCTCTTGTGGGTAACCACAGAGATGATGGAAAGGAAAGAAAAAAAAAAGAATGAAGGTACACTTTACAAACACAGTCTGAAAAAAATCTATCTGGAAGAAAAGGCATCTTTAACGATAGGAGAAATTTTTCAGCAAGTAAGAAGGTATTATATCTTGGCAGTTAAGGAGAACATACAGAACAAGAGATAATCAAATAGTAAGAGAACAGAATGAACTGAAAAAACACTTGACAAAGAAAAAATTTGTATGGGAATATACAACTACAAAAAAGTCAGCAGTTAGAGGACACTGCAGTGCTTTGGAGACAATGAAAATGTATCGCAGCATACAGATATAAAGGATTTAGTGCCAGAAGTTAATGAAATAATGTTTATAGATTATGAATGAAAACATTGTGAATTCTGAATTGTACACACAGGAAGTTGTGCATCATATATAAAGGCATTAGGGAGACATATTTAGCTGCAAGAATACAGGAAATATAGTTTTCATAAATATGTTAGATATTTGCAAGATGATTCAAAAGAAATACTGGCAGCTTACCTGTGGAGCGGCAGTATTTGGGAGAGTTTGATAGAATTTGCAATATTCAACCACCCAGATAATTCATCTAAGCTAAACATGTTCATTTCACATTTCCTCCCAATAAAATTTCAAAAGTGGGAAAGAGAATATCAAACAACATAGGTGAAAAATTTGTGTGGTAATGGTTTCTGTTACAAAGTTTTTCTATACCTACCGGAGAAGAAAAGGAAACCTCCTCTTCTTCACTTAGATATATTTTGCCCTTTATCTCATCTTCCTCAAATGGACTGTGGTTTTTGGAATCTCTCCAGCTGCTTGCTTGCAGTCTGAGGTTAAATGTAAAAAATAGGTGTCAGTGACATCATTGGAACTGTTGTTCTTGGATCCTGTGCCTTCAGTATACTTTGAATCATGGATTATATATTTCTTAACTTTTAAAGGCACTTTGGTGGAATTTAATAAATATGCTTCCAAAAGCATCTTGTGTTACATACCACTGAGTCGGCTCTGACTCCTGGAGACCCTCTGGGTGTGTGAGGTCCACAGTGTCCTGTCCACACCAGCCCTGCGCAGCTCCTGTACGCTCATGCCTGTGGCTTCTTGTATGGGGTGTGCCCATCTCAAAGTTCTCTTCCTCTTTCCCTGCTGCCTTCTATTTCCCCCAGAACTATTGTCTTCTCCAAAGAACCCTGCCTTCTCATGATTTGCACAATGTAGGGCAGCTTCAGTTTTGTTATGTTTGCCTCCAGCAATGCTTCAGGCTTAATTTCCTCTCAAACTCACATGTTCATTTTCCTGCCAGTCCAGGGTATCCATAGAGCTCTCATCCAATGCCGAATTTCAGATGAATCTTTTTTTTTTTTTTTTTTTTTTTTTTTTTTTTTTTTTTTTTTTTTTTTTTTTTTTGCTATCAGCCTTCTTCACTGTTCAAGTTTCCCATCAATACACAATAATTGGGAATGCAATGTTGTGGATGATCTCGGCTTTGGTCTCTAATGACACATCTTTGCTCTTGGTGATTTTTCCTAGTTCTTCCTTTGCTGCCCTTCAAAATCACAGAGTTCTCTTGACTTCTTGACTGCAGTCTCCATTTGAATTAATGACTAAACCAAGTTAACCAAAATCTTTAACAATTTCAATGTCTTCATTCTCTACGTTAAAGTTGTGTGTATCTTTTGTAGTCATAACTTTTGTCTTCTCGATGTTCAAATGCAGTCCCGCTTTGAGACTTTCGTCTTTCACTTTGATCAGAAGTCATTTCAAATCAGTGCTGCTTCTTGCCCATAAGATGGTGTCCTCTGCATATCTTAAGTAATTGCTATTTCTACCGCTAATTTTCACTCCTCCTTCCCTTGAGTCTAGCCTTGTATTTTGTGTGACATGCATCTTACCTGATATTGTATGGTGTGAAAGGGTTCATAAAGATAAATATGTTCACTGAAATATAATCTTAACTAAATAACTGTGAGGATTATCTTCAGAAATGGATAATATAGTTTATTTCCTGATAGACAAGTTATATTACATAAAACATAATAAGTACTATTAGTTATGTTTAGTGAGTCTGATGAAAATACCTTAATATTTCACTTAATTAAGAATGAGAGAAAAGAGGTTGAAGAAAGTGTTCAGTAGTTCGCCAATTTTATTACCATCCACATTAGGGAATTGGTAGTTGCTTCCCCCCCCCCCCCCGCAGTTACAATAAGAAAGGAAGATTTAAGTTATGACAAAGGAAAAATGAAATTACTTCTGAGATATTAAAAGCAGATTATAAATTCTATGAGACAACATAGCAAAGAGAATTTGAAGACAGAAAATGAGGAAGTCCCTACAAATATTTAGTGAGATGCAAGAGGTGGGACTGAACAGATGATTTACGAAAGGCTGATAGTTCTAACCTGCTTGCTTCTTTCATGGTCTTGGGCAAATTGCTTAACATCTCTTGTCCTCAGTTTCTCTTTTATAAAATGGAAATGATAGTATTAGTAGCTATTTAAAATTATAATGAGGTTAAATGAGTCAAAATGTATAATGATTTAAATACTGGCAGCACATAGTAACTCATCAAAAGTTAATTATTATTGTTGTGGTGGTTCTTCACAAAAGGAAAGCAATGATTATAATTTGTCTTGGATGACAAGCCTCAATATTACAACCCTCATTTTCACTAATCTCTTAATTCAGTATTACAATCAAAACCTTAAGACTTTATTTTTTTATACTTGATACATCTTAGATCTATTTCTAGTTCTATATGTAGGCCTATGTTAATTTTTTTTAAATATTATAGTAATTCTATCCAGTTGAAGGAAAGAGAGAATTAAATATTAATAGAAAAATTATGTTTTGTTTTTAAACAAATGCTGTTGGGCAGCTGGCTAGCTGTTTGGAAAATCAATCTCTTAACTGAATTATATCAATACCTCTTAACTGGTCTCTCTACTTCTACCCACCAGCTTTGGATTGTCCTTAATACAGAGGCAAATGTATCTCTCCTTTGCTCAAGACTCTCCATTCTTGTCCCATCTCATTCAGAGTACACACCCAGTGAAACTCCATGGCAGTCCCTCTTCCTTCTGTGCATTATCCTATCCTTGTCACTGATCAGCTTCTGCTCACCTGTCTCCTGGTTGTACCTCAAACACATCAGGACTGATATCAGTGCCCTTGGGCTTCTTGTTCCCACTGCATGAAATGTCTTCTCTAAAAAGTCAGTGCAGCTTATTCCCTCACCCTTTCAAGTTCTGTACAATCTTGCTAAATGGGCTAATGGAAAAACCCTCAGGAATAATTGCTGCTCTCTCAGCAGTGCATAGCAGTTAAACAAAGAATAAGATACATTTTAAAATTGATTTTAGCTTAGTCTTTGGAAGAATATTTATTTGAAATACTAAGGGAAGATTTTGACTGAAATCCTTGTATATTTTAAAACATTACATTTTTCTAGATTACAGTATTGGAAACAGAAGCGATTCCATCAATAGCTACACTGTGCTATTGCACCATCTTTGCTGTACTCTCCTGTAAAATCAGCCAGCTGCACACTGTCTTCACTGGGCTGATTGGACAATTGATGTTTTGAGTCACCTGCTGTTCACATCACAGTGCAGATAAAACCCAGTTGATTGTAAACCCTGAAGTTTCAGCTAGAATGCTTTCACAAAGGTTTTGTTTCTGCTGGCTCAGTGGAGATCCTTGCGCTTCTCTGATGTTTCAACCTTAGAGCAGTATGACAACTGTACATATCCAAAGTATAAACTCAAAAGACAAAGAGAGGAAATTTCTGGTGTGTGTGGTATCAGCAGTGCAGTTCAGAGAGAAAATGGGACAAGTTACGTAAAACATGTCATTTATTGCAGAACCCAAAGAGTTGGGTTATATAAATTTAATGAATTAAGAAATTTATTTATTCAAAAATATTTTTTGAGCACCTACTAACTGCCCTGAGGATATAGTGGTTAGCAAAACTGAGAAGGCCCTGCCCTCTAGTGGGAAGACAGACAATAAACAAGTAACTGAAGAAAAGCAGATTATGTTCAGTGCTGACACTCATGGGGTTCCAGATGGGAATCTTTCAAGATTTCATTTTTGAAACACAAGGTGATTTTCTTCTTCTTTTTTCCTCAGTGAGACATGAATATTAATGAATGTTCTTTAAGTGCTTAATCGTGAATATACCATTGGCCCCTCACAGATGCAAATTTTTAAAAATTTAATAAATTGATTAAGAGTCAAATATGGTATTTCTAGAGACATAATTTCTCTTTAGAAACCAAGAAGTTTGTGAAGCTTATCCTTTCATATAAAGTGGGACTGAATAAATATGTGAATGAATAAATAAACCAATGACTTCATTTAGAAAACTTTTAATACATATGTTTATCCCTATCTTTGAAGGGGTAAGTGAACCAGTTCAAGTTATGCCTTGTGTCTTAAAATTTGTACAATAAAGAGAGTTTTTATACCTAGACCTAGAGTGAGTACTTGTGGAAGTCCCATGTTCTACTGAAACAAATAGTTTGATATGTACAGTATTCATCACCTTCGTGCCAAATTTAAAAAAAAACACAATTTCAGTTCAAAGTATTTGTGACTTGTGTTTAGATTAAATAAAGCACTAATTATTTTTACATGACAGATGTATATATAAAATTTATATCTGATGTATAAATAATGGGTGTGACCAAAAATGACATTCTCCCAATATTTAATATAGATTTAAGTTTTCAAAAGCAAAAATTAATAATGCTTACACTTTTATTTTGAAAAATTATCAAGAAAGTTACAAAGCATAAAATGTTATTTATTTTGAGATATATCATTCCAGAAAAATTTTAAAAGCCTTATTTCCAACTTGCAATTCATGTGAAAATATGAGTGATTTTTCTTTCAAGGAAAATAATAATTTTCATATATACACTTTTAAACTGTGCTCTATATGTCCTTTACTAGTGGAGTCTACATCTGTGTTTTGAACTAATTGTGCACCATGACTCAAACAACACGCAGTAAATGGGAGTCTATTAGACTTAGTTATTCATCTCTGGGGGCTCCTTGGAGTATCCAACAGCTTCAACAATCTAGTAAGAAACAGACATGAAAGGCTGGGAGGACCATCCTTATCATTTTTCCTCATCCTGGCAACAGCAATCCTCTCTTTATCAATCCAGTTCTCATGAACTTTAGAACTGGGAGCCAGGGAAGAGAGTTGAGAAAGACTCCAACAAAAAGAAAGTCATTTGATCTATTGGGTAGAGATGGTCATTTGAGAATGAAAAAAGAAATCAGATTCTCTGGGGATGCTTTGCAGTTCTAGCACCCTAGTCATAGTACATACTCTTGCCTCGGATTTGCTCCTGTGATACTCCTTCAGCCCACCTTCTATATCTTTAATCATGGTTCCTTTTCATTAGCTCAATGTGGGGGAGAATAAAATTTTTAACTTTGAACCCAGTCTTTTTCTCCCAAAGCCCACAGGTTTTTTGTTAGGTTGTCCAAAACTTTCTCGCTTGCAGGGTGTACACACATATGCACACATACATACACAAAGCCCTTCAAAACCTATATTTCTCAGAAATGTTTCCAATCATTAAATTTTGCTTTTTATTATAGGAAGAAGTAGCTCTGTAGGCAAGGACAAGGTGGGGTATGGGAACAGGAGGGGTTGAATGGAAAGTCACGGGTGGTGGGCCCACTTCTCCCCAGAACTTCCTCTGTGAATGTGAAAGAGCTAGATTAAACATGCCAAACACTCACCAATTGTGAATTATTTATGAATCACCTTAATTCTTGGTAGAATTAATAATTTCCTTACAAGTAGAGATTTAGATTGGCTGAAACGTTTCTGCTATAATACATCAATAAATAATGTTAGCAATAAAGTTTAACAAATTTTACATATTTCCTTAAGATAGATTACTAGTTGTGGAATAACTAGTTCAAAGGGTTTCATTTGTTTGTGCCATTTGATGAATAAGTGTTACCAAAATATTCTCCAAAAATGCTATACTGTTTTATATTTAGACAATGGGAAGTAAACATAATTAATTTATAGCAGTCTCAGTATAGTGATTATTTTGAAGTAAGCATTTTAATTAACTTCATAAAGAAAATCAGCAATCACTTCTCCATGCCTCACACATACACAAAATCTTTGAATAACTTTTTAAATGTATAAAGTATTATATTACAGTTTCAAAGCAAAATTAAAAAAGTACTTTGCCTTCCTAAATAAAAACATAGTCTAAGTTTAATAAAAGAATTCTGATAGAGTAACTATTCACACTTGGTTTCCTTAGCTTTATTTTTTCAGTGTTTTCTATGTTAAATCATATGCACTTTAATAGAAAAGTGTGTTATCTACATTACAGTAACTCCTTAATAGATAGTGTAATATTCACCTATATAGACAACATTAAAATAACATTGTAATTATTTGAAAACTTATCCTGATATTTCTCTGCAAATGTGTGGGTTTTTTTAATTTTTAAGTTATTTTACAAGCCAGTCCCAAGCCCTTCCATAATATATTTATTTCTGGAAAAAAAATACTGGTGCTGTCTCTAAAATGTAAAGTGAACTTTTACTCATAGAGCCTTGATTAAAACATTTCACAACCAGCCCTGACAAGTGTGGTTTGGTTGGGTGTTGTCCCACAAAGCTAAAGAAAAGTTGCCGGTTCAATTCCCTGTCAGAGCACAGGCCTAAGTTGTGGGTTCAGTATCAGGTTGGGGCACCAATGAGAAGTAATCAATCAATGTTTCTTTCTCACACTGATGTTTCTCTCCCTCTCTTTCTCTCTCCTTTTCCCTCTCTCTAAATAAATAAATAAAATCTTAAAAACAAAACATTTCACAACTCCATGTGCCGGTTTCTAGGCTAAAAGCTTAGTGGGTTAAAATGGCATATCTTCATTACCTCACAGGTTTCAGCTCAAGAGTGTAGATCCTCTACACCCAGTCTCACAAGGTGCCAATCTCTGTGCTGGCCACGTGGCTTTCTTCCCAAAAACTCAGAATGCTTTTCCAAACTCTCATGGTTGCTGATGAATTCACTTCCTTGCTGTCATATTGATTGAGGCCCCACTTTCTTGCTGTCTGTTAGCTGGGGGTTGCACAGCTCCTAAACACCCCTTAACTCTTAAAGTACAACAATGTGGATTGCTCATAGCCACTCACAACATAGCCACTTTCTTCTTCAAAGTCATCTGGATAGGCTCTTACTCCAGTTAGCTAAGTGAGTTCTTATATAACCTACTCATGGGATGACTGTCTCGCTTTTGTCATGTTCTATTGGCTAGATGCAAGTCACAGGTTCTATTGCACTGTATGGGTAGACAATTGCATGCATGATTCAGTGAGGGCCATCTTAGCATTTGCCTACCTCACTAGACAATAAGATGACTGCATTTAACTGCACTGGCATCCATCAAGCTAACTGTTGAATACTCTGCCAATTCCTGAGTCTTCAGTAAATTCACACATTACTCTACTCCACTGTCTTACTAGAATAAGAATCTGGTCAACGTATATAGGCTGTTTTTCTAAATATCCGTCACTTGCTGATTTTTCTCTTAATTTAGTATCCTCAATGGTAATAACAACAGTGCATAAACTGTTTGGAGTATGTACTAATTTATAAAGCACTTGATGTAATTTTTAAAAATTTCATCCAAACATTAAATTTTAGCCATCCCATTTGATAAATTAAAACACTTTGCTCAGAAGCTAAACAGTAATTTTCACAACTTACTATAGTGTTAATTGAAGCCCTGTGATGTGGACCTCATGATTTTTTGACGGCTCCTGCACTGGAACAACCAGAGGGCGTCTCCCGGCTTTCTCTTGTTTGGCTCAGGTCCTCAAGCCAGTTCTCTCTCATTCTGATTCCATTTGTCAGGTGCAAAAGCCAAATGGAGTTCGTTTTTGGACTTGCTGGAACTCTGAAAGTTCATACACATGCATTTGCCTAAAAAGAGATTAGTAAAAGTGAATAAAACAAAGATGAGAATATGGTTCATAAGTAGTAAGTAAAGTTAAAAGTCAAGAAGTAAAAGTTAAATAGGAAGGACAACTGTGCTGGAAACAAATGTCAACAAAAAAAGAAAGACAAAAAAATCCTTCTATTTACATTTCAAATAAAATATGTTGACTTCTCTTCAAGATTATATCAATTTGAAATATATTAGCTTTGCATTATAAACACTAGAAGCCACATTTTTAAGGTTATAAATTATGTGAAGAAATGCTCCCTCCCTGACCTTAAGTTCTGAGACTACATTTAGCTCATATTTACCCTTCACCACTACATTAAAAACAAAAGCAGAACAAACCCATATAATTTTAAAGGTTGAATCAAGAAAAACATCTTTAAAAAAATATGGAACATTTCATGAATGTGCGTGTCATCCTTGAGCAGGAGCCAGGCTAATCTTCTTTGTATCGTTCCAATTTTAGTATGTGTGCTGCCAATGTGAATGCAAGAAAATCATCTTTTTTTTTAAAGAGAAAATCTTTTTTTAAATTTTATTTATTTATTTTTAGAGAGGGAAGGGAGGGAGAAAGAGAGAGAGAGAAACATCAATGTGCAGTTGCTGGGGGCCGTGGCCTGCAACCCAGGCATGTGCCCTGACTGGGAATCATACCTGTGATGCTTTGGTTCACAGCCCACATTCAATCTACTGAGCTACACCAAGGAAAATCATCTTATGTTAAAAGAATATAGAATAATAAATGCTCATGCTAACATACATGTTGTAATTATTTGATGAAACTGTGGAATTTACATTGCTCTTCATATCAGAAAACATTAAGCCTAGTCATAGGAAAGAGATAAGAAATTAGAGGTAAGTAGAAATAAATGGAGCTGGATTAATAAGTTATCATTAAATACAACTGAATATTTCTGTACTTATTTATTAAAGTTGTCATTGCACTAAAGAAAACTAGAAATTTAGCTAATGTACTCAGCATCAAACAGGACTTCAATATTAAATGCATCATCCTACAACAATGGTTATTTGAAATTCACAAGGCAAATATATAACTTTTCTCATTAAATAACTAATAATTGAAACAAGAAATTGCTAAAGACATCATATTTAACTTTGTACCCCCAAAATCATTAATGAATGTCATCCACACTTTATTTCATAATGTGTGATTCACTTTTCTACCATCTATAGCTTGTAGATACAGGTGGTGGAGTTAACACATAAATCATGCTAGTTCTGTTTCATTGTAAGAGGCAAATACCATTCCTTGTGATAAGGATAGAATGTCTTATGTCTTTGTCGTGCAGCTATTAACAATTTTCCAAATATTTTCTCAATATTTGTGTAGTCTACCAACTTGAGGGAAGTTTACCAAGCCATCTCCAAGGACGAGAAGCTATCAGAACTATCTTATAATAGAAAAGTGCAAAAGACAAGCTTACGAAGGGGGAGCTGAGCCTCTGTCTCCTTAAAAACTTTTCGAAAAGCCCACCTAGTTGACATCTACATTATTCACACTGCTGAGAAGTATGTCACATTATGTCCTTAACTGAAAGAGATATTATATTAAATATTTTTAAATTGTTCTATTTGCAAGGTAGAAGAGAAAAATGAAAATTGGATGAGTGACTAACAATGTCTGCCACTCCTATGGATGTGCACATATGTTCCATAGGATTGCATGACTGGAGATGAATGGGCACAGAAACACAGCAATCTGCTAAGACAGATTATACCACAGGGGTAGAAATGAAGGTTAGACAGTATTAACTTCTTACACCGTTTGTGTTTTGTTTCACCTATTACAATGAGAACCCATGCTCATTTTATGTAAAAACAAAATAAATGAAAATGGTTCATAAATAGAAAAACTGAATAACCATCAAGTTTAAGTTAAAGGAAGCCTACAGTAGAATAGTAGAAAGCCTACTATTAAGTATGATACTCGATTTAATATGTTATACTGGCCATAATCACAAAATAAACTAAAAATAGATATGGTAAATAGTGGTAGTCTCTTAGGGGATAGATGAGGAGCAGAGGAGAAAAATGAGAAATATTAATTTTAGTTTATATAATTTTAATAATAACACACAAAGAATAATTTATAGTATAAATAATGAAGAATTAAAAGCATAACATTCAGGAAAATGAATATGATGGAAGGAACAGAGCATAAAGGAGGGTCCAAAAGGGTCAGCCGTGTTGGAGACGGTGAGGACTCAGACTGACAGGCTGGAAGGGAGCACATCGTGGAGGAGTGAGAGCTGTGCCTGGGAAAGCAGCTGCAGTTGGAGCCTCAGGGAAGAAAGACGAACAGTTTTGAGCTTACGTTTAGTTGTCGTCAGCATACGTTTACATCGAAACTGAGATGGGGCTAAAATAAGTCTAATTTTAGGGCAAATGACTGGGGACAAAGCGCAAGAACAGGAAGCAGATATTGTGGTGTCAATTTTGTCATACTGAGGTAGCAATAATGGCTGAACGTTTAAGGTGACATTGTTGTGTTTATGGACATGTGTTCCTGGCAGGTGGTAATGTTAGCACAGGAAGCATGGTGAACAAAATTTCAGAAGACTGAAATATCTTGACCTCTTGTGAGACCTGTGACGATCTCAGTCTGGTTGGATATAGAGTATAGGGAAGATGAGGGCTACAGTCAGGTAGAACACACCTGCTGTGCGGTCATTGTAACAAGGTCTTGTAAGTTATGCATAAGAGTTTGGATTCCCCTCTACGGAAGTCCAAAAGGAAGCTAGCTACATATTTTAAAAAGTTTTTATTTAATAAAAGTCATTCTGAAAGGAATAAAGGGAAAATTAGAGTATGGGAAAGACACATAGACCAATCCAGCAACTCTTTTAATCCCAGCCTGGCTGGTATGGCTCAGTTGGTTGGGGCACAGGCCTAGGTTGCAAGTTTGATCTCTAGTTAGGTGCGTAGGGAAGGCAAGGGATCTGTGTTTCTCTCCCTCTCTTTCTCCCTCCATTTGTCTCTCCTCTTACTCTCTTTCTCTCTCTCTCTCTTTGTGTATGTGGAACAAGATGGACATGCCACGTGAAGTAAACAAAATCAGCAGACTATCCTTGAATTCTAGATTGAAAAATTGCTGTCATTTCCTTCATCTAATAGAGAAATAACACCTCTTAATCATGAGGTTTAATTTAATTTAGCACTAATTTAAAATGGTCACTTTTTTCAGTTTTCTAAACTACATTTAGTTATCATGAACAAAAGTGTGAAGAAATCTGTTACAAGTAATGAACATCTTTGCATATTGGATAACACATTTTGCCATAAACACATTGCACTTAAGAACATCATTTCACACCATAAAACTGATCAATATGCTTCTTCAAGATAAAGCTTCAAGTACCTCTAAACTTTCTGAATAATGCATTAATTTACATGAATACATTGTAAAGATACGTGCAGAGTGTGTATGTTGTTGTTAAATGTTTTGCTTGACCTAATGTTTAAAAGTTAAGTAGAATGTTAATGTCTTAGGCTTTTCAAAATGCCAGAAGTCATTGTGTTAACAAGAAGAGGCTAGACTATCCTGTGGTACGAACAATGATAAATCTCAATGGCTTAAACAAAAAAATTCAAACAAACAAGTAAAACAAAGTTACAATTCTCATGACTGTAAATTTGTCTCAGATTTACCTCACAATAGGACCCCTGGGAAATAAAACTTTCTCTGTCTGGAATAATGAGCTCTTCCCATAGCAGAAGGGAAGGGCACATTAGTGTACATTGTCTCTTAATGGCTTCTCTCTAGAACTTACATATTGTCTTTGCAGTTATAATTCATTTGTAAAAGCAGGTAGTTAGGGCACTTTTAACTTACATATAGAAATACGCAACTCTATCATGTATCCAGGAAAAAAAATAGAATTAAACGTCAGTTGAACCAATACCTACCACTGCAATTCACTTTTTCTTTCAATGAGAAGAGATTTTGATAAACAAAACAAGAAAAGCAAATCCAGGTGGAAGAAAGTTTTTATCCATGTACTTACTTAACATTAGCACATTTGGGATAACTACATGCAGTAACAGAGCTTTGGACGAACATTGAATCTAATGTCATTTGACTTTGTAGAAAAGTAAGTGAGAAATACAGAAGAGAATAGAACATGTATTTCACTCCAAAATCTTTTTTAAATACATACTTTGGTCCTAGTTGCTAATGAACTCTCAACATGGCACTTATATGTTGTGCATAACTGACAAGTGCATACCACATTTTAATATTCTTTATTCATTACAAAGAGGCATCTTTCCCCTGAAAGAATAAATTTCAAACAGAATCTGAACAATGATTTTAACATAGTACTATATGAAGTAGTTATTTTTGAATTTTTTGTTCCTATCAATTTCTAAAAATAGAATGGTGAAAAGCAAAATATTATATAATATAGCAGACTAATAAACATCCACTTAATTTTCTTTTATTCAGGACATAAGTACAGAAATTTAGAAAGGAAATAAAAGCAGGAACCATGCTTTCTTTTCAGCCAGTAAGTGTAACCTTTTCTAAAAGACAACTGCATTTATTAGTGCCAGGATATTTTGGGGTCTCAGGTATTACTAATGTAATTATATAAAGAATGGCAACCACATAGAGCACCTTCCAGCTACCAGGTATGATATAATAGGTGTTTTATGTATATATGATCATTAATGTGCATAGAACATTCCAGTTCTCTTATAATAGTTTTTTGAGATATTATTCACATAGCATAAAGTTCATCTTTCAAAATGTACAGTTCAACATATTTTAGTATATTGAATTATACAACCATCACCGCTATCTAATTTTATAACATTATCATCATCCCCAAAAGAAACTCTATATGCATTAGTAGTCACACACATTCCTGACTTTTTTCAGTCCCTGGCAACCATCAATTTACATTTCTTTCTATGTGTTTGTCTATTTGGACATTTTATGTAAATGAAATCATAAAATATGTGTTCCTTTGTGTCCAGATTCTTTCACTTAACATAATGTTTCCAAGTTTCATTCATGGTATAGCATGCATTAGTACTTCATTCCTATCTATGGCTGAATAATATTCTAATGAATTCTTATGCTACAATTTGTCCATTCATCATTTAGAGTGTTTCCACTTTTTAACGATCATTAGTAATGCTGATATGAACATTTGTGTTTAAGGTTTTGTGTGAACATATGTCTTTAATTGTCTTGGTATATATCTATAAGTGGAATGTCTGGATGATGTGGTAACTATATTTAAATTTGGCAGCACTATTTTATATTCCCGTTAGTAATGTACAAAGGTTCCAATGTCTCCAGTCTTGTCAGCACTTGTTTCATTGTCTGACTTCTGGCTGTAGCCATTCTAGTCAGTGTGAATACTCGATATCTCTCTGTCATTTGAGTTACATCTCACAAATGAATGGGTTTTCATGTGCTTATTTGCCACTTACATATATTTTCTGGAAGAAAGACTTTTTAACTTCTTTAGCCATTATTTAAATTGAATTATTTGTTTTTTTATTTTTAAGTTGTATATGTTCTTTATATATTTTAATACAATATCTTTATCAGATATGTAATTTATAAACATTTCTTATTTCTGGGATGTATTTTCATATTATTGATAGCATCTTTTGAAGCACTTTTTTAAAAATTTAATGAGGTTCAATTTATCTATTTCTTCTCCTGTTGCTTATGCTTTTGCTACCTTATCTGGGAAGCCATTGCCTGATCCCAAGTGACGAAGATTCACCTCTGTGTTTTCTTCTAAGAGTTTTATAATCTTAGCTTTGCCATGTAACTCAATGAACACTTTGAACCATTTTTGTATGTGGTATGAGTTGGCAGTTCAACTTAATTTTTTTTTGCTGTGGATACCCAGCTGTTCTGCTACCATTTGTTGAAAAACCTAGTCTTTCCTTGTTTTGGTTCTGTCTTCTTTTTGAATCAAATTCCTGTTTTATAGATGAACAGATGGAGGATAAGCATATTAATTATAATGTCAAGAATACAATGTCATATGAGTGTTAGAGATACATTTTCAAGTCTGAACTGTTCTTTCAAAGTCTTCACCATACCAGAAGCTCCTGGTTGTTGGATCCTGGAGGCAGGGGAATAGTAGCAGCGTAGATTTGTACCAACATTGTTCAGTCAGCATTATTATACATACCAATGAGACTAATGGACATAAAAATAATTTGAAACTGTTATAGCCATTCAAGTGGAATTTTATAGCACCTATGGCTACTTGAAAGTACCTGGTCTGTGTATTTTTCAAATTATATTTCTCTCCTCCTTGTTTGTCTGGTTCAACATTATTCAATTGCTGTGTACAGTGACTTGCACTGGATGCAATTTCACCAATGAAAGAATCTTATAAGTGAGTTTTTATTATTCATGTTGGAATTGTTATTGTTACTAAGTAAAAGCCTACAAATACTCCAGTTGTGCACATACTTTGAGTCACTTGCATTATCCTATATTAAAATGTTCCTGTGTTGATATTCTATCTATTATAAAATACAAAAGAAATATAAACAAAAAAAATAAGATTTTATGCATTTTCTTAATGAAGTAGCTCTTAAGGAACCCAAGCATCACACACTAGATCATGCAGCAACCTTATCATAATAAATATATTCATAATTATAATGTTTGATTATATTTGTTAAATAATTTGGTGGGAATCTCTGTTACCATTTTTATTTTCATCACTGATTTCAGGAGCTATAAATCAACTAAAACTACTTATTCTTATCCACTTAAAGATCTACACTAGCTCCTGAATCAGCAGGTGACCCATTAATTTAAGAGACTCATTAGAAATAATCAATATGATGCTAGTGCCTTAAGAGTCAATGTTTCTGAAAGAATCAAGATCATGAATTTCATTGAAACTATATTACATGGAATTATACATTTTATCATGAGAGAAAAAATGATTTAATTTTAGTAATTTTAACCATATTAAAGGTATCATTCTTTACTTGATTTCACAACTTATTTAGCAATTTATATCATGCAAGTAGTATAGAATATGAGGTACTATAAACACTAATTTTATAAATTAAAGATATTTTAATATAAAACCCAATAAACTGCAAACAAAAACAATAAATAGTGAATAATGAAAGCAATTTCTCCTTAGCTCTTCTAAATATTAAAATATGTCAAAACAACAAACAAAAATCACAGTTTTCAGCAATTGTATCAACTGAATACATTAAATGAAATAAAAAGGCATATATAAATGCTACCATAAAATGGTAACATAAAAAAGAGAGCTTTAAGAAAAATCTAAATAATGGCTGATATAATACTTTAAATGAACTAAGAAGGCAAAATGCATTAGCTACATTATACCTATGCTTTGGAAATATTTAACTGATGTTTAGGTCTACAAAGTATTCTGATACAATTTCAGAGTGAGATTACAGAGCTCTGTAAGCTCCCAATTAATAAATAATTGATAATAAGGATATGACATACATAGTCTACTAAACAGTTATCTAACACATTATCATCTGTAAAACAATTACTGCAGATGAACAATATGCAGGGTAGCTCTTGTGTTAAAGCTATTCCTCTTGCACAGGGCAGGGTGAGAAATTCAGTATTGAGTAAGGAGACATCCTTTTGTCCTGAGCCTTCTGCAGTTTCACATTATGCAACCTTAGTTTTTTATCTTTTGCTGATTTTTGCCTGAGTCTTATTCTTTATCAAGTTTAGCAGTCACTTTTCTTGTACAAGGAAATTTATGCACATTTTTTACATAAAATTTGACTTTAAATCTCAAGTCCCTGAGTTTGGAATTGCATCAGACATTAAGAGGTTTCATCAACTGGGGAAAATAATGGAAAGAAAAGCTCTTGTTTTTTGTGCTACTTGAAATAATTCTTTTGTGCAAAAGTAATTGACACTGTGTGTTTATTTTATTTCCCAAACAAATAGGGTTATCTTTGAAATTTATATTAGAGTGTTAAGTCCATGACCTCTGTGAATACATGCCAACAGAAAACACACTTTCTCATATTGGAATATTTCCTTCATTCAGTGTATTTTTTCTTGAAGATAGAGAAGCTTGGAAGGTTAATAAAGTATAATATCCCAATGTTTATTGAGATTATTTTTAATCTTACCATATATTTTTGTAGTCTTGCCTACATGTTGGGTGGTGGCATTTAGGTTATGTTAGCATTTTAAAATGTACAGTAAATTGTCTTAGTTTTATTATTTTTGGCTACCTTCAATAACAACGGAAATATCACTTTGTTAAAGATTAACTAAAACTGAACTCTAAAACCACCTGGAATCCTTATAATTTTGAATGGTAGGTATTTACATTTGTTTCATAATCCTGTGATTTTTCTGGTTTCTACTTCGTTATGGGCCAATTTTGACCCCAAAATTTTCTATAATGTCATCAAGTTCGTTGTGATTTTTGAAATTTCTTGTAATAACATATTTATAATCATTTTTAACTTTGATTTGTTTATTTACTTTATTCCCATTATAATTTTACTCCATCCCTTCATATTAATTAAGGCTGTTGAGAGGTTGTTTCTTCTATTATACTTTTAAAAAGTGTATATATACATACATGCATATATCCATTTAATATCTTCTCATTTATTAGTTTTCTTTTGTTTAATTTTAATGGGATAAATGTTAAACAAATTGTGTCATAATCATTATCTGCAATAGCATGCTGCTTTTAAAGACATTAAATCAAATAAAAAATTGTTGACTTAAAGGGATATTTCCATAATGTAATATTAAATGACAAAAACAAATGCTTATTTTTTTTAGTATAAAGCATGCTGAAGAAATAAAAGAACTTGGATGATTACCTTTTGTATATCTGTAAAAACCTGATTACCTTTGAACACACACATAAAGATGGTTAATTTTGTACCTGTTTAAATTCTTTGTATCTTATTGTATAGCCCCATAATACTTTTACAAGGAATGAAGCCAATCAGTGAAAAAAATACCACATGGTTTCACTTTTATGTGGAATCTAAGGAACACAATAAACTAACAAATAAAACAGTAACAAAAGTTTAAATACCTAAAACAGACTGACAGCTGCTGAGAAGGAGCTGGGGGGAATGGGATGAAAGCTGGTGAGAGGATTCCAAAATCATTTATGCATAACCCATGGACACGGACAACAATATGAGGATTTGTTTAGGGAGAAACAAGCTGGGTGGAGGTGGGGAAATAGAGATAAAGGGGGAATAACTATAGCAGCATAAACAGTAAAAATAAAATAAAAAAACACTTTTATAAGAAGAAAAAATGAAGAAAAACTTTAAAAAGAGGGGGAAATGCCTACAAGTAAAGCTTTGTTTTATTGTTTTACTCAGCAGTCTTTTGTTTACTTACAACTGTAGCCCATTAACTATCTTAAATAAAACTAAGTGGCATGACAAAATGCAATGATACCAAGAATTCCACAGGTTTTGAAGTAGTGGATAGACAACCCTCAGCTGAATGGGTATAAGGTTCTGGAAGACCAAACATCTAAATCGTCTTCTCCTCATCTCAGAGCCATACGGTCTCCTCAACAGCCACCTCTTTCTGCATGTTCTTTCTTTTCATTGACATTCTCTTGAACTTTACTGTGCTCCCCATGCAATATGTGCTCTCTCTCTCTTTTAACTTTTTATTGTTGTTGAATTACAGTTGTCCCTATTTTCTCCCCATTGTTCTCCTCTGCCCTACCCACCTCCCATCTTCCACATTCAATCCCCCCTCCTCCATTGTCTTTTATAGATATTGCTTGACCTGAACCTTCCTCTTCTTTCTTTCATTATATGACTTTCAGGTGCTGGATTCTCTCACAAAATAGCATAGTTTCTTAGTTTGTCAGATCTGAGCTGATCTGCATCATTTTTATGATCAAGCCTATAGGACATAAATCACAAAGCAACTTAAGAATTGCTTCTTTTTTATTCCAGAGTCAACTCCTGGTAGGTCAGCTTTGGCTGTGGGTATTAATTTTTTATTGATTTCAAAGAATTAGTTGGCAACAATTTCCCCAAAAGGGATTCCCCAGATGGCTGGTATGGATTTGTAGCCTGATAAATGGCTTATTATAAACATTTTGCTTATGACTAAACAATAAAACAAAATCAAAACAGTAGTTAAGGTAATAAATTTAATAGTGATCATGAGATTGGAGAGGGTATGGGTATAAATAGAGAATTATGGTAGGGGCTATTGGCCCAAATTAATGATTTAAATGACCCCACATTTTTAAGAAGAGTGAGTAAAAAGACTCCTTCAGAAGATAGAGTTCAACAAAATTCTTGATGACTTATGTTGTCTTCCAAGAGAGAAAACATAAGTTGGAAGAGACTGCAGACTGTGTCTTCCAAGGTTTAAACCAGTACTTGTACCAAAAGCCTCTGCATTTGAGCTGTGCCATATATTGGTTTATTGGGTACATATTTTGTGAATTATTTTAATTAGTCTTAAAACTGCAGTTCATTAATGACCTTTGTCTAAAGACTCAGGTTCTAGACCTCATTTTGTGCTTATGTAAAGATTAAATTATTTCTGCTGAAAAAAAAAATACCTGTTCATCACCCACAATACCCAAAACTTCATCCATGAGGGCAGATACAAGAACTCAGCTAAGACTGTGCAGAAGAAGGTAACGCAGGTCCCTGTCCTCTCTCTCCTAATCTTGTTTCCCTAGTTGATGTTCAAGTTCTCTTTATTGAACCTTGGGGAGACCAAAGGAGTAAAATAATTGCTAAGGCTCTGGAACCACATCTCCGGTTGGATCCTGATTTCCCATTAAGAAACTACATTTGAGTCATTCACTTTAGCCTCCATTGCTTCTGTTTCCTCAACTATACAAAGAAAAGAATAGCCCATATCCTAGGGCTATCATTTTGAATGAATTATACAAAGAAAACTTTCTAGAATTGTCTCTGAACTTTATAAAAGGCTAAGTAAATATGCAATGTTTTATAATTGTACAGACCACTTTTCAAATTTGACTTGCTTCACCCTGTCTCCTACCTGAAATTTTGAGGTCCTTATTCTAAAGCAATTTAAAGGGTCAGAACCCAATATGTCTTTCAAAGTATACACTTGCACAACCGTGCTCATCCCTCCCCACAAACATACACAAACAAAAGTTAATATGTAAATTTAAATGTACCCAACTATAGGACATTTATGAACAAGAATGTATGCTTTTACAATTGTTTCTATTTAAATGTAATAAGTATATTGTACTATTTTTCTTAGTAAAGAGTTTAGTCATATTTTAAAAAGAAAAATACATATGTCCATGATGCAAAGATTATTTACTTTCTTCATAAAATATTATATTCTTCAACTATTGCAAAAAAATTCAATTCTTTTTTTCCTAAGGAGGATAATAACATAAAAATATTATCTAACCATTCTACTAATATATACACATATGAAGTACTGAAATCTTGGACTATTTAATGACAATCATAACAACCAGAGAAGTTTGATTTCCGAGTGATAAAGAGCAACAAAATGATCATGAACTGAAGAAGGAGCCAGATGGAGGTACCTAGTCACAAGCAGAGATACCCATTAATCAAAACTGCACACTAAGTAGACAAATCAGAGAAAGCTGGAAAAGTGTTGAGAAAGGAGCACTTCAGCAGATTCAGCACTGCTCAAAGACAGCAAACTTGGAGCGCAGCTGTCCTCAGCATTTGTCTGAATGCAAGAGTCTCCTGGTGTTCCCTCCCCACCAAGTGGAATGACTCACTACTTTTCTTTAATATTTTTAGGTCTTTACATAAAAAACCATTCCCTGAATAACCCCCCAAAATCTTCCCATCATTTAAGCCCAACACCTCTGTTAAGATTTTAATAATACTTAAACTTTTCTTATTCTGAATTCCAATAATAGATTAGCTATGCCTATTATGAAATATCATCTTCTGTCTTATAGTTTCTTATATTCATGGCTTATTCCCCTTATGTAGGCTGCAAAATTAAGAACTGAATATTATTTTTCCATTTTCAAATGTACTATGCTACACATGCAATACTATGTAAATATAGAGGGAATAAAGCAAAACAAATGAACATAGACCCCATAGTAGTAATATTTAACAGATATTATTACTATCACAGGAAGCATATCAGACTATCCACAGTTAAAAAAATTACTATAGGGCTGCGAACCAGGCATCGCAGGTTCGATTCCCAGTCAGGGCACATGCCTAGGTTGCAGGCCATGTCTCTCAGCAACCGCACACTGATGTTTCTCTCTCTCTCTCTCCCCCCCTCTCTTCCCTCTCTAAAAATAAATAAAAAAATAAAATCTTTAAAAAAAAATTACTATAAGAAAATTAGTCCAAAAATGTTAAATATGTTGGTCAAATATGTTATTAAAACAAACAAACAAATCTAGGCATGTTTTCTGAAACTTCCTGATCAGTTGAGTAGATTCAGTGATGGATTAATAAATTTGCCCAAAAAGAACAGATTAATGGATTAATGTCAATTTAGATAGGCTTCTCTAATAAAATGATGCAGCCTGTCTCCCCAGCCTTTTGATGTCACATTTCCTTTTATTGAATTACAACTGAGAAAACATCTTCATAAAATGTTTATATGACACAAAATTACTGTTTCTTGCTTCCCTTCTTCTGTGCATGCTATTCATTTGATCTATAATGTCATTCTTTCCTTAGTATGTATGATAAATATTTATCATTATTCAAAAATCCAATTCCAGAATCTATTCTTCTGAAAGACCATCCCTATATGCCTTGTCTTTGCTAATCATCAAAAGGAAAAAAAAAAAAACGCACTTTCTCATCTGAATATCATTACACCAGTGAATAACCTGGTCTGCAAGGCTCCTAACCCCTAAGGAGTTCTCAGGCTCATGAATTTCCACAAGCTCCCTTCATTCACTACAACCCAGCCAGCTGGTCTTTTCTAAGTTCCACAAAATTCTGAACCAATATTCAGACCAGTTCTCTACCTTCTTTTGTTCTGTGTACTTGGAATATTCCTGAACACAACTTCTATCTCCAACCACCAGCTAATTCTTACCCAACCAATTCTTGATACTTTGGTCTCAGTTTAAATGCTACTTTCTCAGATAACCTTTTTCTAACTGCCCCAAAACTAAGTTAGGTAACTTCCTGCTATTCACTTCCATGGCCCTATATGTTCTCCTCATAACATTCAAATGCGTGTGATTATTTTTGTATGTCTGCATGTTTAATTTTTATCCCTTGTGTAGACAATAAAACCCAAGAGGGAAGGACCAAATCTATTTTGTTCATCAAGGCACAAGCAAGAAATAATTGCTGTACACTGTTCTTATGCCATTGTAACAATTTACTTACTGCTACAGCTGCATTGACTATAATTCTAAAATGATGGATTAATTCAGTTGATTATTATAATTTTTCAAATATAGGTAGTACTCATATAGCCATATGATACCTGCTCAGCAATGGATTAAATTGCTGGATTACCTGGATAAATTGAGTGATTGCTTAATAAAGAATTTTATCAGGCGTAATAATTTCTCTCCAAAGATACTCATCTTAATGTCTTAATCTCTGGAGCCTATGAATATGTTATGTTGCATGAAAAAAAAAGATTATCTCTAACAATCTTAAAGTTGGGTAGATTACTTAGATGATCTTTATAAATTCATTCTAATCACCTGACTTCATAAAAACAGAAACCTCTTGAGTAGCTATGGTCAAAGAGATGATGACAATACAAAAGTCAGAGTGATACAATGGCTTTGAAAATGGAAGGAGGTGTAAAAAGATAAACTGAGGCACATTAAAAATTTTCAAGAGTTTATTTAAGTATATATTGACTTGAACGAGTCAATGCCAGAGAGTGGTTAATAAAACTGAACCCACAGCAGGTAAGAGAGAGGTTTTTATAGAGAACATGCAGAAAGAAGCAAACAAGGACATTATTTGAGTGACCAAGGCTTAGGCACTTATCTTGGTTGTGAATGACTAGTTGGCTGTTTGCAATTGATTATTGTGTATTTTATTTTCATGGATTCAAGTTCACTGACTGCTGCTTAGATTTTCATTTTCTTATGTAGACTAACATGGCATTAGAGCCACCCCACTTTCCTGGCCTCCTTGTTTAAATGTTTTAATAGGGACCATGAGCAAATGTGGGTAGCTTCTAAGAGGTGAAAGATTGAAAGACCATATATTTTTCTCTAGAGTCTCTAGAAAAAAACACATCCCTTCAAACAGCTTGATTTTACCTCAGTGAGACCGCTGTCTAACCCTGACCTACAGAACCATAAGATGAAAATGTTTTCTTGTTATTTTAAGCTATTAAATATATGGAAATACATTATGGCAACAATAGAAAACCCATTTCAGAATATATAATACATAAGTGACAGAATGCAGATACAGAAAGACTTCAAGAATTCAGAAAAGTGGGTTGAAATGAACAAAGTTCAGTTGACTTTATCAATGCAAATGCTTATATTTAAGATGTAATTTTAACTGGATCTAAGATATCTAACTTATTAGTGGTTCATGTACAAAAGACCTTGGATTTCTAACTTGAGTATAATTATAACAGGAGTAAGAATTTTTTTAATGCTTCCAAGGAAGCTAATGAGATGATAAGTTACACTAGTTGAAATCTTGTAAAATTATAGGTGTTTGGGCTATTTTGTTCCACAATGGTCACATGACATCATATCTGTTGTAATTTGCTCCATGACACCCTGTCATACCTTAAACACACTGATAAACAGGTATACAGACCTGAAGAAACTTAAGAATTAATATTATACAAAAATATATTTAAGAGAGTTGAGTTGAAACATATAAGATTCAATTGATTATAAGTCAATGATAATTATGTACAAGTATTTAAAATATAAGCAGGCACAAGATGATCATTAATTTATGTAGGTACAAAAAATAGCCAGAGTTCCAGTAATCATGACAATGAAGTTGATGATGTATCCTATTGTTGTAAGGATAGTGTCTGTATCATAGAGAAGGTACTATGTCTTCCAGGCAATATTTTCCTAATCATATAATTATCTGAAAAATCTGCCAACAAATTATCAAAATGTATTTCTTCTTGCTACTAACCTGCATGTATTTTTTTCCTGAACATCCACCATTCTCTTTTTAATAGCAGGTATACACAGTTTGAAAGAAGAAAATAATAAGAATATTAAAAGTAATGAAACAGAAAAAAGTCAGTTAATTGAAAGGATCAAGAAAGATTAAAGTTGGCTGATTGTAAACACTAAGTCAAATGAAAAATGTCAGATAGTGACAAAAAGAGGAATAAGTTACAAATATCCTATACCAAGAATGAAAAAAAAATTATAAAAGAAAATAAGGTAATTATGCCAACAGTTGCCTAAATATTTGACAATTAAGGAGAAATAAAATAATACCTAGAAATATATAAATTAACATAACCAAGTTAATAATAAAAATATGAATAATCATTTAGACATTTAATAATTGAACTGCTAGTAAAACAATTGAAAATGTCACATCCAGAGAGAGTAACTGGTGATATTCATAAAGCAAATGAAGACATAATTCTAAACTTATACAACTTTTCCATACTAGTTTTATGAAGCTAGAAAAACAATAATATTCAAACCTTACAAAGACAGTACACAAAATAAAAATTATGGAGTAATTCCATTAATAAATATAGTTGTTGGATGTTTTACAAAACAATATTTGTAAATTGAACGAGCAATATATAAAAATATTCATGAAGTTTATTTCAACATATTACACATTATATTTATATATTTAATATTATATTGATATATTAAAAGCAAAAATGTAATACATTAAAAGATAACATTTTAATGAGGCCCCAGGGGATTCACAAAAATATTTTCATAAATTTCAAATGTATCTTTGCTATTATTTACCTAAAAGTTTAGTAAAGTAGAAATATTGGAGAACTTTCTAAACTTGATACTTTATACTATACAATTCCTACAATAAACAATTTACTTAATGCTGAAATGTTTATATCTTTTCCTCTGGAACTTTTAAAAAGAAAAAAAAAAACTATTGCTGGCACTGATATTAATAATTGTTAAATAATAAAGAAGAGATTTGAATACCCATTTCAAGAAAAGAGGACATCAAATTGACCAATCAATATATAAAATACTCCGGTGTACAAGTCATCATAAAGATGTTAATTAGAGCTACAAAGAGATTACAAAAACATATCCACTGAATAGGAAAAATAAAAAGTCTGATAACAGCAAGTGATGACAAGGATATAGAGCTTCACAAATTTTCATGGTCTCTTGTAAACATACAACTATTTTAGAAAACATGAAGCATTGTGTTATTCATTTGATATTCAACACAAAACCAAGCAATTGAAACCTTAGGTATATATTAATATATATAAATGTCTATATCCTCATGGACCACTGATACATGTACAGTAATTTACTTAGACATGTCCTCAAAGTTTGCTACATTAGAATAAGTAATAGATGAGCATGTACTCAAACCAGGGAACACTGCATTGCAATGGATCAAAGTAAGCTAGAGCCTTGTGCAACAAGAAGAATCGATTTTGCCCACTTAATGTTTAATCTGTCAGACAAGACACAAAAGAAAACATATAATTTGAACCATGTATATAAATTCAAATAGGAACACCAAGAATAATTTTAGAGGTTCCTGCATTGATGGAAAATAAACATACAACAAAAAGCAAAGAAAAGTCAGGTCACCTGACTATATATAAAATGATCTCACCTTTACATATAATGGATATATTTATATATCGTTTATCTCAGGGAAAGAGGCAGGTCTGTGGTTACTAAAGGCTATAGAGAATTTCTGGATTACTAAGAATATGGTGACTTTTTACCTGTGTGGAAATGAAACATGCACAGGTACATGTCACCTGCATGCACATCTCTGAGCATATATTATACAACAAAATGTCAAAAAAAATTAAATTTTGTATATATAAAGATAAAATAAAAATACAAGTTTTCACATAAGAAACAATTTTATATATTTCTTACATTTAAAATTATTTACATAAATTATTTTTAGGCAATTTACTTATTTTTTATCAAGTTGAACACAACACTCATTACATATAAAAGGAAAAGAGATATTTAGTTGTTCATATGGATAATAATACAATAATTAATAAATAATAGCATAAGAATAAACTCTGTTTTGTGTACTCACAATTACAAACCTACTTTTACCCCATAGTGTTATACAGAAAGGTATAAGCTAGAAACTTCCATTATTTTTTGTTTCTATTTTTCTACTTTCTTTTTTCCTCTTCTTATTTTTATCAAGGTAGTTTTTTTCTGAAATAAGTTTGTTATATGGCATCTCCTGCCCACTTGAAGAATTCAAGATAAAAATTAATCTTAAAAAACATTTTCATGCTCTGGTTGGTGTGGCTCAGTTGGTTGGAACATCATCCCATAACCAGAAGGTTGAAGGTGCGATTCCTGGTCAGGACACATGGCTAGGTTGTGATCTCGACCCTCCCCATCCTGGCCTCCAGCCAGGCCCATACAGAGGCAATTTATCAATGTTTCTCTCTCACATTGTTTTTTCTCTCACTACCTTTGTCTTTAAAAACAGCAATGGAAAATCATCTGTGGATGAGGATTAAAATTCGTTTTCCATTAACTTCCTAAATACGGTCTAAATTTTACTTGCTTTTATTATAACATTGCTTTACTTTTTATTATTCTGTCATTTTTTAAAGAAGTGAAGCTCAGAGAAATAATTGACTCAGCAGGTAATAGTCATTCAATGACAAAAATTCAAAGCAGTCCAAGTTGTCTATGCCTGAACAAATAACAAAATTGAGCTTTTATTTTGCAAAATAAGTTATCAGATCTTTCTTTAAAACCACTGCATCATAAATGCATGTTTTTTCTTGGCAGAAAACTTCACTTTAAGTAGAAGCTCACTCAACTGAAATTCAAATTGATGTATTGCAAAACATTGCAGCAATTTCTGCTTCACCATAGCTAAGGAATCTTTATATCTTTTCTTTCTACAAGTAGATCTTTGGTATGTGCATAATATTACTGCCATAATGTTATACAACACACAATATTATTCTGCTCACAATACATCAAGATTTTCTATACTAACCATTTGTTAGCTACAATATCATATTGCCCAGTGGTCACTGTTCACTGTTTCAAAGCCTAAAATAGAAAAGCATGTCCATTTTTTAACATATAAGCAGAAAAGCAAGGGAGATATAGCTCAGTATGACAGCTTTTATCTTGTGTGTTTCATAGTGTTTTTGTGTGCAGAATACTATACAAAGAATGAATGGCAATTTATTTATACTCGTCCTCATATTTCTATCTATATTCTATTTCTAACCATGCTTGTAATTCACATTGTGACTGCATCTGAAGTCAATACTATCTGATGACTCTGGTAGCATTAAATTCATTCTTGCTTGAGCATAGGGCCTATGTAAGTACTGGAAGCACAAACTATAAAAATGAAATGGGTTAAAAAGAAATCTAGAATTTCCATAAAGAAAATTATTGATATCAGATGACTTTAAAAGTTAAAGTTCCCAGAAGCACCAATATAGCAGAGGTCTTAAGAATGTTGTGCATTAGTGTGAGTTTATAGTAGTAATTTTTATAGTTCTGTTTGGATATGAATATATAAGAAAACATTTTTTAAGTACAGCAAAAGATAAAGAAACATTAAATCTATATTTATCAGACATTTTACATAGACAATTATTTTCCATTGGTTATCCAGAGTAATTTTGACTAAATATAAGTTATAAAATTTATCTTTTAAATGTGATTGATTTTGCTAAATTAATAATCTTAGTTTTAACTTAAACTAACATTAAAGAGATTATAATTTTATCATTAATTTAGTGAATTTGCATTTGAATTTCTGGTATTTGATATCATGTCATGACCATATCTTTGTAATCTGAAACTTTAGGTAAAAGGCATGGGGAGTGGGCACCAACACTATTCTAGTAAAAGATAGGAGATAAGTAAAATAGATTGAACACATCTATTTTTGTCTTGATTGATATATTTATTTCCTGTGATGCCTTGTTATCAGGTTTTTACATAACTTAACACCAGAATTTTAGATTATTTCCAAATAAATTTAATAGAAAACACCAAAATTTCAGAGACAAATGATAAAAATAAAACTTATTAAGTATTGATTATTTTTAATTTTTATTCACCAATATGAATTATAATAGCATATATATAATTTTCACATATGTATGAATCTATGCATAAATGTTATAAATATTAAAAGACTATTTCTGTAACTCAACAATGCAATTCAGGAAAGATAAAGAGGAGAAAGTTATTATTAATAGGTACCACTTAGACTGCTGAAACATTGAAATGAGCATCCTGTATTTATTACTTTCTATCCTCCTACTAAATTTTGCCAATTAGGTATAGAAGTTCATAGGAAGACTCAAATCACATTTATAGGGGTAATTATACTGAGAGCAATCCAATTATGTTTAAATGCTTCCGTGGTGTTATCACTCTTGTGGAAGCCTCTGTTACATGCTTTCACCTGGGAGACAGAGCAGAGACTGCTGTCCATTTCCCCGCTTCCCCTCTCTCATCCTCCTAAGTCTGGAATGGGGTCCAGTCAGGATATTACTAAGTACAAACTGCATTAATACTAATATCTTTAAGCTAAATTCATTGGCTCTATGTAGATGTCCAGAATTAATGTATAAAGGATTAGAACATGATGAGCTAGTTCAATTATTTTCTAAATCATCAACATAAGATGAGTAATCTATGCTTGTATTATACTACTTCAGCTCCAAATAATCTAATGAGGAATCGTATCCAGTAAGTGGTTATGGTTTAAGTTTATTGAAATAAGTGATCTTAGTCTAGGCTTTCTTGTTTATTTTTTGAGTGTCATGTGTTCTAACTTATCAAATTGAGTCATAGAAAATATCTGTATTATCTAGAAAAATGGCCCTCCTATCAAAAAATTTCAATTACGAGAACAACTTACTTTTTCTTTTACAATGTTAAAAATACATTAGATATTTTATTCTTTTTGTATTTTTCTCATATTAAATCATAGAGAAATTTTACCTTTTTTATGCTGTGATGTGACAATGTATAAATAACCACTAACAAGGCAGATGATTGAAAAATAGCTATGGTAGATTTACAGATTTTTGTTTGAACTTGTATACTTCTACAAATGATTGATACCATTATAACTTTGTACATGTAACTTTCAATTTCAAGTAGTATATTAAATCCTATTTAATGTAATTCAAACCATACAAATGAGTTTAATATATAGATACATAATTCTCTACCCACAAAATTACTGGTGCCATGACCTTGAAAAATATACCAAAGCCAGATTTCCCCAAATCAGAGTTTTTAATATTCCTTCTCTTTAACTTTGGATTAATGATTTATAGCTTTTGACTTAGATGAACTGAACGAATGGCTGCTACTACTGTAGATAACCAAAAGATATATATTCTGCAACATGTTGATGATAGGACTTTATTATCATGATCTAGTAGCTGGCAATTGCTGTCAGATGAAATGACTTAAGATGAACTACTCTGAAACTGCAGTTTTTGGCACATGTTCTCCAATATCTAATTGGATTCTATCTGACAACTGTATCCAGTTTGCTAACACATTTAGTTACCTCAGGGCCTATTTTACCACTACTTTAACTTTTAATGGTTCACTGGGAAGTCAAATTGCTTAAAATGCAATGTTTTATATACCTTGATAAATGATTGATAATATTTGCTATGAAAATGGTTCAAGCTAAAATCACTGAAGCCATGTAGTCAGGCATAAGTTTTAAGGCCTCAATCATTTATTTATTTTTATTTTGAGGAGATGCAGAATTATTTGCCAAGGAGACTCAGGCCCTGACTACTGTCTTCTGCTACCCTCATGGCAAAGATGGTTGGTCACTTATTGAGACATAATCCTTTGTTTTGAAATCTATAACTGCATATTCTTTTTTCCTCGATGTTAAGAAAAATAAAAGTGAACAAACAAAAACCGTGGTTGCTATTAACAGGGGTGTTTTGGAGAATGTGTTGAATCCTATAACACCCTTGATATTGAAAATAGTGCCTTTATAGCAAGTTAGGCTCTCTGAGAACTTCATTTGGATCTAATGTTTGAACTGCTTGAACAATTGCTTACATTAAACTTTCCTTGATATCATGTGCTCAGTTTGGATGGAGAAATGTGCTAGAAGCCATTACATGAAATTTTGCCTTTATAGTCATTATATATATTTTTAAAAACAATAAGGTCCACTATAATTCACAGTGTTCTCTTTAAGAGGCATTGGGGAAAATTCTCTAGAATCTTAATTTTGAAAAATCAGAAAACTATTTTTATTTATAATTAATTTAAATATTAAGAATATATTTAATATAAATCTAAATTAAATGTATATATTTGTAATTATATACATATATAATTAATATACATTTAGAATATACTACATTTATATATGTAAGGCAGAGAGAATATGTGTCTCTCTCTGCTTTAGTTTCAGAAAATCTTAGAGCTGAAATTTTACCTAGAATTAACAACTATTAAAAGTTTCTGTTATTTTATCTGGGTACGACTTTTAATTTAACCATATTTCTCTTAAAATTAGCATTTTTGTTTATTATTTATCAGTCTTTTATTGTTTTCTCTTTTTTAATTCCCTTTTATAATTTGCTTTAACAACTCAAGATTTTATTTGTTTAGAATCCTTTTGCATTCACAGCAAAATGGGGACGATGCAGAGAGTTCCCATATACACAGTGAGCTCCCCTCTAGTCCTTGACTCTCCTCCACAGACACAGCCTTACACATGATCAACATCCCCACTGTGTGGTGCATGGGTTATAACTGATGAACCTACATTGACATATTGTAATCACTTGAAGTCCACAGTTTATATTGCAATTTACTCTTTGTATTGTACATTCTATGGATTTAGACAAATGCACATGAACATGTAGCCATCATTATACTATTGTACAGAGTATTCCATTGTTCTAAAAAGACTCTTTGCTCTACTTATTCATTCCCATCTCCCCAACAATTAGCAAAGACTATCATTGTACTGTCTCCATAGTTTGCCTTTTGCAGAATGTTATATAGTATAATAGCTTTCTCTATTTTAAAGCAGCCAATTAGATGATAATAACTAAATATTAACCTAGAATTAACTTTTTTAAAAAATTATATTATTTTGTTTGATTACTAACATTATTCTGATCATTTCTTCTTTCAAAATGATTGTTTTTATCTATTTTATCTCACTGTGTATTTCTGTCAACTGCCTTAAAAAAACTTAGAAATTAAATGTATAAAACATCATATTCAAACCAAGATTCCTCATTCATTCATTCACTGAACAAAAATATGGCAAAAAACTTATCCTGTGCCAGATGTTCTGCTGGATATTGGGGTTTAATAATAAGATTTTACATAAATATAGCCCATTGATCTTTGACAAAGGAACAAAGGGAATACAATGATGCAAAGGTAACCTTTTCAATCAATGATGCTGGAAAAACAATACATCCATAAGACAAAAAATGAATATAGACATAGACATTACACTCTCAATAAAAAATAACTCAAAATGGATCACAGACCCAAATGTAAAATGCAAAACTTTAAAACTAGTAAAACAAATATCATAAAAAAAAATATTTCAGCATACTTGTGTATAGCAGACTTTTTAGATATACAACAAAAGCATGATCCATGAAAGAAATAATTGATGAGCTGGACTTTAAAATTAAAACTTCTACAAAAAAAAAACTACTTTCAAGAGTATAAGACCATTCAGAGACTGGGAGAAAATGTTTATATCTTGTAAAGACATATTTTGTAAAGTTTATATCTTGCAAAAGATATATCTTGTAAAGTTCTGTTATCCAAAATATATAAAGAATGCATAACACTTAACAATAAAAAAACACAGATTTGTGGGCCAAGATGGAGGAGTAGGCTGAAATGCTTTGCTTCCTTGCACAACCAAAAGAAGGATAACAACCAGCTTAAAAACAAGACTAACCAAAACTGCCAGAAAATCATTTGCATGGAAGTCCAATGACCAAGGAGTTAAAAAAAACATCTGTTCAGGTTGGTAGGAGGGGGCAGAGATGGGCAGCTGGGGCAGACAGGAAGAGTGGCAAGGAAGGGCATGGCAGTGGACTGTGTAAGCAATCCCACATTCCTGCACAGATAAACCAGGAGGAACAAAGAGAGAGCAAGACAGACTACAAGACCCAGCGTTTCAGAATAGGAAACAAAAGACTCAAAACCCCTGGCTATGAAAAATTTGTAGGAATTGTGATAGCAGCAGAAACTCCCAGCCTCACAGGAGAGTTTGCTGGAGATACCCACAGGGTCCTAAAATATACACAAACCCACTCACCTGCAAATCAGCACCTGAAGGGGCACAATTCTCTTGTGGGAAGTGATGGAGAGTGGGACTAGAGCTAAGCAAACAACATTGTTCCCTCTCTGAACCCTCCCCCACAGACAGGCCATAATGCAGCAAAGAGGCTTGCCCCACTCTGGCCAATACACCACATAACAGGTGCACCAAGACAAAGAAATAGGCCCAAATGAAAGAACAGATCAAAACTACAGAAAAAGAACTAAGCGATGAGGAGATAGCCATCCTATCTGATGCAGAGTTCAAAACACTGCTAATCAGAATGCTCACAGAATTGATTGAGGTCAGTTGCAAAATGAAGGAAGCAATGAAGGCTATATAAAGTGAAATGAAGGAAAATATATAGGAAACCAACAGTGAAGGGAAGGAAATCTGGACTCAAATCAACAATTTGGAAAAAAAGGAAGAAATAAGCATCCAACTGGAACAGAATGAAGAAACAAGAATGAAAAAAAAAATAATAAGGAGAGGCCTAGAAACATGTGGATCAACTTTAAGCATTCCAAAATCTGAATCATAGAGGTGCTGGAAGGAGAAAAGGAAGAGCAAGGTATTGAAAACTTATTTGAACAAATAATGAAGGAAAACTTCCCCAATCTGGCAAAGAAAATAGACTTCCAGGCAGCCCAGAGAGTCCCAAAAAAGTTGGACCCAAAGAGGAACACACCAAGGCACAGCATAATTAAGTTACCCAAGATTAAAGATAAGGAGACAATCTTAAAAACAGCAAGAGGAAAGGAGAGAGTTACCTACAAAGGAGTTCCCATAAGACTATCAGCTGATTTCTTCTTACAGGCAAGAAGAGACTGGAAAGAATTATTCCAAGTCACGAAAGACAAGCGCCTATACCCAAGATTACTCTATCTAACAAAACTATCAGTTAGAATGGAAGCACAGTTAAAGTGCTTCCCAGATAAGGTCAAGTTAAAGGAGCTCATCATCACCAAGCCCTTACTATATGAAATGTTAAAGGGACTTACTTAAGAAATAGAAGATCAAAAACTATGAACAGTAAAATAACAACAAACTCACAACTATCAACAAGTCAACCTAAAAAAACAAAAACTAAGAAAACAACTTGAACAGGACCAGAATCACAGAAATGGAGATCACATGGAAGTCTATCAGTATGGAGGGGGAGGCAGAGAATGGAGGAAAAGGAACAGGGGATAAGAAGCCTAATTGGTAGGCACAAAATAGACAGGGGGCGGTTAAGAATAGCATAAGAAATGGAGAAGCCAAAGAACTTATTTGTACAACCCACAGGAGCAGGGGCAATGCTGGAGCAGGGGGCAGTGAAGGAAGAAGAAAAAACTGGGAAAACTGTAATATCATAATCAATAAAATATACTTAAAAAACAATAATAAGAAAACAATACAATATAAAAATGGGCCAACAACCTTAACTGGCACCTCTCCAAAGATATGCAGCTGAAAAATAAATATATGAAAAGATTCTCCTGAGTAATACGTCCTCAGAGAAATGCAAATCAAAACAATAATAAGACACCACTACACACCTAGAATGATGGCCTCAAATCCAAAATACTGACAATGTCAAATGGTATTAAGGATGTAGGGGAAAAGTACTCTCATTCATTGTTGATGGTGATAAGAATTGGTGTGGCCACTTTGGGAGATAGTTTGGCAGTTTTTCATAACTAAACATAGTCTTGACATATGGTCCAGGAATTATACTTCTTGATATTTATGTACTCAAAGGAGCTGAAAACCTACCTCTACACAATAACTTACACATGGGTGTTTGTAGTAGCTTCACTCATGATTTCCAAAACTTGGAGGCAACCAAGATATCTTTCAGTATGTGAATGAATAAATCAACTGTGGTATATTTAGAAAATGGAAATTAATCAGCACTAAAAATAAAATATTATTTAGTATTAAAAATCAAACCCATGAAGAGATATGGAAAAAACTTAAATGCATGTACTTAAGTGAAAGAAGCCAACATGAAAAGGGCACATGTTGTATGATTCCAACCACATGCTAATCTGCTTAAGGCAAAACTATGAAGACAATACAAAGATCAGTGGTTTCCAGAGGGTGGGGTGGCACGGGTAGAGCACAGAGGACTTTTAGGGCAAATAAATACTTTGTATGATACCAAAATGATGGATATGTGTCATGATAGATACATTTATCCAAATTCATGGAATTTACCATGCCAATAGTGAATGGTAATGTAAACCAGGGACTTTGATGGTTATGATGTGTCTACTTAGCTTTATCCTTGATTTCTTCTTTAAATGTACCATTCTTGTGATTGGTGTTGATAATGGGGGAGGCTCTACATTTGTTGGGTCAGTGTACACACGGAAAATCTCTGTATCTTCCCCTCAATTTTACTTTGAAGCTGAAATTGCTCCAGAAACACTAAGTATTAACAAAAAAGTTGAAATTAAATTTAAAAAGAGAAAGAAATAAATGAATAAGACATTTAATGTCTCGAAGGAGTTCATTGTTCAAAGTGCAGATATAAGTGGATGAGTATTACTGATAGCATGCACAGAGCTGGGCCACAGCCCAGTGAAGCCCTGCTGCTGCTGAACAGACAGCGGCATGCAGTCCACTGACGACAACAGCTTGGGTCGAGAAACAGTTTCCTGGAGATGGTACTATAGCTGTATCTTGTAACTACCATTTGAAAGCTTTGACAGGGTCTATTCCTTTTTCAGGACATTTGCTTATATTAAAATTAATAATAATTTAACTTCCATGATTTCTAATGAAATTCTACCCAACTACCCCAGGACATAGTTATTGAGAAAGACAAATAATCAAGTCAGAATTAGAAGTTTTGTATGCATTATTAGTTCAACCATTTTCCCTGCAAATTATTGTAAGAAGAAACAGAAATTTTACCAAGAGCACAAAAATTATTTCCAGTTTTGCTTTTATTGAGGTATCCAGCATGGATATGTATGGCACTAGCTATGGCCCATTCTGTATTGGTGAATGAGTTCTGGTCTGTACATTACTTTTGGTGAGACATGTACTCATGACACATTTTTAAGCTATCATAAATTGCCAGCCAACACACATCAGCATTTCCAATTTATTCTTAAAACCAATATACTTTGAACAAAACTATGCTTGAGAAGCATTAGGTCTCTTTAACAGTTGCTTTGTAGGATTAGGCAAACAAAGGAACAAACTAACTTGATTTTTATAGAAGCAAGTAGAATCTTCAAAAATGTCAGCATAAAGGACTTAGATTCAACTTAAGAGCCTGAAGGAAATATTTAGGAGTATCTTCTTTTAAATGTGTAGAAAGGTCATTTCTTCCATTGTCTGAAAATTATAGTGTTGTTGCATTGTGTAGTTGTAGCCTAGAGGGGGAATTGTGAATAATTTATTGATACATTACAACTTTATCTCTAAAATTTCTTTGTTATAATCATTCATCATTTTATTTATGTGAAAATGTCTGTAAAGTAAATGCTGTTATATAATTATAACCACATTGAATTTTAATTCTATATTTTCACTCATACAATTATATTCCATCAAGGATGGCTATAGGGCTTTCATACAGTATTCTATTTCTAAAATGCTTAATTTTTCAGTTTGTTTTAATACTTAAGTTTTCAGTATGAGTAGGGTGATCACTACTCAGAGATAGCAAAAATAAGATATCTTGGAACAAAATATTTCAAGTATGAATTATTCACCATTTAACTACTTTGGTGTAGCTTGCAATATTTTGATACCCCAACATTTGAAATCCATGTAATTTCTCATGATTGCTTTGTATAAGTTTTTTTTTCAGATGAAAATAAACAATAAGCTGTATTCCAATGGCATCTTGGCACACAATTTTATTTAACTTACTCTTCTTGAATTAGATTATGCCTTTTGTTTGGTTGTAATTGCTTTACTTTCATTATAGTAATTACCATTCTTCATTTTTCTTCAGAGAAAATGTCCTGAACTTTCTATTACTTAAAATATAATTTTATAAATGACAATAATCAAAGAGGAAAGACAATTTATGGAGGTTTGTGGGTTTTTTCTTCTATTTCTAATCATAAAACTTCCACTTGGATTTCTGCTCACTTGACTGTTCGTCATAATAAATTACCAGGTAAGTGGAATCTGTTACAGGAGCCACATAACTGAAATCAGCACAGGTTTGTTCAGTATTTGCTGAGCTCAAATTGTTTTGCATGCTGGACACAAATGTAAGAGCCAACATCTTCCAGTCTGGGTGAGGTTTCATTTCAACAGTGTTTCTCAAAGTTTGTTCCCAGAACCCATAGCATCAGCTTCACCTGGGAAGTATTGTGATGTGCAAAATCAAACTCTGGAGTTAGGGCCCAGTAATCTGTTTTATTTAATACATCCTGCACAGGATTATTATGTGTGTTAAAGCTTGAAAACTATGGCTTCATGAGATGTTCTTAAAGACTGCTCTCCTCAAACACAAAGCATTTATCTGAATAAGTGAAATTACACATTTACTAATATCCAGGGCTGCTTCTATCATTCCCCACTAGATTGCAGGCTCCACTGGAACAGGGGTCTCCTCTGTGCCTGCTCACCATGAATCTTGAGTCCTGCGATACATGTGTCACTTAGCTTTCTGCAACATTGTTTTATTTTTTTTGCTGAAAGGAAACCATTCTCTGGAACTTGACTCTAAAGGGTAAATATTACATAAGTACACAGATAGCTTGCTTAAGGAATATTATGCTCAATACTAAAATTAAATGTGAAGAGTAGATTTGGACTTCCAACTTATGTGTCTTAGATATGTCTTACCACGGTCATTATTTAAAATCAATGCTAATGATGTAACACTGAACTCAAAAGCATTTTCATAAATGTGCACTACAACTAGTCTAATATAGCCTAGTTGCACATATAATACAGTTTCACTATGTAAAATATAATACATGCATTAAATGTTTTGTTGATTTATGATAATATAACATGTAAAAAAGTGTTTAATTTTGTATAATAATACATTTTCAAAATGCTTTCACATCCATTGTCTCTATCAATCAAATGATGGGGCTAGTATTTTTAAAATATGGAAAGTTATTCAGAAAAAAACAATAAGGAAGATGCCAATACTTGAGAAACATTAAATTATAGAATTTTAATTTTTAGGACTAAAAAATTTTAAAAATAATATGAAATTTTTAAAAAATGTGTACCTTGCCTGAGTTGTGTCCGTAATACTATGTACACCATTACCATGGTTGGGTTTTTTTTAATTCATGAACCTACTTCTGCAAATAGTTTCTCCCTTAACTCTTGGTCTGTTCATTTTTCTCATGCTTGATAAGCATATGCATAGAAGGCCATAGGCGATTTCATGTATGTATAAGAATAAAATGAATTATTTTAATTTTGTATTTACAGATTTTTAAGTTATACTACAAGAGTATTCATAATGTGTGTAGGTTACTGTTCATCTTGCCTTTAAATTTCTTACTGAAAAAAAGTAATGTCAACACAAATGTAAGTTCAATTACCTATGACGTGCAGCATTGGGCCTGCCCTTAATATTTGCAAGATCAAAAGGAGCAGAAATGGAGGCTTCAATTTCATGTCTAAATATACAATGTTACATGAAATATGAAATAACATAGTTAAATATGCTCAATCTATTACTTTTCATTTTTTAAATTACAGACTTTATTATTTCTGAAATCACATGTATTTAATACACATAATGAGAAAAGTTTGTATTTAGGGATTATATCCTCTGCTGAATAGAGTTTTAAAAAATCCCTCTTGGAACAAATTAAATTTAACACTGCTCAAACACTTTACTATAGGTTTCACAGAATGAACAGTAAATTGAGTGCTGTAAGTAGACTGATATGGATATATTTTTCTCTTGGATTTTAGAAACTTGTATACTACAAGTCATGTAATTGGGTGCATATGTATTTCTGAGTTAGTATAGTCTGTATTTCTCAGACTGAAAGAATCTATTACTTTTAAGAGGGTGCTTCCTAAAATAACCTGCAAAGGCAGATTTTAGTGACTAAATGTGGCTGTGAAGCATGCCCTCTTCTCCCCTAGCCCTGTCCCAGCCCTGCACTACCCAGCTGAATGCCCCAGCCTGAATTTCCATATATGTCCAAAGTTTCCACAAGCAATCTCCCTTGGCCAACAGTTGTGTTACTCACAACGGTGGTGTAATTCATCCCAGAGAGGACCAGGCAGCCAAGCAGGCTGGAAACGCAGACTTGGAGCTGTTTGGGCAGAGCATTCCAGTGTGCAGGAGCTGGTACCATGGTCTGGAAGGTGATGCATAGGCCTTGAGTGTACACCTCCCGGAAGTGCTGAGGATGCCTTACCGCATATGGACAGATGCAGCTACAAGGAAACCAGAGTGTGAGCACTTTCAGTCACGGCATCACAGGCAGGGCTTCTATTTGCCTTGGTCCAAGGCTGGAACTGCAGCACACAGATACAAAAACATTTGAAGGTAACACACTCTACTTATCTTTGCACGATTCCATGAATTTCTTTATGATTCACTTCTTTTGGGACAAGTAATGTTCAATTTTCCCCTCACACATTTTCCAGGGTGGATTAAGACTTGCCCTCTAATCATTTTTAACATTATTTTTGTTCATTTATTTTCTTATTATAATGGCATTATTGTGGGGAAAAAAGGCATGTCCTGCCATGTTGCCAGGGCAACCAGACTGGAGAACAAGTATTGCTATCATTACAAAAAACTTAACTCTTCTTAGTAAATTTTCACTCTAATATAAGTCTCAATTAATTTTGTGTGAATAGTGTGTAGTTTGTGCATTTTCCCCCTTGACTATATCTCATTTTCATGTGTTTTTCCTGTCAACTTTCTCTTTAACTTGCTCTTTTTTGTACCTACTATTTAATATGGGTAATTTCCCCTTCATTTAATAGACTTCCTCCTCTGTTTATTACTGCAACTAGATGGCCAAATGGTAGCACTGGCAGCTCATTGAAACTTACTGAGTCAGAGACACTTGTTTTACTGGTAGCTTTTCAAGTTGGCCTTAGAGTAGAACACCTGTAGCAGCCTGGGCTTAGATGATTTCTCTGCCATCAATCACTATGCCCCACAGGAAAGGACTGGGCTGCCCGGAGTGAGCAGAAGGAATAGGACAGAAAGCCAACACAAATATCCTTGCAAAGCTATTCTTCTATAATTAAACTTCTGTTTCAAAGTAATTTCATGGAAAGGAAGAGCCAATTTAGCCACCACAAACCAATCACTGAAGGTGGAAGTGGAATCACCAAGGTCCTAACTGATCTATGTCAAAGAAGCAGGCCAAAGATGAAGCAATTTTGCACACACTGAGGGATTTTTCACATTAGAGATTTTTTTCTTGTTTATTTTGCAATATTTTAGTTGAAGCTCTGAATCACATTACCTAGTTGTGAATAAAAACACACATGTTTTGGCCTTCCTTGGCCATGTAGCTCAGTTGGTTAGAGTGTCCTCCTCATAGGCCAAGTTTGTGGATTCAACCCCCAGTCAGGGCACATAAAGAAACAACTAATGAATACATCAATAAATGGAACAGCAAATCTCTCTCTCTCCCTCTGTGTGTGTGTGTGTGTGTGTGTGCCTGTCTCAAAAAACCAAAACTCTTTTAGGCATTTTGTTAGGCTATTTTCTCTTGGAATTGAATATTAATTAAGAAATAAATCCTCATGCTCTACCAGAATGTGTTTTCTGAAAGTCCTGAGTGATATTATACAAGCACACTTTCATGAACCTGCAGTGGCTAGATTATAAACAGGTACCTTTTTCAAAGCAGCTCATACCCCAATGCATTTCTAAAAGGATCTTGCTTATTTCCACCTCCTTCTAGGGGGAAACATCCCTAGGTCTTTAGACTAGTAACTTTTTTTGGATGGTGCAACTTAATTTCTTTGACACTGAATGTAAAGGAAACAGATGTGGTGTTTAGAAATCGAATTGCTTAAGAAAATGTTTGTAAACTGATAATCATGTTAGTGCAAAAACAAAACCAAACCCCACAATAGTCAAGAAAAATACTGAACAAGAGAAAGAAGTTGAACACATATATAGAGAAGTAAACAAACACATAAGAAATAAAGAAATTAAGTTTATGGATGATAAGAATATAGTGAACAAGCATTCCAATTAGTGGTATGCAATCAAAACTACATTTAATATATTACCACCTGTCTATTTAACTTTGCTCAGTGGGACTAATTTTCACTTGTAACTGGATTACAAATTTAGATACCCACGACTTTCCTGCTCACATTTAGCTAATTCCAGTTTCTTGTCATGCTATATCACAAAGCAGTCTCATTTCAGTACAATGAATGCCCAGTCCCGTATTTAAAAGTCAAAGTTTTCTACTTCAACCAAATGCCAATTACTGCTCTTTTTCCAGTAGGCTCTGTCAGATGGAAAGTCTACATGCCTGCGGTCACCTACAAGTGCCATCAAGCTGCCTGCTTTCTGGGCTTGGCTGAGGTAGAAAGCCCACTTTCCTCGGGACATGGAACTTTTCTGGTGTGTTTGGCAATTTTCCTCCACACCTACCATCACTTGGAGACTCTCTCTTTTGAGTGATGCAGCTTTTTTTTATTACGTCTCGTATTGGTTTGAGATTGATCAGAGAAACTAAAATGCTCAGGGAGATACAGAATAAGTGTCATATGATAGGGATCATACAATTGCAGGGGAGGATAGGACAGTCTGTTTACCTGGATCTGGTGATGGACCTAGAGTTACTATAGGTCAGCCAGCATGGCAGTCAAAAAGGAAAGTTGAAGATGGATGAGAACAGAGACAAATTGGACTTTTCAAAGACAAACTATAAACCAAGTTAGCTTCATTATCTCCAACATTTTTACAATTAATATTCCTGCAGAAAAAAAAATGGCACCCTGTGCCTTGGATTTGCACAAACACACTTGACCAAGGATTCAGAGTAGCTGAAGAAGATCTAGAAAGACCTGGAGGAGTTATGGGTCCAGGTATAGCATCATGCTAACTACATGAGCCAGTGAAGAAGCAACTATGGGTGCAAATCACTTGGCTCCAGCACCTACCTTTAGAACTTAAAGGTCAAGCTTTATTTCTGCCTTCCAAATGCCTTGGCAATTTTTCCCATGGCCACAGTAGCTTGAAACCATATAGGTTAGGAAATTCTAGGAAATGTACAACCAGTTTAACTAAGGTGAGACAGTGTAGGGCCACTACAAAAATCAAAAATTCAAATTCAAATTCTGATGCACACAGGATTCCCCCAAAATTGTGAAACCGTGTCATGTCTCTGAAGAGGCTTGTTCAGACTCCCAATGACAAACTTATTGGGTAAGATCTTAGACAATCAACCCCCCCGCCCCCCGCCCTCTCTGTCTCTCTCTCTCTCTCCAAATCAAATCCATGGGAGATATACATCAACATACTCTGGAAGGATTTAACAACCAAACTATCTCTCCTTTACTTCTACCTTCAAAGAACAGATGTCAAACTCTCCGAAAGATCTCACTGAAGTCTTTTTCTTTAGGCTTGAGGAAAAGGTAGGCATTCCTGCTCCTGGGGATGGGGATGTGGACTCAGAGCCAGGCCAGCTGTCTCTAGATAAATTCTCTTTCTCCAAGTCTTCATCACTAAGTGCCCTCACTAGGAGCAAGTGTTTTCAGAATCATGTAACCATTTTGTAATCTTTCATTTGTAAGATTACATCTTGTTCTAGCACTGGGGTTTGACCTAGCTAGTACTTTACATCTTGGCACTTCAGTGAGAGCATCCAATTAATTTCTTGTTTGGGGGAGAATAATTATGCCTGAAGATTTATATTTCCTTACATATTAATATTTCCCTAAACATTTTATCTTATGACTAATATTACCACTTATTGAAGTTTAGAAGCAGTATGGCATAATGGCTAATAGACAACATTCATTTTCTAGTAAGTAATTGAGTCTACTATTCATGATTTGTGTTTCAATCTTGTAAGATGTCAATGATAGTATTTTAAATATTAACTATCATAAGGCTCAATACCAGTGCATGCACACTCTTTTATTTGTATTTTTAAAGCAAATTTTATAGCAGTTCTGAATTCTGCATGCTCCTTCACTGGTAGCACCATCTTACAATGGTTAAATAAAACTAAAGCAAACCCAGCTCTGGCTTTAGAATCATAAAAATGGCCCACTGTCTCATCACTATTGATGATCTGATCATTAAAATGAAACCTGATATTAAGCACATTCAATTCTGACCCTGTAGAATGATCTGCGCCTTTAAAAATCTTCCATGTCTGCCTACCTGTACATAGAACTGATGATGAAAACGGGGCTTGGGAAGCCTCACAAGCAGAGGAGACGTTAGAGAAGCAGGATGGTGCAACAGGAGCAGTGAGTGGCACTTTATCTTTTATTTCAGTGTTATAACAAATATAAAAGCTCAATATGAGAGAACATTTGGAAACTGCAAAAACAAGTGATATAATCACCTATTTTTCTAAATGGGAGGGATCAGTCTCAAAACTTAGATAGAAATGTAGCAATATTTCTTTTTTTGATAGAACAGAAGTCTGAGGATCGGTAGACAAAAAAATTCAGGCATTTTTTCCCTCTGAGAATATTTTTTTTTACTTTTTTTAAAATTGTTGTTCAAGTACAGAATCATTTCTGAAACTTTCAGTTATAAACACTTGCATTTTAATATTTAATTTTGGAATCTCTTCAGGAAATTTTAAAATGATTCAGTTATTTTTCATAACATGCAATAAAGTAAATTAATTAATAGAGAAGTTAAGTAACTTGCCCAAGATCACACAACTTTATTAAATACTCTGTCCATTCACCCATCTTTTCTTTTCCCCTTGTTTTGTCATTCAGTAGCATACCACTGACCTTCCAATGTATCCAGGTACCTGTGAGGTGTCCCTTAACCTTTTAAGGGCTAATAGACCAGTCTGTTTGCCCTAATATGTCCTCATATATGAATTTTTGTGATATTCATACTCAGTTATAGACCATCTTTAACCCTCAGAGAGAAAAAGAGACAGCTCCTCACTTGCATACACATACACTGGTTTAGTCAGGGATTCATGGATTTCTTCAAAGGCTATCCATGAGCCATGGGCCTCATTTTAGATCATTGTTGAATTATCTTCCTTTTAAATGGTTTATAATGGTCATTTTCCTGCTTAATAGTGTTAACTTCTGAAAGACGATTGAAATAGTGCCATCTTTCATCAAGTTTCCTATTGGTCTGCTAGAGGGCTATTAAAAAGGAAAGAGGCAAACTATCTACATGAAGTTTAGGAATTTATTAGGTTCTTAATTTACTGACACTATCCTTATTTCCCAATTTCATAGATGATTGACATTCAGCTAGATTGGCCATGATAGAAATAAAATTTGATTTTAAGGAGACTCTTACCTTTATAATTATATTCTAGATAACCAATAAATTGGACCTCAATTTTGAGAGTCATCACAACATTCATGTAAGATGTAATAAAAGACCTTAAAAATGATTAAATCACTTTTTAGAATTTTTTTAAAAATAGTGAACAAAGCAAAATGTTCCTGGGTGGAGAATATTTATGCCAATTTTATACCAAAGAGAATATTTTACCATTGAAATAGAAATCTTAAAAAATAAGGTCTGTACTGGAACTGCTGACAAGTCCTTTACTGCATAGGTAGCATAGGGCACTACTGTAATTGTGTACATATTTCTTTGTAAAAAAATGAAAATGGCAATAATTAGTTTTATTATATTGAAATTATCCTCCCCCTTTCCTCTTTATTTTTTTCATTGTTCAGTTATAGTTGTCTCCATTTCCTATACCCCCATTACTCTTCCCCACCTACCCACCCCAGCCTACCACATTCAATCTTCCACCTGATTGTCTTTGTCCATGGGTCCTCTATACATGTTCCTTGATGACCATTTCTCTTCTTTCCCCCATTGTCCTCCTTCCCCCTCCCCTCTGGTTACTGTCAGTTTGTTTTTTATTTTCATGTCTCTGGTTCTATTTTGTTCACTTGTTTGTTTTGTTGATTAGGTTCCACTTATAGGTGAGATCACATGGTATTTTTCTTTCACTGCCTGGTTTATTTCACTTAGCATAATGCTCTCCAGTTCCATCCAAGCTTTTGCAAAGGGTAGGAGTTCCTTCTTCTCTTCTGCTGCATAGAATTCCAGTGTGTAAATGTCCCACAGTTTTTTTATCTACTCATTTACTGATGGGCACTTAGGCTGTTTCCAGTATGTGGCTATTGTAAATTGTGCTGCTATTAACATTGGGGTGCATAGGTTCTTTTGAAATGGTGTTTCAGGATTCTTAGTGTATAATCCCAGCAGCAGAACTGCCGGGTCAAAAGACAGTTCTATTTTTAGTTTTTTGAGGAAATTACATACTGTTTTCCACAGTGGCTGCACCAGTCTATATTCCCACCAACAGTGCACTAGGGTTACCTTTTCTACACAACCTCACAAGCATTTGTTGTTTGTTGGTTTGTTTATGATGGCCATTCTGACCGGTGTGAAGTAGTATCTCATTGTGATTTTAATTTGCATCTCTCTGATGCCTAATGATGCTGAGTATCCTTTCATATATCTCTGGGCCCTCCATATGTCCTCCTTGAAGAAGTGTTTGTTCAGGTACTTTGGCCATTTTTAATTAAATTGTTTGTCTTACTGGAGTGAAGTTCTTATATATTTTGAAGATCGAACCCTAGAACGAGGTATCATTGGCAAATATATTTTCCCATATAGTTGGTTCCCTTTTCATTTTGCTGATGTTTTCTTTAGTTATGCAGAGCTTTTTATTTAGATGAAGTCCCATTTGTTTATTCTTTCCTTTGTGTCCCTTCCTCTAGGGGACATATTGGTGAAAATATTACTGCGTGGAATATCTGAAATTTTCTTGCATATGTTCTCCTCTAGGACTCTTATGGTGTTGCAACTTATCTTTAAGCCTTTTATCCATCTTGAATTTAACCTCCCAGGAGAAAAATAAGTAGGCAAAGTCAGTGTAGCTAAATAGTAGATTAGGAAACAGCCTGCCTTCCTCTATGCTTCATTACCCTCCCTTTTTCTCCTTGGACATTTTCCACTAATGGCTTGATTATGTTTACCTAACATGCTCACATTTTCCTGCTGAATGGCTGTGGATACTTCGAAGCCAAGAATGACAATGTTTTCTACAAACATTTACACCCCCTTGTAAAGAGATCAGTCTTTACAATATGTGGTTGTAACTCCAAAATGGCCATGACTGTAGGTTTCCAGAAATCAAAAGCACTTTCTGAGATTAGCCTTACACAATAGATATAAGTGGGAGCGAGACTGTTTTGGGGGGGCAAGCGCTCCATGGTAGCTAAGCAAACCCAGAGTCAGAGGTTAGCGATTCATGCCATGAATAAGAAGCATGCCCCTAAAAGGTCGATCACATTTTGAACTTCTTTATACTTTCAGAAGTCTGGGCTTTAGAAATATGGCTGCCATGTTTTGATGCCCTTTACTCCCAAATCCAGCAGAATAATGGCCTCTAACTGTTGCACTGAAATGAAGTGCTTTTTCTAAGATGAAGCTCTCTGCAAACACAGTCTGGGATGAGAGCTGCAGAGAAATAACAAGCAGCAGAGCTGATTTTCCTGAGCTCTCTTTATGGACTGAACCATAAATCTATAACAATGTGAAGGCTTCAGAGATTTCCTTGTTGCCCTCATAAGAAATAGACATCATTCTATTTTCTGACAGTCCAGGTAGTAGAAATAGGCACATTTTCCCAGTAGTCACCAGGCTATGAATCTGAGTAACTAACCTACTGATAATTAGATGTGATGCCTCAAATTAGATACCAATATTACATGTGTGAATTAATGGCATTTCATTATGTATTACTGTCTTCATTAATAAGCTGTGACTAGATTAAGCTTTGCAGCTCTGAGGTAACTCAGGAGAGTTCTGTTCAAGCCCACTTTCAATCAAAAATAGCATGAAATGATGAATGTAGGAACCGAAATACACTAAATCTGTCTTAGAGGCAACACCATCTTGAGCCTCCCAGTGTGTGAGTCAAATTCCTCTGGTGCTAGCGACATCAGAGCATTGCAGCATGAAACGTAAATGGGGATTTAGAATCCTGAATGACTCTCAATTCATGTGACGGATTTAGCAAGTCATATTTATGGAATTTAATCTAGATTGGCCACAAAGTGACCCAGCTCATTGAGGAGAAGAAACTAAGTCTGAACTGATGAACCTCAAAGCACTGAAATCCAAGCTTTGTTTAGCAAGTGATAAAACTGAATCAAGAGACAGAACTGAATTTAATAGGGACCCCATTGCTTCTCCTCTCATTTGCAACCTCCAAATTCACTGGCTTGTTGCAGCTGAATGGGCAGCATTTACGCAGCACATAAAAAGCTGCCTTCTCTACTTTTTTACTCTTGTACTCAAATCATGCAGTATTTCCAAACTAGCCTGTTGTTATCATGGAAAGAAATGATGCAGCCCCAGCTCCGCATTGGAGGAGCACAGAGGACAGAGTAGGTAGCTTGCAATGACTGATCATCAGAGAAGTCCTCCTTCTCTGCCCTCACCAAGGGTTCGCCTTGGCTGGTCACCTTGGAGCAAAATTTCCAGTGTGTGTATGTTTATGTGGGAGCCACATGTCACCAGTTTGCCACTGGTAAGGGTGCCATCTTGTGTCTAAGCAAGGTTGAGAAGGTAATTCATTTCTCAGATTTGGAGTTTGCCTTACCTAAACAGATTTTCCTATTTCTTACATCAAACACGCTTAAACACATACACAAATCTTGCACATTTTAATACACAACATATTTTTATGTATACATATTTAAGTGACATACTATAAAATAAAACAATGCTTTTTACCATATTCTAAATCCTATTATTTTTTTCAAAATGATACCTCTGCCATCCTACCTGATTCTGTCTCTCTCTATTCTTCTGATATATAATAATAGTTTCAAATATCATGTTTTCTGCTGGAAAACACATTATGATTCCAGATGTTGCCCCACTGCCTGACTGTTTAAGTGTATTGAAAATGGGTCTTGTGTCTTATAGCCGTAGCTGGCTTAGGTAGTACGTTTCATACTTTTAGCTTACTCACACTAGCATTTGTAGTGCTACATGATGTGAATTTGTGGATTTCTCTTCTAAAAATGAATGTAACTTTTGAGAAAGTCAGACTACCCTGAACTTAACTTTGCTGATGCTGTTGTAAGCTCTATTCTTTCAGTTAGTCAAATTTACAACCAAAAAGCAATATTCTCTTTCCCTTTTCTCTATCACTTAAAAACTATAATTAGTTTGCTCCCAAGCATTTCTAAAATCTATTATTACATTGTGATTTCTTTTTGCACCATAATCCCTAAATGCCATGCAGTTTGTCTCTGTAAGAACCTGTGTGCTGACATTATGCTCATGTCTCTGAAGTCTCTAATCTTCCATGCAGTTCTGTTCACTTCAGCTAGAATCACCTTCATCAAGCATCAGTTCCTCTTTCAGGGGCCAACGTAGCCTTGCAATTGCATCTGAAATTAAACTATAGTTCAGGGTTTCTCTTGCGACTGTTAATTACCAGGTTTAACAAAATGAGAATGGAGGAGAATTAAATTTGTCTGTTCTGTGCTATGTATTTTACAGGCATCCTCTCATTTTAGACTCAGGGAAAACTTCAGAAGAAGAGAGTGTTATTTCTTTGATACAAGTGAAGAAAGCGAGACTTATCCATACAAAGAAATTTGTCTAAGTTCCCAAAGCTGATGAAACATCAGGCCCTTTCTATTCCATTACTACAGGGAGTGTGGGGAGAGCAAGAATGTCACTTGTCACTGCTGAGAAACAAGGATTCTGTACTTCGGGGTAAGTGACAAGGTAATAATGATATGATTCTTTCATTAATTCACAGATGTATCATCTCTAAATGCATTTTCATCAATATTTTCACAGGTTATGTATGAGTGCTTAAGATAATAAAAAAAATTACAGAAGATAGAAAGAGACACTGCCCAAATTAACCCATTTTCCAGAGTATATTTATCAACATTTAATTACATAAATATTCATGATAAAAATCATTGAGATTACAAACTGCATGTGGTCTACTGAAAATCTTAATTTCTGCAAGTATATTTGTCAATTTGAATTAAAGTGTACATTATATGGAGTACAAGTGGTTCCTTTTAAATATTTGTTAGGTAAATGTACAATCACAATGTGAAAAAGTAAGTAACTCAAAAATGCTGGAAAAGGATAATTTTGAGAAATAATATCAGGAGAAAATCTGTGAAACATGATAAGTTAGTTTGATCACAAAATTACATGTTTTTCTTAGCCCTCCTCCCAAAAAAAGTTAAAGGAAAACACTACTTGCTGCTACATTCAAAGTTATTGTGTATACCTTGAAGGGCAAGAAGCATTCTATCACTGTAATATACAATTTGCATAAGTGACTGAATATCATATGTTCTTATTCATGAAAGATATAATGTTATGGTAGAGAGAGACCCATAAAACACAGAAATAATAAAATGCTGAGACTTGGTGATTAAAATTACACTTACCAAATGGGCTTTGGTACTATCCCTGGAAGATAAATATGTTTTGTATTGATATCGGTAGATTTGAATATATTTGTTATGTACTGAAAGCAATGTCTATCCATTACCAGGCACTGATTCATTTCCTTGTAGCCACAGCCAGGCTGTCCTTACAGCCTCTGGGGCATGCTGGTCAGTGCCATGGGGTGACAGGTGGTGGGGCTGCTGCACTAAAGGGTTCTAGTTCGGCCCTCAGTGCACCAGAGGCCCGAAGAGTAGTGGGACTTCCTTCTGAGTGCTTCCACCAAGTTGGACCACTCCAGCAACAGCCTGTTTGGTTTGACAAATGCAGTAACTATCAAATGGTCTGCTTTCGATACTGCTTTACTATCCCTTGCTAAGAACAATGGTCCTCTGTGAATTTCAGCTCTTGCGGCTCTGGTGAAGGATACCCAACGGTAAGCAACAAACCTGCCCACAGTCATCTTGTGATACAAAAGGTGTGTGTTTGGTTTTTTTTGGCCTTGAGGGAACAACAAAAAATATGCAGTTTTTACCTATTAGAATCAAGGGAAGTTTTGTTAGTAATTTAAGAGAAAATGGTGATGCATATATAGAGAGAGAATTAAATCTTCTGTAAAAATTTATTGAAACTGGAAAGAAGCATAAAAGAACCAGATGACTTAAATACAAACATTGAATTTTAATTCATATGATTAAAATCTATTTAGTAGGAAAACAAATAATTATTATGTTAATAAATATTTATTGAGCACTTATGTGCTACCCAGGGCAAAACACTTGACATGTGTCGTCTCGTTTATCCTCAAAACACCAGAGCAAGGTAAGTAGTATCCTCGTCACTGCTTTGCAGATGAGGAACTGAGGCTCGAGAGATTAAGTAACTTGCCCAAGATAACATTAAATTTCGGAGCTGAGGGTTGACAATGAGATTATAATGAACTGTTTTAATAAAGTTAATTGCTCATATTCAGATCTACATTGAATGCTAATTGTAATAATAAGAGCTAGTAAGTAGTAAATGCATAGTATGTGACATTGATCACCTGCTTCAGGTCTGGTAACAACCCCATGGAACAGAAGTTGTTTACTTTTATCACTTGATATCTAAGGAAAGTAAGGCTTCAAGGAGCTAAGTAATTTTTTAAAATTCACTAAAATACTAGGTGTTCAAAGTGAGTACTGGGATTCAAACTACCCACTTTAACAACGCAACTGTTTCTCTTATGTGCTATTACATACAATTTTATATTACGCACGCAATCTGTTATATTAACAGATTGTGACATACACACTACATGCACACATACACCCACACATACTCTGAGATGTTATTTTGTCATTAAGAATAATTAAGTGAATAGAAAATGGGAATAAAAATATCATAGAAAAAAAGCAAGATTTTTGTGCACACCTAACAGATCACTCACTTTCAGCCTACTCCAGAGAAAGATTCCAAATTTTATGTTGCAATAGAAAGGACTTGCACAAGTTTCAGAACGCTGACCCATGCTGCTTTCAGGTTTTTAGTGTGAAAAATCAAACATCAAAAATAGACTTCTACACAAAATACATCGTTCTGTAATTTGCCTCTGGATAAACACACAGTCGGGTTCCAGACAGTATAAATATATATCATTTAAATAATTCAGAATAGCTAAGGGGGTTGAAATAAATAAAAAGTAAGGTTGCTAGCCTTTTGAAATAGTTGTGACAGCCTTACTGTTTTTTGTTTAAGCCAATATTCCTCATAGATATTTCTCCTTTTTCCCACACAGTGTTCAAGAACTTGTAAAGGTACATGGTTTGTAGCCTCCTGTTGATCTACACAAGGTAATTCTGGTCTACAGACCACTGTTGGCTCTAAAAGCGCCACGGTGCTGCCAGTAAAAACACACTTCATTTAGTAAAAGGTGCAGAATAATACTGTTCTGTACATAACCGATTTCTGGAAATATTATTTTTGGTGATTAGTCTCTTGGCTCTCCTCAGAACTTGAAAAAATGGAAATGTAGACATGAGCTACAAAATACTCATGACATTGTACGGTTTCTCCTGACCTCTTCTGGATCAAAGTGTGGGAGTCATATTATGGAATATTCCAGTTCTCTCAGATTATAGGCCTCTCTTGGAAGTCACAAAATAAAATGGCATCTCTCCTTGAGAGAGTGATTTTAGTATTCTTCAAAATATTTTTACATGTAAGCAAATACAGATATATCACAGAAGGGAGGTAAAACCCCAAAATTATTTTAAAGAGAAAGATAAGGCAAAATACATGCAGATAGCCCCTTAAGATTCCATGCCCAAATTCCCCTCTTGCCAATATAGGCATGCTCTTATTTAGGGCATCTTAAGAGGGATTATTTCAAAATCCTAGAAGATACCTGGATGGAATATGAGATAGGAAGAAGTTATCTCAACAATGGTACTAAACTGCATGACAGTCTTTATTTCTTTCCCTGGTAAGCAAGAACTGCAGTTAAATTCACATCTCTGTCCTCGTGTTTCTGTGGTAAAATCTTTCTTCAGCCATGGGTAGTTTTGGGCAATAAACATTGCCCACTCACAGCCTAGGAGGTAAGCTCATTACAAAGATGCCTTATATATCATAAGATTATAAATATACACTGATGGAATGTAATAAATATTTGAATATTATTCTCATTTATCAAAAAGAGAGACTCTGGCCAGTTAGAAGCCTAGGGTTTGGATTTGGTTTGTAAAAATGTTTTATTTTCCCACCCACATTTTCTGATGAGAGATTTTAGATCCAAACAAAAATCTATATTATCAGTTCCTTTTAAAACAAGAAGGTCAGGAATTTGCTCACATTCTCATATAAATACAATCTGCAGTATCCATCTAGTGAGTCGTGCTTCATACAGTTTATTTGTCTTACACTGCTTATCTTTTAAATTTTTATGTATTTATTTCAGAGAGAGGGGAAGGGAAAAAGAGAGAGATAGAAAAACATCAATTTGTTGTTCCACATGTTTATGTATTTATTAGTTGATCCTTCTGTGTGCTCTGACAGAGATCAAACCCACAATTTTGGCATAGCAATCAACCCTCTAACCAACTGAGCTACCTGGCCAGGGCCTCACCTTTCCTTACTCTTTATTGCTTTCATCTACATTCTTTCATTTATTTCATCTCTCTGCATTTGAGCATCAAGACAATTAAAACAAGTCCAAACTGATTCACCATTTTGTCTCCTAAATTATCCATTAAGTAAAGCTTTGTAGTCAAAATGACTGAACTGCTTATGAATGGAAACAGCCTAACTATGATATATGCATTTTACAGTAGCATTGATCCATTGCTTAACAAATGTCAACATATGTACATTATTTTTAATAAATGGCAAATAATGTCCAGGTCAAAAAAATTAAGGGCTAAAAGAGGAGAGAAATTGCTTAGAGAAATTGAAATTGATTATCTCTTCCAAGTGCAAGAGCATAGAAACGTTTTTGTTAAGGAAAGGGGATGTTAACAATTTTACTACCTTTAAACATAAGTGTTTTAGTCTTCAGTTGTGAATGTCTGCAAGTAAGGTTAGCCGTTATTTCTACCCATAATCTCAACAATTTTGACAATTTAAAAATTATGCATAATAATGATGATTTGAACTTTGTTGTATAATACTTGATATAACAGAAATTGTGGTCCAAATAGAATTGTATTTTCCTATTAATAAACCGATAAGTCTCTTATTTAAAAAAAAACAAGTTCAGAAATATTAAGCCTCATTATTGATGACCTAATGCACATTTTAGTGAGCCTAACTCATCCTTTTTGAAATTTGGTAGATATTAAAAAAAATAAACAAAAAACAATGCAAGCATCACAATTACTCATGTCTATATTTAAATATAAGGCATCCTAAAAATCTTTTTCCATCACTTACATTTCTAGAGTATTTTCTTTGTAAAAATATTTAAAAGTAAGGTGTAAAATAAGGATAAATGCTCAATATTTTCAATATATATTCAAAGAAGGGAAGAAAATAAAATACTCCTGTACATTTAATATTGTATTTGTTTCTGACTGGCTGTTTTATGTACATAATGGCTGCTAAATCCTACTTTGGCTGCAAACAAAAAAAACCCTCAAAATTATTTCAAAAAATAAAAGCATAGTTTAAAAGATAATACCATTTTTTTTGTCAAAATGTATGTTTTTAATTCATGCTAAGTTAATTATTCTTAGACTGTTAAATGACTTTGTAGTAAACTTTTATCTGGTTGCCAGTTTGGGGTATGGAAATCTGAGTCTTATAGTGACTAACCCTGAGACGCTGGGAAGAAACTTTTATCTTCAGCCTGCTTCCTCAGACAGTGCTCCTCCAACCCGGAAATTCTGATATAGATTACTCTAATGTTAATAATTATTTCTGGAAAGAAAATAGATAATTTTTAAGTAATTCAATTCAACTCCTTATGGAAGAGTCTATAATAATTATTATAAAGGTTATAATTCTCCCCTTTCCTCTTCTTACATAGATGCCTTGTTGGAAGACCATGGAAGATGAACCTAATTTGTAAGAGTCAGTCATGACTCTAGTCTCCGCTTTTGCTTTCAGACTAATTCTGAGCAAATAATGTTGAATTTCTAATCAAGGCTCCATAAAATATGTATTATTTTTATGAACAAGTGTGAGCAATATAATAAAAAATAGATATTGGAAGCAGAAAACTTGGATAGAAGGAAATAAAATTATTATAATTTCTAGGTGATAAATTTGGCTATCTAGAAACATAGGAAGTACAACTAAAAAATTGTTTCATGCTATAAGAGAATGTGCTTTGGGAGCTACTTATATGATAAATTTTAAGTAGTCTTTTCATTGTCCAAGAAGAAAAACACTATGAAATATCAATTAAAATACAGTTCCACTAAAGCAATAAAACATAAAATATTGAAAAGCAAAGTTAGTAGAAATCAGGAAAAAACTCAAAAAAAAAATACTTTCAACACCATCGAGAAACATAACACAAAAAAATATAATAAACAAATGGCATTACACAGTCTATTATTAGCCAGAAAGACTGAGTATTAATTCAAAAGATCTAATTTGAATCCATTATCCCAGTAAATACCGGAAATAGTTATGCTATTTCTAAACTTAGTTCTAAAAATAAAATGAATAAAATAATTTAGCATCTGCACATGAATAGTTTTGCAAATCAGCAGAAAAAACGGAATCCAAGAAAGGCATAACTATAATGATTTCGCATGTGGGCAGAATACTTACTTCAATGCATTTAAATCTTACTTCACTCTTTTAAATGTCCATTGAAGTATTGCACACATAGAGAGAAGTACATAGGTTGTAGATTGCATAGTTCGATGATACTTTACAAACTGAATATATTGCCTTAATCTAGATGAAGATATGGAATTGTACTATCATCACAGGGGTCTCTCTTTCATCCTTTCTCAGTTACTAGCATCTGCCCAAGGAATTCGCTATGGTTTGCTTGTGCTTGTGCTTTTTACATGAATGAAAGCAAGCAGTACATGCTACTTGGTCTCTAGTTCCTTTGGGCTTTATCACTTGTTGCTTCTAGCCATAATTTACTGTTTTATTATTAGTGAACAATTGTGTTGTTTAAAGTTTTGGGAAAAACTGACATGAGTATTCTTGCTTTATATGTAAAGGATCAGATAGACTTATAAGCATTTCAAAATAGTTGTCTAAAGCAGTGTATCAATTTACATTCCAGCCAGTAGTTAATGGGCCTTTCCTCTACTCCATATCCTCACCAGCTCTTGAGATCACTTTTTTCTTTTTAATTGTTTGTTTTGTTTTGTTTTGTTTTTAGTTTTTGGCAGTCTTGTGGTTGGTAATCCTGGAGTTTAACTGTAGCTTTTTTCTTTATTTCCCTTATGACTATTAAGTTGAAATTCTTTACATAAGCTATTCGGTCACTTTGGTATCACCTTTTATAAAGAAAATGGTGAAACTTTATTTTTAAAAATTTGAGTTGTCTTTTGTCCTTGTTTATATTTAGAAATTAATTGTTTAATCTGGATATAGATTCTTTGTTGGATATAAATATGTCTTTTTTCATTCTGTGGTTTGCCCTTTCTCCTGATGGTTGCTTTTAATGAGCTAAATTTTCTAATTTTAATAGTGTTCAATTACTAACATTTTTATGATTAGTGCTTCTTGCAACAAGTTGAAAAATTTTTGAATACTCCAAAGTCATAAAGTTATTCTGTTTTATTCTGGAAGTAAATAAGTCAAAATCTATCCGGTTTTATGTATAGTGTAAGGCAGATAAGTTTATATTTTCTATGCAGTTACATAATAATTTACTTAGCATCATTTATTGAGACAAACATCTTTCCTTATATTGTATAGCCATCTTGTCTTAAATCAGGTGAGTTTCTATACTATTTGTTCTATTCCATTAGTTTATGTGTCTATCATTGAATAAATACAGCACTGTTTTAATTAATATAATTTTATTATAAATCTTGAGGACAATTATTTCCTCCAACAGTGTTTATTTCCTTAATATTATCTTTACTATTCTTGGTTATTTCATTTCTACCTGAGTTGAAATCAGCTCATCAATTTACATAATGAGGTTTAGATTGAGATTGCATTGAATCTATAGCTTTATATAAAAAGAAATGAAGAGTTTATAATGGAATATCTTTTGCATTGATCAATCATTCTTAATTTGTCTCAATATCACTTTTTCTTGGAGCAGAAGTCTTGCACAAGTTTGTTTTATTTTTTATTTTTTTAAAGATTTTATTTATTTATTTTTAGAGAGGGAAGGGAGGGAGAAAGGGAGAGCAAGAGCGAAATATCAATGTGTGGTTGCTGGGGGACATGGCCTGCAACCTAGGCATGTGCCCTGATTGGGAATGGAACCTGCGATGCCTGGTTCGCAGCCCGCACTCAATCCACTGAGCTACACCAGCCAGGGCAGTTTGTTTTATTTTTGATAAACTACAACCCCTAAAAATTGCACTTCTTGTTTGTAAGTAAAAATTTCAACTCTTTTTATATGCCAATATTCAATCCAGTGACCTTTTAAAGTCACATATTATTTCTAATTGCCTCTTTCTAATATTCTTTTGAATACTGACGTACTATATAATGTGATCTGCAAATAAATACAATGTTACTTCTTACTTTCTAATCCCTATATCTTCTAATTATTTTGTTCTATCCCCAAAATCTCTCCAGTGAAATATTGAATACAAGTGGTTGTGTGGTAGAAGACTTTTCTCTTTCATTTTTAGTTTTGCAGTAAAACTTTACAATATATCACCATTAAGTGGAACACTTACTGTAGGATTTTTTTTTTAGTAGATACTCTATTACATTAAGTAAGCTCATTTCTGGTCCTAACCTTCTAATTATTTTTAAGATTTATGAATAGTTGGTGAATTTTATTAAGTATTTTTATGGAATCTATTTGTATGGTCATATGATTTTTCTCCCATACATTGTTAATATGGAAAATTAACACTTATCTGATTTTGAGATATTTCTTCCATATACCTTATATATTGTATGTCTTTTTCTGTAGTTTAAATTATTTTTATTCTTTCCAGATTTCAGTTTGATATATTCTATTGAACTATTTTTTTTACTTATTTAATTCTGTTTTCTACCCAATCTAGTGTGTTGTTAAAGCCTATTGAATTACAATTTTAGTTATTGTATTGTTTAAATTTTAGAGTATGTATTTAAGTTTTTGTTTGTAGGTCACTAAAATTCCCCATCTTTTTTATATTGTTGACCATATAAATTAACATTATTTTGAAAGTAATATTTGTTACCCCAATACTTTTGATCTGTTTCCTATGTTTTTCTTTTTTCAGTTATTTTATTATGTTACCTTTATATAACTGACTGAATACTATGAACAGGCTTTTAATATCAGTAAAGGCTCTGGATACTAAGTTTTTTTCTGAAGAGATTTTCTTCTGGTAGACAATTAATATCATCTTTAATTAATGAAGAATTGGGATGATATTTGCTGATATCCTTCACTGTCACCCCAAACAAAAGTGGGAACATTTAAAGATTTCTGTTTCCAATGTAATTCTTCAAAGATTCAATTTCCTTGTGAAAAGTAAGAACTTCATCACTCCTAAGCATGGTTGTTCAGCTAGTTTAAGTGAAGGAACAATGCCTGCTAGTATTAGGTTAATTTAGGCAGACTCAAATCGACTCCAAAGCATTCTACAAAATTTGGATTAATATTTTCTTAAATGTGGTACTAAAACTTACCTTCCAGCTCAGATACTTTGCTGAGAACTATCACAACAAAGAATTCAGATTTATGTATGCATTAAAAGATGTATGTGCTCACTGTCCAGTTTCTCAGAATTTATTTTTTAACATGCTCAAGGGAACTGACCATCCATTAATAAAGACAGCCATTTTGTATGATCATCCTGACATTTCAGTTTTCATTTCCTTTCCAAGTACTTTTTCCCATTAGCATTCATTTTTGAACAAAGCAATACACTATGACAATGTCAAGACTATGTATTATAACAAGAGAAAAAACCTCTCTCATGGAGCCAAATACTGAGGAAATAACATCAGTAAAGAAGCCAACACAGTTCCTCCTGGCAGAACTTTCTAGATATGAAGACAAAACATTAAGAACATCTTGACATTTTCCTGTTTTAGACAGAACCTGGCAGCAAGAAAACATCATTCATGAATTTCACCAACATTCACACTTCATACAAATGCTACAACTTGGTATTTAATGCCGAAATCTGTTTACCCATCAATCAGAAAGGAAAAGTTATACATTTGTTGCTCTCAAATTACTTCAGTTTGAGGAGATGCGTCCTGAGTATTTCAATTTATCATACTGATGGGGAGCGGAGTCTTCAATTTAACTAGCTGCATCTTGACCCAGCATTTTACTGCTATAATTTAACATGCCCCCATAGTATGTTCTCACCAACCATGTGACTTGTGGGGGGGAGGAGTGGGAGAAATCAATAGTTCCTTGTACTAAATGACTTGATTGTCAAAATTTTTCCCTGAATGCAACTGTTTTTAACAAATCTCATGTCTCCACTTTTTGAGTAGCTCCAGTCTGTAGTTGTGTCTTTCTGATCTTGTTTGCTTCATTTAGAGAATATTAGCAGCAAACTGTGTACAATGGATAGATTAGCTAAATTGTCAGTTCAGGTAAAAATAATTGATATTAGCTTTTATGTTAATGAAAGGGCATTTTTGGCTGTTGTTGCTGCTGTAGTTTTTGTTTTTTTCTTTGTTGCTCTGGTTCAAATACTTTGAAATGGCTTTGAAGATCGCAGTTATTTACCTGTCTTATCAGAGGATACAGACCGAGCCTAGAAGCATCCTCTTTCATCTCACACCTCATGTTCAGAAAACACTGTGTTGGATCCTCAAGCATGTTTTAAACTGAAATATTAATAAATATGAAGCAAATTGATGATGAATAATTTAAAAAGAAAATCACACCCCCAAAACTGCAACTTCACAACTCTTCCAACTGACATTATCTACATTTTGCAACATTTACAATAATAGGAAAGTAGCAGAAGGACTCGTAGTTTATGATGCATAAAACTTTTGTCTTTAGAATGAAACATTTTCTCTGATTTTCTATCATACCAGTAGGACTTCTTTGCTCTTGCAATTTAACAGGCAACACTTAAGACAAGGTGTAGGGAGGTAATTTAATCCTAAAACGCTGCATCATCAGCCCACCATCTCTTTTCTCACTTCACTTCTCACCAATTTGCTTTGCTCCCCAAACCTCAGTCTTGTCCCCAATCTACTGTCAAACCTGAGAATATTCTCAAAACACTGAACAAAATGCTGTCCTACTGTGCACTGCTATGTGGGCCTGAAAAACTGCCAATAGAATTGCTAGAGGTGCTGTCTGCTGCTCTGAACTTTATCACTGTGCATCACACAGTTCAAAATCCTTTCTTTCCAGCCATAATCTCTCACAGAATATGTAGTGGCATTTTGTGAAATCCTAGGACTGTGTGAAGTAGTGATAGAATAACCCTGAATTCTGTATCTTAACCACAGCAACCTTAATTGTTGAAATAATCAAGCCATAGTGTTACATTACAGATGCAATTGTCTTCTAAAATTCAAGTAACTTGTCCAGGGGGAAATGAACATTCTTTTGAACACTTGTCTTGAACAATGTAAGAATGGCAAATATTGCATAAATTTTCACATATATAAAAATGGCAAATATATTAGGAAGAAAGCAGAATGTTTTTAGCATACATTTTTACATACTCAATGATGACATTACTAGAACACAAACAGTAATTAATAATTGGTTTTTATTATAAAATACCTGAGAAAAATTATATAATCTGTTTAGTAAAAAACTCATAGTGACAGAGTTTTTTTTTTGAGCCAGTGAAGAATGTTCTCTTTAAAGGGGATCTCTGAGTTCCCCAAAGAGCCTGAATGATTTGGGAAAGCCAAGTAAATCTGTTGCTTTGTCCACTACTTTACACGGATTTAAGAATCACTTTCTTGGCCCTACAGATTTCCTCTTTTTCACAGGCTCTACTTAGAAAATCTACCACTGTTGTATGGCTACACTGTCTCAGTATTGGCCAACAGACTCAATTTTACAAACCCCTTGTAAGCAATCATTTTTTTAATATTAAGACTAGCTTTCTAAAATAGTTTAAAAATGTAACTTGGAAAAGTACATTGAGTAAATTGAAATGATTCTATTTTTAAAATACCATAGCAATTGTTTTTGCTAGTATGAAAGGTTTTAATTTTCAGAGTTATTATGAAAGTTAATATTAGTCCAATCTTAGTGACTAAGATTGTGACTATTTCTGTTGTTCTCAGTTGAAGAGGAAATACATGGGTATGCACACAATATCCTTTACACTTATATAGCATCTCCTTCCATCTATTACAACTTGACAAGCTTCAAAATGAGTATAAATAGAAAAGAACTAATACAAACAGAGGAAAAAGTTCTTAGATTTAATTATTTGTACTTATAAATGCAAACTTTCTCTGGAAGTAAAATTAGATTTAACTATTTCCTATGGCTGCTATACCAAATCACCACAAACTGGGTGGATTAAAAAAATAGAACTTTATTATCTCAGTTCTGGAGATAAGAAGTCTGAAATCAAAGTATGGGCAGAGCTCTGCTCCACTGAAATGCCCTGGATGGGGAATCCACTCCTTGCTTTAGTCAGGTTCTGATGGCTCCAGGTGTTCCTTGGTTTGTGGCCACATCACTATCATTTCAGTATCTAGGTTCATATTGCCTCTTCCTCTTTACTATGTCTGTCTTGCTCTCTATTTCTTAGTCTAATTTATCTCTATGTGATAAGGATGCATGTGATTTTGTCTGGCTGCCTGACACTTCAAAAGCCAATACTCAAGAGACACTTGCTGGTGTAAAAGAAAGTAGTTTATTAAGATGCTGGACAACTGACACCTGGAAGATGGGGACACATATCTCAAAGCCCATCCTTTTTTTAAAGGTTTTATTTATTGATTTTTAGAGAGAGAGGAAGGGAAGGAGAAAGAGAGGAACTTCGATGTGATAGAGAAACATTGATTGGTTGCCTCTGGTAGGTGTTCCAACCAGGGACCAAACCCGTAACCCTGGCTTGTGCCCTGAATGGGAATTGATCCTGTGGTCTTTCACTCTGCAGAATGACACCCAACCATCTGACCCACTCCAGTAAGAGCTCAAAGCCCATTTTAATAATTTCAATGCAGGCAGAGGCTTTTAAAAGAATGGAAAGGAAAGGCTTAATAGACATGTGAAGTCATGGTTACAATTGTATTTAGTGTCCTGTTGCATAACCAAAGATAAATTCTTCCTCTCAAGATATTTAATTGAATCAGATATGCAAAACACCTTTATTCAAATAAGGTAATAACTGAAATTTCCAAAGATAAGAACTTGAACATATCTTATTGGAGCCACCAACTAGTCCACTGCAATCTGTCCTCTGTCACCCCAAATTTATGTCTCTCCCACGTGCAAAATGTATTTACACTATCCCAATTCCCCCCAATAAGCAAGCCATTACTTTTAGTTTTACCCCAATTTTTGCATTTTTAATAATCTAAATTGGATGAGAATATACCAAATTATCAAGTGCCTGGTCCTTTTTGCTTAACAGTTCTGAGAGGCTTTTTGTGTTTTTTTGTTTTTTGTTTTCCTCACACCCATGAATTCTCTGATTCTCCCACACTAATTTGAGTGTCCTACCACTGAATTCAATCCTGACACTCACTACCTGGAGTAAATGTCAAGACCTTCAGGGTTAAGGGCTCAGTTCCACAAAACTGTCCTCACTTCACATGCCAGTCAAAAGTATCAGGACCCCTGGTCACCACCTACACTTCTGTCCAAACATGCTATCAAATCAGGGATTCCCACTCCCTACCCTTCAGTTTTGATAATTTGTTAGAAAGACCCATTGAACTCACAAAAATGCTACTCTTACTGCTAAAGTTTATTCTGCAAAATACAAATGAATACAGACATGAAGACCCACACTGGGCGTGATCAAGAATGGTCTCGAGTGAGGAGCTTCTGTTCCCACAGAGCTGGGGCTTACCACGTGGACATGTTCACCACCTTGGAAGGTCCCTGAATTCTTTAACGGTTTTATGCTCGGTCTTTCTGGCAAGGATCCTCCATCCTGAAATTATCTCAGGCCTGTCCATTTACCTTGTTAGAACACAAAACATTCTTGTCACGCCTTTCACTCAGGAAACTCTAGGGGCTTTAGGAGCTCTGTGCCAAGCACTGGAACAAAGACCAAATCATACCAAAAATTCTTTCCTCAATTTATCTCTGTTCTGTTGTATGTTAATGTGAACAAGAAGAAGCCAGATCACACATAAAACCCTTCAATTAGAAATCTCCTCAAATACCCAACTTCAATGATTAGAAGTTCTGCTTTCCATACAATTCTAGAGACCAATTGACTCATTTTCTGCCACTTTATTACAACAATCGCATTTCCTCCAGTTTCACTAACATGTTCTTCATTACTTTCTGAGCCCTTTAACGTTATATTTCTACCAATGTTCTGTTTATAACAACTTATATATTCTCTAATTCTTAGAGAATATAGACTTAGAGTCTAAGACAATAGACACCTTCTCTACTGTGCTCCTCACTTCCTTCTGAGAAGTTTCAAGAAGTACTATTAATGTCCGTATTTCTGTCAACATTATGTTTAAAGTATTCTAGGCTTTTTCTACCATGGGCCTCAAATTTCTTCCATTCTCTACTATTATTCAATTCCTAAGCCACTTCTATGTATTGGGAAGGGCAGGCTGGAAACAGGCAGACGCTGGTATTGCATGCAGTCTGTGAGTGGGACTTCTGCAAGGAAACCTCTGTTCTGGTTTTAGGGCCTTTCTACTGACCAGATCAGCTACCTGCAGATTATCAGAATAATTCCTTTTGCATAAAGTTAACTGGTTGTAGATGTTAATCACACCTACAAAATACCTTCATGGTGACACTTAGATTAGTATTTATTTGAAAAACTGGATCCAAAGCTTAGACAAATTGGCACATAAAAAGTTCATTCAAGCAGTATTATAATTAATCTCAATATTAAAATAGCACTACTAATCCCAGGTGTAGTAAAACAGTTTTTTCTTATTATATCTAAAATGGTGAGAAGGAAATTTTGGAAAGCAGAGGGGATCTTATTCATGCATTCACCAATTCCTGTGTTGCAGAACTCTGCATTCCTTCATGCACAACACCCTGGGATAGACAGACGCACTCAGTGACTCTGGGCATCTGATTGCTGGGATATAATGAGGTATTCGGCATAAGTGTGGCAAAAAGGGAAAGTGAACAGGAATGTACCAGATCAAATATGTGAGGATTACCTTTGTCTTAGACAATTTTTTAAATAAATAGTTTCTTTTTAAATAGTGAATTTAATTACATTTGCATTAAAACGCAAAAAGTATTGGAAAGGAATTCACTAAAATTATATAAATATTTTTAAAAACCCTGATATTGGAAACTGAATTCAAAGCAGTTTGGGTTATTGTATAGAGAGAAAGTAGAACAAACTGACTAGAAAGTAAAAAATGGTAAACTTATAAAATGAAAATGTTATTCTGAAGTATTTACTTAGATCTTAGCTATGATGTTACAGTTCTGTATGCCTACATTTTGCTCACATTTTAAGGGTTACTAAAGATGCCATATACATGATGAGCTTTGCTTATATTGGAGAGTAGCAAGGATCATCTAATCTTGACCTGTAATTTTAAATATTTTCTATAAATATTATGTATATCTTGATATTTAACAATAATATAACCATTACATTTGCATTACATGATACATATACAGAGATATATTAGTATATGTAATAATAAAAACATTCTTTTCTGATATAAAATTCTTATTCAATATTAATGTTATGCAATGCCACATTGTGCATTAACAATGGATATTATTTCTAACATAATACAGGAAACTGGATTCATTAACTATTAAATATAAAATGTATGGTCTCAGAATTTAATGATGACAAAATAGGTCTTTGCAATTGATGTATTTCTGTGCATCTCTGTATAACAGCATAAGATGGACTTTATGTATTTTTATTTTTAATTAGTATTAATTTTATGACATTGTAAATATATTTCTTTTTTATAAAATTCAACATGAAAATAAATTCTGTATTGGCTATTTCTCTCAATCCTAGTTCATGCTTTACAGAATACCAATATTATCAATTATATTTTTAAAATTATACTATATACAACAAATAGACACAGAAATCAATCCATTATTTCTGCAGTTTTGTTTTTGGCATAAAACACAATGCACTGTTCATTTCTCCAACTTCCACACACATTATGTCTTAGATATATTTCCTTCACAGATAATGTATGTCTTACTTATTTTTAATCATTGCATAATATTTCACAAGCAGATTTAGCCAAAACTTACTGGTGTCTTTGGGATGTATTTTTTGGTTATTTCCAATTTTTTGATATTACATACAATGTACAAGTAATTTTCTGGCACATTTTCAGTTTAATAGATTCTGCCAAATTGCCCCCCAATGTGTCTATGATGATACAGACTCTTGAGCTTTGTATGAAGGAATTCCTCATATTTTTGCCAAAACAGAATACTGGAAAGAGAGAACTACCCTGTTTCCACTCTAAAGCAAATATTTCTGAGATTTATGTACTCTTCAGATGCAAGTGTTTTAATTTTGACAGTGAAAAAAAGAGAGAGATTAAGTGGATTCTTTTGAAATCCTCTGAGAAACATGAGGAAGACTATCATATTTATATTAACACATCAAAAAGTAGTGCATATTAATTCATTAGTTCATAGTTTATTGTAAATGTTTCATATTTAACTATTTTATAATATTCAAAATTTCAGCACAACCAAATAATATTTCTATAAAGAGTGGCTATTTCTGGATTTTTGGTAATACAAATTATAATTGATTAAGTAAATGTGAGGCAATGGAGTGATTTAATAACTACAGCATCTGCTTTAACTATATTTGTTTATAATCAGTCACATGTTTTTCAATTTCTTAAGCCGTCCCAATCCACTGAGTCAGTGGTTTTCAAAGCTCAGTATGAATCACATCCATCTGGAGGGCTTGTCAAAAACTACGATCGATGTCTAAGTTAAATCCTGAGAACTGGCACTTCCAGCAAAGGCCCAAGTCATTCTAATGGTGAAGGTGCTGTTTCAGGGTCTGAACTTTGAGAATTGCACTAACAACTGAGTGATAATCCAGCAGTAGTTCATGAAACGCCCCCAAAGCACCGCTTGGAGCTTGTTAGAAATGCAAAGGTTTGGGTCCCACCCCAGTCCTACAAAATGAAAACCTCTGTGCTTTAAAAGGTTTTCACGTGATTCTTGTGTGTTCTTAAATTTGACATATGTAATTTATATAACTAAGATGTATGTCTGCCCTGAGGCACATCATTCTGCCAAGTAACCCTGTTATTTAGTATGACATATATTGCATATGATATGTATCAGACAACAAAACAACATTTTCATCTGTTCTAAAATATATAATTAATTATAATGGTTATTATCAGTATTATTTTTTAAATTTTTATGGAATTTATTGGGTTGGTGTTTATTAACGAAATTGTTTTCAAGTATACAGTTTGTAACACATCATCTATATACTGGATTCTGTGTTCACCACCAAAATCAAGTCTCCTTCTGTCACCATTTACCCCCCTTTCCTCTCTTCTACCTTCCTCTACCCCTTTTCTTCTGGTAATCACCATACTGTTGTCTGTATCTATGAGTTGTTTTTGTTTTGTTCAGTGTTTTGTTCAGTCCCTTCAACTTTTTCACCTAGTCTTTATCCAAATTGATGTTAACCTCAGCCTTGTAGGAAAAAGCTCACATGTTTAACACATTTTAAATTCTTTATCTACACAGAAAACAGTGTAACCACCCACATGTGACTATTTACATTGAAATTTTGGCTAGTCAAAATCAAATACAATTAATAACTGGGTTCCTCAGTCAGAGGAGTCATATTTCAGATCCTCAGCAGCAGCATGTTGCCAGTGGCTACCATAGTGACACCATCACAAAAAGTCCTACAAGACAGTGTTGCTCTGTAGGCCTACCAAGGTTATACATTGTCCTTCTTTTTCAAAACAGGGTTCAGTTCACTGCTTTCAAACCATACTGACTCTGCTAGTATGGCAACTGTGAGGCATTTCTTGCATTTTCCTTAGTATATCAGTAAGTATTTCTAAAGAATAGAAGTGTATAAATAACATGACAATTTTTGTTTCAGAAAACATGCACATATATAGTACATTTATAGTTTTGTACTTGAAGGTTATTAAAATACAACTTGTAATTTATCCACTACTTTATCCAAAAGGGCTCAGTCTTTGGAGAGATCATTTCAAACTAATTCCAACTTTCCAGATCATATCTAGCCCTTTCTACTCTGAGCAGTGTTGTGATCAATAGAAACATGTCTGACTGACTTGAACTTTCCAGGCTTCTTTTCCCTCTGCACTGTAGTAATGAACATTTCTTCTTTTTGTTAGAGTCACTAGAGATGCAAGGGCAAATCAAATGTTTCTTGTGTTAAAAATAACTTTTTTACTTTGATAGAAAAAAATCAAAATCTTAAGACCAAGACATGTTGCCCGTAAAATCATATGGAGGACACTATAAAGAGAATTCCTTTGAGTGTTGGTGCAGCCCATTAAGTCCAACTATTTATAGAAATTGAAGAAGTATCAGACTCTCCTCAGTGTCACAGTTCCTCCCTGGAGGCAAATTCATTATTCAGGGGCAATCAAAACTTATAGAATTTTGGAATAGCACCATGATCCATTATTCATAGTAGCAGAACTTTAAAAATCCTAAAAATCCAAAGTACTTTAGTAAGATTGTGCCAAAATCAATTTGGGACAAAACAAACTGTGAACTAATTGGAAGAGCTGCTATTTTTAGTCTCCATTAAGCCCATATATAATCTCACTCTAATTATTCATACTATTTGCTAAATAAATAAAATATGTTTGATTATGGGATTTTTCCACAGACATGGCTGGGAGTTCTTAGGTACCATTTTTTTTTCAATAAAATATTGCTTTATTTGAGTTTCAAATAAGGATATAATTTGTAGAAGGTGATGATAGTAGTATGCATACAATACAAAAAAAGTTAGCTTATTATGAATGAGAAGAGAGTATTAAGAATTGGATATGATATATTTGATAAAATTCTATGCAATTAATTTTAAAATTCAGGTTAATCTGGGCTATGATACTTACCAGTTTAATGACCATACAAAGTCTAGATTCCTTGGAAATTCTGGTGTTAATTTTCACTTTGGTTAATTTTTACAATTATCTCCCTCAACATTTGTATTACAAATCAATGTGGTCAATCAGAAAGAAAGGCAAGACCTGTTATACCATTACTTGAAATGTATTCTAATCATATATATATGATTATATATGTATATATATTCATATACATATATATTCATATATATGTGTATATATATATATATATAAACTTAGGAGAACAAAACTTTGAGTTTATTTATTTTTGGTCTATTTTCAATGGTAACAAACAAATCTTTATTAGTTACAGTACATAGTAACATGGCTCAGGAGGTGGTTTTAGGAAAAAAGAAATGGGAAGAAAGACACTCTTTTAAAATTGATAATTCAAACTACTATATTTCCAAAGGTTATGCTTTAATAGAATATTTCTGTCTCATTATGTACATCAAATATGAATTTAAAAATAGGTTTCTAAGTACTGCAATGGGTCCAGAGTCCTATCTATAGAAGGTAGGAAGCACACAGCTCTCAGAGTTGTTCAGATTTCAAGTAATTGAGGTCATTCTTTTTAAAGCATTCTCCCTTAGAATGAAAGACATTACACAAGTGGATGAAGATAATTTATACTAGGGAACAGTTCCTGCTGCAAGGGCACATAATTCGGGGTTGTGAACATATAGATAGCCCATTAAGTTATTATTGATAAGGATTTTTCTGATTTGATTAATATACAACTGTGCAAATACTTACATTAAACAATACAAGTGTATGTACCAAAGATAATATTGGATTTCAGTCCTATTCAAAATTCCCTTTAGTTTCTATCAAAATTCCAATGGCATTTTTCAAAGTAATATAATAAATAATACTATAAATTTGGATACATCCCACTCCCTGACTTTTATTGCATTAAAAGTCATAGTAATTATAACAATATGGCATTGGTAGGAAATAGATCAATGGAACAGAATAGAGAGTCCAGAAGTATGCTCTCACATAAAATTAATTTGCAACAAAGGAACCAGGAATATACAATGGGGAAATGAGAGTGTCTTCAATAAACAGCACTGGGAAAACTGGAGAGCCATATGCAAAAGAATGAATCTCAACTACTATCTTATTACATACCAAAAAATGGATTAACTCAAAATGGATTAAAGACTTGAGCATAAGACCTGAAACTGCAAAACTAGAAGAAAACATAGAAGTAAGATCTGTAACATCAATCTTGGTGATGATTTTTTTAAATATGAAACCAAAAGAAACAAAAGCAAAAATAAATAAATGGGGTTACATCATACTAAAAAATGTTTTCACAACAAAGGAAACCATCAGCAAAATGAAAATGCAACCAACTAAATGGGAGAAATTATGTGAAAATCCTTTGTCTAATAAGGGGCTTGAAATATCCAAAATATATAAAGAACTCATATAACTCAATAGTAAAATAAAAACAAAAACTAATCTGATTTAAAAATGGGCAGAAGATCTGAATAGCCATTTTCCCAAAGAAGACATATGCATGGCCAACGGAGCCATAAAGATGCTTAATCACTAAGGAAATGTACTTCCAAACCACAATGGCATATTAAACCTTATATCTGTTAGAATGTCTATTATTAAAAAGACAAGAAATAAAATGTTGGTGTGGACATGGAGAAAAAAGAACCCTTGTGCACTATTGGTGGAAATGTAAATTAGCACATCCACAATGGAAAACAGAATGGAGATACCTCAAAAAATTTTAAAGTAGAACTACCATATGGTCCAGCAATCACACTTGTAGATATTTATACAGAATAAACTAAAGAACTAACTTGGAAAGATATGCACTCCCTGTACAATGCACCATTATTTACAATAGCTAAGATATGGAAAGAAATTAAGTGTCTATTGCTGGATAAAGAAAGTGTGAGACAGATAGACAGATGCACACACACATACACATACACAGTGGAATGGTGTTTGGCCATAAAAAGAATAAAATCTTGCTATTTGCAAAAACATGGATAGAACTTGAGGTCATTATGGTAAGTGAAATAAGTCAGAAACAGAAGGACAGATACCATATGTTCTCTCATATATGAGGAATTAAAAATAACAAGAAAAAAACAAGTTCATAGATAAAGAGAACAGATTTCTATTTCCCAGTGGTGCGAGTGAGGCTGGAAGAAATGGGTAAAGGAGATATAAACTTATTTTTGAAAAAAATTATGTAAGAGCAGCAAGGGGGCAGTTATTGATAACTCTTTTGAAACATAAATGATAGATATTAAATGAAGTTGAACAAAACAGAAAATTAATATAAATAATTAGATGACATGTAGACTATAAAGTTATTGTTTTGAAAATTCATTTTTCCCTGAAACAAATTTATCATGTTGTTTAAATTCATCTAACACTTAAATGTTATGAAAATAAAGCACCGATAGTGAAAGAAAGTACATATATTGCTACCTATAAATTTAACAATTTCTTCTAAAATACCCAAACATGTTACTGATATGTCAATAATCTTCTCCATGAAACTTCTTTGTTTCAAATTCTGTAAGTTAAAAACATGTCTTCTCAAGAATATTTCAGAAGTCTTCTAAGATTTAGAAAATTTCTTACTAATATAGAGTGGTAAATATCACAATTATTTGGGCAGGTTCACTTACTTTGACTGCCTAAGAGTCAAGCTGTAAGAAGCAACAACCTCTCTTCCTCTTTGCCATCTGCTCAGCAACAGCAGAGCAACAACCACGCATGAGTGCATCTCCATCCACATTGGCCAGGCTAGTGTCCAGATCGATAATGGCTGCCGGGATCTCTACTGCCTGGACCATGGCATCCAGACTGATGGCCAGATGCCAAGTGAGAAGACCGTTAGGTGTGGAGGAGATGACTCCTTCAACCTTCTTCACTAAGACAGGTGCTGGCAAGCATGTGCCGAGGGCATTGTTTGCAGACCTGGAACCCACAGTCATCGCTGAAGTTTGCACTGGCACCTACCACCTGCTCTTCCACCCTGAGCAGCTGATCACAGGCAAGGAAGATGCTGCCAATAACTATGCTCATGAATGCTACACCATTGGCAAGGAGATCATTGACCTCGTCCTGGACTAAATTCCGAAACTGGCTGACCAGTGCACAGGTCTTCAGGTATTCACGTATTCTTGGTTTTCCCCAGCTTTGGTGATGGAACTGGTTCTGGACTCACCTCCCTGCTGATGGAGCATCTCTCTGCCCATTATGGCAAGAAGTCCAAGCTAGAGTTTTCCACTTACTGCCCCTCCATCACTCCCATGTTTCTACAACTGTAGCGGAGCCCTACAACTCCATCCTCACCACTCACACCACCCTAGAACACTCTGATTGTGCCTTCATGGTTCACAATAAGGTCATCTAAGACATTATAACTGTAGTAGAAACCTCGGTACTGAGCACCCAATCTACACGAACCTGAATAGGTTGATAGGTCAAATTGTGTCTTCCATTACTGCTTCCCTCAGGTTTGATAAATCCCTGAATGTTGATCTGATCAAATTCCAGACTAGCCGGTTGCTCTATCCTTGCATCCACGTCCCTCTGACCACATATGCCTCTGTCATCTCTGCTGAGAAAGCCTACCATAAACAGCTTTCTGTAGCAGAAAAAAAACAACAACATGCATCTCCAGTGCGTGCTTTGAGTCAGCAAACCAGATGGTGAAGTGTGGACCTCACCATGGTAAATAAGTGTTTGCTGTGTGTTGTACCATGATGACATGGTTCCCAAAGATGTCAATGCTGCCACTACCTTCAAGACCTGGTATACCATTAAGTTTGTGGACTGGTGCCCACTGGCTTCAAAGTCAGCATTAATTACCAGCCTCCCACTGTGGTGCCTGGTGGAGACCTGGCCAAAGGACAGCAACAGCGAAGTGTGTGCATGCTGAGCAGCACCACAGCTATTGCTGAGGCCTGGGTTCGCCTGGACCACAAGTTTGAGCTGATGTACGCTACGCTTGTCTTTGTCCACTGGTTTGTGGGTGATGGCATGGAGGAAGGAGAGTTTTTGGAGGCCCGTGAGGACATGGCTGCCCTAGAGAAGGGTTATGAGGAGGTTGGTGTGGATTCTGTTGAAGGAGATGGTGAGGAAGGAGGAGAGGGATAACAAAGTTAAAATGTCACAATGGTGTTGCTTTTACAGGGAATCTTATTCTGTTTTAAACATTGAAAAGTTGTGGTCTGATCAGTTAATTTGTACTGTAGCAGCGTATACTCATAAACAATTACTGGCCTATGCTTTAAAACACGATGCTTTGTTACAGACCAACCAGTCCATTTCTCTGATGGGTTTGAATGAAGTATTCCCTGTCTTAAATGAAAAAGAAATTACAGTTTTGGGGGGTAAATCTCTTAAAGTGTATAGTATTTAGTATAGTCTAAAAAACAACTTATATTGCTAAACTGAATCCAAACAGCACTCACTAAATGTTAGTTACTCTCATTTTATAAATAGCCAAGTTCCTTTCCTCCCACACCGTGTGGATGACTCTAAATTCCACTTTACATTTAGAAAGGATTCATGCTTTTGTTCTTATAATCCAACAGCTTTTGGTGGCCTTATAATAGCATGCAGCTATACATAACTATTCCAAAGTGATAATATAGCTTTGATGCCTAGAATAAACACGAGTTTAAAATGTCACCCTGCCCCTATGCTAGTGTTCTTTTTGCTACTGTTATTATTATTTCCACTTGTATGTGCTTTGAGTGGGTATAAATTATAGAAACAGAGTTTTTGGCTAAATAAATGGAACAATTAGAGAGGCCTTCAAATTTCATTGTTTGTCTCCTGAAGTAGTACATTGTTCTTCATTGAAAGCTTTGAACTAAAGTCTGAATTGTATGCTTCTGAATGAAAAATATAAATTGGAAATTCAATAGTTTTTAGAGAAGCAATTTTTGTTATCTTTAATTTTTCCTTCTTTTTTTTTATTGTTGTTTAAGTATAGTTGTCTGCATTTCCCCACCACCACTTACCCCCACCCCAGTCATCCTCACCTCCCACCCTTGATCCCCCCCCCTTTGGTTTTGTCCATGTGTCCTTTATATCTTTTCCTTGAAAACCCTTCCCCCTTTTTCCCCCATTACTCCCTCCCACCTCCCCTCTGGTTACTGTCAGTTTGTTCTTAATTTCAATGTCTCTGGTTATATTTTGCTTGTTTGTTTTGTTGATTAGATTCCACTTGCAGGTGAGATCATATGGTATTTGTCTTTCATCACCTGCCTTATTTCACTTAGCATAATGATCTCCAGATCCACCCATGCTTTCGCAAAGGGTAGGAGCTCCTTCTTTCTTTTTGCTCCACTGTATCCCATTGTATAAATGTACCATAGTTTTTTGATTCACTCATTTAATGATGGTCACTTAGGCTGCTTCCAACACTTGGCTTTTGTAAATTGTGCTTCTATGAACACTGGGGTGCATAGGTGCTTTTACATTGGTGTTTCGGGGTTTTTAGGGTATAATCCTAGTGGTGGAATTGAAGAAGTAACTTTTGAAAATTAGCCAGTGTAAGATTAAACTACTTAAAAATGCAGTTTCCAGTACTTTAGCTCCTGTAATTCTAAGTTAGAATAATTAAAAAAGAGTTAGAATTTTTACTGAGTAACTCAGATTAAGCTGATGCAGGTGGTCTAAGAACCACATCTTGGGATCTCCTGCCTCAAAGATTGTTTAGTTCAAACATCAATGTGTGGATGAAGAAACGGAATACAGTGGTTCAGTGAATCTGATGTCAGTTACATAGTTAATTAGTTGTCCACATGGGCCTCAAAGTGACATCTTTTGATCCCTAGTCCAGTGCTCCTATTTTGAAATGTCTTCAAATAAGTTGTATGAAGCATCTCTGTAATATTTTACTAATGTGCAGATAGTTTTAAATGACAAAAATTTTAAGATTCTCAAATAAGACAAAACTTTTTACATTTTTTTAAATACCATATGATCTCACCTTTAACAGGAACCTAAACAACAAAGCAAAGAAACAAGCAAAATATAGTCAAAGACACTGAAATAGAGAACAGGCAGAAAGTGACCAGAGGAGAGAGAAGAGGGAGTTTCAAGGGAAAAGGGGAAGGGTTTACAGGAACAAAGTTAAAAGACACAATTGACAAAAACTAGGGGGAGGGTGGTAATGGGACGGAAGTTGGGAGGGAGGGGTGGATGGGCTTGATTGGGAGTAAAGGGGAGAAAACTGTACTTGAACAATGATTAAAATTTTAAAAAATCTATAAAAACAAAAACTAAGTTTAAACTCTCCATGTTTTCTGTTCTCCTCAGAAACTGAATTAGTTTATAAACAGAATTTAATATTTACTTAACAGCCCTGGCTGGTGCAGTGGATTGAGTGTGGGCTGTGAACCAAAGGGTCGCCGGTTCAATTCCCACTCAGGGCACATGCCTGGGTTGCGGGCCAGGTCCCTAGTGGGGAGCCATGTGAGAGGCAACCACACATGATGTTTTTCTTCCTCTCTTTCTCCTTCCCTTCCCCACTTTCTAAAAATAAAAAAAAAAACAATATTTTTAAAAAACAAAACAAAAAAATTTACTTAACAAGGTCTTGCATAGTCATTACCATAAATCGGCCACCATTCAAGAACTTTAATGATATTTTAAATATTAAACAAAATTATTAAACTGGCTTTAATATTAGCATCATTAATTTTATGTTGCAGATGGAATCACTTTGCTGAAATTAAATTAATGCCCACAACATGGACATCGTGGTAACTGTTCTGGTGCACATCTTTTTGAATGTGCCCACTCTACAGTGAATAGTAATACAATGTCTGATGTTTCTCACGTGTTTACCATGTGCCAGACACTGTTTTAGTGCATTACACTTTACATACACTTAGTATTGATAACAATTCTGTAAAGAATATACCATTATATTCCCCAATTTTTCATTGATGAAACTGAGATAGGAAAAAGTGATGTCATTTGCCAAAGTAGGAAGCAGAAAGGCCTTCCTGGGGATTGTGTTTTCTGAACCATTACTGGTCTGCTGCCTTTGACCGCTGGACTGCTATTATCAGTTCAACTGCTGTAAAACTGTCATTGGTACAGTGAGTCTTGACCACATTTCATCTTCACTTGTTGCAAATTTAGGTGTTAATTGGCCTCAGTGATTTTCTTGATGGCATCAGACAAAAGCACTGCATTTCACTGCATATAATTGTTGGGATGTGAAGTAAAAGCCTCTATTTATTCAATTTATAATTTCAGAAATCAGTTTTTTTCTATGAGAATGGCTTCCTATTATACATATAGTTTTGACCTTCATAAATTTTAAAATAACTTGTATGTAACAATGGACGATGAGAATTTCTGTCTTTTAAAAATTAAGCTTTATTAACCTAAGACCAAACAGAAATAATAACACAAATATTAAAAGTTAAATATTGACTCAGATAATTACTAATAATTTACACACTAATGCAAATACAGGCATAAAAATCACAAATTCTAAGACATCCATGGATTTATTTATCACGGACAATAAATCACAACATTTAAAAAGATGTTGAAGATTTGCTGATCTCCAAGAACACAAATGTTAGTGACACATATTCCTAGTTAGCACATTGAATAAAAACACTGTATGAGTCTCTCAAATTCAGTTTATGAATCTGCAACTTCTGTATGACTGTATGTTTAGAAACTTTTCTGGATGAATTAGGCTTAAACTTTCTTAAATTAGGAAAAAGCTCATACTGGTTTTGTTTTGTCTGTTTGTATTTTGTTAAAACATATACATATTTGGACATGAAATAGAACTCTCAAGATATTTCAGTTAGCAGATTTTATTGTTGTTATGTTATAACTCAATACTGCTTAGGAAAATTTGTGATGTCTGCAATTTGGCTTTTAAAACTATCTCTAATGTCACAAGAGGCTCCTTTCCTTCTCTGAGGGAGCTTCTCCCCTTATTTTCCATGGTTTTTCTGAACTTTTACATTGGTATTCTGCCCAGGAAGGCCTACTCTGGAGCACTGATACTAGCCTATACCTTAAATTTCAGGAGTTTGGCTTACATTATATTGTTGACGACTGATAACAGCTCAATAAATCTGAATAAATTAAAAAGGAAATTAATCTTCAACAAGAGGGTACCACTATTTATGTTTTAGATCAGATAATGAAATTACTTGTTATAGAATTCCAAGCACACATGTGGTAGGCTATGGATGGTTAGGGCATGAAATACAGAATATATATATTTTTATCTCTGAATTTCTCATCTCCTACCACATAGGTAAGTTCCAATTCTGTCTGTATGTGAGACTGACTTTGATTTCACTTGAACTGTAGTCATCTTAAAATCTCAATTAAACTGGTATGTTTGCATGAGTTATGAATTAGAAAAAAATGCTGTTATATCTACTCATCACATTATTTCAAAGAAATATATGATCTATAAATATGAAGAGCCAATAAAAAAACATGGTTGATGAGTCTATTCTAATCAGACAATTTGTGTATTACATTTTACTCCAGAAATAATAATAGTGAATGCCACCAGTATTCTGACAAGCAGTCTCAAGCAGAATCATAAAAGTTCTTAGCTTAACACTGCTGAGGAAGCAAGCATGACCCAATATTAACAGGTAAAAATGATCTGTCACCTATAATTCAAGAAATGATATATCTGACTTTTAGAAACTAATAAAAAGCAAATATATTGAATGCTATATACCTAACTTTTAAAATACTTCTAACATTCTGAATTTTTAAGAAAAATTTTTGAATTACAGATTTCTATATTACAGTGAATCATTTAATTGGGAGGAAAGTATGAACACATAAAAAGTAATGCAAATAGAAATTAAAAATTGAAACTAAACCATTTAAACAATTAGTTATATGGTCTTTTCTTTGATGCAATAGTTATTTGCATATTTCCTCTTTAAATTTTCCTCATTTTATTATTGATGTCAGAGTCTCTAATTTATTTTTATTGACTTGCTTTTAAGCAAAATATGTTTTGAAGAAAATGCTGTGACCGTGCCTATAACTTAAAACAACCAGTATTTATTCTTAACTTTTATATAAAAAGTTTTTATTTTAGATGCTTTTAATTAATTTTTACCATTTTCAGATTTGATAAGCAAAGCTTCTGTGCTCATCAACATTCAATTAATTCCTCTGATGTGCCTAACAATCAACATTCTCAAACCAAACTAGTAAGCTTCCTGTAAATTTGGTCCTCTACTGAGGTTAAAATTACTATCTTGCTAGACAAATCATAAATTTGGAGTCATCCTCAATGTTTCCCCTACATGCCGTGCATATCAAATCTATCCCTAACCCAACCCCAATACTTCATAAAGCACTATACTCTCCTCCATCTCCACTCCCAGCCCTCTAGCCCAAATTCCTCTTGCCTGAACTGATACCATAGTTTTTTAATTTGGTACCCTACATTCTTGGTATTTTCCAGCCAATTATCTATCCTAAACCCATAGTGATATTGTGAAATGCCAATAGAATTATATAATCCCTCACTTAGATTACTTTTTTTAGGGCAAAAAGTAAATGCAACAATCCTACCCAAAACCTTTCCTGCCTTGTCCTGTCTTCTGTGTTGTTCTTTGTGACCAGGCCACACCGTACTTCTCATGTCAGTGAAACTCACAGTACTTCCTTCTTCTTCCTAGAATCATCTTACTTTCTCCATTCCCTCCCATTGATTCACCATTACTTGGTTGGTTATATGCATTCTTGACTTCCTAAATGAGTTTAGTGATCAATACCCCCTGGCACTTTTCTTTGTAGCAACATTCACAGTGACAATTTCGTAATTATATAAGGAAGTTCACTGACTAATTTGCAGTAAAGTCTGAACTATTATTTATTACTCCACTGTTATATCCTGAGGACTTTTTGTAGTAGATTTAGTAACAATTTTTATATATAGATTGTAGAATGTACAGCATTCAATTCTGAATGCTGGGACATAACGTGAGAAAGGATCATCTACAGAAATCTTACTCAACTTTTCCTAACTTTCCAGTATTACTTCTAATTGGAAGATGCTTCTCTGACTTTAGACTTACAGTGGGCTCACTATCTAAGCAATTCATTCAGGGCTGCCCATACGGTTTCATATATGGGTATTACTTGTATACAAACTTAAAGGACCTCACTGGATAGTACCTTCCAAGAAAGCAAAGGCTATTTATTACAGATCTTTTCTACTTACCTCTCAGTCCAGTATTTAATACATAATATCTTGAAATTAATATACTTATATGCACACAAAGACATACAAGGGGGAACCCAAAAATGGAATTATTTCTTGGAGCATGGATCCCTTATAGTACAGGGTTCCCCTGCTAGGTGAGTGTTCTAGGAACCCATCTGCATCATTATACCAGCTGGTGGTATTGTGAGAGGCTGCATTTGGCTTCAGTGAATTTTTTTTAAAGACTCTTTCAATGTCTTGGCCCATTTAATGATGGCTGATTTACAAGCACACCTGCCCACACAGCACTGAGTGTTCAGCAGTTTTTGACCAAAAGCATCATGACTCCTCTACCCCATCCTTCCTCTTCACCAGATCTTGCCTTGAGTAATTTTTGTTTGTTTGTTTCCCTGGGTGAAAAAAGTCCTCAAAGGGAAATGTTTTGCCAATGTAGAAGAGGTGAAACAAAAAATAGTAGAAATATTAAAAGGTATCAAAACAACTAGTTCAAAAACAGTTTTGAGCAGTGGACAAAATGTCTCAATAGGTGAATTACATCAAATGGACAGTACTTTGAAGGTGACTGAGTTTGAACATGTAAGAATAAATACACAATTTTTAAAAATAAATTCTGGGTTTTGGGGTCCCCCCTCATACACACACACACATACTGGTTCACTACATACAAGTTTTAAAACCCCGCTGGATTATTTTATATCTATCAGGTTTCTTCCATCAGTTTCAAATTACCTGGAGAATTTTTTGCATCACAGATGAATCAGGTGTGCAGGCTTCCCTCTTTCACCTGCAAACTCAATCTCTTTGTCCATGCATGGAGATAGGTCATTGCCCTTCAGTGACATAGCGGTTAGTGGACGTTATTATTCAATCCCCAAGTGAGTACATTTTTCTGTTTTTCAAAAAGGAATTAAATTTTAAGGTGTTTATAAGTATTTTAAATATAAAATTAACTTCAACAATGTTATTCTTTATAATAAGTTAATTGTATGTAAAACAAGGTAGGTTGTGACAATAACGAGAAATAAAAAAGAAAATTAATAAATATAGTTTAGAAGGGGTAAATTTATGTACTAGTAGTTTAGAAGTTAACATTAAATTGGCTTTCAGGATTCTACTATTGAGGGTTTCTGTAAGTCATTCATTTTTATAACTTCCAGTTCGAGCTGGATTCTTACATTAAAGCAAAACTCAAATCATTTTTATATCCTGTACCTCTAGAAAAAGTCTTACAATAAAAAAAAGAAAATGTGCTGTACGGCCTTTATTTCTATGTTCAAACTTGTGTGGGAATTTCCTTGCTGAACATTTATAAATCAAGATAGATCTCTCCAGATGACCCTTAGTGACACTCTTTTAGCTGGTTTCTTCCCATTATTTTGTTATTCCTTCTCAGAACTGAAGCCAGCAGAATTTCTTGTGTGTGTTTGTGTGTTAAAGCATGCCAAGATGAAGTAGAAATATCCAAACTGCTTGCTTCCAGACAATACCTTTTCTTAGGAGATAAGACTGAACCAACTAACTGCTCACTTATCATGATATACCACTTGCTAATCAATACTTGTCTCAGATACTTCCCCAGAACAATCGTAAAACCAAAAATGTTGTTATAAATTCTGTCCAATGCCAACCAGTTCTGTACTTGTCAAAAGTCACCCTAAAATTGACCAGTCTCACTGCTAAAGCCATATATATATGGTTCACTATATACAAGTTTTAAAAACCCACTGGATTATTTTATATCTATAAAATATATCCATATATTTGAATATATTTATCATATATATAAATATATCCATATATATGGATATATATATCAGTGTGTGTGTGTGTATTATTCTAAGGTACTCCTAAGACTATTCAAAGTGGAGTTCTAACTTATTGAACAAGTCTAATAAACTTGGCTTAGTTTGATAAACAAATATTTTTGTTGTACTTTTGGGAAGCCAACTTTGTTTGTAACATTTTTCTTATATTTCCCCTTTACATATGTCTCTAGTTTCAAATGCTCTATGGACATAATAATGCCTCTTGCTTATTAACAGAATCATCCTGATGAAGTTATGTCACATCACTAAGCCTATGCACTGATGAGAAAAATAAGATCCTCATAGAATTCTTCAGAGGCTAAGTAAGGAAATTTACAAAGAACATTAAGAAACACATTTTTTAGTGTATTGACAAATGTATTACTCATAATAACTCCATAAATCATTATCTACATTTTATAGATGAAGAAATCGAGGCATGGAGAGGTAAAGGAGCTCTTTCAAGGTCACAGATATTTTAATCAGCAGCACCAGCAACCAAACCCAGGGAGTCGATTCCACAGCCCAAATCCTAAAGCCTTAGCAAGTCATGCTGGCTTGCCTGCTGGTTTATTTCAATTTTGTCTTGATTATGGGCATAAGTTTCCCTATGTACTCCCACTCTTAGTCATGTTATCCTAGATACTGCCACAATCATTTTTGTTGTACAGAAAATCTTAAAAAAATTATTGTGAGTAGTGTGTAGTGTAGGGATCAGTTGAGGCTGCCCAGTTTCACTCTTTTCCCCCAGTCCTAACTTTAACTAGCTTAAACTTTGGGAGGAGAAAATAACCCAGCAGGCTTGCCTGGAGACTTATCATAGTTTTCCACTGACATTTGTCCTAAAATTGGTTGTATTTGTTCACAAAGACAGAAGCTCATAGAGGGAAAATAGCCTTTTACTTTCAAGTGAAAAAAAGAAAAAGAAAACACACAGAGAAAAACTAAACTAATATTTGAAATTCGTTTTGAGTATGGTAATAGTGATAATAACAGTAGGATCATTAGAGTTAGCGAGACTACCAGTTATAACAATAGTACTAGCAATGGCAACATTTAGTAGTCTTATCACTTACCTATTGAATTAACATATATATATTGACTAATTGCTATGTCCATGGCATTGTGCTGTGTCTTGGGGTCCCATACTAAGAACTCAATATTTCTTCATTGGCCCTTTCCTTTTTCCATGTTTCTTATATTACTGAGGTTCACCTATTACATTTGATCGAAGCTCAAATCATTCCCTCCAACCCTCATCTTTTGTCTGTGCATCAAAAGCAAATACTTATTATTTTAAAAGATTTTATTTATTTACTAGAGAGAGGGGAAAGGAGGGAGAAAGAGAGGGAAAGAAACTCTGATTGGTCGCCTCTCCCACTCCCCCAACTGGAGACCTGGACTGCAACTTAGGTATGTGCTTGGACCCAGAATTGAACCGGCAACATTTTGGTTTGCTGGCCAGCACTCAACCCACTGAGCCACACCTGCCAGGGTGCAAGTACTTTATTACTGAAGTATGTATTTCTTTCCAAGAATGGGTTAGAGACTCAAATGTGTAGAAAAGAAAATATTATCTTCTCCAAAATCTGTTTAACTAAACAGATTGCATTGTCTTCTTTTCAGTTGCTCATTTTATGTCTAACCACTGAGTTTATGACTAGCCTAGAATCTAAAATTGCCTTGCCTACTGTCAGATGTCCTCTCTTCCACAGCTGACCTGTTAACATCTTACTTGTCTTGTACATTACCACACGCACCATACATTTTCCCCATGCTTCTGTTACCTCTACTAAGAACATAACAACACTGAAGATAGGGGTCCACTTTTACTATATTATAAGCAAAGTGTCAATCTTCATAACTAAGAAATATTTTCAGCATGTTTAGAAACATTAAATTAACTCAAAGAAATAACAACTTCCAGTGTTAGTGGACAGATTTGGAAAAACAGAGCCTTATTTCTTCATTTTCATATGCTAAAACTGTTAAGACAAATCTGTTCACTTAATCTCTCAATTATTTTCTCTGCAAGAATACTTGCATTTTATTAGAATTTCATGATAATTAAGTGATTAATTATGACAAGGTATGTTATACTTAAAAAGGTAGTTTCTTAAATGGCTAGCATAGTTTGTGTGTTTTTACATGTATTACCTCATTACTATTACAAGAATGTCACTATGTAAGTGTTACTACTTTATTAAACAACTTTTCCAGAACATTTTTAAAAAGTTAAATGAAAGTGAGGATCTGGACATTTGAAGTCAAGTGTTACTGATTGAAAATCCCAAACGCTTTCCAGTTTCTCTTTTTCTTGCCTTCTTAATACAATTCTTCCTTCTGACATACATGATCCATACAATTTTTTTCTGTGAGCTACTGCAAGCAGAAAACAAGCCCACCAAACATATGCTCTATTTCAGAAGCATGGTCTATTTGCTCTGCTTTGAATCTAGATAGATATATGACCAGGTGAAAATAGTACCCCTGTATATGCTATTGTTTTGTGTTAAAGAAGAGAAACAATGTCACGGATTGTTACTGTATTAAGCAGTATATTGCTGAGTGTCTCTTGGAAGACTTGTCACATGGTTCCTAGGAGCCACACATTTTCACTTTGGACACTTTGAACATCTGTTTTTGTATATATGCTTTTCACACATGTTCATGTAGGACACTTTGAGCATCTGTTTTTGTATATATACTTTTTGAAAAAAGTGCAAAGTGCATATTTTTATGCCACCTTGAGAAGCCTATGACTCATTTATTAAAGAAAAAACTATTCATGACTTTTGTTAAAGAACAGTAGGATAGACTTTATTCAGGACCATCGTGAAAAGTGTAGGAACCACTGCAATGAAGTTTTGTAGTCAGAGAGGGATATTGGATTCAACTTTAAATACAAGAAAAAGTGGGGATTTGTAGCCAAGATGCAAGGTGAGATACAGTGGATAAAAAATTACTAAGAGGAAACCTCAGGGACAAAGGGAGATCCTGACTAAACCAACTTTCCAGAATTCTTGCTGAAGGGTGGCCAGGATAATCAGACATCACGTGGGGGGGTGACTGAGGAGGAGAAACCCAATCAGATAGCAGAGGAGATCAGATATTGGGAATATGGAATTATGTACATACCAATTTAGGAGGCTTTCTGTTATAATGAAACAATGCAGAGACAAACCAGGAAGCTCCCACACAAGGGTCTTGTTAAGACAACAGTTCAATTGTGAAAACTAATTTGGGCAAGAAGAGAATGTTTGACACATTTTAAAAGTAACAGTTTCTTTGTATAGATTTTATCAACACAAATTTCCTGAGGTGGAAGGTGTAGTAATGGTGAATGTAAACAGGATTTATGTCAGTCAGCTAGAATTCAACACTATTGAAGGCACGATAATTCTTAGTGAGTTGTGCAGAAGATGTATTCCTTCTATAAACAAACTCATCTGAATTGGCAGGAATGAATGTGCGGTTGTCATTAAAGTGGACGGAGTAAAAGGATACATTGATCTGCTGAAAAGAAGAGTTTCTCCATAGAAAGCAATCAAATGTGAAGATAAATTCACCAAATCCAAAACTGTTTCCAACACTCTTCATCATGTTGCTAAGGTGTTATAATACTCTAAGGATGAGCCTCTGGAAAGCCTGTTGCAGAGGACTGCTTGAGTCTTTGATGACAAGTACAAGAGCCCAATATGATGTTTATGACGCACTTAAGCATGCAGCCTCAGACCCATCTATTTTGGATAGTTTAGATTTGAATGCATGAATGGGAAGTACTCATTAACAACATAATAAGCATTTGACCCCACAGGCTGTCAAAAATTTAAGCAGATATTGAAGTGGTTTGTTATGGTTATGAAAACATGGATGCCATAAAAAAAGGCCCGGGAACAGGAGTAAATTGTTCTTCAGAAACCATGCCCATCAAGATTAATCTAATAGCGTCTCCTTGGTCTGTGATGACTATGCAGCCCTGGAGAGGACAGAGGCCTCTCTTTCCTCAGTCAAGCTATGGCTGTTATCAGAGAAAAGATTGAAGAAAAGAAGGGTGTCTTCAAGGTTCAAATGGAGCCCAAAGTGGTCACAGATACAGATGAAACTGAACTTTCAAGGTATCTGGAGAGGCTTAAGAGCAGAAAAGCAGCAATGGACAGAGATGGCCATGGGGAAGAAATGAAAGCTAAAGCTGAAGATTATCTCTGTGGGAAACAGGGTTCTGTTTAAGGAACACAAAACAGCTCTTCCCAGCTATAAAACTTAGACTGAAATGTTTTCCAGTATTGAAAACTTCAAAGATAAATAGCTTTTATTTCCAAGTAGTTAAATATTCTAACAGACCAAAACATGAAATAGCCTCTTAAAATATCAGCTGTTTTCAACCAATGGCTCCAACACATGGAGCATGTTTTAAGGGAGTGGACTGGTTTGACTGGAGACAAATGTTTAAGCTAAGAAAAGTAATAAAATTGGGATTTTCATTTCTGATGTCTCCAGATTTACATCTGTTTCTAGTTCAGTGCCTCCTTGTAATTTACCATGGGCACACAAAGCAAATAGTCCCAATCTTTCTACATAAATATATCAAGGAAGCATTAAATAAATTTCTGGGATCTTTTTTTTTTAAAGTAACAGTCTCTTTTACTAAGGAAAAACAATACCTCTTCCCAAGATGAGCCATCCATCTCCAGGGTGTTAATCTGTCCCCACTGATATCTGACCCAGGCTGAAGGAATCAGATTCTTCCTCCAAGAATTTGAAATAGTGAGCTGAGAAGCAGTAGGGCAAGTAGTGATGAGGCAGGAGACAGTCAGGAAGGAAACTCCAGGATGCCCACAGGGCGAAGATAAAGAAAACGTCCATACATGACAAGGACCCCCTAAGACCGGTGTTTCCTGTTTTCTGGGATAACTCTGAATCATAGAATGCGCCTACACACTACCCCTGATTCATTATAATAGCATTATAATGAATTAACATTGTGGGACTCCCTTCTCCAGTAGCCAATCAAGAAAATCTTGGGAAACCACAAATGCGCAGTAGCTTTGAAATGTAACTCTTTGTACCTGTGCAATAGAAGCCCTCCAAAGACTAGCCAGGAAGCTTCCGCCCTATAAGCAGAAAATCCCTCCAGCCCACGTGGTCAATCTCTGCTCAGAGCTGGCCTGCTCCAATGTGCTGTGGAGTATACTATTGCTTAATAAATCTTCCCTCTTTCTTTATACTATAAACTCTGTTGTGTTCGGTTCAATTCTTTGTCCTCGATCACTAAGAACCTGGTTACTTGTGCACACCTGTGACAGTGATACTCAAAGTATTGTCTCAGGCAGAGCAGATCTGCCAAATATTTGTTATTAGTACTCAGTGAGGTAAGCATGAAAACTGAATAAGCATTTAGAAATTTCTATGGTGATTTGACAAAGTAAATTCATATCTGTTAAACCCAGTAACTAAAAATGAGTTTGTATTTTTAAAAAACAGACATTTAGGTTTTTCATGATTTTTCTCATCAAAATCAAAACTGTATTTTTGAATTGAATAATCTTCACTTATAAACAAAATCAATAATAACAACGAGTTAATAACAATAACAATTTATCATAGTCATTATTGCTATGTAATATCTCTCTCTGATATACATATATATTTTTTCACCCCTTAATTGCTTCTACTCATTCAAGATTTCCAAAGGCAATGAACAAAAACTGTTTACATTTACTTGGAGCCTGAACAAAGAGAAGTGATCTCTCTAGGACATTTTAGAGCATGTCTAAATTTAGAATGTCATCACTTAGGTTGTACTAATTTTCACCATTTTTCTAAGTGTGGCAAACTGAAGAAAAAGATGGCATGTGGACTTATGACAAATACAAAGAAAACAACACATCAGAGGAATTTGATAACATGAGATTAGTGCTTTAAAAAAATGCTAGGAAAGAAGTTGTCTGTGTATACGTGTGAATTTTGATCTAATTGAGAATAGCGTAAGTGAAACTAGTATAGTATATAAAATACAAAATTAAACAGAGGACCCTTAGTTTAGGTACTCCCCATTCTTATTGTGTGAGATATCTGGAATAAACGTTTTTCTATCCTCTGGTTAGTCTGCTAAATGAAGCATACAAGGTAATCACTAAGTTTGCCCTTTATATGTGGAGAGGGAAATACCAGCTTGGTGCTTTTGTTATTTCATAATCACTGCCATTAGCATTACTAGCTGCACCTCATAGGCTGATGAATGAGGTATTGCTTCTCTGAATGACTAAATAGCATTTAACATCCTGTTTTGAAGCTTAAGAAATCAGGAATGTCAGAGCAGTGTTGGAAGGGCATTTGTTTGAGGACACAGGGCTGTAACAAGGGAAGAAATAATGAAGACCTATGAGTTTTTATGATAATGGTTTTAAGAATTTTTCCTTCTGTAGAGTACCAGCTTTACATTTTCAGGTACAGAAGTATTGTTTTGACTCAGAGACTCCTGGAGAATGTGCATGTTTGTTCAATAACCATTTAGGATATTTCAGAACTTAATAAAACCAGATTCACTTAGCAGTATTAGTGGAAAGGTTAGAATTTGAATCCCTTCTGTCAAATCTTAGGTCTGTGTGACCTTGGGAAAGTAAATGAATTTTTCTAAACTTTAAATCCTGCCTTTTTCAAAATATATAAGTATATCCTGAGTATGTAATTTAGTCCTTACAGATTTAATTAATCTTATCTACAAAGTGGAAGTGGTGGTGAAAATTCAACAAAATCCAGCATTTACAAGTATAACAGTACAGAAGAGTGTTTGTAAGAAAAAAGTTAAAAACATGGACTCTGGAATCTGATGCCCTCAGACCAAATCCTGCCTCTGATGAACTTGGGCTTGTTATTTACTCCTCTGTGTCTCAGTTTCCACATTTGGAAAATGACGATGATAATGATAGTGTGTAGCTCATTGGATAATTGTGATAATGCCTTTAACAGTACTTAGCATGAAGACCAATACAACAGTCAGCAATGAAAAATTCTATTGCTATTACCCAGAGCAGATTATAAGGTATAGTTCATGCCCAGAAACACTTTTAAAAGGGAAATATGCTAACTAATCCTTTTAAGTGGCTGTTTATAGCCATTCCTCAGTATTGTCAAGTGCTCATTCCCTCAAATATTACCAATAAAACCTGTTGAAAAAAACAAAGCTGAACACATTGCCTACTATCTAAAGGGAGAATACCATTGCAATAAGTCCTTAGTAGTATCTAGAGTAGTATTTAGTAAGATATTTCAGTGTTGTTCAAGGCAGGTCATTCATTGAATGAAACTTGGTTATCATTAAGTAGGTGGACACAGTAAAGGTTTCAAAGATTATTTATGTATTAACTATCATTTGATGCATTTTATTTAAGAGAGTATGGATGTTTCAGGAAGTTTCTGAAATGTACTATAACTGTATTCACAACTTTTATCTCCCTGGGGCAATAATAAAGTTATGTTGATAAAAGCAGTATAATAATAAGTCATGATAATGTGAACAATGAGTTGCATGGATGATTTCAATTCTCAAAAGTTATATCTAGCAATAAAAAGATCTTACTTTTCTGAAGTATTCTTCTCACATCTGCTTCTGTCAGGAGACCAGAAATGTTTTAAATCATGTATACACCCTGAGTTTTCTCTGTAATATTACTAAAGGACTTATCTTCCTCAAACAATGGAAACATAGTGGCTTTTATCTACCACAAAATATAAAAATATAGTCAAATCAATATAATTTAAAAAATAACACTCAAATCAAAATGGTCATTATGCTATCTATGACATTTAAAATTGAGTCAATCTTACCTACTTCTCCTATGTACATCTTCATAATTCTACCCCCATTCTCATGTGCAAATATTTTTCAAGTACTATTCTGTTTTTTTTTATTTCCTAAGCTTCAAAACTAAGTGCCATGTAGACATCTGCAGAAGCAATGCTTCATTCATCAGTCTATGAGATTAAGCTTATAATGCTAATAGGAGTGATTATAAAATAATAAAAGCCAAAGCTGGTACTTCTTGTTTCATGTAGAAATATATAGGTTATGTACATTACTGAGTATGTAAAAGAATCATCAATATTTTGGAGTAAGATTCCTATAGATCAAAATTCCTATTTTGATCTGACAGATACTAAATTTTGGAGAAGTGCAAACATTTTGCTGAAATTAAAATAAGAGTATCTGAACAAGATTGTGTAGACTCATTTCTCCCTGCTCATCTTGACTAGGTACAACTAGAGCCGTAGGAATAATGCAGATGGTGACCAAGAGCAGAGCTCTGAAAGATAGCCAGAATATGAATTGGTTTAGGACCCAGGATTATAGAAATAACACACCAGTAATGTTTCCCACATCTTCTCTCCAATAGAAGATGACTGAAGACCAGAGTTTTCAAAATCCAAACCTAGCAACAGAAGAAAGCTCATGTAGACTATTTCTTCTCCTGAACTAAAAAGAACCTAGCACTGCTGGAATGAGTGCTATTGGGGAGAGTCCTGCTAAAACTTAATAGCCAAAAAAGTTTTCTTTATCATTATAAGATCTGAAACCCACCCTCTCCACCTGAGAGATACCAGAGTGGCCAAGTGAGACCAACAAGAAGGACCATACTGTAATAAGTAGCCTGACCCTGGAATTCTCCTAATTCCTGGGGTCCTGAGAATGCCATTTAGTTTTCCTTTGGTTGCCAGTGCCAAGATGTTGCCAGTCAGTATGACCCAATAGTAGAGGGGGTTGAAAAGAAGTTTCTGTGATAAAGAGCCCCTAAGACAAACAAAGAGGATCCCATAGAAGTGTGTATCCAGTGTACTTGTTGAAATGACCATGGGAATTAGCAATGACTGGGACTGGGGGAAATCCCAGAGAAAAATGATAAACTGAGGACAGCAAAATAATAACATTAAGGCTCTAAAAGCAAGCTGTATTTAGAATCTGAGCCCACAAATGTAGGTTAGGACTTAAAAGCTAAACATAAACAGGATGACTTAAAATAAAAGATTTAACTAGTATTCAAAAACTCCTAACATGATAGACAAAATATCAAGGATAGAAGTAAAACAAAAAAACAAAACAACAACAACAGCAAAGCCTGGTATGCCAAGAACCAGAAAAAAACACAACTTGAACGAGAAAAGACAATCAACCATCACAAAAATGCTTCAACAATCAATTACAATTTTTTGGAAATAAATGAAAAAATAAGTTTTGATAAAGAGACAGAAATTTTAAAAAGAGCCAAATAGAAATTATAGAACCAAAAGATATAATATCAAACAGAAAAAGTTGATGGATGGACTCAATAAGAGAGTGAACCACTGAAAATAAAGATGAGATGATAGTGGAGGTGGTAGAATGAGTTAGCTTAAGGACAAAACATAAAACTGACTGAATTTAAAGAACAGAAAAAATACTGAAAAAAAAAATGAGCAGAGTCTCAGGCATTGGTGGGACAATAACAGCAATCCAGCATGCATGTAGTCAGAGTTCCAGGAGGAAAGAAAAATGAGAGTGAAGCTGAAAGAATTTTGGAAGAAATAATATCAGTAACTTCCCTATGTAAGACCATTTACTAATTTATATTACTTATCTGAAACCATGGAGGCCAGAGGAAGTAGCATAACATTTTTCTGGTGGTGGAAACAAACCACAAATTCTATTTTCACTGAAATTATTAATCAGATAATAATAAAATAAAGGTATTCTCAGATAAAGAAAAACTCACAGAATTTTTTGTTAGCAGACATGCCTTTCAAGACTGCCTAAATTAAAGTTTTTTAAGCAGAAGAAAAATGATAAAAGAAGGAATCATGCATATAGAAGAAAAAGTGAACAGTAGAATTAACAGGCATATGGGTATATTCAATGAACTATCCCTATTCTCATGACTTTTATTTAAAAAAATGATGATTCAGACAAAAATATAACACCAGTTGATTCTCTAAACAATATTTAAATGGGGGAATGGACAAGAACAAAAATGAAGGAAGATTTCCAAACTTCACTCAAAGCAGTAAATATTGATACCAATAGATTATAATGTCATTTATGTATACTGACATACTCAGAGCAACCACTACAAAAAGTATACAAAGAAATATGCTTAAAAGCACTATAAATAAATCAACAGAATCCTTAAAAGATAGCAAGTAGCCCACAAAAAGACATGAAAAGCAAAACAGAAGAGCAGGTACAGAACAAGCAAAAACTCAGTAACAAAATGGCAGGTTTAAGCACTAACACAATCATAACTAAATATAAGTAGTTTAAATACACCTATTAAAATGGAAGGATTGACATTGGATTTTAAAAGGTACTAAACTACATACTATTACTACAAAGTAAATGCATTTCAAATGTATGACAGAAGTAGGCTTAAAGTACAAGGATTGGCAATCATATAATATGCCAACATTAATCAGAAAAAAATGCAAGAATTGGGATATTAATATATGATAAATAAGATTTTAGAACAAAGAAGATTAATAGAGACAAAGAACAGTGCACAATGATAAAAATAATCCACAGGAAGACAAAATGATACTACATGCATATGTATCATATAAAAGAACCAGTAGATACAAAAAACAAAAATTGATAAAAGTGAAAGGAGAAAAAGACAAATCTATTTCAAGTGTGGAAACTTCAACACATCTTTCTCTCCAACTGATAAAGCTACTAGGCAGAAAGCAAGATTATAGAAGACAGGAACAACAGAATTAATCAATAAGATTGAATTCAGATATATAACACACTCCTCCTAACAACAGCAACATGCATATATTTTCGATTTCCCATAGACCATTCACCAACAGAAACCAGAAAGCAATGTCTGGCGATAATGGAGTCAAACTGGAAATCAATAACAGAAAGGCAAGAAAATCTCTCAACTCATGGAATTTTGATAACCTATCTCTAAACAATCCATGCGTTAAAAGAAAAGTTTGAGAGAATTGTTTAAAAAATGTAGAGAACAAAATTAACTGAAAGTAAGGCATACTAAAATATTTGGGAAACAGCAAAAAAATGTTGAGAGGAAAATTGACAACAGCAATTACATTAGAAATGAGAAATGATCTCAAATAAATCTAAGTTTTCACCTAAAAAGACATAAAAGAAAAACATCCCAAAGCAAATACAGGAAAAGAAATAGTAAAGATAAAATCAGAAATAAATAGAATTAAAAAATAATAATTACAGAAAATTAGTAGAACAGAAACTTAGTTCTTCAAAACAATCAACAGAACTTATAAAAATTCAGCTATATGGAAAGGAGATAAGAAAGAGATAAAATAAATCAGTAATATTGAGAATGAAACAAGGCTGTCACTAAATACATTGCAGTCAGTAAGTAGATAATAAGAGAATACTATGAACTTTATATTGACAAACATGGCCATTTATTTTAAATGCAGTAATTCTTCAAAAACCAGTAACTAGTGAAAACCAATCAAAATAAAAAAAAAGATAATCTGAATATTTTTATAATCATCGAAGTATTTGAATTTGTAATTTAAAAATCTCCTTAGAAAGAAATCTTTGGGTCCAGATCATTTTACTACAGAATCAACCAACCATTTAATTAGAAATAACAAAATTCTATGCAGTCCCTTCCAGAAAATAGAAGAAAAGAGAGATATCTTAACCTCTCCCATTAAAACAATATAATTCTGACACCAAAATCAAAAGAAAACAGTGACAAAAAATACAAATAACTAAACAAAAAACAACAACAAAATTCCTGTACTTTATTACCTCTAAGGAATTAGTGGCAGGAGTTCTCAAGGGAAAAAAAAAGCAAATCAAATCCAAAAATGTAAAATATAGTTACACACCATAATCAAATAAATATTTCCTAGATAAGTATGTCTCAGTCTCCATTCAAAAATCAATCAATGAAACTATAATATCAATAGGCTATAAAGAAGATAAATCACACGATAATATCAGTTGATGGAGAAAAAGCATTTGGTAACATGAAGAAACCAATAAAGAAAAAATACTCTGCACATTAGAGATGAATGAATTGCAAGAATGTCCACTTGGACCTATTATTCAAAATAGTACTAAAAATCTTAGCCACTGCAAAGTTTAATGTGAAGAAGGAAGAGGAGGAGGAGAAGGAGAAGGGGAAGAAAAAGAAGAAGGTGAAGAAGAAACATTAATTAGGAAAAAAGGAATAAAACTTTCCTATTTTTATGGCATGATTAACTATTTGGAAAATCCCAGGACTATAGGGAGCTGTGAAAACTAGAAAGGATTACAGCTGAATGAGACAGAGGGCTTCTGGTGTCACAAGTATTCCTTCCTTCCTTTGAGGGACTTATGCACAGACTAACTTGGACTCATTCCCTCTTAGCTCCAGCACTGGGGCAGCAGCTCCAAAGGCACCAGAAATATACAGGTAAGAAGGTAATTGTCTGGCATCAGGAAGAAAGCTGGTGGGGTGGCTTTCTACCAAATGAAAGTGCTGGCAGAGGCTATCGCTTCTTTTCTGAGCCCTGTCCACAGTAGAGTTTGTAGTAGTCATATCTGCATCTCCTTCCATCAATCTGGCTATCACTGTTCTACCTGCCCTCGTGATTCCCTGAGACCCTGTACCACCCAACTTTTGGATCCACCCAAGCTGTTTCCAGTGAGTTTTTCATACACATGGCCTCTCTTGGCTCATGTTTCACACTTTCCTAAAATCTCTCACAAAACCATCATCTTGCCTCAGCCAGTCCTGTACCTTCTGCTAAGTGGCCCCAAGCACATCACTAGCAGCAGCAAGCCTTGGTTTGCAGCTTGGCCTTTTTTTGGTACCTCCAAGTCCAACACAAGTATCAACTATCTACAGATCAGTTTGTAGCTCATGCCTGGTGGCCCTGGGCAGCGCACAAGGGGCAGAGATAGCACAGCCAGTGAACAGCTTCAGACCATGTTGTTGCACCACCCAATCAACTCAATAAACAACACATTCAAGGGGAGGATTCAGCAGGCACCAAAGCCCTGCTGAAGTAGGTCTTGCTCCATGGGGTAGGACCCTGCCATTGATAGCCAGTTCTTGCAGTCAATGGGCCTGGGGGACAATCTGTCTTATTTATGTGCCAATAGTAATCAAAATTCAACTACAAGAGGGTATACACAGCACACATGGTAGGGTACACTAGAAATGCCCAGCTCAGATGGAAAGGAAGACTGTGCCACTGGACTCTACAGAACACCTACTACCTAAGGCCATTCTACCAAGCCTATAGACATAGCAGCTCCACCTAGGACATAGAAACAAACACTAGGAAACTTTCAAAATGAGGAAACCAAAGAGGTATCTCCCAAGTGAGAAATCAGAACAAAACTCCAGAAAAATAACTAAACAAAATGAAACCAAGCAATTGACTAGATGCAGAGTTCAAAACACTGTATAAGGATACTCAAAGGAAGAGTAGATGTACTTAGCAAAAACTTCAATAGCACAAAAAAAAGAACATGACAACCATAAAATAGAACCAATCAGAAATGGAGGATACACTAACTGAAACGAAGAATAATTTACAGGGAATCAATATTAGAGTAGATGAAGCTGAGAATCAAATCAATAATTTGTAATATAAGGAAGTAAAAATCACTCAAACAGAACAGCAAAGAGAAAAATGATCCCCCCCACCAAAAAAATGAGGATGGTGTAAGGAGCCTCCGGGAAAACTTCAACTGTACCAACATTCACATCATGAGGGCACAAGGAGAAGAAGAGAGAGAGCAATAAATTGAAAATCTATTTTAAAAAATAATGACAGAAAATGTCCCTAACTTGGTGATTGAAATAGACATACAAGTCCAGGAAATGCAGACAGTCCCAAATAAAATAAACCCAAAAAGTCCCACACCAAGACACATAATTAAAACACAAAACATTAAAGACAAGGAGAGAATATCAAAGCAACCAGAGAAAAGCAGTTAGTTTCCTAGAAGAGAACTCCCAGCTGATTTCTCACCATGTCAGGCTAGAAGGGATTGGCAAGAAATATTCAAAGTGATGAAAAGCAAGCACCTACAACCAAGATTACTCTGCCCCAAAAAGCTATCATTTAGAATCAAAGGATATAATAAAGAGCTTACCAAAAAAGGAAAAGCAAAAGATGTTCATCACCATCAAACTAATATTAAATAAAATGTTAAAGGATCTTCTTTAACAAAAAAAAGAGCAAAAATATGAACAATAAAGTGGCAATAAATACACATTGGTCTGCAACTGAAAATAAAAACAATAAACAAACAAGCAGAAAAAAAAAAAACTCCTAAAATTAAAATTGAATTTAGTAAAGTCTCAGGATATAAGCTCAAAACACAAATATCACTGTCATTTTTATGTATTAATAATAATGCAGAAACTGATGCTTAAAATATTAACAATTACAATTACTCCAAAGAAAGGAAATACTTAGGTATACATTCAGAAAACACTTAAAGCACTGATTTACTAAAAATTATAAAGCACTGATTAAATGGAAGAAAATGTAACCTAATTGGAAGATAAACTGTGGTGCACTGGAACACTCATCATAGCAAAAGTATTAATTCCTCCCAAATTGATGTATGGATCTAATGAAATTCTACTTGTTGCAGTAATATTTCTTATAAATATAATAAGCTTATTCCAAAAATGATAAGAAAAAGCATAGGACTTAGATGAATTAAGATAATTTTTGCAAAGATGCATAAAATGTGAGGAATCACTCTATCTGATATTCAGTTTTTCTATATGGCTATACTACTTACAATGGCATGGTACTGAAGAAGAAATAGTCAAATTAATGAAACTGAAAAGCAAACTTAGAATTTAGATGCACACAATACTTACATGATTATTCACAATCATACAAATACAATTCAATGGAGCAACTTAACTCAATTAACCATCTATTTCAACAAATGGTGTGGGAGCAACTGGACATCTATGGCAAAAATAAATGAACCTCAATGTAAAAAAATTTATATCTTTATACAAAAATTAATTCAAAATGAAATAAAGACTTGAACATAAAATATAAAAACAATAAAATTTGAATCTGGGGTTAGATAGTTTTTTATCTCAAAGTACTACAGACAAAAGAAAAATTAATAAATTTGAACTTTGAATTACAAAATGTTTTCTCTGTGATGGATCCTGCTAACTGGATGAAATGAGAACCCAAATATTTGGAAAACATATTTGCAAACATGCCTGACAATGGAGAGGTATGAATATAAAAAGAACTAGAATATAAAAAGAACTCTCAAAACTTAAGGGAAAAAAAAACACAACCAACAACAATAACAACAACACAGTCCAATTGGAAATTGGGCAAAAGACCTGAACTGACATTTCAATAAAGAGGATATACAGATGGCAACTAAGTACATGAACAAAGATTCAACATGCTAGCCATTAGGGGGATGAAAATTAAAGCCACAATTAGATATCATTATATATCTATCAAAATGGGTACAATGAATAAAATAATATCAATACCAACTTCTGGTGAGGATACAAAGAAGCTAGATTATGCATACATTGTGTTTGGGAATATACAATGTACAACAGAAAATAATTTTGCAGTTATATATATAAAACTAAAATGCAAATAGCATGTAACCCACTTATTGCACCCTTGGGCATTTATTGCAGTGAAATAAAAACATGTTGACACAAAAACATGTACATCACCATTCATAATAATTTAATTTGTAATAATATAAAACAAAAAGAGTTCCGGTGATCTTCAGAGGTGAATGGTAAAAATGTTAAATGCATATTATAGAATACTACTCAGCAATTAAAAAGAACAAATTATTGATACACTTAAGTTGAATAAATAGCCAAAGGATAATACTGAGTGAATAATACTAAATGAAAACAATTCCAAAATTTCTCGTACTTTATAATTCCATTTACATAACATTTTGTAATTGTGGAATTTTTGAAATGGAGAACCGATTCATGGTTTCCAGGGTATAGGAAGAGGGGTGGCCTGGAAGGGTGGTTGCTTTGTCATGAAGGGAAACACAATGGGTCTTCAGGGCTATACAACTGTTCTGTAGCCTGACTGCAGTAGTGGCTGCAGAAATCTACCCAAGTGATAAAACTGTATATAAGTAAATACACACACACATGCACAAATGCATACAAGTTAAACTGGGCAAAGGCTAGTAAAATGAGCAGTTTATATGCATGCCAATATCATGTCACAAAATTGTATTAGAATTGTACAAGTTGTTACTGGGTGAAAATGGACAAAATCTACACTGGATCTTCATGCATTATTTCTTATAACTGTATATGGATTTTTAATGATCTCAATAAAAATTTCAATTTAATAAATGATTTGGACCTTGAATTCAATAATTAAATTTACTGTTCCCAGATAGACAAAATATGTTGCTTTCAAGGAACCATACTTTATCAGCAAGCCAACATTTCTTCTACACATTTCCTCTATTTCTCTTTCTTTTCTAAACTCACATCCTCCCTACCTTCCTGTTCTTCTCAGGCTTAATCTACCTGTTTAATGCTTTATCGTTTTACAGCATATGTACCAATCACAGTATGTGGAGGTGTGGGCAGGAATTGGTTGTTGTTTTTCAAAGATTTTTAAGAAGAGATAATTTTTAAATTATTATGTTGATAGCCAAAACTGTGGGGAATGGATATCACAGAGAAGGGCACAAGCATGAACATGGAACCAAAATTTGAAAGTACAGATTGATCAGATGGCAAATATTTCTCATGGATAGGGCATTGGGTGATTACTTGCTCATCATGGTTAAAGTAGATGTGACAAGCCAGAAAAACATAACATACTAAAAAATCAAGAGTATTAATAAGGATGTAGACTTTGTTACACAGACCAAGGAAAATGATCATTGGATTTTCAACTGAGGTAAATTTGAAAGACATCTAGGAGATTGACTCTGAATAACTTTAAATGAGAGGTGAATCAATAAGAGGGGTCATAGGAGATTCTAAATATTTTAGCTTAGTGGCTAAACATGTTATATTTCATACCTGAGGAAAAAATATAGGCATAACATTAAAGAGATATTTAATTCTGTTTAGTGAAATAATCTATAGGCTCAAATAAAATTTAATCATTTAATTAAATACTATTCAGAAATTAGTAACTGGAATTTCTAGGAAGTTGTAGACAAAACATTTTTATCCAATTTGACCCCTTCAAATGTCAAGGTATTTTGTTTCTATGATTACATTGTATTGAAAATGTCATGTATATCAAATAATTATGTCATATATAAGAACATACTTCAAGCTAAAATCTACTCTCAAATGAATATATAAATATGATTGTTTAAAATTTAATATACAGAAAACAATTTTCAAAAATACTTTAAAACATAACAGCAATTAGCTGTTTACTTTCTTGGGTATAGATATTCATTATATATCTGTCTAACTATAATTCATCTTTATTTTTATTTTTTTTTATTTTAATTTATTGATTTGAGAGAGAGACATCAACTTGTCATTGCATTTACTTATTCATTCATTGGTTGATTCTTGTATGTGCCTTGACCAGGGATTGAACCCAGTACCTTGGCATATTGAGATGATACTCCAACCAATTCTACTACCTATCCAGGGCTTGATTCAGCTTTTAATAAACTGCCAATCATTTCCACTGTTGTCAGGTTCAAAACAGTTATTCCTCCTGGTATGTTTGTATAGTAAGCACATTCTCCATTGTCCTTTAACTTTAATTTTTTAGTCCTAGGGGCAATATTTTCTCTGGTTACTGCTACTTCAAATGAAAGAGTAATTTTTCCCCTAGTAGGCTATTGTGACTCTGCCAAACAGAGTAAACCTTAGGAGATACAAGTATAAGGAAAATACTTCAAGGTATAGACTATGGTAAATCAGATAATTAGCCAAATATTACTCATGATACCATGAATACCAAATTAATGTGTTAATACCAATTATACTGTAAGTTACTCTAAGGCAAACTTTCTGTTTTAGTGACCATTATGTTCTTCTCAATTCATACAATAATTTTTGTTTCTTATGAGGCACACAAAACGTATTCATAAAAATTAAGTGTAATCTTTTTATTTTCAATGATTTTTGTTGGCTGCTTCCCTTTTTCTCTCTCTATAATTCTTTTTTCCATCTTTTCTTTTTCTAACTGATTTTACCTTTCCATATTGTTCTTATCAATTTAGTGAATGGTTTCCCATTTCCATCTTAATTATAAGTTTCTGAATCATCTCACAAAGGACATATAGATCCAAAAACATAAGCCACTTAACACTTTCACCCAAAAGATAGGAATTAAACACAAACAAAAAAGAATAAAAGAAAAAGGTGATAAAGAAAAGCAGGGAAAATGAAAGTACAAGAAAAGAAAAAGGTAAAAATGATGAAGGAATGAAGCAAGGAAAGGGAAGCAAAGGAGAGGAGAGGGAGAAAAGTGCGAGCGGTGTGAAGAAAAACATTCGTAGAAGAGCAGGAGAAAACAATAGATGGACACTGACTGAATCAAGAAAAATAACAACAATTGACTCAGGCCGATTTTGTTTTATCCATGCAATAAACTGCCTACTCTTGAGATGTCCTAAAGAACTAATGACAAAAAGTCACAAAAGTCCTAAGGGAAGTTTGTAACTCAAAATTTAGAATAATTTTTTAATTTTAATTTATTGATTTGAGAGAATAAATTTTAATTTTGATTTGAGAATAAATTTTTTAGAATAAATTTTGAGTTACAAACCTACCATGAATGACAAATAGTTTCTACCTAGATACATAAAATATAGGCAAAATAAATGTTCACTGAATCTAAAACAAGTAGATTGTGGCACAACACAATCACATCAGCACTGCCCCCATGCATATGTGTTTTGTAATTGGTTTGGCAAATAGATGGGTCTGCTGTGCCTAACACTGAAGTCCACAGACCGTCTTTGAAAATGCACTAACATCATCACCACCTCTGCCCATTTCTTCCAAATCCTCTATATCTTACAGTGAAGGATGGTTCTGTCCCAGTTTCAGAGTCCAGATTGTTATTGGACGAAACCACTGATTAAGCTGCCGAATCTCCATGCTCTGATAGCAGCCCTTCACCCAGCAGGGTTTGTTGTGATGCACCCACAATGACAATCGCATCTACCATGTCTCACTTCCCTATTATATTTGGTCACCACTCAAGATGTAGCCCCAGAGAGACGGGTGACACCCGGATCCACAGGCTTCCCTAGTACTCTTACCCTGATACTAAAGTCCAACTTTCTCTTCCTTTCTAATCCTTTCCACTATATCATCAAAACCTCCCATTGTCTAGCTTTAAAAATAGTCTCTCCTTTGTAATTAATACTTCTCTTTCCTCAGAGGCCCTCAAAGATGGAAGCTACTCATTTTTCCGTAGTTTATTTAGTTTCCAACACTAATATTCTTCCCTGAGCCCTGCTATACTCAAGGAATTCCATATTTACACTCACAATTAAAGCTTTCTACTTAAAATAAGGTGCCTTTCTATTCCACTTTATCAAGATAGTTTGCTAACCTGGATGATATATCCCATGCTTTAAAAATGGGTCACCTTGTTCATAATAGTTCTTTCTACTCCAAATGCTCCTACCATCTCATATGTCTTCTATTGGCCTGAGATTATCAGCCACACAAAATCTTCTGTTTCCTCAGTGTCTACTTTAAGTACCCATTCTCATTGCCATTCCTTGACTCATTTTGACTGTTTAACCACAAATTCATACTTGTAATCACCCAGATTGCGACCACAAACACTTAACATTCAGCTCTCTCACTCATTCCTCTTCCCCTGTTTCACTTATCCCTGTCAAAAGGCTCACATCTTCATTTCTTTTACTGCCCAGTTTGAATCATGAACTAATGATTCACTAATATTCCTTATAATACAAACCTCTCCCAACCCCAGTCTCTCTTTCTCTCTGTCTCCTTCACACACACTCTCTCTCTCTCTACACACGCACGTATGCGCGCGCGCGCGCACACACACACAATTGTTCTGTTTCTTTGGAGAACCTCAATTCTCTTTAAAGTGCAGCTCATGTTCATTGACTGAATGAGGCAGACATATAAAGACCAGGTCTTTTCAGAGTCACAAGGGACACTCCAGTGTTTAACACATGTTCCGCCACCCCCTGCTAAGTTGGCTGAGGCTTTGTTTGGCTTAAATTTGAGTTTTACTGATTCTTCTCTCCAATTCTGTTTCTTTTTTCCTTCCCTTTATAAATATTGATTTCTAAAACATATTTCACATTCAAAGTTTATTGTAGCATATGTTTTTAAGGAAATTAACCTACCACAGCTGGTCCTCGAAGTGGTCAAAAAACACAGATAATAAGATAAAATCATTTATGTCCTGGCTGTTGATAAATACATAATCACTAATGGTAGGTGAATCACAAAGAGTCTGTAGCACAAGACAGCCATTCAGTTGCTAAAATATTCACTGGTGGTGAACTGAGAGGGCAGAGGAAATGCATTAGCTTGGGAGGGGATGAGTAAGCAGGTTCATTGTATCAGACTTTGGAATGTATGGAGAAACAGCTACATAGAAGAAAGAATCAAATAACTATTGTTCAGCAACATTGATGGTCAGCATAAATACAACAAACAGCTCAGAATAAATTACAAACAATTAAAAGTCAAGTGTGAAAATCAAAGGGCTTCTTTGGTTATACACCAAGAAATTCTCTACCTGGCATGCAAAAGCCTAAAACTCACTTTCCCAACTAAGGCAAGTATGTTACTCCAAGTCAGTCAGGAACGTGGTTTGGAAAACCTGGAACTCTGACTCATGGGAAGAAGGCATCAGCATGGATGACCATGGGGATTTTGACTCCTTCAATTTTTCTGAAACTTCTGACCCTGCAGAGCCATCTCTTGCAACCCTTGCTAGAAGACAAAGGTCTGCCTTTGATAAAGCATTATATGCGTCCCCCTTCCTAGAACCCATTCCAACCCCCTCCCCTGCATGCTAAGCCTAAACTCAGGCTCAGCTGCAGCACATACAGATTTAAGGTTAGGAAAATCTCAAGCAATTTGAAGTTGCTTAAGGAACAAAGGACTATACCTTAAAGGACCCAGGCAGCGTTACTTGCAGGAGCTGGAGGTGTCAGTTTCTGAGGTTGCTGTTTAAGGAGTTTGGAACATAAAAATGGATAGGGAGAGTCTATTGACTCAGGGGTACTTTCATAAGACATAATAATTCAGGAGACAGTGCCAACTCACCACAAGGGTGGGCCTTAAACCGATGGAAAAAGAAAAGATCTACACTGAACAAAGTTAAAATTCCCTGGCAGATGGTGGTGGAATGGATTTAAGATGTGTGGTTGGAAGACTCACCAGATGATTATGCCCCAGAGCATGGCCTTATTTACCAAGGACTTAGTGGTGTGGCTCACCAGCATCACTAAGATGTGCTGGGGAAGCTCTCCTCTCTGGGTCAAGGTTGATGGTAAAAGAAGCTATTATAGAACATGGCTCTCTCATAGCAAAAGGAATATTAAAACCACACAAGCCAGGTTCTAGTGCTTAATCATCAGAAGCTAGGGATCACAATCACTAAGTAACCCTCAAGACTGGTGTCACAAAGACTTAAATGTAAGTCACAAAGTGATAAAAATCTTAGAAGAAAATATAGGCTGTAAAATTTCAGACATTTCTTATGGCAATATTTTTGCCAATATATCTCCTCAGGCAAGGGAAACAAAGGGGGGAAAAAAACAAATGGGACTACACCAAGGTGAAAAGCTTTGGCATGAAAAAAAGAAACCATCAACAAAATAAAAAGGGAATCCACTGAATAGGAGAACATATTCACTAAAAATACACTTAATAAGGGGCTAATTTCCAAAATATATAAAGAACTTATACTACTCAACACCAAGAAGACAACTTAATTAAAAATGGGTAAAGGACCTGAGTGGACACTTCTCCAAAAAGGAAATACAGATGACCAATAGACATATGAAAAGATTCTCAACATCACAAATGCAAATTAAAACCCATGAGAGATATTACCTCATGCCTATTAGAATGGGTGTCATCAATAAATAAACAAACAAGTGTTGGAGAGGATGTAGAGAAAAGGGAACAATTTTGCACTGTTGGTAGGAATGCAGACTGGTACAGCCACTGTAGAAAGCACTATGGAGATACCTCAAAAAATTAAAAATGGAACTGTCTTATTACCCAGCAATCCCACTTCTGGAAATATCTGAAGAAGCCTGAAACACTAATTCAAAAGGATATATGCACCTGAATGTTCATTACAACATTGTTTACAATAGTCAATATATGAAAACAGTTCAAGTGTCTGTAAGTAAATGAGTGGATAAAAAAGCTGTGGTGCATTCACAGAATGGAATACTACTCAGCTGTAAAGGAAGGGAAGGAGGGGGAGAGAGGAGGGAGGGAGCAAGAGGGAGAGAGAAGGAAGGAAGGAAGGAAGGAAGGAAGGAAGGAAGGAAGGAAGGAAGGAAAGAAGGAAGGAAGGAAGGAAAGAAGGAAGGGAAAGAGGATAACTTACCCATTGTGACAGTATGGATGGACCTGAAGCTTATTCTGCAAAGTGAAATAAGTCAGTCAAAAAAAGACAAATACCATATGATTTCATTTATATGTGGAATCTAAAGAACAAAAGTAAACTGATAAGTAAAATAGAAACAGAGGCATGGATACATGGAACAGACTGACAGCTGTCAGATGAGAGGGGGTTTGGGGGTTTATGAAAGAATGTGAGAGATTAAGGAAAAAAGTGTTTGTATGTATGTGTACATATAAATAATATTCTGTCCAGAAAATATCCATCCATGTAACATGGAAAATAAAGACATTTATTGAAGAAGATAAATAATACAGGAAACATTGTACGTAGAATAATGATGCCTCAGTCCCCTTCAAAGTAGTGGCCTTGGGACCTCACACTGTTTCCCAATCGCCATCACCTACTCTGTTTTATTTTCTTGATTCTCATCAATGGTCCCAAACCTTTTCTTTTCAAAGATGATTTTAGTTTTGCAAAAAGCAAGAAGTCGCAGGGCGCCAAATCTGGGCAATGTAGCAGGGCTGAATCACCTGGGTATTTTGATGTTTCACCAAAAAACTCTGCATGAGACATGATACATGAACAGCTACATTGTTATGATGAAGCTGCCAAACACCAGTTGTCCATAGCTGCAGCCTTCTGAATCATCTGAGTAGTTTCTGTGGAGGAATATTCAAGCTTAATGCAAAATTTGACGTAGATTCGTTGCCCTACTACTCACTTGGTCATTTTGTATGTGATGGCCACAGAGTACACATGCCCACTCAATGGTGTCTACTGCCCCCACTGAGTAGTACAGCAAAGTTATCATTGTTCACACATGCACATTCCAGTCCATTCTCCTTGGCTTCCAGGTTACTTGTCACACAAACCACTCTCATTATATTAACAATGGTTGGACTTTTTCTGGACAGACCTCAGGTATACCACATGGATACAATCAATGGCATGGTATTAGCCAGAGGGAAGGGGAAGGTAGGTAGAGATGGACAAAAAAGGGGAAAATGTGTATGGAAAGAGACTTTCCTTTGGGTGATGGGCACATGATGCAGTGCATTCAGATAATGTTTGTGGAGTTGTACACTTGAAACCTGTATGGTTTTGTGAACCAATATCATCCCAATAAATTCAATTAAAAAGAACTGCCTCATCTGCAAGGAATTATGGAAATGGCTAATAGGACACTGTGTTCCTTGGGAAAAATGTATGATAGTCAAGAAGGATACTATTCATGCTATGTGATTGGAAACAACCAAGTTTACATACCGAAATTAAGTTGGTGGCCCCCTAAAATGTCAAGAAATGAACTCAGTTTCTGGATCTGAGTCAGTTTTCAGACCCAACATCTGTTAATAGGAAAGGTGACCAGTTTCTTAAAAAGAAGAATCCTGAAACACCATGGTGATAGTCAAATATATAAAAAGATTTTCCAGTATTTCAGTTATGTGTGCACTGGAAAAAAGTATCTAGATGATTTGAGGACTTTTTAGGCATGGGATCAGTGTTGTCATTAAGGAAAAGTCATTATGGCCTCATGCTAAACAAGGCAGAGCAGGTAACAATTCAAGTGTTGATGAAGGCCTAGCGTACCGTGTGTCCCCTGCATTCAGGGAACCACCCCTGACTATTTCCTCTGTCCTTGAATGTTTAATTGGGGTTTGACATATTTGGCAATTGGATCAATCCTCTTGTTTGGACCTTGGCGGGTGTGCTGGAATCTGTAACAATAGGGAAGGTCACATGAAGAATCTGCAACTACTCCCTCCTCTCCTTGAGAGGAAATAAAAAGTAATGTTCTGGTGATGAACTGCTGGTGGGGGGATGGATGCCACTCTTAAGGATTGAAGAGAAGAGGTTGTACTCACTTTTTTATCTCCATTTAATTGGTTTGTCTGGCCCCTACAGGAACTGAAGAGCTCCTGGAGTATTACTTGTAAATGGCAGAGCCACATCAGGTATGGTATCTTCTATTAAGTTTTCAAACGTAGTAAACAGACAATAATTTGGAAAATTTTCTCTCATCTATCATAATCAAAGAAACAAAAACAGAAAAAACATTATAATCATTTATATTCTGGTAGAATAGACAACAATATATATTATTGTTTGTCCCATGACTGTTAACTCCATTGTCCTCTATCATCCCACAGAACATCACCTAGATCCATTACTTTAATGAGCCAGATACACAAGAGGCCTTAAGATCCACGCCCTATAAGAGCACAGAAGTCAAATTCAAAAAGATACAGTGGCTTTTCACGTATGTACAATTTTAAAGATCCAAGGCATCAGGGATGAGTTAAGATATCCCCTTCAAAGTAAAATATAAATTATTACACCTTGCACATCCCAAGAGAAGGTAGGAAGCCCGATGCCTGCTAGTCCTCTTCAGGTCATGGAAGCAGTATATTCCAGCAGAGGAGATTCGGTTCTGGCCCATATGCCTGGTGATGCAAAAGGCTTCTGGCTTTGAATGAGAGCAGAGAAGAAACGGGCTCTGTGGTAGGTTTCTCTCTTCATACAGCTTCCTGTGTGACATGCCTATTTAAGGACTGTGTCTAATTTTTCTGTTATTTTGTTTGTTTTAAACATATTGAATTGTGGGATTCTTCATGCATTCTAAACATACTTTGTCCTATACTATATTATGTTAAATATTTTATATTATATTATGTTATATTATTAATCATGTAGTATATATTTGAAAATATTTTCCTAGTCAATGGCTAACTTGTTTTGTAATTGATGTCTTCTATCAAACAGATTTTTGTTTTCTTAATTTATTAGGGTTCTTTCTTTTTTTGCTATTGCTTTCTATATCAATATATTTTGGCTATTCTTAAGGTGTGATAATATTCTACATTTTTCTACTTTTATTTTTTGACTTTCACATGTCTTTGATTGATCAATTAATCTGTTGTATACTATAAGGTAGAAAATACCAATAAGTGTTTTTTCATATCAATATACAGTTGTTCTAGCATAATATCCTGAAAACACTTTTTATTCTCTATTAATTGTTGTCTTCAATGAACTCACTATTCTTTTGTAATATTCTCTGTCTTGAAGTCAATTTTGTCTCTTTTTAATATAGAAACTCTAGCTGTGTTATGCTATTTATTTTCAATTTACCACACTAGCGATTTGCCCATTTTATTCCTTCCTTTATTTGGGGGTTTATCAATTTCTTATTAATATTCCATTTCAAATCATAATAGGTTTTTACCACAACTTTTTGTAACACTTTTAATAATTTCTTCAAGGATTACAAGTATGCAACCATAATTTATAAGTCTACATAGAATTATTAACAAACCACTTTCTGAACAATGCAGGAAGCTTACAAATGTATTTCTATTACCCCTGCCTTAAGTTGTATATATACTGCATTTATCTATTTATAAATCACAAAAGATATTAGAATTTTGCTTTTAAAATCCATTTATTTAAAATGAAAACATGTAAAAAGTGTAAAGTCATATGTTTGTCCACATTTTTACCATTTCTAGCACTCTTTCATCCTGTAGATCATAGTTTCCATATGCTGACATTTTCCTCAGACTAAAGATCTTCTGTAGCACTTTTTATAGTGCAGGGCTTGTTGCAACTAATTATCCCAATTTTTTAATTTGAAATTGTAGTTATTTTGTCTTGCATCTTGGGATGTTTTTAGATATCAAATTATTGGTTGATAGGGTTTTGAAAAAATTTGTTTGTGCAGTTTAAATACGTAATTTCCTTGTCTTTTGTTATTGCTTCTGATAAGAAGTCAACCATTGTGTGTATCATTTCTCACCTTTAATATGCTTTTAATCTTCTTATCTGCTTCCAAGGTTTTCATCCTCTGTTTTTCTGCAATTTTCCCTTACTGTTCTTGATGTTATATTTGACGCGTTGTGGGCAATTTGGAATTATCTTCTTCTGAAGAGTATTGATTTCCCTTCAAACAAATGGCTAACAGCAGGACTCTCACTTCTGCGTGTGGTTGTTCAGACCCCCACTCTCGATTTTGCAACAGTTCTTGGCCTCTTGACCACGCATCTGTTATGTCAGGGTCAGGGTCAGTCAAGGGTGTGGGCAAAGTTAAAATGGAAACTTTGTGGGCTCTGCCCTGGTGGCTCCTTTCCTCCAGGATTCCCCTGCCCTCCACATACATCCAGATACTGCAGTACTATACTTTTCCTCTCTTTCCTCAAGTCGGTAGAACTGCAGGTTCCTTCCTGAGTTGTAGCCACTCTGTAGTTAAGGAACTGAGAGTGACTCTCAAGGAAAGTCAGGGAAAGATGAATTTCACCCAACACAATTTTCCCCTTTCAGATATGAACTTCAATCATTTTCCCTGATATCATTTTCTTTCGGGCTTTCAAATAGTGACTTTAAAAATATTTAGTCCAGACATAGTAATTGCTATCTGTAGGAAGGCTAGTTTTGAGAAGCTGAAGGCTTGGTTTTATAGATAGATTGAGCTGTGTGGAGGAGGAAATTCCCTCATGTGCACTCAAAACTGTCACTTCGTTTACTCTAATGTATGCTGGCCCTGCCACATCCCAGAAACAAGAGACTTATAAGCCAGACTTTTGACTAGCAGCTGGAAAATTAGGGCATTAGCTATGTTTTCCAAACTTGTCACTCTGCAGGGAAAAACTGAGAACTGAGGGTTCCCTTCTGACTGTATGGCAGATGGGGTTTACAGCAAGAATAAGTCTCAGCTTTTCTTATAGTGAACATGGGTAGTTTCTCACTTGCCCAGTTTGCAGGAGCATCTCAACCAGTTTTTGAACTTCTCACAAAAGGAAATTGATTATGATGTAGCTGGTCAGTGGAGAGAAGAGTCTGGAGTTTCCCATTCTGCCATCTTGCTGATGTCCACACCTTGACTAATTTTAAAATATATTATCACAATGAGAATACACATGTTCCTCACTTTTTTCCAATACCTATGAAACATAATAGTAATAAATAAAACAATATCTTTTCATATTTTGAGCAACAAATACATTTTATTATTTGTTATTAGGAAAGGACATATTTATGGCAAAAATTACCAGATTGATACAAGATAGGTCACATTAATATATGAAAATGTTCATTTTATATGAATATTCAGCAATTGTGTTGCCACATATTGTGGTTTGTAGAAATAGAAAAAAGCCCTATAAGTCTTAAATCTATCACCTCTGAGATGTTACTTCTCAGATTTTTTCTCTTATAAAGTAAAATATTCATTTCCTAGATGAAGCTTATAATCTTTATCCGTAAAGATGAGAATCTTTACTAATACTCTCACTTTGCTTTCTCGCATAATAAAACAGCTGTTGTAAAACATAAGTCAGATAATATCTGAACAAAATAAAAAAGAGGCTTCACAAAGGTTTTTATTTAGCATTGCAAAATGTTATTCATCAAATATTTGTATTGTTAGAAGCTCAGATTTAAATTGCTTTTGGTTGATTTGATTATTTTGGGTAAAATGTCAAGATAGTAAATAACTCCTCTGTTTGAAAGATTCTTTTTCTTTTCTCTTTTCCCCAACAGTGCATTACTTAGTGTAACATTGTCTCATCCTGAAGGCCAGCAGGATGGCCGAAAATAGTGGACATTTAATTGATGAAGTGTTTCTACTGAACAAGATGGACACTATCAGTTTAGATTAGAACCGACTTTAAACTTTAAGCAAATGAGGAAAAAGTCAGTTTTAAAAAACAGAGTTTCATGAGTTCCCTCAAAGCTGGACATGTGCGCCCTGCAGTTTACTAACACAGAGCCTAAAAGGCATTTCACTGACTTGAGTCACAGTACATTTTACATGGAAGTGGAACCTGGCCGTTCGGTCTTCAGCAAGATGAAAGCAAGTGCATACTGCCAACCAAAGGCCTCTGGGCACAGAGCTGAATGAACCTGGGGCATTCTAAGAACCTGAAAAGATAAAACACAGACAAATGCAAGTGGGGAGCTGAATTAACTGAAGCAGAAAGTCTTGTTTGGTAGTTCAGTTGAAAAGAAATCCTTTGAAAGCAAGTAAGTGGGAAAAAGAAAGGGATCAGTAATGGCAACCAAAACAAACAAGAAAATCCTCAATGAAAAGATAGTCATTTTCACTGCAGGTCTTAGTAAACTACATCATTTTGAATTCTCCAATTTGCGGCTGCATGCTGCTCTTTGGTGAAGGAAAGTAAAAAAGCAAGACCCTGGGTTTTTATTGCTTCACATGACCCATCTCATCATGAGGTGATCTACCACAGTGTTAAATGTGTGTTACAGCTTGTCACAGATTGACCTTCCAGAGCACATTTAAAAGAGTTTCAAACCTTGAATTTTAAACTCACATGTTCACTTGTCCAAAACTAGTTTTCAGTTTAAATAAAAATGTGGTGTTTACAATGGCTTCAATTATGTTCTGCTAAATTAATACTGATACATACAAATATGCATTTAAAAATAATTTCCTATTAGGCAAAAACAAATAGTCACCTGAAAACATTTAAGAATTTTAGGATCATATAGCTTATATTTCATTTCCCCATGTTATAAGTTATAAAATTTGGGACATTTGCTTTTAAAAAATGAGGATTGAATTGACTGTTGTAATGTGAGAAATAGGATAAACCAGGATTGTAACTTCACAGAGTTAAATGTTGCAAATGGACAGTCAGAACCACTGGTAGTAAAATAGGATGCCCGTAATTTCAAGGGTCCCGTGAACTTTGTTGTGATTTATCGTGAAGGTAATGACTAGGACAATGTGGTGATTGTATTATGATGTGAAAATATTAGGATGGCTGTGTTTATTAAATGACAGAAATTTTCTGATTGTTATGTATGTTTAGTTTACATAATAAATGATACTTGGAACACTTTCTTGTTTTATTATGTATCATGGTCTGCCAGGATGCATGCATGGATTTTTCTACCTGAGATATTTTGCTTTCTCAAAGTGGGCTTCTGGTCTAAATGGAGCCACTGATTGAAACATAAGTGAAGTCAATTTAGTGCAGAGAACAGAATCCATTTTAGTAACATGAGGACACATTCCACAGATGGATTGTGTTTATTAATTCATTTATACAATTTCTTATTTTATAAATTGTTAACAAATGAAGACTGATCATATCACAAGGCCCTGTGAGTCACCAGTAAAACTGCTATGTTTGTTTCTACTTACCATATTCTTACTACAGTGGTCATTGCTAATAAGTAATTTAGTGTTTGGATCACACAGATAAGATATGAAATTATTCATATTATACATTGTTAGTTCCCTAATTCCCTAACTAAATATATATACACACACACACACACATATATGTATATATTTCACCAGTCACAGTTTTTAAATAAGTCCAAGATTTTCAAGCTAATAAGTGAATGTATTTTGAGATAGAATAGTAATATGATTCTAATTATTTCATAGCATTTATTAAGTACTTATGGTTATTTCTGTAAGTAAAATATAAACTAAAATATGTAATTTTGTTCATATTGTTGCAGGTAGACACAGGTAACCAGATTTTTGGTGATCATAAACAATGAATTGAACTGAACACACACAGTTTTTACTAGAGAGAGAGAGAGTAAGAGAGAGAGAGAGCAGATTTATTAAGCAATAGTACACTCCACAGAATATGGGTCAACTTCAAGCAGAGACTGACCCTCAGTGGTCAGACAGATTCTATTCTTATAGGGCAGATATTTCCTGGCTAGTTTTGGCAGGCTTTTATTGTGCACGTGCCACTAATTATATTACTTTTAAGCAAGTGTGCGTGCAATCTCCCATGATTTTCCTTGATTTCTATGGTGGGTGGGGCACAATGTTAATTTATTATAATACTATTATAATTAAGTAGGGGTCATGTATCATCTTCTGTGCAGGTGCATTTGTGATTCACCATGATTCAGCGCTTTTCCAGAAAGCCAGGATAACTGGTCTTAAAACAGCGTCTCTGTCCTGTATCAATGTCCTTTGTCCTAGGCCTGGGGTACCTCTGGAGTTTCCTCACTCCTGACTATCTCCTGCCTCAATATGACATATTTGTGTAAGTCATTAAGAGTTTAAAATGAGCAACAAGATTGTAAAATAGAGATTCTATATTGTTGCTCATTTTATAGACAAAAACAGTTTCAAGGGTAAATAAACGTGTTCAAATTAATTCAAATATTCTATTTTTCAGTTATTTTATTAGACTTTTTAAATATAGTTTCCATTTTACTGCTTAAACTTCCTATCTTTTCATATATTCATTCATAACAAGTACATTTTTTCTTTGCCTCTTGAACATTGTTATGAGTCCTTGCTTGCTAATTCTAACATCTGGGTCATCCGGAGGTAGTCCTACATTGATCTTTTTTCTTTTGAAAATAGACCACATTTTTCTTATTCTTTGTAGAATCAAATACAGTGGTGTATTGTCATATTGTAGAGACTCTATATAAGAATTCCGTTATTTTTCTCTGAATAAGGCTGATTTCTATGGTTGTTTCAGCAGGTATTCAAGTTGGTTGGTTTCAAACTGTAAAGTTCTTGTACAACATCTCCAATCTCAATCCAATTCTTCATTCTGTAAGGTGTACTCTTTATCTACCCTGAACATGTGATAGTGCAGGGATCAGCAGGGTTATAGGTAAAGTTTATACACAGACATGGATTCTCCCCTTAATTTGAGAGACTACAGTTCCATCAATCTGTCTTCTAGTTCTTTAGGCTAAAAAAGGAATGTGGGTTTGTCCACTAGTAATAGAAGGTAAATAGGCTTCAATGTCTAAAATATGTCAGAAAATGATCATAATAATGCTGACTTATTTACAGCTTATTTCACAATGAGGAAACTCCACTAAAGTAAGGAAATGCATCACAGGTACAGGCTGCCTCTATATCTATCAAAAGGTTGGAACTCTGGAGAGGTCAGTGGAAGCTCCAACTACCCTCCCTCTGTACAAGTACACAGTTTTTTTGATAGAGCAAGACAGAAAACCAGTGCACAAAATACCTTAGAAACAGGGGGCTCAAAATGGAGTTTTTATACCATGCTGGTTAAATAGGCATGTTAAGGAATATCAACAAGGCACACATCATCAGGAGCAAGCTTGAAGTTAAAGAGAACCTAATCAGAATCAGTAATAATTTACTTAATTTTAAGCTGTAACCGTAAAACAGAAAATAAAAGTGACCAAAATATATTACTGTGTTTTATATTATCATAACAAAATTTCTTTTGCAAATGCCCTCAGAGATCAATTTGTCCATGTTCTTTGAATATTTGATAAAAAATATTTTTTAAAGATTCCAAAGAGGGAGAGAGAGAAACACTGGTGTGAGAGAGAAACATCAATGGATTGCCTCCTGCATGTGCGGCGACTGGGGATCAAACTTGCAACCTTGGCATGTGCCCTGACTAGGAATCAAACTGGCAACCTTTTGGTGTATGGGACAATGTTCTAATCAACTGAGCCACACTGACCAGGTGATAAAACATTCTAGTGCACAATGAAAATACAATAAAAATATATTTTTGAAAGGAAGTTGACAACTACTATTCTAAAATACAGGTTGCTATATGTTGATTAATAAAATATAATGAAACATAATGTTCATTAACGAAACACCACATGTTTTATTTTATGGAAAGTCAACATAGTGTTAGTAAGATATCTAGTATAATTTTGCAAATATTGCACACCTATGACCATTCATTCTGATCTACCATTGATCAAAACAAACAATTTAAAAACCAGTAATGCAGCTGAATGATAAAGGAGAAAAAAGAAAGAAAACTTAAAAAAATATAATTATTCTGTTTACATTTGAATTCAGAGAGAATGTTTTTCCAACATAATGGTTAGTTGATATTTTTATCAACTGAGTGTAGTTCAATGATCAATTAATTACAATCATAATTATCTGTATCAAATATATTTATATCTATATCTCAGTAACTATATCACCTGTACTAACATTGGAAGATAAATAGGGTTCAACATTTAAAAATTCTCACAGGACCCAAAACCATGATGCTCCCAAATTGACAGTTACTTGAAGTAAAAATACACAATATAGCAGTGATATAAGATAAGGATATTAATCACAGCCACATATTTTTAGAGCAAGGGACGGGAAGGCCAGGTGCAAGTTTCGGTCTCCATCTCTAAGAGTTAGGGCAGGACACAGTTTCTACTGTAAGGAACCTTCAGTGAACACACAGACTACTTCAGATAATTCTGCTACAAACCCACTTCAGTAGCAGAGTTTCTAGGGGGGGAGGGTAGGAGAAGTCTCAAGGAGACCATATTAAACTAGAATATTGCTACTATCAATATGAGAAAAATCTGCTAGTAACTAACCCTAAGTGAGTAGCTCACCAACTGATCCATCCTTCCAAGTTTTAGAGTTCCTCTAGAATCTTCTTGCTTTTGTTCGCTTTTCAGAGCCTCCAGGTAGTTGTGTTTTTGTAGAGCATGTAGTTGGTATTCAAGGGAAGATAATTTTATTTAGATTTTAGTCATAATGCAAAAAGAGCTACAATTTTACTGAACAAACATATGAACAAATATGGCCAGTAAAAGGAAAACTAGGAATAGGGTCTTGGTTATAACAACCTACTACACTAACTTTTTCAAATTTTATTTTTTTATTATTGAGTATTAGAGAGTAGGATTTCAATTTTTACATTGATAAAGAGGTATATTTTTAAAATAGTCTCTATCAATATATTTCAACCTATTCAACTTTCTACTCATTTAAGAAGTAAAAAGGAACAAATTGTAGTGGCTGGTGTTGCTAAGACACTAATCTTCATCATTAAATATCTTATGTACCAACATCACTCTGTTATATAATAGCCATTCTTTCTTTCTTTTTTTAATTATATTTTAATTGTTGTTCTAGTACAGTTTTCTGTCCTTTACTCCCATCCCAGCCCATCCACCCATCCCTCCCCACCTCCCTCACATTTAAACCCCCCATCATTTTTGTCCATGTGTCCTTTATATTTGTTCCTGTAAACCCTTCCCCTTTTCTCCTGAAATTCCCCTGAAATTTCTTCCCCTCTTCCCTCTGGTCACTGTCAGCCTGTTCTATGTTTCAGTGCCTTGGGTTATATTTTGCTTGTTTGTTTGTTTTGTTGTTTAGGATCCTGTAAAAGGTGAGATCATACGGTATTTGTCTTTCACTGCCTGGCTTATTTCGCTTAGCATAATGCTTTCCAATTCCATCTATGCTGTCACAAATGGTAGGAGTTCCTTCTTTCTTTCTGCTACATAGAATTCCATTGTGTAAATGTACCATAGTTTTTTGATCCATTCATTTACTGATGGGCACTTAGGTTGCTTCCAACACTTAGCTATTGTAAATTGTGCTGCTATGAACATTGGGGTGCATAGGTTCTTTTGGATTGGTGTCTCAGGGTTCTTAGGATATAATCCTAGTAGTAAAACTGATGGGTCAAAAGGCAGATTCACTTTTAGTTTTCTGAGAAAATTCCATACTCTTTTCCATAGTGGTTGTACCAGTCTGCAGTCCCACCAACAGTGCACTAGGGTCCCCTTTTCTCCACATCCTCTCCAACACTTGTTGTTTGTTACTTTGTTTATGATGGTCATTCTGACTGGTGTGAAGTGGTATCTCATTGTGGTTTTAATTTGCATCTCTCTGATAGCTAGTGATATTGAGCATCTTTTCATGTGTCTCTGGATCCTCTGTATGTCCTCCTTGGAGAAGTGTCTATTCAAGTCCTTTGCCCATTTTTTAATTGGGTAGCTTGTCTTCTTAGAGTGGAGTTGTGTGAGTTCTTTATATATTTTGGAGATCAAACCCTTGCCTGAGGTATCATTAGCAAATATGTTTTCCCATATGGTTGGTTCTCTTTTTATTTTAATACTATTTTCTTTAGCCATGCAGAAGCTTTTCATTTTGATGAGACCCCATTTGTTTATTCTTTCCTTTATGGCCCTTGTTCTAGGGGACATATCAGTAAAAAATGTTGGTTCATGTAATATCTGAGATTTTCCTGTCTATGTTCTCCTCTAGGACTTTAATGGTATCATGGTTTATATTTAAATCTTTTATCCACATTGAATTTATTTTTGTGTATGGTGTAAGTTGGTGCTGGAGTTTAATTTTTTTCCATGTAGCTTGTCCACTTCTCCCAACACCATTTGTTGAAGAGGCTATTTTTACTCCATTTTATGTTGTTGCCCCCTTTGTCAAATGTTAATTGACCATAGAGACTTGGGTTTATTTCTGGGCTCTCTGTTCTGTTCCATTGGTCCATGTGCCTGTTTTTATGCCAGTACCAGGCAGGCTGTTTTGATTACAATGGCCTTGTCATAAAGTTTAGTATCAGGTATTGTGATCCTTCCTATTTTGCTCTTCTTTCTCAAAATTGCAGCAGCTGTTTGGGGTTGTTTATGGTTCCATATAAATTTTTGAAGTGTTTGTTCTATGTGTGTGAAATATGTCATTGGTACTTTAATAAGTATTGCATTGAATGTGTAAATTGCTTTGGGTATTGTGGACATTTTGATGGTGTTAATTCTTCTAATCCTTGAACACGGTATATATTTCCATTTGTTTGTGTCTTCCTTGATTTCTCTCTTTACTATTGTGTAGTTTTCTGAATAGAGGTCTTCTACCTCTTTGGTTAGGTTTATTCCTAGGTATTTTATTTTTCTTTTTGCTATATCACATAGGATTTTTTTCTTGATTTCTGCTTCTGCTGTTTCATTGTTGGTGTACAAAAATGCCTTTGATTTCTGGATATTGACTTTGTATCCTGCTGTTTTTCCAAATTCATCTATTAGGTTGAGCAGTTTTTTGGCCAAGTCTATAGGATTTTCTATGTACACTATCATGTCATCAGCAAACAGTGACAGCTGAGTTTCTTCCTTTCCAATTTGGATGCCTTTTATTTCTTTTTCTTGTCTGATCACTGTGGCTAAAACTTCCAATACTATATTGAATAGAAGTGGTGAAAGTAGACATCCTTGTCTTGTTCCTGACCTTAGTGGAAAAGATTTAATTTTTGCCCAATGAGTATGATGTTGACCGTAAGTCTCTCATGCATGGCCTTTATTATGTTGAGTAATACTCCCTCTTTTCCCACTTTGCTGAGTGTTTTTATCATAAATGGGTGCTGTGCATTATCAAATTCTTTTTCCCACATCTAATGATATGATCATGTGATTTTTGTCTTTGCTTTTGTTTATGTGATGTATTACATTTACTGATTTGTGAATATTGTACCATCCTTGCATCCCTGGGATCAATCCCACTTGGTCATAGTCTATGATCTTGGTAATATATTGTTGGATGTGCTTTCCCAATATTTTGTTGAAGATTTTAGCATCTATGTTCATCAGCAATATTGGTCTGAAGTTTTCTTTCTTTGTTGTGTCTTTGTCTGGTTTTGGGATTAAGATGATGCTGGCTTCATAAAAAGAGTTTGTGAGTTTTCCATGATTTTGGATTTTTTGGAATAGTCTGTGAAGGATAGGGGTTAGCTCTTCCTTAACTGCTCTGTAGAATTCTTCTGTGAAACCATCCAGTTCAGGGCTTTTGTCTGTTGGGAGTTTTTTGATTACTGCTTCAATTTCATCTGCTGTTATTGGTCTGCTCAGGCTCTCTGCTTCTTCTTTATCGAGTTTTGGAAGATTATATTTTTCTAGAAATTTATCAAGCTCACCTAGGTTTTCAAATTTCTTGGCATATAGTTCTTCATAGTAATTTCTTACAATCCTTTGTATTTCTGTGGTACCAGTGTAACACAGCTCTCCTCTTTCATTCCTGAGTGTGTTTATTTGGGTCTTTTCTCTTTTTTCTTAATGAGCCTGTTATAAGGCTTGTTTATTTTGTTTATCTTTTCAAAGAACCAGCTCCTGGATTCATTGATCTTTAGAATTCTGCTTTTAGTCTCTATGTTATTTAATTGTGCTCTTATCTTGATTATTTCCTTCCTTCTACTTGCTTTGGGCTGTCTTTGTTGTTGTTCCTCAAGTTCTCGTAGACATAGGGTTAGGTTGTTTGTTTGAAATGTTTCTATCTTTTTTAAGTAGTTCTGTATTGCTATGAACTTCCCTCTTAGGACTACCTTCGCTGTGTCCTATAAGTTTTGGGTTATTGTGAGTTCATTTTCATTTGTTTCCAGAAACTTTTTGATTTCTTCCCTAATTTCATTCTTGACCCATTCATTGTTTAATAGCATGCTATTCAATATCCATGATTTTGAGTGTTTTGGGTCTTTTCCCTGGGTTTGGTTTCTAGTTTCAGTCCCTTGTGATCTAAGAAAATGCTTGGTATGATTTCAATTTTCTTGAATTTGTTGAGGCTTGTTTTGTGTCCTATCATGTGGTCTATCTTTGAAAATATTCCATATGCATTTGAAAAGAATGTGTATTTAGCTTCTTTGAGATGGAGGGCTCTATATATATCAGTCAAGTCCATTTGATCTAGGGCATTATTCAATGCCACAATATCTTTGTTGATATTTTGTTTGGAAAATCTGTCAATTTTTGACAGTGGGGTATTAAAATCCCCTACTATAATTGTGTTGCTGTCAATATCTTTCCTGAAGTCCTCTAAGATTTTCTTTATGTATTTGGGTTCTCCTATGTTGGCTGCATATATATTTACAATGTTTATGTCTTCTTGGTGGATTCTTCCCTTGAGTATTATGAAGTCACCCTCTGGGTCTCTCTTTATGTCTCTTGTTTTGAAGTCTATGTTGTCTGATATGAATATTGCTACTCCAGATTTTTTTTTCCTGTTCATTTGCTTGGGAAATTTGTTTCCAGCCTTTCACTTTAGTCTATGTAGATCTTTTATCCTGAGGTAAGTCTCTTGTAGGCAGCATATGTGTGGGTCATGCTTTCTTGTTCATTCAGTTATTCCATGTCTTTTGATTGGAGCATTTAATCCATTTACATTTAAGGTTATTATTGTTAGGTACTTATTCATTGACACTTTCATACCTGTGTTCCTCTCTGTCTCTCTCGCTTTTCCTTTTTTTTCCTTAAAGCAGTCCCTTTAGCATCTCTTGCAGAGCTGGTTTGGTGGAGGTGTATTCTTTTAGACTTCTTTTGTCTGGGAAGCTTCTTATGTGACCTTCTATCTTGATTGAGAGCCTTGCTGGGTAAAGTAGCCTTAGTTACAGACCTCTGGTTCTCATTACTTGGAATATTTCTTGCCATTCTCTTCTGGCTTGAAGTGTTTCCATTGAGAAGTCAGCTGCTAACTTAATCGGGGCTCCCCTGTATGTTACTTCCTGTTTCAACCTTGCTGTTTTTAAGATTCTCTCTTTGTCTTGGTATTTTGCCATTTTAATTATGATGTGTCTTGAAGTGGGCCTCTTTTGGTTCCACTTGATTGGGATTCTTCATGGTTCCTGTATTTGTGTCACTTTTTCTCTCATCAAATTAGGGAATTTTTCCACCATTACTTTTTCAAATAGGCTTTTTATCCCTTGCTTTTCTTCTTCTCCTTCTGGTATTCCTATTATATGGATATTATTACGTTTCATACTGTCTTGCATTTCTTTTAATACCTCTTCATTCTTTCTGTGCTTCTTTTCCTTTTCTTGCTCTTTCTGAGTGTTTTTTTCTACTTTGTCCTCTACCTCACTGATCCGAACTTCTGCTTCATTGATACTGCTTTTAATTCCTTGTACTGTGTTCTTCAGTTCAGAAAATGTATTCTACATTTCCTCTTGGTCCTTGTTGATAGTTTCTATTTCCTTTTTCGTGTTGATATAGTTTGCAGTGAGTTCATTGTAGTTTCCCAGTAGTTTCTGGTAGCTCTTTGTGAGCTCATTGAGCTTCCTGATAATCATTTCTTTGAACTCAATGTCTGATAGTTGAGTTGCCTCTATTTCATTTAGCATTCCTTCTGAGGCTTCCTCCTTTCCCTTCATTTGAGGATTGTTTCTTTGTCTTCCCACTGTTTGTGAGACTCTTCTTGTTAGCCTCGTCTTCTTAAATTGATCTGTTCTGGCTCCCTGGGTTTATGGTGTGAAATTCTGTGGTAGAATACCAGTGAGATTCAATTGTGCAGTCTCTTTTGGGTATCCTGGTGTTCACAGCTTCCACCTACTCTTTTTTTGTGATCAGTTGGAGGGATAAGGCAAAATGGTTTAAGACAGTAAGAGAGTATTCTATGATATTTACAGTAGCAGCTGGTAGAGAAGAGATGGGAGATCCTTTGGCTATGTATAAAGTTAACTGTGATATTCCACCCAAGTAGCCACTTTTTAAAAAGGATGGAAAGAAGACATGACTCTTGTTTGGGAGGGAAGGATTGTGAGTTCGATCTAGAAAACAGTGAGGTTGTGGGAGGTCATATTCTGAGGTAAGGTGAGAGTAAAGGATAGTAAATAGGTGTAGTGTGTTAGAAAACAGAGTTAACCACTACAGTAATAGATTTTACTAAACTCTAAAGTGGGCTAAGGTCTGGGGTGGGGGTGTTGTGTTGTATTTATAATTGTATGGAATAGCTATTATTTATAGTAATATTAGAGCAACAATCATTTGACAGAATCTATGAGATCTATAAAAGAAGAATATGGAGTATAGAACCTTGAATAATGTACTAATGAAACACAAATGAAGTGAAGGACAGTAGATTAGCAAGACACTATGAATGAGATAACAGGGGAAACCTGTCAAACAATACAGTATAATCAGCCAAGCAAAGAAGACTATACAGAAAGAGGAGGAATAAAAAAATACTATTAAAATAAAAGATGTAAGAATAATGAAAAAATAATTATACAAATATTCAATAACTTGCAGGCTCTCTGTAATAGCAAAGTGAAATTTGTCCCACTGTCTCAGCTGTTGGGATGCCCCCTGTTTGGGTCCAACTCTGGTCTTTTCACAGTTTTGGATTTTTTTGTGTCACTTGTGGGTATTTAAAAAGAAAAAAGCAGAAGGAGGAAGGAAGATGAGATAAAATTGGAAAGAAAGGAAGAAGGAATAAAACTAGAAAGAAGGAAAGAGAAGCAAACAGAATTGAGAGATATAAAAATAATGAAAAATAACAAAATTACTTTAAAAAAAAGAACAAAATCAAACAAACAAAAACCTCTTGTTGGTTTCAAACTGGCCAAACTGGTTTTTCTGGTCTTGCTGGCTGCAGCAGGCTGAAGGGCAATTGGTTTCACTTTTCTCCCTTCCTGTTCAGCACTCAGTCAGCCTCACAGGTGCTGTCTCCAGAGCCAGCCCAGGACCTCTCCGCAGGGCCCTGGATGTGGGATCTGGGCCCTCCCAAGTGCACTCTCCCTGGGTTAATGGGTACGAGCTCTGGGTCTCCTGCTGAGAGTGCTCACTCCTCGGGTCCAGGGGTGTGAGCTCCAGGGTTCCCTCGGAGAGTCCATGCTTTCCGTGGGTTTGTGGGTGTGGGCTCCAGGTCTTCCACAAAGCACACTCTCCTTGGGTTGCGGGTCTGTGTGCATGGCCAGGCCGGCCGTGGTCACACAGGCTTGGGCACACACTCTTCCCAGGGCTACATGTGGGTGCTCACAGCCCCTGTGTGTTTGCCACTCAGTCCTCACTCCCTTCTCTGCACCTTCAAGCAACCAGGCCTCCCCCAGTGCTGCTCCATCTTTGTTTGGCCAGGGCAGGAGCAGCTGATGCAGCGCTCTCCCAATAGCTCTGTGTCAGATCCAGCAAGCGCAGGCCCCGGGGCTGCAGCCTCCCTGGTCCCTGCCTTGATCCCTGGGCCCTTATTGTCCTGAAGCACTGTCCTTGCCATCTGGTTTTTCAATGTCCGCTGCATTTTTTTATTTTCTATTTTCATATATGCTGTGGTACTTTTGGCTGTTTGCTCTGTTCCTCCGTAGATCAGCTAGTTTTTTCTCCAGTGTGTAGGGAGAAGTGGAATGTGCTCTCTCCTACCATGCCACCATCTTCCCTCCAGTCTTAATAGCCATTATTTTTCAAGGAAGATGTGATAGGTAATATTCTGAGAAAGTATCAATACTATGTATTGTCCCATTTAATCCTCAAATGGCCTACAAATAAATGGCTTTTTTATTCTTATTTTATAGGAGAGAAAATGGAAGCAATATAGGTTAAATAACTTTTCTGACACCATATATGTAGTAAGCATCAGCATGACAATTGAATCCCAAAGCCTGGGAACTGACTACCTAAACAAGCAAATACCAACACACAAAAAAAGCTATATTATGAAGTTAGCATCTCTTTTTACTAATGAAACATGATAGAAAGAAATGTCCATTTCCCACCAAGGGAATGTATAAACTCAGGAGCATTTTGTTATTGTTTTTTCTGTTCATAGAAGGTGTCCATGATACTACATCATAATATCTGGAAATTATTACTATTACTGGATTTATAATTTGGGTTAAACACTTGACATGCTCAAAGGTTATAGACATCAATAATCATGTTACAAGAAGATAACTATTAGGCTTGCAGCAACACATACATATAGCCATGGGTAATGAGAGAGGGTTGGAAGCACAGTATGGAATTCTTGCAACCCACCATGGGCTGGATGCTTCATACCAAAGGGCAACAGTAAGGTTGGTTGATGGAAACAAGAAGCTGAGTGTCTAAGGTAACCATTGCCATGTCAATATATCATAAATAAACTTTCTTAGACTAAGTTTAAGGAATTTTCTGTTACTCCTGCCCATGGATTCAAGCATTGAGCAAGAATTGAGTCTATGCAATTTTTTCAAAACTCCTATTTAAAATTTTTTTATTAACCATTTTATTTTGTAATAATTTTAGAATCACATGGAATTATAAAAAAATAATAGAGAGATCCCATTTCTCTTTACCCAGTTTCCCCTAATGGTAACATCTTATAAAACTACCAAACAATATCACAAAGAGTTTATCTACATTGATAAAGTCAAGACACAGAACATGTCTATCAGCACAGGAATCCCTTCTGTTACCCTTCATAACACTTCTCTTTACTCTCAATGCTTTCTTAATCCCTGGAAAATACTGATCTGTTCTCCATTTCTAAAATTTTGTCAATCAAGAACGTTATATAAATGAAAAAAAAATAACACTCAAAGATTGGCTTTTCCCCCCACTCAGCATAATTCTCTGCATATTCATCTAGTTGCTTTTATCAATACTTCATTCCTTTCTGTTGCTAATTAGTATTCTATCATATGGATTTACCAGACTTTGTTTACCATTCAACTGTTGAAGGACAACTGGGATGTATCCAGTATTTGGCTAATTAAAATAAAGCAGCTATAAACATCCATGCAGAGGAATTGTATGAGCACAAGTTTTCAATCTCTGGGATAAATGCCCAAAAAGACAATTGCTCAGTTATATGATAGGTATGTTTAGTTTTTTTGGGTTTTTTTTGGAATTGTCAAAGTGTTTTTCAGAATGGCTGTGTCATTTTAAATTCTCACCAGCAATGTATGAGTAGTACCCTTTATCTACACTTTCAATAACATTTGATATTCCTACTAATTTTTGTTATAACCACTCTGATAGATGTGGTTGTATATCTTGGTATTTTCATTTGCATTTTTTAACGAATAGTGATATTAAACATCTTTTCATGTTTATTTGTCACCTGTATACACTCTTTGGTGAAATGCCTCTTTCTGTTTTTTGCCAATTTTCTATTTTTTTTAACAGTTGAGTTTTGAGAGTTCTTCACATATTCTAGCCTTTTGATAGATATGTGGTTGGCAAATATATCCTTTTACCCTGTAGTTTGGTTTTCATCTTTTTAACAAAGTTAATCATAGAAAAAATGATGAAATGCAACACTTCTACCTTTTAGTTGATTTCTATCAAACTTTGAGAAATGGAAACAGTGCTCTGGTCCTCACAATCTCCACAGAAAATGGAAGTTAAATATAACAAAGTAAAGAAAATATGGAATCTTACAATACTAAGAAGTAAATATTACTCATTGAAATGTGACTTAAAAGTTTAAAATTGATAAAACAGACAGCTAAAGTAAAGCAAATATTAGAATTCAATCTCTTAATATGTGGCATATTAAAATTTTACTGTAGGAATGCACCATATATTTTTATTAAAGATACCATTATAAGTCACTTAGGAGAACAAGAATGAGTACCACTCCTGCAGTGATCTAGAAAGTTAATTTCTGCATGTTGTTATTGAACAAATTCTGTCATTATTTGGCAGACAATGTTAATACATCTACAAAGTAGGGAAGGGATTTTAAGATGAGCATTGTTATACTTGGTCGCTGAGATCCACATTTGGAGCCTTTTGTGCCCCACATAATTGTTTCATGAAAAAGCAATGATCTTTAAAGATGAGTTAAAGAAGAACTTTAAATTACAACTGGCAGAATTAAATAATTACTTTGGGCCACCATATTCTGACTGTGCAAATAATGGTGTATTTTTATATCAAATCCTTAGGAATGGTTAGAAATCCAAGAATTATTCCATATATATTAAAAAAAGAATTATTACATATAAAATGAGAGCCCATTTATTTTAAGCCTAATGAATCAAAAACTAAAAAAAGATTAGTTTTCATCTTATATAACTCACACCATCATTTAAAATATATCACTAAAAACAAATAAAGTAGAAAATAAAAATTAGGTTGAAAAGTCTTTTATTATATTTTTTTATATTAAAAGCAGGGTTTTTTTTTCTAATTTCAGGTCCTAGTTAACTAGGATTTATTGGGTATGAAAATTAGAAAATGGGCAATTGGGCAATTGTGTGATGTGTTGGAACAAGTTATACAAATGAGATTGCACATTTATGTCAAAGGAGTAAAAGTCCCGGGAACAATGGATAATAATCACTTCATGCCACTTTCTTTTAGTTAAACATTACAGTACAACTTTATTAAATATTTCTCACTAGAGATTAAGAATCTTGGGCAATTTATAGAAATTGAAAAATATAAGTATAGTAATTATATCAGTATTAATTAGAAAGCATCAGTATTTATTAGAAAATGTTAAAACAAATGCATTTTAAACAACATCAATTCTTGTATTCCTCTTGGTAATGTTAAAAAATTAACATTGTGAATAAATGACAATTATTACTGTAATGGAGGTGGGGAATAGGTTTCAATCAAGCTAAATCTAATACCTGGTACTATACTATATTTTACCTTGTTTTGACTTCGAGGCAGCAAAACAGCTGGAAATGATCCTACTACTTGGAGACTATTGTGGCATTATGTCATACTCATCTTGGATACAGTTAGTCTCCCTAGCATGTAACTTTGTTATCAAATTCATGAACTACTTTTATTGCAAGTGCAAGCCACCTAGTATTTTCATTTCTTTAAATATAATACACCTTAAAATAAAATTAAAACTCCAAAAGCTATATTGTCTCAATTTGTTAATTTTACCCTGGGGAATGAGTCCAAGAAAAACTGTGATGGAAGATGTTTTGGGTTAGAAAACATCTCATCCTTGATATTTTACATTTCTATGGAGTAGGTGACACATATTGTTGGGACTGGACCTCTGCAATTTATGAGACTGTCCATGAAACTGTCCAATAGCCAACAAAGATCTCCTATGATAATCAAATCCTGACAACTCTGACTGTAGGATAGGCTAGAAGGTACTTGGTATATGGGCTTTTAGCACAGCGACATTGTATGTAGTCATTTTTAAAAGCATCTAAAATAATAAATATTTATGTCCTGAGCTTATTTTCCTTAAGACAAAAATTTAGTTTGCTTGAATACTTCAAGCTAATTTATTTTCCATTTATTCTATGTGTTTGACTGAGTTGACTTAATGTTTAATTTTCTCTTGCTTCATCAGGGACACCATTTAAAACCTAGTTTGTTTGTCTTCAGTTAAGAGAGTAATGATCTCAAGGGATCTCAAGATGTATTCCAGGCCCTAAATGGATCTCAATGGGCTTTTAAAAATATATTATGCACCAGTGGATGCAAATATGTTTATTGATCATTTTTATTCAAAACTACAGTATGTTCAGAGGGGATTAGAAAATAAAGAATACATATTTATCTTTAATAAACTTATATTGTTTTAAAGAATGTAAGATTTCAACACAAGTGGAAAACAATGCACAAAATGTTATTTCATAAAATCATAAATAAACAATGACTACATTGAGAATATGAGGACATTTGAGCTGAAGTGCAGAAAGGAAGAAAAAACCAGAAATATAATTATAACTTTGGGCATCAAAACCATGTAAGTGTATGTATTGCCACAGTGAAGAAAGTACAGAGAGAAGTGTAAGAGAAGGAAAATGAAAAACTCACAGGATCTGCTTAAATTAAGGAATGAGGACATAAAAGGGACAACAAATAGAAGAAATTATAAATAATTGTAAGCAGAAAACTTTATATAAGGTCATGGAAGCCAATGAAGAATATTTGAGAAAGAAAATAACAATAAATAACAATTTTTAATGCTGCAGAGATTTTTAGATGAGTGCAATTTGAAAATGAGTATTTTCTTGAATAAAGACTTTAGGAATCTTCAACTTTTATTAAGGTTATTGGAGTGCTATGCAAAACAAGTATTATTTAGAAATGAGGACAAGGAATTGTAAAAGACCTTGATGAATTTTTCTTCTGAACTTAATATTGTCCATCACCTCGATATGTTGTAATTTAAGATAAGAACAGGAACACCAACAGTGCTACCTACAGTAACAGTAGGTTTATCGTAGAAACTGGGTAGGATATTGAAAAAACAAGAAACTTTTGTGAAGTGGTTGATAAGCACCAACCTTTCGGACTGCTCTCTGCAGATATCCTTGTTTCTTTTTCCTCACAGAACAAAGTTTCTTGTCTGTATTCAGCAGCAATAAGTTTTCATTCTCATGCTCATAGGTCTATAGGCCAGCTATAGCAGTTCTAAGGATTAAGTAGAATGGCTTTACTTTATTCTGCTTTTGTATAGGTCAACTGAAGCTGCTTTGTCCACATGCCTTATTCAAGATCTAGACTGAAGGTGCATGGGTTGCCTGTGCTTTTGTTTTCTCATCACTGAGGTTAGAAGCTCCGAAAGGAGGCTACAGAAACATGTGTTGTATCTTAAGACCTATGTTTGGATTTTGCTCTGTTGTTTCCATTGCTTTTTCAATTGACCAAAGCAGGTCTCATGATCAAATCATAAAGCAATGAGCTCAGAAATACACTGCACCCTTAATGGGAGGTAAGAGGGAGGGAATATTTGCTGAACAATCACCTGACAATCATAGTCTATCCTCTTCTTCACAAACATTTCACCTGTCCTCTTGTATGAAAAAAAGTACATGCATAGTTCTATTCTAAGATCACTAATAGACATCTGTTACAGTAGCATCAGATTTTAAGACAAGAATCTCCTATGTGCCTTGTACAGAGGCAGCTCCTCTTGATCTGGAGACTTAAGAACCAAAGAGACAAGTCATTTGCTCTCTACACACTCAGCTTACAAGAGTGAAAGGAGCTAGGATAGCCACAATAAGTATTTTTATTCCACAAGGAAAAGGGGTAGAGATGGAAATAGTAACAGCCCACAAAAATCCTATATTTTTGTTGGGCAAATGTTGCCAGGTGCCTCTTCCCTGAGGGTAGATAATGTTCTTTGATTAACTACGTATTTGTTCCCTGGTAGTGGCTACCTGTTCTCCATTGATCTCTACCGCTCTTGCTACTTCCTTCTGAGAGGTCCTTCTTAAACTACAATCCTCCTTAGCTACTTCTGAAGCAGTAATGTTTCATGGCTAAGGAGTTCTCTCAGACGCTTCTTGTCTGTAGAAAGTGAGTAGCTCTCAGGTATTTTTACATTGAAATAGAGATTCCCATTTGTTCCAGGATGCTGGTGAGTTTGTTAATATGGCCTTCTTTATTTTTTACTTGTTATTTATTGATTTTATAGAGAGAGGAAGGGGGAGAGAGAAAGAACATTATTTATTATTCCACTTATTCATGCATTCATGTGTTGATTCCTGTATTGACCAGAGATCAAACCTGGAACAACATTGATTTGTTGTTCTACTTACTTATGTATTCATTGGTGTGGTGGGACAACGCTCTAACCAACTGAGCTAGCCAGCCAGGGCAATATAGCATTTTGTAAGCTGTGGATTTCTGATTTATTTGATGCCAATGACCTGAAACTGTCAAAAGGCAGAACCACAAGTTTTAGGAATTTTGTTGTTTATTTAAATGTGCTGTTCTTTCTCTTGAGAGAGAAAGTTACCATTCTTTTTGCATATCAGGCTCCTGGAGGACCATGCCCTCATGCTTTCCAATTGCTCTGGGTCTACCATAAAGAATATATTAAAGGTCACTTAAATTCACTTAGAGATCTTAACTAAGGGTGACAAGTTCTTACTTAGTGCTTTGGACTTTCATCTTTTTCCTGAAGCTATGAGCCAAGCTCTTTTCTAGACTCTCTGCCCTCCCAACCCCCACTGTATCTTTACTAAATGCAACTAGTAGCATCTATCTCTGGCTACTCGAAATGTTCTTTACCAGTACTGGAGATCCAATAGATATTTGTTCTATCAAGTAACCATAGGCAAATGTTTTATTAAGTATTTTGCTATTGCATACTATAATGGTTCACTATTTGTCCAGTCTCTCACAAGGGTTTTCTGATTATCTATTAACCAGTCTCAATGCTAATGTGAACCACTCTAAGGGTCTGTTAATTCAACATTCCTATTCTAGCTATCAATTAACTTATTACTGAGCTATTTTTACAGAAAAAAAAACTTCTTCAAATTCAGTGGCACACAAGATTAACTACTCTCAATTACAGTTTTATGTTTTTCTCCACACCTATTTATTCTCCCAGGTATTCAGATTGTGTGGGGCACTCTGCTCTACCTGTTTTATTTGGAGCTCAGGCTAGAGGAGCTGAGCTACATGGGGTGTGGTCCTAACGGAGGACATCAACAGTCCCCAGAGAGCTCAGGAAAAACACTCTATGCCTCTAAATGTCTACATTTGGAGGCTGAATGCATGTTCAGCCTCCAATGGACAAAACATTTGTCATATAGCCAAACCCCAGATCAATGAGTTATAGAAATGTACTCCACTTAGAATAGGTCAGAGGATGCAGTGACTACTTGCTGAGCAATAATACAAACAGTCACACTGCCTCACTTACTCTCATGTTCTCAGATCCTCACCCATTTGTTTCTCTCAGCTCTCACAGTGGGATAGCTATCTGGCATCTTATTCCAACTATATCCACATTCTCCCCTTTCAAGGAGACCACTGTCATTGCCATGGCAGGGTAAATGAATGAATGAGTGTTCCTGGCCAATACCCTGCCTCCAGATTATAGGATTGTCAGATGGGTACCCTCTGCATCTACCCGGCATTATTGTGTTTATTATTATGCAGTCATAAACCACACTCCAGAGAGCAAACATTAGGTTGTTTATCAAATCATGTTCACTGTAAAATTATAAAATAAGAAATAATTTATGAGGTTAAACAGAATTCTAAAAAAATATTTTTGAAGGGTTGCTTGTTAATCAGGTTGTACTTGCTCTGAGATATACCCATTGGCAATAGCAACTGACATTAAAATAACAGGTTGGGGCATAAACTTTATTAGCATTTTGAAATGAAAGTGAGAAACCTATGAGGAAAAGAAAAGGCAACGGCTCTAATAAATTTCTTTTATCTTGTGCAGATGGAGCTTGAAAGGAGAACCTTTGATCCACTTATCAGACAAATTAATCATAACATCCTCTGCAATGAACATATTTGGGGGACCATTATTGGTTTACAATAAAATATAGACAAGCAATTAAATGTCAGGATACTCCCTGTTGAGGCAATCTCCATCTAAAAAATTCAATCTCCATGGACAAAATTGCTGATATTTCTCAATAGATGTTTACTTGTCTGAAAAAGTCAGAATTGGAAACAGAAAGCTTATCAAAAATTCTCAACAAACAGCAAGATATCTTCATAACTCATATTTCTTTATCAAATTCATTGCACATAAAAATCATGAAGGTATATCTATTAGAACTCTAATCACATTCCTAAAAGACTTTCCCAAAATTTCTAAGTTTTTACCTCCATACACATTGCTTATGTAATGGAGCAGGGGGGACTTCAGACGTGAATGTAGACTATTACAAACGAGGGTAGTCAGTCTTCCACAATATAGTGAAGGGATAATTAATGTGTGTAAGGCTATGGATTTTAGTGTTTATTAACACAGAAAATTTCATGAGATAATTAATTTTAAACTGCATTTTAATGGAGGTGAGTGAAAAACTCAAGTGGGTATAAATATATTCATATGATTGTCAATGAAAAATTTTTCTCCATGCAAAAAAGTACAGAGGCCAAAAATATAATAAATTATTTAAAATCATATATTCAAATTCCATCTAATTAAATGACGTTAGCCTTAATTTATATTTTAAATTGTATTACAATCCAAACTATCTTATTATCTTCCTTTTCTTAGATAAGCCCCTTTAACATTTCATATAATAAGGGCTTGGTGATGATGAACTCCTTTAACTTGACCTTATCTGGGAAGTACTTTATCTGCCTTTCCATTCTAAATGAAAGCTTGGCTGGATGAAGTAATCTTGGATGTAAGTCTTTGTCTTTCATGACTTGGAATACTTCTTTCCAGCCCTTTCTTGCCTGCAAGGTTTCTTTTGAGAAATCAGCTGATAGTCTAATGGGCACTCCTTTGTAGGTAATTCTCACCTTTCTTCTTGCTTCTTTTAGGACTCTCTCTTTACATTTAATCTTGGGTAACTTAATGATGATGTGTCTTTGTGTGTTCCTCTTTGGAAGATCAAAAATATGAACAGTAAAATGACAACAAAGTCACAACTATCAACAAATGAAACCAAAAGAAAAGAAAAACGATGAAAACAAAAACTAAACAAACAACCAGAACGGGAACAGAATCAGAGAAATGGACATCACATGGAGGGATCACAGTGGGGAGGGGGGAGAGGAATAGGAGGGAAAAAGTGCAGGGAAGAAGAAGCATGGTTAGTAGGCATACGGTAGACAGGGAGAGATAAAAATGGTATGGGAAACAGAGAATTCAAAGAATTGATATGTACAACCCATGGATATGAACTAAGGGGGGAAATTTCTGGAGCGTTAGAGGGGCAGGGCAAAGGGGAAATAGAGGGGGGGAATTGGGAAAACTGTAATAGCATAATCAATTAAAAAATAAAATAATAAAATAAAATCCAAACTATCAGAAACTTGGAATCAGACAAGTTTTTGAAGAGGATGATCTAAAAATCTTAATAGACCCAATCAGCTGCCTGGCAATGAAAATCTAACTGGAAACACAAACTAGTGGGAAGGAAATTCACTTTTGAAGAGAGCGTGCTATATAACTGGTATATAGTAATTTCTGTGAATTATTATATTTAGTGCTCACAGCAGGGGAAGTAGGTTCAGTTATCCCTAATTTATCAATGAGAAAGCTGAGGCTCTGAATTTAATCACTTTCTTCTGTAAGTACACAGCAGAGATAGGATTGAAACCAAGAACTCAGTGACTCAAAAAGTTTTTTCAGCAACATATGTTCTCCCTGATGGTGTATTATGTCCTGCAGAAACCTCATAACAATAAGAACATAGGAAATGTTAACCATTAAATGACCTTCATTTTCTCTCTCTAGTGATTGAACAACTAATTAGAGATGTGTTGTAGATATTAGGGCATAATAACTTTTGGAGAGAAGGAAAAATGCAAACTAAACATAAAGACACATGTCAGTATGTGAAAATATTTTTGTGCATATTGTAGCTGAAATGATGTGTTTCAAATATAAGGTCCCCAGGTGTCAGATAGCTAGCTTAGCCTGAGAGATAACTAATGAATAGAGCTGGAGAAAAATTTTTAGAAGAAGGAATACTAAGAGTTTAGCATTCAGAAATAATAATTTTAAAAAGTAGAAAAGGAAAGATTATCATTTAGTCAATTGTAAGTTCTACAAAGATAAGCATTATTTACTAGACTGCTTTAAATTTTAATATCTGCTTGATATTTTAAGGTGCCAAGTAAATTGCAATTGTTGCCACCAAGCCCTAGGGATTGTGGGTGTGCAGTGAGAAAGTATCAGGGTAGATGTTTCTTTTTTTCTGCTCTGCACCCAGATTGATGGCAGAATCAGACAATTATCTCACTTTCTCTCATGGTGAAGAGCCTGCTCACTGCTGGCAGGCCTTTGGGAGGCGCACCTCTATGCAGTGGTAGGCAGTTCCACCAACCATCCTACACAGGCCTTAAAAGCCTGAGTGGGCAGCCTGATAAAACCACTAGCTCTGAAACCTTAGGGTCAGAAAGACACACTCAAGTCTTGATACCACTGTGTTCATAAATATTCTTGTCTTTCCATGTTTCAAAAAAAAAAATCCCCTCATTTTTCTACTACCACAGTCTCCTCTTTTGCATTAATAGGTTTCTGAATACATTCATTTCTTCTACATATTCACATATCTACTCTGTGGTAATGAATCCCAACATTAAATCTCTTAAGTATGAAGAAAATTTCTCTGTATGCATACTGGATACTCTTGTCTCAAATTTAGCATGTGTAAAATATGGTTCAGAATTTAAAATTTACAGCATACTAGCTATATTAAATCAAACTACCTAACTTCCCTGTGCCTCAATTTCCATATTTCTAAAACTAGAATAAAAAAAAAACATTCTTTATGGGGTTGTTCTAGAAGCAAATGGGTTGTTACATATCATTGATATGCTTAAAATAGTGACTGGCATGTGATAAATATTCAACAAATTTATAATTACTATCTCTATTAATGTTCTAGTCTTTCTCTATTCACCTTGTTAGTTGGGGTAAGCTGACTAAGCAGTCATAAAACTAAACTATAATCATAGTCAGTATACACATAAAAAGTTCATATCTTACTTAACATGTGATGAGGATCAGGTGACATTGTTGGGTTGCTTATATCTGTCAAGTGACTTAAGGACCTCTAGACCCTAAGTGGTTCAGCCATCTCAACTCTAGATTTCCACTAGCATCAAGGTCAGGGAAGATAGATCCAGAGTGTTGCCACCTCAAGTTATTTTTGATCCCAGGAGGGACATATATTGTTTCTGCTCATAGCTCACTGACAAGAAGTAGTTATATGATCTTACCTTACAACAAGAGACATGGGTAAAATGGGAACATACATAGATAAATATTTGGTGATCATTAAATATCTTTGTCCCAGCTAAGGCATCACCATTCACTCAGAGAACCAAGATGGATATCTTGAAGTTATTGCTTCCTTCTCCCCCTTCCTCTTCACCTATATATTTGCTTCAACTAAGTCCTCTTATATCCCTTCCTTTAATGTCTCTAGAATGAGCTTCCTCATTTCCACTACTACTTCTGCTCCAGGGGAAATAGATTCTGGCATTCATTTTTTTTATCTATCTGATGCCAGTGATCTTCCTATAATCTATCTTCCTCAGTACTTCCAATGTTATTATTATTAAACTATGACTACAAAATTTCTTTGTACAAAAGAGTTCTGTGTTCTTACATTTCCTTTGTTTGGAGCATCTCCTTATGCACATCGGTGGCTTAGCAAAGAAGCAAAGAAAATGCCGTGGTATTGTACCAGCAATTAAAATGCTCTGGCCTGGAAGTGGTACCTCTTGATTTCCATTTATAGCCCATTAGCCAAAACTGGCTTAAAAGGCCTTTAGCAACCTAAAAACCCTAAGTCTTCTGGCCTACTTTCAATTCACTTTTATTATGATCTTTGCATCCCATTTTTCTTACTTATTTCAAAAAATATTTATTGTGTATATTTATATATGGATAATTATATTTTCATGCTTTATTCATGTTCTTGTCTCCTCAAATGATCTATTTCTATCTCATTTAATATGAGAATAGTATTTCTTTAAAGAATACCCAAATATCCATTGTATAGACACCCAAAGCTAAATTAATCCCATAACATGCTGGTACACCTCTTGGAACAGTGTCACTACCTGAATTACTATAGCTATTGATTAATCTATCCTACATTAAAGTGTTAGCCCTTTAATGGTGAAAAACTGATATAATCCATCTTTCTATCACCAGACTTTAGCACAAATTATGTGCTTAAAGTTGTGAATTAAACTAAAAGTTTGACAACAATTCTATAGAATAAATGCTTGAGGGAACACTTCAAAATTGAAGTACTAATTTGAAAGCTTTTCTGTAATTAGGCTTTTACTCCATAAATCACTACCTTATAAGTAAACTGTGGTAGATGCATTGGCTCAGGCTGTTCAATATCCATCTCAACTTCTTTCTCACATGCTCTCTGATAATGCAGATGCTGGATTACTAAAACAAAACAAGTATCTGGGATTCCTGTTGTGATTTAGAGTCCTCAAATCAAACACACTTGAATAAGTCTTGAATTTGAAACTAAGTGGAGAGAGGAACAGGGTACAAGGCATTAATTTGTCTGTGCAAGTTGTGTATGTGTGTTTGTGTGTGTGCAGTGTCTCACTGGCTTTGTGGCGATGAAGCAAACAGCTGTAACGGCAAATTCTGAATTTAGCAGCAAGTTTTATGATCATGTCAGAAAAAGCAGTTTTCTTGAAAACCCAATTCTATTGTTGGCTTGGAAGTTATTCTTGAGATCTCAGCCTAAAGTCTATTTCTATTACTGCCAACAATTTGCTAAGAAATACATTCATTGAAATATATTTTTTCTGCATATACTAACTTAAATGGGCCCTGTCTCAGCTAATAAACCCTAAATGATGCAACAATCTGTAACTAGTAATAAGTCCCAAAGAAATGGGCATGTGCTATTGAATAACTGACCCAGTTGTGTTTGAAGACAATGAGGATCCCTCTAACATGAGAGTACAGAGCATGTTATTCCATTGTATGCTATATCAAAGAAACAAACTAAATGATTCTCTCTCTTCTGGGAGGAAGTGTTTATTGAAGGAAAGTATTGTGTGGTGAGCTGATTAGCTGCTACAATATAGCTTTATAACAAAAATCAAGAATACATGAACCCTGGAGTGAGTGAACTGCTTCAGCTACATGAGAGAGTATTTAAAAAAGCAAAAGGACAAGCCCAAACTTCAAATCCTACTCCAGGTGCTACCCCAGATCCAGAGAATTTGTATGAATTCCCTAAAAGAATTGTATTATAATCTTTTCAGCAGTGAAATCACAGGCCTAACACCTGTGATAATCAGCATATTATTCAGAATGGGTTAAGCTGTGCTATTTAAGAAACAATCCCTTAAATCTAGGAAGCTCAAAATAAAGTTACTTTAAACTCCATGTCCAAGGCTGGTGAGTGGGAGGCTCCCTGCATAGTCTCTAAGGGACTGAGACTGTTGGTGCAGCTATCTTCCTGAACATCGTGACTACGCTGGTTGTAAAGGAAAAGTCTAAATGTCTTGTACTAGCAACTGAATGTTTTTCCTGAAATTATATTCACATTTCTACTCACAACTGACTGGGCATAAACAATAATATGGTTCTACTCAATCCCAAGGGGGTCGGTAAGTGCAAGCCTACCAATGTCTAGAGAAGTACAACTGGAAATATTTGGTGACCATTGCTCATAATTATCATAATTGAGCAGATACTCTAATACTATTAATTGTTACATTAAAAATTAGAATAGACTATTGTCTGATGGGAAAATTAACACATCTATTGTGGAATTTATGAGATCTCAAAAATTTGAATGGGGACATTTTTATAGATTTTGTTGACTCTGAAGTCTTTCGATGTCTAATGAACTTTCCTTGCCCATAGAAATTGTTTTCATGTCCCTGAATAACAAGGCTAATACTGATTTGCCCAAGGACTAGAAATAATGTCATGATCAGTGGTTGTTTGAGGAAATACCCATTCTCCTGTCTTGCCCTTACTATCATCTGCACTGTAGGTACATCTGTAGAGAGAGATTTTAGGAAGACCAGGGTTTAAAGCTTATTCACCATAATCAATTAAAGATTTGCTAATATATATTAACATAGAAATGAGAAAAGCATGTGAGAATTAATTACAAATATGCTAGATTAAGGTAGGAAGATCACAAATTTAGTTATAAGTATGTTCAGTGTTATTAGCTAATAGAAGAACGGAGTACCCACCCATATGTAAGTGCACCAAGGGTTAGATATTTGAGCCTACCTGAACTGGTAAAGAATACTGAAGAGTAAAAGTAGTTAGTTTACTGTGAACAAAGAAAGTACAAAATGAATGATGAAAGAAACAAGTTGAAAATTCAATTATTACCTTTTGCAAATACAGAGACTAAGGAAACTACCCATATTTTCTCCTTTCATGCCTTCATGCCTTTAAGCAAACTTCTTTTGTTTCTCTCCTTCTTTGTCCAACTATTATGATAGAATTTTAATTGAACTAGAGGAGAAATGAATATCATGCAGAACATACCTTTGCAGTGCAATTTGGATACTATTTAATTTGTACGAAGAATGTTTACATTTATTAGAACAGTACCTATTGTTACCAACTACTGAGGTCTAGAAATTTAAGGATAGAAGTAGGTTATTAAGTAGCAGGTGTTGAGCTATAGTAGATAAACATTATTTATTTGATAATAACCCATTCTGTGTTCTATTAAAAATCATACAGAAGGGGCTCAAAGCTATTTTTTTATAATTTTCCTTGAACCTAGAATTTCAAATATGATCTAAGCACCACAAATTAGTTAGAATTGAGCACAACTTGCATTTAGATCTAAATTATGTGACAAATGGGCAGGGCTTGAGGCATCCACTTTGTATGTGAGGATCACAGCACAGTTAGTGAGAGGCTGTAGCAGTGACTTCCTGATACTAAATGTACCTTTCTCAACAACCATAGAAGAAATTGGGGCTTTCCTGAGAGCCCATTCTGGAGCACATTTTTAGTATTAGCTCCTAAGAGATCAGGCTAGAGACTTATCTTTTCAGTCCTCCCAAACTTTAGTGAGCATTTAATGCTTAACAACAATTCCCTTTCTGTGAATATGAAATACAGTGGATTTTGTTCAACTGAACTCTGACACATATATTAACTGAATGTTTAATACCAATTGCACAATTCCCAACCCCAAGCAAAATGTATGGAATTAATGATGTTGTTAATGAAGATATGTTTTAAAAGAACCATGATATAAGCTGATAATACACCTAAACATTTCTGACATTGTCTCTTCTATGACTAACTGAAAACCTACCGTGAATAAATAATGCCATCCATGGACTGAGAGCTACATTTCTTGAGCCCTGCCTCTCTGCCAAGCATGAAACTGAACATGTCAATCATTTCAGATAGAAATATTGCTCCTATTACATAGATCAGACATTTGAAAGGCAAGGAGCTTAAACAGAGTTTGAAATTTCCACAGCAAGAAAGGAAGACTTATTACTGCATAGGTCTATCTGACTTGAAGTGCATGGACTTCCCTTGGATCACACATATTTTTTTTTTCTATGCCCACTCTGTGCCATTACCATGTTCACACCTGTAGATTATACATTATGAAGTATTATCTTTCACAACAGCATAAATGGACAGTCAGAGGAAGACAGATACCATATTATCTCACTTAGAGGTAGAATCTAATGAACAAAATAAACCGATGAACAAAATACAAACAGGCATCAATGCCTGGAACAGATAGACTGCTGTCAGAGGGGAGGGGTGAGAGGGGACTGAATTAAATAAGATGAAGGGATTAGCCAAAGAACATGTTTGTATAGCCAATGGACACAGACAATAATGTGGTGATAACCTGAGGGAAGGAGGGCGTGGGCGGGGAGGAGGTGGTCAAAAGGGGAAATATGGGGACAGCTGCAACAGTGTAAAAAATAAAAATAAAATAAGTAAAGACCTCTCCACCAAAAACACAGACCTAGCAGTCTGGCTTTTACTTTCAGTTTCTGCCATCCGATGCTGTTATTATATCCATCTCCATTTTAAAATACCTCAAGAAAAACAGACAAATACATATAAAGATTTGATTGTTCTACCTGACAATGTTTACAAAGTGTAAAGTGCTGTCCGTTACTTTAGGAAGTTTCTATAAATTTATTCTGACAACATTGGTGGAATTTCAATGCTTTGCATGGCAGAATATGGACATAATTCATTTTTGACCTCCTAAAGAGGTATTTTCCTTCCCTGCTATTGGGAATTGCCCTGCCTGGTTTCAGAAACTGTAACCCTGCCAAGGCTAAGGCTGAGGGAGTGACCTTTGGGCTGTAAGCCACTAAGGAGACAAAGCTTATCTCCTTGGCAGGAGCGCCACTTCTGCTCCTTTTACTTTTTCCATAACTGGCCCCCAATGCTTGGTCTGTTAGCCAATGATGGGTAAGATTCCCCAAAGGGGGGAAAAACCTAAGCCAAGCACTATCACATGGGAGGCCCCCAGGGAAGGACTTGGGGGCTACAGTGAAAGGGGGTGATAGACCCTCACCCCTTGGCTTTGATATAGCCTAAGTCCTCATTCTGTCTGCAAGAAGTCTCCTAATCTCTTGGCTGCCTTACTTCCCCTGCCTGACTTAAGCCTGAAACAATGGCAGAGGATGGTGAAGCCCTGTGCTGGCAAGGGCTGGTTCCCTGGGTGATCAGGCCTAAGAAAGAATACGTAAAATCCTGTGAAACCTGCTTTGTTTAGAATGCTCTCAATTGACTGATAAAGGTCCAAGCAAGAAGTAAGTTTGTTCCTCAAAGTTTTATAGCTCTTTAGCTGTCTGACCCTGACTCAGAATAGACCCTCAGAGTTCTTTGTTATCTATTGTTTGATCCTTACTGCCTGACAAAAATTAATGAATTTTATCTGTATTCCTGTGCAAAGGAACCCAATAAAAGCCCCTTGAGTAAAAGGTTCTTGGCCCTTCTCCTTTGAGAGATCTGCCACCTTTCCTCCCCAAGCAGATCTTGTCTTGGTAGACTTATTCTCATCTGTGGCTTCTGGAGTGAGGGTGGTCCTGGGGGTGGAGCCCCCCCACACCCTCCCTTTTCTTTCCTTCCTTCCTTCCTTCCTTCCTTCCTTCCTTCCTTGCTCTCTCTCTTTCTTTCTCTCTCTTTCTCTTCCTTCCTTCCTTCCTTCCTTCCTTCCTTCCTTTCTCTCTCTCTCTCTCTCTCTCTCTCTCTCTCTCTCTCTCTTCTTTTTTTTTCTTTTCTGTCTGGTTTGTAATAAAATAAAAAGTGAACTCTGCCTCAGTTTTTTCACAAGCAAGAGATGCTTTTATTCTGCTTGTTAAAGTTCATCTTTCATTGCTATTCATTTTGGATGCTTTCAGTCTGTCCATAGCTTCCTCTTTTTCCCTTTTCACATCTTTGTGTCAAAGTGACAAAGTGACATTATTTTTACTGGATGTAGCTTTAGTTTGTCTGCTTCTGAGATTGTAGCTAAGGATTTTCATCATTCCTGTATATCTCATCCAATTATTTTCTGCCCATCAAAACAATATCCATGCTACAGAAAAGCAACATGATTCCTGAACCTGAAATCTTAAAGGAGTTATTATTTGGCCTTTAGCTGATAACTAAGCATACACAATGTCTTTTAGCATGTCCTCAGTTCAAAATTATATAGTCTTTTTATTGTCAAATAATCTTTCATACTAGTTCAGAGTTAGTATTTTATTTATTCTTTTAGGATATCTTTAAGGAATTAAGTGGCCAAACCAAGCTTTGAAAAATATAATGTATAGTAAGAACACTCAAAGATGATTTTAGGGACACACCTGTAATTATTACTATTCAGTTTTAAAAATCAGTATTTACTTATGATCACTTTGAAGTTTCTCTCTAACTCTGATTGTTGAGAGTCATGTAGTACATGATCTAGTAAGCAAACAGATTTAAAAAATGCCAACAAAATAATTTAACCTGTAGTCCTAATTCAACTAAATTTAAGAATAAATAACTATAAAAGAGCAGAAACTACTTCAACTCATTTCTGCTACTCTGGGAATAATTCTTCATGAGAATCTCATTTGAGATTTTTCTCTTAAACACTAGCATGAATAATGCACACATTGCATCACTCAACACATCATCTTTAATTCAGGAGCATGATGTGATCTATACTTCTTTATTGGGGACAATTAATATATAATACTGTATTATAGTATAACATAATTTTAGAGAAGGAAAAGATAGTAGAGGACATCTAATTCATAAGGTAATCAAAACTGAGTTTCTTTTTTTTCTGTTCCAAATATCCCTTTTGAATATGAAATTCAGTTTAATAAAAGAACTAAAAAGTAAGTAAAGGAAATGTCAAGGAACATAAGAAACAAATACATAAAATAAGGTATCTGAATTAGAAAAGGCAGGACTATTGAGGACCTTTCCAGTATCAAGGTTCAGATCATCCTACTTCATAAAAGACCAGAATGATAAGTGTGGTTAGTGGAAGAAGGACGTCATGGATATCACCTGTGGTGTCGTGACCAATTACTAAATGAGGACTGTAGTAGCTTTGCCTACTTCCTCTTTATTTATTGTGTACATATTTATTTGCATATTTAACTATTTTATTCTCCTCTCTCCTTCTCATTATTTTTCTATATAAGTTGCTGTAGGTTAACTTTATAATTATGTCTCTGGGTAGCAGAATATTCAGTGAGACTGTGACTGAAGATGAAGAGTAATTAATAAAGCCCATGATGAATGTAATGATTGTTTAACATTAAGTTTCAAGTGATACGACCATCAACATTTAGTGAGCACCTATCATTCTTTACTAGACCCTGTGGGGGAAAATGCAAAGGGAATAGTATAGAGGTCTTGTTCTACAGATGTTACTTCTTGAAAAATATTGGATTCATAACCAGATCTTTTTATGTTATTCTCTTGCTAAATTCAATAAGTTGTAATAAAATTATTTGAAAGGCATTTTAATATGAAGTTATAATATTTATCATTTATCAGGTTTCAAAGGCTGTCTGTAATGTATGAAAATTCTTAAGTATAAGGTTATGTTTCAAAGTATACTTCATGCAAATGACTGTCTTGCTTTTATATCCTTTTCAATAACCTTGAAAAGGGGTGTTTTCAAATAGAACAACCACTTAAAAAGCGGTTTTTCTATATTACCTGTCAGTCATAAATTCATATCCCTTTCTTATGTGTTACAAATGTAAAATAGTATTGAATGAATAGAAAGTACTTAGAATTCATTCACAATTTTTTAAAATACAAGATTAATTTTTAAAACGATTTATTATCAATAAAGTGGATATCTGTACTTTGGAAACATGTACATCATTATATCAAAGTCAGCCTCATGGTCTGAAAACAGTGGCATGACAAAAAGAATTATGTTTATTTAAGTATAGACACACATGTGCATCTAAATTTATGTATATATACACATACATAAACGAGTATGTGTATTTATACCCCATAGGAGTCTGATTTTTTGCTATTATACTACTTATCACATGACAGCCTCATGTTAATTTGTTTGTGTTTTCCTCTAACATAGCATCTTTGGAATAAGGACTGTCCTGTTTTGTTGACTATTAGATCAACTATTCTCTGCTTGGTGACTATCACCAAACAGGCGACTATCAACAAACAGTGTTTGTTGATAAATTTTCATATTATAATGTATATTTATGAATTATTATATGGCAAAAATTTAATTGCTGCTGTCAGTTAAAATGTTTTAATTCTATATTAAAAATTTAATTTAATTTTATAATTTTATAGTTATGTTTTAAGGTTAAAATACACACTTAACAAAATAAGTATATGAAACTGCTATTGATACAACATAAAAATATGTGAGCAAGACTATACAGATAGTAAAATTGCGATGCAATAAAACAAAAATAGTAAAAGAATAAATTAAAATATAAACAATGAGATAAAGTGAAAGAATCAGCTCTATGTTCAGAATGACTGTTTGTTCTACATGCAAATGACAGACGTAGGTACAAATGCCATGACTGTAAATATACTAAAAGAGGATTGGGGGCAAAGGATGCTTAAGGAAGAGGAGTCATTACAGTATGAAGAAAACTACAACTTAAAAGAAACATTTTGAACTTCAAAGCTAAGTAAACTTTTAACCAAAGAATAAGGTTGACATTAATCTCTCTATAAATAATGAGTAAACAATCTTAGCTGGAGTTTGAAAGGTAGCATTTTGAAAGAAAAGTAATGATAGTTCTAATAATGAAATCATGAGGACCAGCCATGTGTCTGAGGATACATAGATGCTGACATCAATTCAAGGTGAGCAAGGACATAAGCTTATCAGAGTCTTGAGAGATGGCTCTCCCAGATAAAACAATGTTCCCCATTCCTATTTCTGCTTAACTCCGAGTATGGGCTTGCTCTAAACTATCCAATTTACGAAGTGGCAACCTCTCTAGCAAAGATAGTTTCTCCCTTTGTATAGAACACCCTCAGGAGGAATCCCTCCTCCATGTTTAAGAAATTAATGATTTATCAATTTCAATAATCTCCATTAAGTCAGTTCTATTTTCTCTCATTTGTGCTCCTCACATAATTCATAAAATAATCTCACCAGAAATCTGTGCACTCATTTATTTATTTTCATTCTATAAATATGTACGAGGTATGTGCTCTGTGTCAGATTACCAGGCTAACCATTGACTTCCTTGGAAGACCCTTTCAGAGTTTCTTAGGCTTATATAGATTAAATGAGTTTACATTGTTGTGGGTTTTCATTCTTTTGAGATAAAATAGTTCCTTTTAAGATTTCTATAGTATTTTAGAGGTACAAGCATCATTGTACAGTTTGGTATTCTTAAACAAATGGATAGGTAGTTAAGCAGATAAAATGACTAATTTTCATGGGGGAATTCCAAAGCTTCAGCTGAATTCTCTATTTTTCCCTATTAAGTTGTTCTTCCTAATGTTTTATCTGCTTTACATAACCCTCACATGTTAGCACATGTACTTCATTTTTTAGCGAAACCATGGGTCTTCTTTGTCTACTCCATCTCCCAGCCCTCGTCTACTGGCAACAGTGGGCTGCCAATACTCATTTTTTCTCTCAATACTTACTCTTCAGCCTGATTGTCTTGTTTGTAGAGTATCCTCTTAATTTTGCTCCAGACAGTTTACCCCAGCCAGAGTACATGGCACAGACTAGGTGTTCATTAACTCATTCTCACTCTGTTTTTTGCCTTTTGTACTTTCCAACAATGCTATAGTAACAACTTTATCCAAGGACTTCCCAGCAAATTGTTTAGGAGAGTGAAGTCAGACCACCTGGGTTCAAAGCCATAGTTACTATAGGCAATCCCTTTAGCCACTATGTGTCAAGGAGCAGTAACAAAACTTACCTAGGACAATTTGGAGGGTCAAAACTGTTGGAGGGTCAAATGTGTTAATGCATATGAAATATTCTCCTCAGAATCTGACTTGTTTTAAATGAGCTGAAGCCAACATCCTTATGACACTCTCTGCAATGTCCTCCTTGCTCTCTCAATCTGGAAAGTGCTCATTTATCCTCAGCCTGAGCTTAGCTGCATCCTCATGAGGGAAGAGCACCATTGTACGCATGTGAGCGCACCACTTTTCTCACATTATTGAAATCGTGTGTTCAGACATATTTTTCCCTCTAGACTGTGAACTTTTCTGAGATGAACAATCTTGTCAGAGTCATTTTTGTGTTTCTAAGACCTAATGAGGAATCTGGCATTTTAAAGGACAGAATGGATATCAGATAAGATGATTTTATAATAGGATAATACTAGTACATGGCAGGAAAATTCTTAGTTCTCTCTAAATAAAATAGTAAACTGAAAATGACAAAGGTGGCATTTTGAAAGAAAAACAACTTGCATCTTTAATACCTCTTTAAAGTCACTGAGTCCCAGATGTCACTGGGAACAGTGAAATTTCATTTCTAAACCGTGAAAAATACTCTAGTTACTCTGTAAGGTCCATCCTACCTCAAAGGTACTTCCCTTTGTTGGAAGCCTTTTGTGTATTTCTTCACTGAATGGCTTTCATCTCCCTGCACATAGCTCTTGGCTTGCACTGAAGCTGACTGCATCAACATACCAAGCTTTCCTTTCAATTCAGTGAATAATCAGTACCTGGCTTATCAAAAGGGGTTGAACTACCCATACAGGGGTTGCTTCTGCCAGGCCTTGCCTCTCAGCTTCACCTGACTCACACTGAAAAAATCACAAACACACACACAAGCAGAAAAGAAGTGACCCCATTTCCCTCTATATTTCCACAGGTTTGGTGTCCAAGGAAGAGAAAATGTTATCTGATATTCAGAAAACGTGAACTATCATTTCTTCTCCCTGCAACTCTTATCTTTGCCTCTAGCTCCTCCTGTGTCTGCTTAATGATTCCATTTTCTGCACCCTGTGCTTTTCATGTGTAATTGGCTGTTTAGTACACTGGGGACTGGAAAACAGTGGTTGTCACAAATAGACTGAAATATAATTCATCTATTGTGGGGGAATGTGGGAAAATAATAATATTAAATTAATAATCAATTATATGCCACATTGTCATGTATATTGTTTTAGTAATTTTACTACAACTCTTTAAAGTTATTTTTGTCTGATAAAATCGAAGACTCAGAAATTAAAAATACAATTCACAAGGCATATAGCTAGATTTGGGTAAAGGCAGGATGTATGCCCTGGCCAGTGTGATTTCGGTGTTCACCCATTTTCCGCCTATATTTTACTCTTTACGACATCAGGGCTTCAGCCAGAAGAAGCCAACTCTTTGTGACATTATAAGAAACTCTAATCGAAAGAATCTCAGAGTTCAGTTATGCTCTCTAGAAGAGCTATATTTTGAGTATTTTAACCTCTCAATCTAATAAGTAAGAAGTGTTTGAGAGTGATCCATTATGGAACTTTATAGAGTGTATTTTTTTGCTTCTATAGGCTGTATACCTTTGTGCTAATAAAATAATTTTGAATGCTTTGAACAATGTTTTTTCTGGAATATCCAGCACGGGCTTAAGCTTTTAGAAGTGCACCTACCATGAATGGTAACTTGGTTCTTTACGTCTCGTCAACTGTATCTACCAACTGCTACCCCAAACCAATAACCACTGCCGGCCACACCTATTGTATTTTCTCACCTAGTTTATACCACATAATCCTCCCAACTTCCTTACTTGCATATCCTTTTTTAGTAGGCTTTACATCTTCTCTAATAAACTCAATATTTGTTATCTCAAGTTGTTTTAAGATGTGTTGATTAGGACCAATAATTTAATAATAGTCTGACTTGGAATATGAAAAGAGACTTTCCCAATTTTTCTGTCTAATAACTGATGAACATTCCAAGTGAATGTCACCATTTTATTTTCATGTGGAAATCAAGTGTTCTGTGCACCTTAGAAAGGGGGAAGAATGAGAGCCAGGAGGAAGTGCTCATCACCATAACTCGTAACAGTCAGTTGGAGTCTATGCAGGAATGTGCCTCCAGTGGAACCAGGGAGCGATTACATGCCTTCGACTGGGGGATGAACTAGCTAGTTGAAGAATACATGGATTTCTGTCCCTTAATTTTTGTTTCAATGTAACAAATGCATTCCATCTCTGGTGGGCTGTGATTAGAAGAGGTCTTTTTTTTTCTATTTTTCCTGTCTACCCATCATTCTTAAATGTTTAATTGTTACTTATTACTAACAGTACTAATTTTAACATCTTATTGAAATTTATTTTTAGTCCTGACCAGAGTTGCTGATTGCATTGGGCATCTTCAGGCAAGGTGAAAGGTCACTGGCTTGATTCCTGGTCGGGGAACATTCCTGGGTTGCAGGCCAGGTTGCTGGTTGAGGGCATGTGAGAGGCCACCAATCTATGTTTCTCTCAAACATTTGTCTCCCTCTCTTTCTCTCCCCCTTGCCCTATCTCTACAAATAAATAAATACAATCTTTAAAAACAATAAATAAATCTATTTTTAGAATTTAAGGAAATTTTATTGATTTTGAAACTATAATTTTACTCATTCCAATAGAGTATATGTTTATGAGAATATTTCTAAAAAAATAGAATTGTTGATTAAAAAATGAATGTCTTCTGACAATCTCTCTGAAACAGTTTCCCAGATGTAACATCAACCATTGTTTAAACTCCTTCCAGATATGTTTCTATTAATAATCAAACACACACATATGTATATGTATATAGATATAGATATATATTTGTATTTATGTGTATGCTGTTTGTCCAGAAAAAGTCCAGCCATTATTAATATTATGAGAAGGATTTGCACAAAGTCAATGTAACCTGGTAGACAAGGTGGGGGACTGGACTGCACATGCATGAACAATGACGACTTCACTGTACTGGTCAGTGAGGGCAGTAGACACTGTTGAGTGAGCATGTGTACGGTGTGGCTGTCACACTAAAAATGACTGAGCAAGTAGAGCAATGAATGCGTATCAAATTTTGCATGAAGCTTGAACATTCCCCCATGGAAACTATTCAGACAATTCAGAAGGCCATAGCTATGGTAAACTAGTGATTGACAGCTTCATCATGACAACACACCCACCTGTTCATCACATCTCCTGCAGAGATTTTTGGTGAAACATCAAATCACCCAGGTGACTCAGCCCTGCTACAGCCCAGATTTGGTGCTGAAGTTTATGAAATTTCTTTAGATTATATATAGTTTCTGATGTAACAAGGGATTGGCCTATGGAATCTGGTCATAAACCCATGCTATTTTCTATATTAACTAAATTCCATTATGGAGTGCTATACTTTACTTTAAATACAGCCAAAGAATTAGTGCTCTGCTACCCAACATTTTCACTTAAAATACAATAATAAACAGATAATTTATATTGACCAATTAAATGTTCTAAGTGTTCTGAATGCAATATAGTTTAAAAAATCAATTTCAAAAGTGAAGACAATAAGATGTAGTTTATATAGATTAAGTACATTTTTCACCACTACTCAATAAATAAGAGGCAGAGCCTGCAAAAAAACTCAGTTCTGCCAACGTGAAACTACATGCACTTAAGCTCTTTAATTTACTTCTATCAAATGTTGGGCATACTCTCTGCTAGAACAAGTGAGTCTACTTAATTCTGTTTTTGTATGTATAGCTATATTATGATTTATTAAAACCACTCCCATATTAATGAATATTCAAAATGTTTTTTATTAACAAGTTATAATATTAAGTTATATGTATATTTCTTTCAGTTTTTATGATTATTATTTTGGCAAGGATACTTTCTTAGAAATAAAACAACTGAATTAAAAATAGAGTTTTAAATAATTTTCTTATAAATATTTGTACCATTTCCCCATGAAGCAATAGTGTGTGGATGTTTTAGCATATATTAATACATTCATAGCATTTCTCCATGTTTTTGGGTTGGGACCCTCAGATGTAGAATCTGAAACTGGTCATGTGATGCCAGGACACAAATGGCATACTTGTGGGTGAGTGGTATACGAGGCCTTCTTTGGTTGAAGTTTTTCTCTGAAGAATGGGGCAGTTCGGAGCCTTACCACTCAGCCTCTGAGCAGGTGATGTATGAGGCTGTGAACACTGATTGGTAATGAGAATCGAGGGCACCAACATACTCTGCTGTACTTCACATTGCACAGGCCCACTTATGTTTAATACTAAATTAATGTAACCACTCACAGCTTTTGGGGGACTTTCACTGATAACATTTTCTGAGAAAATTTCCAAGGGGAATACTGGGACAAAACACATCACCTCCACGGCCATAAGAAGCAGCACCGGGGTGGTGGGAAAACACAGAAGCTGTCACTTAGGACATGGATATCAGCCTCAGGTGGCGGGGGTGGCATTATACCATGGGCGCTAGCACTGCAGTCACCAGGACACCATTATTGGTCTGGCATAACTCCCGAATTCATGAGTCCTGTCCACAGTGGAAGGAGTGTAGTGTCATCAATTTGCCACCGAGTGAATGGTTGGTCAATTTGATTGGTTGGTTGACATTTCTTCCTGTGCTACTCCAATTTATTTTCCTCACAGGAACCAGAAAGTAAATACATTGAAATAGAAATTGAAACCGAAAGGTTCTCATTACTCTTAGACTGAAGTTAAAACCATGACCTCTCCATGCTGCTCATGTTTTCCTCATTCAACTTCAGCTCCTGTCTGTAGAAAACAACTTGTGAGTCCCTGCGTTTACTATTCTCTAGTCTCAGTGTTTTCAGGCTATTTTACACATATTGTCCATTAGAGCAGAGAAGTTTTTTAGGAAGTCTGTTATCACAAAGGTAGCTATAGAATCAGGAAGACCTGAGATTAAGAATAGCCTACACCTTTTATTACCTATGTTACATTTCATAAGACATTAATTCTATCAAACTTCTGATTCCTATCAGTACAATGAAGATAGTAGTGGTCATCATATTTTATGAAATAATATAATCATAATATTTTAATAAGATCATATTAACTATAAAATGTAAATGAAATACTAACATTTTCTATAGTGAATGATGTATTATGATGATATATGATGTTCTGGAACATTTACTATGTGACAGTCATACTCATTCTAAAATTCTACATGTGTTATCTTAATTCCCAAAATAGGGTGTTACAGGGTAGTAAAAGTGCAACAAATATTAATAATTGTTACTATTATGTACTCCTTCTACACACACACTCAAATTATGTGATTAGTTTCCATTAAATTTCATTTTGTTATTACCTTTTACTGGTAACCTCTTCTAACTTCTAGAAACAGTTTGATTCTTCTATATGTGTCTGTAGTTCTCCATTCTTATCAATAGCATAGCTCTTTTTTTTCATACCATATTATTTGCCTGATTTTTTCTCTTCTCCTAAATAGAATGTGTGCTGCTTGAGGACAGGTGCCAGGACATACCCATCCTTGTATGTCTAGTGTCTGGCATAGCTCCTCACATATATTAGGAGATTATTGAATATATTTAAGTAAATGAAAGAATGAACCTGTAGTCACTAAGAAATAAGTGGTAGGGAGGCTCTAGACCCTTAGCTAAATGCAGTCAAAGCAGTAGTTGGTTTAATTGTCTCACTACTCACTGTACAGTTGTTCGGAAGTGTACACTTACAGCAGAGAGAGAGAGCAGAGTTTTGCATATAATGTGACTTAATAGAGAAGTTATTGATGGCAAATATGAGACACCCTGATGAGATTGCCCAAAATACTTGCATGGACATATTTGATAATAATCTGTTCAGATTTTCAGAACTTTTTGGAGAAAAGAGGAGAAAGAGGAGTTCCCAAAATTCTATTCACTGTCATTAATGTAACTCTATTAAAGCACCACAAATTCTACTAATAGGAGCCAATACTCTTGTTTGCTTATGTAGATTAAGTATTTAAGGTAAATGGAAGCAAATAGTGTTTGCTTAGGAGTTCTTAGGATAAAGCCTTGCTTATATCTAAGACTCCTGGGAAAGCTTTCCTTTTAGTAAGTTCCACAAAATCAATTCCAAAAAGAAGAAATATAAATATTCCTGATTTCAAGATATTATTAGACAATACTGTGAAGCCTAACAGGAGTCAACTTGAGGCATTGGAAATGAGACAAGGAAAATAATATAGGATTTTAAATCATCATTATTCTATGGTCAAATGATTTGGAAAACACAAGCCAAAGAAGTGTCAGAGGGTCTTTTTCAGTGCACACGTAATCTGATAAAGGACAGACATCATGTGTCTATAGAAATTCATTATTAATAGGTGAACAGTTTAAGCTTATGATCTTATAACAAATTATTTTTATACATGTTTAAATTGCAATTAATTTTCTTGTGCAATCTGAAGATGACATTAATATTACAACAACATAATAAAAACAGGGTTCTTGAAATCATCTAAGTATCACATTGCTAAATATTACTGAGCATGTTATAAAAGCTCAGAAATAGGTATTTTTCACCATAAAATCAAATTTAGGGTACATTAAAATTCTACTGCGTACTTGATGTTACAATGCAATACCTAAGAGTCTACTTATGGGATATCCACTCTATTGGCTTTCATCAGAATATATGCAAGAGAGTAGAAATAACAACATTCTCTGGGGACTGTTTTCCTTCAGTTAGTATTAGATAAATCATTCCACTAGTGCAAGTTTAAAATACAAAAGCCTTTTCACATTAAATGCATATTGGAAAACAACAGAAATGAAATCATTTCACTTTTGTTTCCACCCTTGACTGTAGAAAAGAAAAATTTTAGTAACAGTGCAAATAATAGATAAGAAAGGGAAGACTGGTTAAAAATAATTTTAAGTCTTAGATGAAAGACAATGGGAGAGATCATTGGAAGGAAACATAAGAATAATACTCAGTTTTTGTATTGTGAGTCTAATTTCTGTGGCTATGTTATTATATAGCCCTCTCTAGAGTATGTCATATTTTGCATATGATATGTTAGCTTGTGAATCATACTTTGCAATAGACCTAAATGAGTTTTAAATTCTTGGGCTATCCTTTCTCACTGATCTAAAAAGCAAACACTAGAAGTGTGACAAAAATTATTACTTGATATGACTTCCACAGAGCATAAAATCTTTTTTTAAACAACTAAAATCTATTTAGAGTCAATGACCCTGTACTTTCACAGCAGGTGTTAAGATTTTTGGATTTTGGGGGTTTGGTCCCTATTTTCTCAACACATCAATAAAATTACTTACCTTATTACTATGGAAATTAATCATTAAGATTTCACTATAGTTCTTCAAATTAATGATTTATAGGTAGCCAGATTTTTGTAAAAAATAAATATTTTTGTGGGCTTCTCATAGCATTGAAATAAAAACTCTTCAAAGAGATAACAACATTTTCCCCAAGTGTTAAATCTATATCAACATATGCTTAACCAAAAATATTAACATATTTTTTCAAATAATATACAAGTTATAATTACAACTTTAACCTAAGATAATTTTAATACTAACTGTTGAATACTTTTGAAGTATATTGTTATCAACCAATTTTGAAATTACACAAGAAAAGATCTTATTTCAAACACAACCATTTTAATACTTCCAACATTTATTTGTAGATATTATAATACATATAGTTGCAATGCATATTTAATTTTGATTTATGTTATTTCAATTAACATATGCATTTATATTTTCATAAGTAAAATGTTATTATAATTATCATAATTATTATCATTTGTAATATTATATAGCATTTTACATGTGAAAATATAAATACATTTTCATATATAAATGGCAATCATGATTATCATGACTATTATAATGGTATTATAATGATCATAATTAATTGTTAGTAGTATCATTTGTTCAACTTAATTGACATAATGTATATCAGGATTTTAATACTGTTAGTCATTTAGCTTAGTAATTTTAATCACTATATACATATGTTTTGCTAATAGTTATTTTTGGAAATATAATTATTTTATTATTTTGAGAAAATTATTAAGTTTCTAGATCATTTTTATATATCATTCATTCACCTGTCTTTTCATACAGGGAAAGAATTCTTCCTGAGGGAAACTAGCAGTAAAGGAGACTCAATCAACATTTAGACTTAGGTTATACTTGGATTTTTTCAAAAGCATTGCGGTGTGTCCCTACTAGATTACACCGCTCCTGTAGAACGAGGAATCCTGCATGATGCTCCCTGACTCAGGTCGTTACAGAGTCTGTTAAATAGAATGGAGACTCCCGGACTCCACTCTAGGTCTCCTGGAAATGAATTTCTGGAGTCATAATCTAGAACAATCTGCATTATTACTAAGATTTTTAAGTAATTTTTCTAGCCACTAATAATTAGAAAACTACTGCTTTGTCATTGCTAAATTGATTAGGAAACTTTTGCCCTTATTAGGAGTCATCCATCTTTACATAATTTGTTTTAGTGTGCTTACCATATACACTTTTACAAAACATTTCTCTACCTTTTCTCTGAAAGCACAAACCCTGAAGTTTTTTCCTTTAATTTTTTATCTCATTTTATTCAATGATTGTCAATGATATTATCTGTCCAATTCTCCTCTGAGCTTCTTCCCATCAATGACAACTTGGTACAAATATCCTGACGTATCCCTGTCTCCTTGAATGGCTGGAATGTTGTATCTACAACAGTCTAAGTTGTCTCCAGTAACCATTTAAATTATTTTATTTTTCCCCGTATCAACCTCCTCATGTTGGCCAAGGGAGATTTTCTTTTACGCCAGATAAAATTCAAGGTTCATCTTTTGGAATATAGCTAGCTGAATCCCAAAAGGAAAGAATCTGATGTGCTCTTATAGTAATGGCATTATTAATCATTATTAGTGGGAAATAAGAGTATTATTACTATTTGAACATTTTAAAGTTATTGCTCCTAAATATATATGTATATTATATATATTATTTATATATACAAATATATATAAATATATATATTTAGACATTTTAAATATTATTTCTAGGATCAATATGACATACATATTGAACAGCTTTAATTTGTATACTTTTAGAATTCAATGATTTATGGTAAGCTTCATGCTATCAGTTTGCACTGATGCATGTTGTAACAAATAGCTTTATGAGAAGCCAAATTCTAGTTATTGTAGAGATGTAGTTTAGGATATGCTCTAGTAGTCTAGTATACTCTTCAGGAGAAACCTGGAAAATATCTTCTCCTTTCAGTCTAGTGCCAAGAAAATCCATCCTGATCCATGGTTTGATTTTGTATGTTAAGAACAACTTATTTTTCTCTTTTGTCCCCAAAGAAACTGGAGCCAGATATTTTGGCCACACCTCTCTAACTCATATACAAAACAAACAAACAAACAAACAAACAACCCACTTGACTGGTATCGCTGAATGAATTGAGCTCCGACCTGCAAACTGAAAGGTTGCTAGTTTGATTCCCCATCAGGGCGCATGCCTAGATTGCAAGCCAGGTCCCCATTTGGGTGTGTGGGAGAGGTAACTGATCATGTGTCTTTCGCACATCGATGTTTCTCTCCCTCCCATTCTCTGTCCCTTTTCTTCTCTCCAAAGTAAGTAAGTAAGTAAGTAAGTAAATAAATAAATAAATAAAATCTTTAAAAAACGCATCACAGGGTGCAATTTTGTGTGCAGTAGTTTTGTTGTTTTTTTTTCTACCCATGTATTTCTTTTGCCCTACCCATAAAACAATTTAATTTACTTTTAGCTATGTTCTGTACATTAATTAATAAAGGCCAGTAGTCTGGGTAATAAGATTAAGAAGAAACTAATAAAATTATAACAGTTTTTAAAGCCTTGACACTGTTATTTAAATATTATCTTATTTATAGAGGGGAGGGAAATAATGGGAAAGAAGGGAAAGGTCCATTAATGAACATGAATAAAGGACACATGAACAAAGCCAAAGGGGGATAGGATTGAGGTTAGGAAGTGGGGGTGGGTAGGGATGGAGAAAGTGGTTGTGGGAAAATGGAGACAACTGTATTTGAACATTAATAAAAATGATTTAAAAATAATATTAAATTAAATATATAAATATTCTCTTATTTATAGAAGTTTCTACCCTGTTTTGTGTTTTTCATTTGCATTTTTTGATTATCAATGATATTAAATAATTTTTGTTTTTTATGAACTTTTTTTCTCCTTCAGTTTTATAATTTTGTTTACTTTAAGTTATTTTATTGTATTTTATTGTTATTTTTATTGTTTATGCAATTACAGTTGCTCTCACTTTTTTTCTCTTTTCCCACCTCCACCTAGTCCCACCCACTTCCTTCCCTAAGCCAGTCCCATATTGTAGCCCATGTCCGTGGGTTACACGTAAATAAATGTTCTTTGCTTAGTTGTTGGAGACTGTCCAACATTCGACCCTTGACACAGTCAGGTCTGGTGAGACGCATCTGCACAGCAGAGGCGACTATGGCTGGATCTCCTGTCTATCTCCTCCTGTATGCCTGTCCCTGCTAGCAATAGGTGGTGGAATTTTTAGATACCTGTGTGTTATAATAAAAAATCAGCACGATGCCTCTGATTCTGCGCAAAGTGATTTGTTGACCATAGAATAGAGACCCCTAGCAACCCTAATGTTGCCTGTTTCCCTCACCTGGGAAGTTAAGGACAAAATTAAACTATGGGCAGGGCAACTGCCAGAACGCTGAAGGAAGCTGTTACTAGCAATGTTTCCTGGGAGTCACCACCTGAAAGCTTAAGATTTATTAGGGCCACTACCTCTCCCATACCCTGGACAGGAGTGTATAGAAACAAGGAGTTCTAGTTGAAAATAATAATCTTTGTACATGGAAACGAACACAAAACATGCCCCCCCCAAGATGTATAAATCAAAAAATATATAGGTGAAAAATTAGTTATCTGATTGAGATAAATGTAATTTTAATGGATAATAGTTAATTTCTATATACCTATAAATTACCCCTTGCACCCTTTTAATTTAAACCAATTTCTAGAATTATAATAGATACCTAGTTACTAATTGGCACCTGAAAGTTTGTGCCCGTATAGCTTCATTGGCTAACTGATTAATGACCCTCTTGGTTAAAATAATCTTTGTTTAATATGGTTGATTTGTGGGAATTCCTGTACTTTTCAGTTATTTTTTTTGTTTAATATGATTAATCTATAAAACCTTCTGTGTTTTTAGATATTATTTCTGTGGTAACCGTTTCTGTTTTAATAATTACACTGTGCATTGAATGTTGTATAACCTTCCCTATAAAAATAAAGATTGATTTTTCTCGGGGAGTCAGTCAGGTCTAGAGAACCTGGCTGTCCTCCGGCACCCCACCCGGTGTCTGCATTCAGTCGCTTCGCCTTAGCCGTGCATCCTTCCGGGACCCTGAGACCCTGCGGAGGCTGGACCATCTCTTCGCTATCTTTCATTCAGTACCCTCCCTCCACTCTGGACACTGTTAGTCTGTTCTATGTTCTACATATGTTCTACATAGAATTATGCTTCTGTTTCTATTTTTTATTAGTTTATTATGCTCATCAGATTCTACATATAAGTGAGATCATGTGACATATGTCTTTCACTGACTGGCTTATTCCGTTTAGCATAATAATCTCCAGGTCTATCCTTGCTGTCTCAAAAGGGAAAAGTTTCTTCTTTTGGCTTTATATACTACACAGGTAGATAAAAAGGTAAGTAGATATGTAGATTGATAGTAAATATGGATAATTCAAATAAGATACATATGGTTGTTTTTATTGGTGAAGTATATGCCCATTAATGTTTATCACTTTGTTTTAATATTAATTTTCATTGAACAAAAGATTTGAATTTTTATTCAAGGAAATATTTTTCCATCTTGTTTTTTCTACTGATGTTGACTGCTTTAAAAATAATTCTCAATGATAGGCAAAACACTGTTAGGAGCTAAAAATGGAAACCAATACAAAACTGCTCCTTGAAATTTATAGAATTCTGCTATACCATGAATTTAAATATCGATGCATGATCAATAGAAACTGTCAGTAGGCAGTTGCTTTAGTCTACAATTTTTAAATGGAATTCTGTTGTAGCAATGATAATAGATTGAGAGAAATCGATATGTTTGAATATATAGAGCTGAAACGGCTACTATTTCATAAATGTTAAAGCCAATAAAGTACCCATAGAAAACTCATGTAATATAAAGTGTATATAAATTTATGATGATGGATCTGTTGTGCCTTCAAAGGAAACCTAAATGTACTACTTAAATGGAATGAGTCTTGTATATTACAGTCTAGAATGGCTGTGCTTTCTTTGATTTGTTATTATAGAAGTAATGTTAATTAAAGGCTATGATAACATATGGGAATAAAATGGAAGATTTGTATGTCTGAGTAATTCTAAATTCATGAGTAATTCTTTACCCGTGACTTGAAATCAACATCCTTGCACACACCAATTTTGCAGTACATTATCTGCAGCTGCAAGAAACAATCACCTAACCTGAGAAGTTTATCTTTCACAAAAGTTTTACCAAACACTACTAAAATACTTTTCTAGCCATATTGGTTTCCCTTGACAGTATGTATTTTTGCTAAGCACATTTGTAAACTGCATCTTCAGTAAAATAAATACACCCTGTAAACTGATAGATAACCTTGCTTTATTGCCCTAATTAAAGAGAAACTCCCCAGCCTTGAGTTGTCCTGATATTTACCATGTCCTTCCTTTTGCATTTTTCTTTCTAGCCCTCATTTGACTATATTATATTTATTTGTTTATATAAAACTTGCCTTGCTCACTAAATATAAACTCTTATAAAGCAGAGATTTGGTTTTGCCCCTATGTTTCCTCAGTGCATATAAAGGTGCCTGGCACATAATAATCACTCCATAAATATTTGTTTAATGAAAAAAGGAATAAATCGTATATACCTCCCCATAGGGAAACCAATTACTGGTCTTGGTTCAAACAACTGATAAAGGTGTCAAACAGCTTAACTTTAGCTATGTCACATAAAATGAGAGAACTCCGTAAGAGCTTTCTGATCTTTCCGTATGCAGACAGTTTTACTGCAAATGTGAGTCATACACAGTCTGGGGCACAGTCTGGACTCAGACCCTTACACAGCCACGTAGTTACTCTTCAGTACAAGCAATTCAGTTAATCTCTGTTTCTCTAACTCACCTGTAAATTACATATAGGCTGTCTGGATTATTGTGAAGTAAAATAAAGTTTGCAAATGTGTAAAATATGGTAGGTACTCATTGATTGTAAATTCTGTTCCTTTTTCATGTATAAATAAAATACCACAAATAAAATTTTTAATCTGTTTAGAACAACCAAGACCTATTTTTTTTATTATTCAATGAGGAAAATCACGCATATAGTTATCTCTTGATTTTGTAAAAATTAATAAAAAAACTATTAGATATGGAATTAATATCACAACCTAAAAGGAAATAAAAATACTTTAAGTTCAACAACATTTTGACATCATAAGTATACAAAACCTTTGTCTACTACCTTTGAATGTTGAATACTAGGAGAAAAGATGTTATTCATTCATGGGAAACCCACAAGAACCTCTAAAGTATCAAGAGGATAAACACTTTATTTATTTATTTTTTTGATCAACCATGTTGACCAATTTATAGCTTCATATCTTAAGAAACATCTGTATTTCTGATATCTCAGGTCAATTTCTTTTTTAATTGCATTTTGCATCACTTGAGTAATAAACAATATATCTTGTTAGATCTATACAGCTTGTTAACCATTTGAGATCAGGTACCTATTTTTAATGATTTTGTATAGTCTATTAAACCAAAACAGTGTTGTAAATGTGAGTGTTTAAAATATTGCTTGAATTATTTTGGATCTAATAATAGAAAAATTACTATATTTATAAGTCAGAAGACATTTATTTCATTTATAAGTGTTATTTAATCAGATATAAAAAATAAAGTAAAAAATAAAGGAAATGAAATTCTTCAACAAAATAAGGAACCTTAAACTCTTAAGCTTTGTAGAATATAGGTCTGAGGAGGGGGAGATTATGCCCCTCCCCCAGTGGTGGCCTTTCAATAGTTTTACTCAGATATTTCCAAACAAAACCATTTTTTAAAATCTGTGAATACGCTGAAACATTTGAAAATTGATGTAAATTTTGATTATAACTATATAATTGCAAAAGATACATTTTAACTGCTATAGTACTTTTTCAAATATGTACACATGCCATGATACTAGGCATAATGTAAACTCAAAAATTTTATGTACTGCTTTGACTTCTATGAGCTTCATAGAGCCCCTGAGGACCCTGCACTCACCACACGCCACAACACAAATGATTAGCTTTTCTATTAACGAAAAAGTGCATCTGTACAGCCTGAAATTCAGACCTGCACAGGCTAAGGCAGAGATGGCTTTGATCTTTCATCTCTGACATCTGGGTGCAGGGCACTTCCACTGCACCACCCTGTTACTTAGACTTCTGTTACAGTAAAGAACCTAATCCCTGCAATTCCAGTGGAAAACTCTGGTACAGGGAAGGGGGTTAATTCAACCTTTACCTAAGCCCATTTTCCTATTGGGCTTATAACTATTGGTTTTGAGGAGGTCCCTGTTACTAAAGATATTGATTTCTGACCCACTGGAGGAGGGAATTTATATCTACATGGCAAAGGGAACCTCTCACATCAAATATATCTAGGGAAAATTTTAAAAAAGTTGGAGGGGGATAAAAAACTGGATAGAAATAAAATTAAAACTGATCTCTACAAATTGACCCAATTAGAAATCCAACATTTGATAAAATAATTTATACAGCAAAAAGATAAAGAGCACTGATTGCCTTTTATAGCTTTATCACATGGTGCTGAATTAACTTGAACATTCCTGGAGATACACCAACTGACAAGACTCATGGACTTAGCCCTAGAGCTCAAATTATAGTTGTACCTGAGTATCCCACCAGGCATGATTCCCCCTAAAATCTTAGAATTACTGAATATAAGAATAGAGGACAAATAGGTATATCTCACTTATTTATTTCACTGTAATTATTGCACACAGTGTGCTAAAATACACAATCATGGACCGGCCTGAATAAAGAGGCCCAGTCACATCCTCGAAATCTGCTCTTTAAGTTACAAAATAGTAATTTGACATTCTGCTGAATATCACTATGGCCATGGACACTAATTAGTCTAAATTCACACTCCCAGGGTGCATGTATTTCCTATTTCATTACCACACAGTTCCTTCAATTGCTGTTACTGGCCATAAAGGTGGACACCTCTAGCATTCAAGTTTTTAACAACAACCTCACAGGTAGATATTCTGGTAAAATGTTTGCTTGATTTCTTAAGGAGGACTTTCTCCCATTTCTTAAAAATGTTAGCTATCAGTAAATTAGATATTCCATGAGAAAGCATGCAGTAGATGAATGTAATATAAGGCCTAAAATTTCATGTGCAGTCTTGAAATCTTTGAGCCTCACAAGACCCTCTAAGTGTGAGTTCTTGTGCTTTCATTAGATATGCTCCCTACCCAATGGGAAAAACTGCCCCTCTGGCTAGTTTCCCTATCAGCTGGATCAACCACAATCCAACAATCCTCAACCTAACAGATTTCAATTCTCTGCCAGAACAGGGACACCTCACCCACTGGTTGCTGCAAAGGCTGACTGCCAGAGCTCCTTCTGGTTCGCTCTGCTCCAGAATACAAGAATGGCCCTGTGTGGCCCTGTGTGGCATGCACTGTCCTCCTTTCCTGCATTATGAATTTATGTCACTAACAAAATACTGTAAATTTTATCTCTCCCATGCTGGTTCTGCTTGTTTGGTCATTTCACATTATTTAGGGCATAGATCTTTCTCTCAAAAATTGGATGAGTAAGAAACGATCAGAAACTAGGTATCTATTATCAATATCAAAAATATAAAAAAACCTTTTCCTTAAAAGTCTAAAATTGTCACTCTTTATGGTAGAAATTGTATTTCTACCATGCTAACCACACATCTGAAAAGACAGTAGAAATAATGAGCTTAATAAAACCCATACAAAAGATTATTTGCTACTTGAAAAAAGCAAAAAAGCAAACAACTAAATCTCTACACCTATGTTTAAACACATATACATATTTTCCCATAAAAAACTCTTCCTAATTTTTAGTTGCAAAAATTGTTAATGTTTTTCTTTCTTTATAATGTCCATGGACTTAAGCATGAAAAGTTCTCAAAAAGGACAGTATTGTCCTTTTTATTGCCCTATTGTTTATTCTAGAAATATTTAGCATAATCAATTTTTATTTTAGTGTAATATGTAAGATCAAATAACTTTCTAAATGACTGGTAATTTCTAAACACCATAATTTTAATAATGTTGTTTTCTTGCTCTGTAACATTATTATATGAATATCCTTTTATTTATTTCTACTGATCTATCTCTGCATCCCATTCACAATATCTTAATTTTCACAGCTTTATGTATTTAAAATATGATAAAGACAGCTAACATATGGCCTTTTGTCCTTATTTTGAAAAAAAAATTCCTCCCATACTTCAGTCTTTGTTTTCATGTTCTAAGTAACATTTTTATATCTTTCTTTATGTTGGCATGTCTTACCAAGTCTATTTTGTTATCTTGTCTTTGTTATATAGTGTCAATTTTTAAATAATATTTTTGTGTCATTCTATGACTTTTCTTCAAAATTGATTGATCAGGTATACTCTATGAGAAGAATGAATAATCACTCAGTAAGAATAAGGCAGTTTCACTAAAGAAAATGCAGCTGAAAGAACAAGAGAATTAATCTTAATTATAATCTGAGGAATATTGTAAATAATGTGTAGGAGACTCCAGGTGAGAGGTCGAATGTATTGCAAGTTAATGACTGCCAGAAAGTCAAAAGTTGGCTGTTTTCATGTTTTCCTTAATTATGCATAAACAAAATCATTACTCAGGTACAGAAAGAATTGATCTGATAGCTGGTGACCTGATTCACCATGTTCTCCTACCAGGTGGAATTATTCTCCAGATGATCAAAAAAAAAAAAAAAACATTTTGATCATTCCTCTGTCATGTATGTCCTAGTTTCAGATATTTCTATTTCCTATCATTCCTGTCCATTGAAAGCATTATTTTGAACTTGAATGTGTTCAAATCCCAGCACACCATCTACCATTGCAAACTCACCTAAAGTCACTCAACAGGGAGGAACATGTGTTGATTAAGAATACAAAGATAATCATTGGCCATTGTACAATAAGAAGGACATAATATATAAATGAGAATTCTTTGGAATTCTGGCTGAATCACATCTCCCTTATATCATATCTTCTCCCTTCATGTGATATTACTATGTTGGAGTCTCATCAGAAAACATATTCTGGTTAACATTTTGAATTAAATTATATGATTCTCCATTTTCAGATTGAATCTACTCAAATAGCAACAGCTGAGTACATTTCCATTTAAAATTTCAATTGCTCTGGAGCATGTCTTAAATAGAAACTGTAAATTAATCAGATAGAAATAAAGAGTAATTCAGGGGGGAAATCTCCATATACTCTAAACTTAATTCTGTGAAACCATTTTAAAAGTAGAAATCTGGGATCCCTTAAACTTTGATGATAATAAGCTCTTACTACAGTTTATTTTTCTCCTTTTCAGAGGATATACAAATCTAATGTTGTTATTATTCTATGTCTTCAAGGTGACCTGTTTTTATTGATAACGTGATCATCAGGAGAAAAAATAGTACAAGTACATTGAAATATTGTTTATTTACTCTTAAATTTACTAGTAAAAGACATTTAAAATAATTTTATTTCTTTCACTGCTTGTTAAATTTAATTTCACAATTACACAAATGAAAGCAATAGAACAAAATTACACCTCAGAAAATGAAAATCACATTTACGCCCATTGTCTTAATGTTCTAATGTTAAATGGTGCAAGACAGTTGACTACTAAGTAATGCTTTAGAGAGTCACATTTGAGACAATTTCTGTTACATCGTTCCAGTCACAGTAATAATTCTGTGTTTTACTTAATTTAGTTTGCTTATAATTAAAAAAAATCTCCTGTACTCAATTACTTTTGTTCTCGGATTCCCCCTCTTAAGTAATTGTGTAATCAGTGATTAAGTGCACCAGGCTTTTAGAGCAGTTTGATATTTACAGGGCATTTGTACCGCCTCATTTGTTGGGCTGGTCTGAATGAAGATAACAGGGTTGGTATTAGTTGAATGCAGCTCTGGAACAATACTTTCAATTTATTTTAAGGACTACAACTCTTGCTATTACACATAAATTGCCACCCCCCTCCTAGTGGAAAAAAGTCACACTCCATTTGAAAGCTTAGAATAGGATTCATTTATATCTAAACAATACTTTCATGAAACAGTTGAGGCAGAGATTTTGTGAGTCTTACATTTTCAGTGGTGTCCATGTAAATCTGTGATTGGAAGCCAGGAAAGACTTTCTTTGTCTTTCAGGGTGTGGCTGCTGCAAACCAGGGCAATTGTCATAAACAGAAGACAGGGTTATCGTCTTGGCAGATGAAAAACTCATTTAGTTAAGCTTTCTTATGCCTATACTACAAGTAAACAAAAATTTGCTGCTACATTTTAAAATTACTTATTTTTCATATGAGTATGAAATTTCTAACTTTTAAAAATATTTGTTAATACATCTGCGTGCCAAGTTCAGCTCACTACCCCAAAGTTGAGACAGGTTGTCTAAACTATGGATCATAAATGTTGGTTCTGATCACAAGATGTTCCTCAAAGGAAAGCCCTTGAGAGTCCCTTTGCTTTATTTTTAGAAGGTAAACAACAACATAGTTACCTTTAATGTGAAAATTCTAAAGACATTCTTATTAGAACCTCCAAATAAGTTCTTGGCACGAGATTTGTCACCACTAGTTTTCCTTGTGAGACCAGTTAATGATGTCAGTGTTAGAAGTGAACACAGACAAGCAAGCAAAGTATATTTCTCCCATGTCACAAGATTTGTTCCCCAATCACACGCTGGCAGAGAATCATTCCTCTTTTAAAAATTTCAGCTGAAAATCTGTTCAGGGCATTGGATACCAACTTATTAGTGTTTCCATTTTCTTATCTTGATGTATTATTCTCAAAGTACTTGTATTATTAATTTTTTTTCTTCTTGAAAAGTCTTTAATCAGAATTGTTCAGTTCCTTTTAGTAGTCACATTACACACAAACACACACACAAACTAGCAAAGCATTTAGACCCCTTTTCTAACATTGTACCACATTCTGTTAAGTGGCACTGATTGCACTGAGAATGAAAATTCACTGAGAAGCCCTGATATCATGCATTGCTACTTGAACTTACATATTATGTTTGGAGTTCATTCTAAGTGAGCAGTTTTTTACACTGTTTTTAACTTCCATGACCCAATATGAATGAATGTATGTATAATTTGCCAATACATCACCAGTGAAATTTTGTCATTCAGTGTAGCCAAAGTACATGAAAATGACAATATAGCTATTTCCCAATTACTTTACAGCGGTAGAGTAACTAGTGTTTCAATATAAAGTGTAATTGATTCCTAATTAATGTACTTTCACAGAAAGGCTACAGTCCATAACTTCATTAAATAGTGAAAACTCAAACAACTATTCATAAGGAAAGTATTAGCATATACTATATGCTTATTTACATTTTTAATCTGCAAATGTTAGGTTCTGGTGTGCAGAAAGTCTGTACAGTCTGCAATATGTCACTCAGAGGTTCCTCAGGGAACAGAAAATTTGCCCAGTGATGTTCATTTAGGAGGGGAAATAAAATGTTGGCTATTTGATATTTGACATTCTCTAGAGGGCTTGGCCCAGTTCTTGGGCCATTTCCAGTAGAGAGGTAGATGAGAATAAACATCCGAGTCCGTGAACTGAGAGCTGGTGCCTATGCACCAGCACGTGTTAGAACACTGCAGGTGGGCGAGAATAAATGATAAAGTGATAGAGGACAGAGGAACAGGGTCTATCTACTGCTTAGTGGAAGAAATGAAGGAAGAGGATAGGTTTTAATTATGAATGCTGATCAACCTTTCTGTTCTAGAGAGGTCCAGGAGATAAAGGGTAGGGCAACTATATACCTTCATATTAGGAAAAGGTGACCAAACAAGATAGAAGACATAATATAATGAGACTGGCTACAACATATATGAAGGTACCAAATGTTGACTTAGCGATGCTGTAGTTGATTTTTCTACCTATACATCACTCTGTAGGAGAACTTTGCAGATATGTCATTTTTGGTTACCTGTAACTTGGTAGAAGGTTCATACATTCTGCAAGTATTAAACTGCAACAAAATTTCAAATATTTACATTATGAATGAACTACTTGAATGATGGTAATCCAAACCATGCATTGGAAACCATCAGTATTTTAAATTAAGGCTGCATTAATTTTGGTACACTCTCTGAAATAAGCTTCTATTGTCACATATGATAAATACGGCATTGCTGGAAAAATTGTAGCTATGCACTGCTCAGTTCTTGGGCTTCAGGCCTGTGCACATCAGCTCACATAAAATTACACAATGAAATAAAATTGTACAATAAAAATACTCCACATAGCATGTTTCTGCCACACTGTGTTAAAGAAATGCTATACTGTATTAAATAAATGCTAGGCGGAACACAAGTTATTAGGCTAATCCCACGTTCTTACCATGGCTTTATAATTTAGGAAACAAGCATTAAAAAGGAATATAGAGGATGCTTTTGGTTTCCTGTCCAAATTTCCTTTGCAGACTGCTGTCTTTGCTCCCCAGCTTTTGGATGTGTTAATGAAGGAGCACTTAGATCAATCTACTTTTCTGGAGGATTCTCCTTGGTAACCCCCCTCATGGGAGTCTGTGGCTCTTCCTGCTTGCCCTGCACACCTTGGTCATAGACGGAAGGCCACACTCATTGTCACAGGTGTGAATAGCTGTGGTCTAATTTGTGCTTCAGAATAAAGCTAATTCCAGGTAGGCTTTAATTATTTGTTAGCTTTTTCTCCTGGCCTATCCCAGCTCCCTCACTTGCCTTATCCTATGTGTACTCCTGCAATAAATAACAATTCAAAAATTTCCATTTCAATCACTTCTTTTAGGATATTACACCTAAGGATGGGCTTGGTCCTGGGAAGCAGGCTCTAAGACTGACATCTAGAGTTGGGTCGTTTTCTGGTTGTATGAATTTGAGTGTCCCATCACTTTGGTAGGTGATGGATGATGGACCCTGTTGCACTGTAGCTGTAATGAATTTGGATGACGTAGAGGTGAACAGGGATGCGGGCTGGTGAAATGTCTCCAACATTCAGAAAGAGTGATAGAAAAAGAAAATATCAGAACGGTACAATGGAATGCTTGTAGCTAAGCATCATCGATTTATTAAAGAGAAAAGAATGACTAATTCACATCTATTAATTAATACCTTAAAGCAAAGGTTAAGTCAGAAGGCTCTTTTAAAGCATTTAAAGAGACTCTCATCCTATGAAGTCCTAGAGCAGAACCATTCAAGTTCAAGAACAATATTTAACTGTAAGAGTGGCATAACTTCAGAAAAGTCTGAGTTCTCAACCTCACCAAGTCTTCTATACCAGGCTTGATGCTATTATGTAAGTAACAAAACCCAGGGGTTTTGAAGGTATATCGGTGTTGGTGCACTTAAGGATCCTGAACCCTGACGTTCCACTGAACACTCCAGGCCAACTCCCTATCTTGGCCAATAGAACCCCTTTCCAAGCTGCCTGCTAAAAACAACATAAGGATCTCAAATAAGGCAAGAATGTACAAGACAAAGCTTGCCTTCTTCCAGATGTGCCCTCAACTGCCCTCCTGGTCAACGAACTATTTTTTCAAGTTTTATTGAGATATAATTGACATATAACATTGTATAAATTTAAAATGCACACTGTGATGATTGATACACACATTACAAAATAAATACTGCAGGAAGATACCTACCACGCCCGTCACTTCACATAGTTATTATTTATGTGTGCTGTAAAAACATCTAAGATCTACTCCCTCAGAAACTTTTAAATGTAGGTAATGCAGCATTGTTATCTATAGGCACAGTGCTGAGTGTTAGATCCCCATTACTTGTTCACCTGATAACTAGAAGTTTGTATTCTTTGACCACATCTCCCCACTTGCCCTGCCCCTGGCCCCTGGCAACCACCACTCTATTCTCTGTTTCTGTGAATTTAGCTTTTTTTTATATTCTACATATCAAGGAGCTTGTGCTCTATTTGCAACAGATTCTTAATTAGATTAAAAAGTTAGCAAACTAACAATCAATGTAGTGGACCTAATCAGAATGGAGAGATTTTGTCTATCAGAGGAGCTGCAAGGCCTGGCTAGTAAGTGTCAGCAGGAAGTGGGAAGCAGGCCTGGAAAGGATCACGTGGGTGCCAGCAATTGGGCAAAATATGAAGCTGGTGCAAAGAGAATTTGTCTGTAGTGGGGCACTCTCTGGTGACAAAGAATTTTATACTCCCACAGGAGATGATCTGAATGTTTGGAAAAAGTGTCAGTTTTCATTAAATAAAGTAATAATGCCAGAGCTGCCTTGATAAAGTCTTGATAAATAAATGAAAATGATCCAAAAATTGGCATGCTGGAATGGATTATAAGACCAGAGTTATCACTAATCATCAGAGAAATGGAAATTAAAACCACAATGAGATATCACCTCACAGTTTTCAGAATGGCTATTATCAATAAATCAGCAAATGACAAGCATTGGTGATAGTGTGGAGAAAAGGGAAACTTAGTATACTGTAGGTGAGATTGTAATTTGGTGCAGCTACTATAGAGAATGGTACTGGGGTTCCTTCAAAAAATAAAAAATGGAACTGTCTTATGACCCAGCAATTCCACTTCTGGGTATTCATCCAAAGAAATCCAAAGAAATCCAAAACACTGATTTGAAAAGACATAGGCACCCCATGTTCCTTGCAGCAATATTTATAATAATTGAGATATGAAAGCACCTAAGTGTCCATAACTAGATGAATGGATAAAGGAGATTTGGTACATGTATACAATGGACTATTTCTCAGCCATACAAAATGAAATATTGCCATTTGTGACAACATGGATGGACCTACAGGCTCTAATGGTAAGTGAAACAAGTCAGAGAAAGACAAATACCACATGAAATCACTTATATGTGGAATCTAAAAAAAAATAAATAAATGAATAAACGAAATGAAACAAACTCATAGATACAGAAAGCATTTTGGTGGTTGCGCAAAGAGAAGGGAGTTGGGTGGATGAGTGAAAAGTGGAACGCATTAAGATATACAAATTGCCACTGCTACAACAGTCACGGAGATGGAAAGTACAGCATGGAACCATTCTGTGTATTGATCATTCCATGTATAGATTAAAATCCCTCCAAACTTTAAAGGATATAATGTAATATGGTATTATTCAGTATTACTAATGAGAAATTTAGGTTTCATCTGTTTGCTCTTTTTTAAAAAATGGCCTATATTTTTATTTCTAAAATTTTCACTAGAAAGACTCTCTTCTTCTTTTTTTTTCAATTTTATTTTAATGATTGTTCAAGTACAGTTTTCTCCCCTTTACTCCTAATCAAGCCCACCCTCCCCAACTTCCCTCCCATTACCACCCTCCCCCTAGTTTTTATCCATGTGTCTTTTAACTTTGTTCCTGTAAACCCTTCCCCTTTTCCCCTGAAATTCCCTCTTCTCTCTCCTCTGGTCACTTTCTGCCTGTCCTCTAATGCAGTGGAAAGATTCTCTTCTCAGCAGTAAGTTAATCCATTAAATCAAAGAATAATACATAATTTTATTTTTCAATTTATTTTCCTTTAATCTTACTTTGGTTGTATATTCTCTCCACTACCTTTATCAATGCTTCTTTACCTTTGATTAGATGGAATTATCTTCTTGCTTCCATGTGTTTTCACTTTTTATGTTGTGAAAAAACCTGTGTGTTTTCTCTATTTTTTGAAAGATTTCTTTATGTTTAATATTCCAATTACTTGCTTAAGCTTTTGTCCCATGTATTCTATTACTCAATCAGCTCATTTAATTTTTAAATAATTTTTATCATTTTTATAATTCCTAGGATCTCTTTATTGTCTGATTGCTCTTTCATAACAGCTGGTTATTTTCTAAGAAATACAACATCTTCTTGTATTTCTCAAGTGGCACTAATTTGAAATTGTAATGCCCTCTTCTAATGCTGGAATTATATGTTTCATTCAGGGTCATTTTTTCTGAGTACTCATTTTGGTTCCTCTATTTCATGATCATAGTTGCTCTCAAATTTCTGATGATTGTTAGTTTATATTTATGAATAAAAACTAGATTAATTAAGTATGTGGTGTGAATTACCATTGCAGTTGTAAAGTATATTTCACAAAATGATCACTTTCCTGAATGAAATGCTTGTAGACTCACTTTAAATAGGTAGAAGAGACTTGTCCACAGGTAGCCATCTCTAAAGGGTGCCCAGACAATGGACTGGTAGGCATACTAGGGATTCACAGGGTTTTCGGAAAAGATTATTCTAGAATTGGTTAACACAGTAAAAAAGTTACATCTGGATGAGCTATCTTTTTTCTTTGTAATGTTTCTTTTTATATGAAATACTTCCAGATTAAATATTACTTTAATTTAGTGTTTTAAACCTTTAAACTCAAGTAAGTGTCTTAGGCAGTCTACTGCCAACAATTTTATATATAGGGGAGGTAAAAGGAAGATATTGGCCTAGGTATCTAAACAGCAGTCTTCAAATACCCAGGCAGCTATCCTAAAGCCATTTAGTAATTCTTTAATTTCTTTTAGTTTGATTTTGAAACTAGTTTCAACTTTATTTCAAAGGAAATTAGATATCTACTCAAAAACTTTACCCTTTGATAACAACCTAACTTTTAACTAACAGTGCCATGTGTCCACCATTTGTATTGTGGGTTGTTTGTTTGTTTTTGCATTTTTTTACATATATTGAGTCTAACACCTTGTCTCAGAATTCTAAAGGCTAGATTGTTTATTATTATTTTCAGGACTGACTTTAAATAAACTGAAAGAGTCCACTTAACAGTTCTAGGTTGCAAGGACCTATACTTCAATTTGTAAATAAAATATCATAATAAACTTTAAATTTTCTAAACAATTTAAGTAAATATTGAAACTAAGTATCCTTATGACTTTGATTAAATTGAGTTTTAAATCTTAGCTCCAGAAACCACATCACTCTTCTCTAAGGAATCTTTCCTAGCCTTTCCCCAGGAGAATCGGCAGCCCACTGGGCAGCAGAAGACAATGGCTTAGATCTAATAATGGTCACAATGCGTGGACCTGTGGCAGGCTCAAAATTACATTTTAACTTAAGTTATATTTTGTCTCCTGTACACGGAAGCAGAACAAACCCTTGGCTGCTTTGGCATGAGACCAAACAGAGGAACTTCAGAAAATACCTCAGAACTGCCCCCAGGACCTGAAATAAAATATTATTATCATTATCTCATCTCCAACCAATCATCTCCCAGCATGACCATGAACCTTCAACCCAAGGATATCCTGTGCTTTTGCCCTAATATAATCTGTAACCTTCACACCACAGGATTTTTAGAGCATCAGCTCCGCATTCAATTAGCCAGTTCAATATTAAACTGTTTTTTTCTCTCTGTGCTGCAAACTCCTGCTCATGCATTTCTTTGGGCCAGTGCTTGTGGGCAGACAGATTCAAGGCAAGCATTGGGGTTATCATAACAATATCTATAAGGACAAGCACTGAGAAGATTGTTTGAGGATATAATTGAACACTATCATAATATTACTGATGAATTGGAAAGTACAGTTTTCCAGGCACTTAAACTATTAACTAGTTGAAAAGTTCTTTATCTTTTCCCAGATCCAACAAATTTATTACTTACTGACTGAACTTCAATTATTAAGAAACAGAACAGATTGCTATATATTGTTAATACTTTTCCATTATTTGTAAAATCTTCTGAAAATTTTTAGTATAAAAATATAAAATTGCATGGTGATCTATTGAGGAAAAAATGAGTTTCAAGTACTTATCTCTCTCAATGAAGATTTGTTTGATACTATAAAACCAAATCAAACTCAGAAAGATACTGACTTGCAAACCTCTGTAAGTTGGCAATTCCCACTCCACATGATAAAGTTCAAATTGTTTTATTCGTCAACAGAGCCTCATCATTCTAAATTAGCTGTATATAACTAAATGCTATAAATTTGAACTTATGATGTATATGGGTATGTGTATTTTCATCAACAAAATACAGTTTTATGTGTTTTATGTATTAATATTTTCTTTGAAATTTTCTTGTAAACCTTGAGCATAGGTGATAAAATATTAGGTTATCTCTTCAAGAAATTAGTTTTATTTAAGTATTGGTTCTTCACAGAAAAGTCAAAATCATAAAAACTTTTTTCTATTGCAATTATAAGGAAAACCATGGTTCTAAACCATGGTTAGAACTTTGAGGGCCTAAATTTTAAAGTTTATCACCAACTTTTGTATAGCACATGTGATGAGAAATTCAATTTGCCTTTTAAAACAATCAGTTAAAATCATCTTCTGAGTAAACAGCAGCTTATCTTTGCAATTGAAGGATTAAGTATAAATATCTCAGAATTATCCATATTAAGCTGGTTTATGGAATTTTAATTTCTCATGAGTTCATATGAAAATCCTTGTCATATTGTAGTAGAGGGTTGACTTCACTAAACAGAAAAAAAATTTCTTTTTTCCAGATGTCATCACAAGAGTGAATTTATCAAGATCCATTACACATTACATAAAAGGTAGAATAAGTATATTAAGTATGTGTTGACATACTTTAATTTCTAAAGGATTATGAATGTGCAGCTTAACTATTATTCATTTTTTTCTTAAGTAATTATAACATGTCGAATAGCAGGGAATTGGCTCCTTAATGACAGTCTAGTGAATCATTTCACTACAAACACTTTAATGAGTTTAAAAAATGATAAGGTAGTTTCCAGACATCCAAAGTTAGCAAAGTTTCTTTGTTTTCAAAACAGGTTTCATTTTTTTCATAAGTGCCACTGGAAATGAAAATGGACTATAGATTTTGAGTTACCATTTTAATAGACTTATTTCTCTTTTGGTTTAAAATATCTTCAAGGTAACTTCATGACTTTCAGGTAAATGCTAATATTCAACTACTTTTCCTGGAGATGTAATCTGTATATACGGGGAAAGGGAAGCTTGCTGGACACATCAGTTGTGGGAAGTTGATTTCTAAGCTACATGTAAAAGTCCTTGTGTTCCTCTCCTTCTCCACTGGTCCCCATGGAGGGCTGTTCATAATTACTTTTTCTTACTGGTATCACAGAGCCCCCAGATGACATTTCTACTGTCTTCCCTCTGGCCCAGACTGCCCACTTCACAACTTTGCTGGGCAGTTACTTTGTCTCTTTGGCCCTAATAGCAAAACTACTGCCTTTATTGTGCTACCTTCTGCATTCTGCAGGGAAGAGTAAGAATTCATGGATCTGCCCTGGCTGGTGTAGCTCAGTGGATTGAGCGCGGGCTGTGAACCAGGCATCGCAGGTTCGATTCCCAGTCAGGGCACATGCCTAGGTTGCAGGCCATGTCCCCCAGCAACTGCACATTGATGTTTCTCTCTCTCTCTCTCTCTCTCTCTCTCTCTCTCTCTCTCCCCCCCTTCCCTCTCTAAAAATCAATAAATAAAATCTTAAAAAAAAAGAAAAAAAAAAAAGAATTCATGGATCTTATGGGCAACTTGGGGACTGCAGAGTGGCCATGCAGAAGCCGGTCTTGTTGAAGTAAAAGGAATTCCAGTTGTTAGGGCTGCAGCTATACCTGTTTAATTCGACATTTGTCATCAGCTGACAGGAGAATGTCTCTTACAGCAAAGGTGGTAAATACAATTTATAGCTGTACATATTATACTACTCATTTGTATTGTTTATTGAGTATCCGTACAACTAGAATCCAAACTTCATAAGAAGAGATATTTCTTCTTTCTCTTTTGCTTACTACTGTATCTGCATCTCCTACAACATTATCTGGTTCAAAGTAGGTCCACAATAAACATTGACAGATTGAATAAATTCATGTATAAAATGTAAGGACATTTCAATTGATAGTCCTCAACTCATAGTTAAGAATTTCTTTGCTTATATGTCAATATAGTGCAATATCATATATAATGTCAATATCTTTGCTTATTTTTCTTATTTTTTTGTGCTCTATAGCCTAGGATCAAAAGCAACCTGACCTTAAAAACATATGTTATTGCCCTTCAGAGGATATATTTTAATACAATGTAGAGAATGTTACCATACACTGCAGGCAGAGTGAAGGCCTAACAGATGGGAGAATTTCTAAAAGAAATTAAATACAATATGAAAAATTACAAATATATCCCCACATTTGCTTTGAAATTCTATGTTCTTTCACTGTATCAGGAATACTAAGTTATAGGGACTCTTGGCCTAAACCTTGTCAATTATTTCTAGTTAATTTGGTTTCCACCCCTTTCCACTCCTGACTTGAATGGTTTCTAGGTAATGTATAGGTTAAGTACCTTGTAACTAGAAAGCAATAATGAGGTTCTTATAAGTACTAAGGAATAATTGCTGTTTTTACTCCGACCACTCTTTCTGTAAGCACTGGAACTTCGCTGCCAACACAGCACTTTACATATAATTAGAGATTTAAACAATAATTATATTGTTATACACACATTTGTAATCAGGAAAAAAGATAGAGTTCTAAATTAGTTCCACAAAACAGCATTTTCCAAATTTTATATTTTTTAAGATGTATTATCAGTTACATAACAAAATATATATAACAATGGTTAAATGTATGACAATATGATTAAACAAATAACTTTTTCAAAAACTTTTAAATATTTCTCAAATAGAATTTTTGAAATTAACTGACAAAAAGAAATACATATAAATAGTGAAAATAAAACTATTACTAAAACAAAAAATAGTTAAACTATTAATAAAAATAATTGTTTAACCTATTAAAAGATAAAAACAAATGACTTGCATTACTGATTGATGCAAGAATTGACATAAAATATAATTAGCTGTGCTTTGACTATGTCTTGCTGAAAAACTTCAAATAATTAAAGTAAAAAATGGTAGCCAGCTTGTAAGGAAAGGGAGAGAATTAACAGAAAATGTGGACACATGAAGAAAATTTACTAGGAATTCTACTTCCAGACATGATATTGTAATAGGAATATGATTTACCCTCTTGCTTTAAACAATCACAAAACTGGACAAAATGAGTGAATAAGTCATCAGTCATTAGGCAGCACTAGCCCAAGGAAGTGCTGTGAGAGGAAAGGGAATGGAACAAAGTGAATACGAGGATTCCTCCATATGAATGAAGCCACATGGCCAAGAGGGACAACCCAGAGTCTGGTGGGCAGGGCATGTTGAGGAGACAAAGTTAAGTGTGTGGGGAACACAAAATGACTAGGATTTGTGGGACAAAATACTGAAAATATTTGTTATGTTCTGTTGATAGGCTGTCTCAAGTTTTGGTTAATGATGAATAAACTCGTGAATTTGAATAACTCCTAACAAAAACTATTCCAAAGAAAGCACAGAGTGAAAAGTGATGGAACAAAGAGAATAGAGCATCAGTGAGCTTTGGGACAATAACAAACAGAATAACCTAAGTGGAACTACAGTACCAAAAAGAGAGGAGAAAGAATGGTACATAGAGCATCAAATAGAAGAGAGAAAATGTTAAATATGGCTTTATGAATTTTTTAAAAATTTGCTCTCTGCAAGACACTCTAACAGCAGTGAAAAGAAAAGCCACAGACTGAGATAAAAATATTTGAAAAACTTATATTTGATAAAAACTTGTGTTCAAAAAACATAATAGAACAAATTCTTAACTAGGAATCATGAGGTATAGAAAGTGTAGAGAGTTAACTAGGCCAGGTATTGCCTAACATTATATGAACTGACTTTGACAGAGCTATACTGGACTAGGCCTTTTCCACACCTCAGTAAGACTCTTTCCCTCTCTCCTCTTAGGAAAGATTCCCTTGCTCCATACTGCAAGCTCTGTAGGCCAGTTCTGTTGGCTTTACAAAATGCCACTGCTCAGCTAGCCCCTAATTAGTCCTGTTTCCCAGCCCTGTCTCTTCCTCCTTCATGCCTCACAGCTCTCAAACTAACACTTGTGGAAATAAATGAAATCAGATGAGAACAGAAACTGCTGATTCAGAACTTGCTATATAAAGGAAATCAGCCACTATTACTTGAATTTGGCAGAAACTAAAATGACAAATAGTGAAGTGAGAAAGCTTTGTAGTGAAATGGGAAGGTGTCAGATATGAACTGACTGGAGTTTGATGGTGTGGGAAGCAGGGCATCTTATATATATGATTGGTTCTGGAAAACGTATTTGGCTTTCTCAGTTTGGTTCTGAGTTTGGTGCAAAAAATAGGGAAGCTGGCATTCATTAAGTCCTGTGCTGGTAACTGCACAGGTTGGGTTCAGGGTTCTGTTGCCACAGACGGTCTGGTTACTGTGTGTTTGTATTTTTAGTCTCTCACATTAAAGACTTGTCATGTGACTTTGTACAACCTCTTAGAAACTCATCATTTTCTTGAGGTTTTGTTACAAATAGTCAATTGAGAAGTACTGTTATTGCGACCCAAGAGCTGCTTCTGGGCAGATGTGTAACATTGAAAAAAAGGGGGACTGTGATTATACTGAAAATTATCTGTGGGAGCATAATTTATCTTATTTCTTAAAGAATATTTAGCCCTGGCTGGTGTAGCTCAGTGGATTGAGTGCGGGCTGTGAACTGGGCATCGCAGGTTCGATTCCCATGCCTAGGGAATCAACATGCCTAGGCATGGGAATCGACATGCCTGGGTTGCAGGCCATGGCCCCCAGCAACCGCACATTCATGTTTCTCTCTCTCTCTCTCCCTCCCTTCCCTCTCTAAAAATAAATAAATAAAATCTTAAAAAAAAAGAATATTTTTAGTGTGTTTTTGTTTTTAAATTTAAATTTCACTTGAATTCATTACAGTAAGGCAGAAATAAAATAACCTGAGATAAAACTACAGTTTCATTTATGTGAGAGGTTAGAGTGAACCAGCTTTTAAACTAATGTACACCAAAATACTGAGGGAATGCAGACATGGGTATTCTAGATATCCTAGTCTAGATTAGAAAGTGAAAAGATAATTTAAAAACAAATAGAAATGTTATGAACAAAGTGTAATTGCAGGCTAGATAAAGATAAGCTAGAAAAAATTTGTGTTATATAAAATTTAAAATTTCACATTTTGAAAACAAATGAGGGAATGATGAGTGTTTCAAAATGGTATCATGGCTCAGAATTAGCAAGCCTCTAGTGAGAAAAAAGTTAAAAGATGGTTTATTAAAATGTTATTTTTAATTTAAATTATATTCATAAAAGTTGACTCTTATTTGGCAGGTAGTTGATTTTTAATTTATAAAGATCAGGTTTAGTCCAAGGTCTGTCATGTTTCTGATAATTTAAGCTTCAATTTTTCATTTTTCTCCCTGAGCTTCAATTTGTGCATATCTACAATAACATGATGACTATTTACAATGATTTGGGATTTCAGTGAGGTAATGCATATGAAAACATCTGACATAATACATGTGGTATCTATACTCCTCCCCTGAATATCTCTCAGAGTTTATTTCCCCATTTCTTTATATTCCCTCCCAATCCCCCAGTACCAACCAGCTCTCCTTGTCTGAACCACTGCAATAGCCATGAGCTCATCTTTCTCAGTCCAATTTCTTCTCTAAGTGGTAACCAAAAATTGTCCTTTTAAAGAATTCACACACAGTTTTAGCACTGTTCTGCTTGAAATCCTTAATATTTTCCTAAGAATAAAGTCTACAACTATTGACAAAGCCTAGAAGGTCCTACATGATCTAGCCCTTCCCACATTTTCTAGTTCTTTATGCTCCAGGGACAACTGAACTCTCTTCAAAGGTGCTTTTCTATCTCAAGGTATGAACACTTGTTATTTCTAATGTTTGAATGCTCTTCTTCTTTTCTTTTTGCTTCTAACCCTTGCTCAGCTTTCAGAGTCAGACTTAAGTTATCACTTCTGCAAAGAGTATTCAATACCCCTAAGACCAGGATTCATGTCCTCCTATGTTTTTACATAACATCCTGTACTTCTTCACAAAATTGGTCATACTTGTGATAATTATTTAGTTTGCTCACTCTTCCCAGCTTCCTTCTTATGCCACATGATATCAAAGTAGCCCCTTTTACTAAAAATGAAAGTGGACATTTTTAATCATCCTGTTATTATATTTTATTATTTTTATTTTAAAAAATCCACTCAACTAGAAATGTCAAAGTCACCAATGACTTAAATCTGTACATTTTGCTGTAGAGATCGAATAAGGCCAAGGCCACTCAAAGTCAGCATGTGCATCTGTGTGTGTGTGTGTGTGTGTGTGTTTACTCTCTGGTCATGACAAGAAAACAGCCTGGTCAAAGACTTCACTTTACAGCATCATAGAATACACTATGGAAGAATGATATGAATTCTCATTTTCAGACTTTTGCATAAAATTAATTTTTTGCCTTTAAATGCATTGACAGCAATATCTCTCATTTCCTTTACCTAAGAGTAAAGCACCATTTCTCAGTACACAAGGCTTTAAGAACTCATGTCTAAATATATTTGATAGATAAATGAATAACACCAAAACTAATGCCCTACTTAATGGATGGACAACTTTTCCAGCAGCCACGCACTTGTGTGTGAACATACTGTAAGTTCAGGTGGTCTCCCGTCAATCATGCTTCAGCTGAGCACGACATGAGGAGAGCCCCAGAAAACACCTTCCCTGAGGAGGGTCATGGAGAACAACAGGCAGACAATCACAAGGGATTAGAACATTGTCTCATAAATCTACAACAATGCTACAAGATTCCAGTTTTGAGAAAGGCAAAACTTTCCTCTTACTCATGCTGTGGTGAAAGATACTATGCTAATGAACTCATTCTGATAAACAATATTTTTATATTATTTTACATTCATCTACAAAATGATAGTGGATTAGCTAATGATTTGCAGAAATTGTGAGTACTAATATAGTGGAAAATCACATCACTTTTATAAATGCTTAGATACAATTAGGCTAACTCTTCAGCTCAGGGAAACATCTATTAAACTGTAGTCCAATGTACACATGCAAATCACCTGATTTGAGGCCAGAATAAAAGTTTATTCAGCTGCAAAGAGTTAGAGATCTAATCCTGAATCTGAGTTTCTGAGGTGAGAAAAATTTGACAAGGAGTCAGGTTTTTCTACACCATGCTATTTATGTGTTTTATCTGGGTAATTTATACAACTATAACAATGACTAGCCAGTCATTCACCAGTTCTGACCAATGACATGGTTATAAGTTATAAGTATATTACATGGGTATAAGTTATATTACATGGGTATAAGTTAAAAAAAAAAAAGCAACCTAAAGACAATTTAATTGTGATTTTTGAAAGCACTCATATATTCCACTCTACCATTTGAAAAAGTACTAAGCAAAATTAAGACATTAAGAAAAATTTAATTTTAACACTTTAACTGGATGACAGAATTCAAAATTTTAGTTAAATAAAAGAAGAGTATCTAATGACAAATCATTCATAAAAAATAGTCCATCGAACCTATAGACAGAAAGAAGGTGCGGTGATGCAGGGCTGGGGCGAGGGCGGGGAATAAGAGGTGACTATGAATGGGCACAAGATTGCTTTTCAGAGTGTTGGAGATGTTTAAAAATGGATTTTGGTGGTGTTTGCACAACTCTGTGGGAGTGCTAAAAATCATTGAATTGTACAGTTGAAATGAGTAGATTGTATCTCCATGAAGCTGTTAATGATAAAAAAAAAAATAGAGCATTTTGACAGAAGCCTCCTGTTTCACAGAGGTCTGTGGGCCTTGAGCTCTTCCTACAGCTGTCATTACCTTTTAGTCACATGCCTGGTAAGGTTTTCTGTGAATCTACAGGGATAGGCAGGTTAATAAAAAGTGGATTTAAATAAAAACCCTTATTTCTCAGTATACTTGAGGAAAAATAGCCATTAATTTTTCCAGATAATTCACTTTCAAAAGGTATTGAAAAACTTTTTCATGCTCTGATTCTGAATAATGATGCCACAATATAGAGGTTTTATAAGTCTTCACTCTAATTTAAATTATGGCCAGTCCTAAAAAGCATTAATTCTGCATATTACATGGAATATTATGTATATTATATAGAGAGAGTCTATATAATAGTCTATGGTATATTATACATCATATTCTCTCATACATAAAAGTATACCACATTTGCAAACAATTAAGAATACATCTGAGTTACAGGGTTTATCAGAATTACAAATCAAGCCCAATATGTAATTTAAATAAAACACTAACAAAATTTAACTTTTAAGACATTTTATAATTGTTTTAAATATATGATATCCCCAAAAGAGAACTGTATTGACTACTAAATTATAAAGCAGCCATGCAAAGTTTACATGGAGGATTAGTAATCTTCACCTTAAAGTAAAAAGAGTATTTGGTAATGTGTAGAATCCTCAATACTGTTCATTCTCAAATAAATGTATTATATTTTCCCTTAGTAAAGTTAGGTTTCTTTGAAGCAGTACATGAATACACACGCATCTTGTAAGTCTGGTAGCATGCAAAAATTTATGAAGGAAAGCAGCAATCCCATTGCCACACTGCTTCCTGCCCCATCCCCACAATTTTTTAAAACTCAGTGATCTGCACCTATTACTCAGTTGCTTACCTTCACAACTCTAGACAACAAGCTTATAGCATTATAAGTTAATTCATTAATTGTGATATTACCTATTGACTTTTTCTCTGATAAGGGAGGAGGTAGCATTTCAAGACTACGATAACAGCATCTTTGTTCATTGTTTTCATTGTTCTTTTAATACATTCTTGAGAGACAGAGGAAGAATCACGTAATCTCAATCATCTGGCTGAAGTGGAACCTGAAATACAGTGTCTTTTTATAAAGGTTTATTCATTTTAAGCCAGCCCTTGAATGTGACCACCCTGTTTGGTGAGTCATCATTCTTTTGTGTCATAGGAGTTCTTCAGTTGGAGCTGAAAGGAGTCTTCTTTTTCACACACTTCCACATATCCAACGATAAGTCTTACAGTTTTTCCTCCTTTAAGCCCCCAGTTTTCCATTTTTAGATTTATTCACCTTATTAATCTATGTTTGAATAATCTTAATAAAATTATAAAACAATTAAAAACAACTTTGCCAAGCATTTCTAATAATGCCTGGTAAAAATATATCATATGCACATACTTCGCCAGGGGTTATGCTTTGACTGACTTTAACTGAATAAATACCTATAATCAAACAAGTGTGAACTACATAAATAATGTTTATTGAGAAATCATGTTGATATTGTAACGAGTACCCTATAAATGTATACATACTTACAACATATAATTGTAAGCTTTTCAATACCAGCAATAAATGTTTCTGGCTGATTTTGTTTGTTGTGACTAGATGTTCTGTTTACCTTGGGAAGTGGATGGACTTTAAAACTCTACTGTTTTCTGTACTGACTAGTTGCTTCCTAGTTTATTCAAATGCATTAGAATAATTTAGTAGTAAAGAAAATCACAGCTGTAAAAATATTCAGAAAATGTTAGACTGTACTTAAATACCATGCAATCTCACATGAAACAAACTTCTGAAGTCGCATATCTTTTTTACATTTAACATATGCAATCCAATCAGTTATCAAAACGCTTTTAGGATGACACCAACAAACATCACTTAATGCATAATGAAGAAAGGAGAAAAGAAAAAAAAAGTAGTCAGTGAGAGTAGGCAGATTAGTTGTGAAACTTCATTCCTATTTCTGTTCCATTTGCATACAAATTGATCTGGAAATCCATCAGCTGACTCCATTAATGAGGTCAAGAACAACATGCAGACTTAATCAAACCCTGCTACAGCTTTTGTGGTTAACTGTCTCTGGGGATGACAATTCCAAAATATGAAATCTTATTTTCTATTGCCTTCCCTTCCTTTCTAGAATAATTTCTAACATAAGATCATAATTAAATGTCATTTAGAAGCTCCCTCACTTTTCAGTTTTACTCCAAAACTATTGATGTGTGTCATAGCTGTCATTTTAATTGAACTTTGAGACATAACTGACGTGGTAGAATTTGGAATGACAGTACATCACAAATGCATTATTTCAGAAGTTGGATTAAAATCTGAGTCTTTGACTTGAAATTCTGACTAAGAAAATAGAAAATATGAATACATGAAAAATCTCCCTCACTTCTCTGTCTTTATCATTTCTATGCATTCCTGTCACAGATATCCTTTATTTGAAGACACTATGTCAAATCATATTCTGTAATATGAATTTTAATGCAGTTCATATTCCATGATTTTCTTATTAGGTAAGGTTTTAAAATATTACATTACATTGTGCAAACAGTATTTAAGTGCCTTAGCACATATTTACATACTGTGCAATGGAGTTGAGGGAGCAAAATGCTTCAGTGAAGACACTCCACAGTGTACACCAGCTTTCCTTTCTGCCCCTAACGCTACTCTGTAAGCACCAGTCAGTGTTTTTGTTTTGCTTTGCTTTGCTTTTTTACTTAAACTTTGATAGTGAAAGTGTCTCCATCTTCTAACAAGGTTTCTTTTATGGATATTTAGGTGAATAGATGGTAAAATGCAATATGCTTTCAATAGTCCTTTTTTTTTAAAGCAATGTGATATGGTCAAATAAGAAATGAAAGACTAGATAACCATATTCTTGGTCAATTTTAAAGTATTTTTGATTTCTTCCTACTCAGCTGCTACTTTATAACACTTTGTAAATATAAAGTTTTTATGCTGGAATTTAAACAAGCAAATGGATATTATCTGAATATGAATATACATAAAACCTAAATACTATGAATGCTTATGAACATTAAAACTAATTTTTAAAAAGTATATTTAATTTGCATTCAAATCATATTTATAAATTGTAATCAGTAGCCAAGAACATCACTTTATTTTTTCTCTAGTTTCTTGTTCCCCATACTTACTCTGATTGTGTTACTAAAGGAGAAGGTGTCACATTATTTATAATCATGATTGTATTAGAAATACTTAAATTCAAGCATTGAGTATACTTGAATTCATTTGCAAGAGTTTATAACAACAGTGATGAAGACATCAACCTGCTTCAAGTCATGTATATTTTCCATTCAGTACACTCACTCTAAATCTTTCAAGGCTAGAACTGCATTGAGAAAATCTTCTGTCTCACATATCATTACTAGAATATAAACAATTTGTTGATGTGATCAGAATTCCATTTGGGGGTTATGTAAAATCATGTGTTATTAATATATAAATAAGTATCAGGAAAAAAAGCATAGGCATCCAGTATAAGGCATCTGTATAAAGCTGCACCCTAATTAATGGACATGAATTGTCCATTAAATCTCAATCTGTGACAGATATTGTCACTCCATATTATGATAGCCTGGAATCCTCTGGAGTGCAGCAGAATATGCCACCCCAAATATCACTATAGGATTTCAGGACATGCCACTCCAAAACATGCGGCTTTAGTTATAGTGATTATTTTCATCTAAAAACAACAGATGCAGGGAGAGACTTTCTCTGAACTCTTCTGTTTAAAGAGAGATCCTCCAAAAGGAACTCCATTGTCATAGATCTCCTCCCTGGGAATTTCATCAACCAGGGAAGATTGACTCTTAAGACAGGAAATTGGAAGTTGACACCATACCCACACAAACTGTTACAAACCATCTCACCTCTCATCCATTCTCCTAAAGGCCCAGTCATCTTTCCTAAAATTCACTGACTCTCCCCTAAGAGGACTACACCTCCCTTCTTCTATGTCTGTTAGGATGGTTTTTAAGTCCAAATTCAAATCCACATAGAGTACTCACTCATTTTTCTTTAGGTATCTTCCAAGTAATGTGAGGTACACATGTTAATAAGCCTCTGAGGTTTATTTTCTTGTTTATCTGTCTTTTATTACAAGAGGTCTCATTTTAGAACTCAAAAGGGTAAAAGAAAAATTATTTTTTCTCCCCTATGTGCCTTATACCAATTTAACCACTGTGAGAAAAAAGCCCACAATCTGGATTAGCAGACTGAAAAAGTACAGCTGTGGCTGCAAGAGCAAATGAATGACTATGCAAATTACACTCAGTACTGTGGTCTCCGGGATGGTGCCTAGGGGGGTTGTACAGTGTACAAAGGGCGCAATCCTGTGACAGCCCTAAGCATGAAGATGTCATGGTCTTCCTTGGAGAGGATTTTACAGCAGCCTTTCCAGTCATTCTCTGCCTTATAGTCTTGTACCAGAGAAGGACACTAGCGGGAGGTTGAAGGACCATGGTAGAGAAAGTGCTAATTTTTCCAGCTTCTTCCTGTTGCGTCTCTGTATATCAGCCATTGTGCTGTTCTGTCGGTTGACACAGCTAGAATCATGCAATCCAATTCTCTAGGTTCTGCTAACATTTATTTCCCTTGATCTTTCAAGCCTAGGAGCATTAATACTTGCTGTTGTTACAAGTCTTCGGTTGCATTGATGTCCATTGTTGGTTCCATCAAGCCTCTTATCACCTGTACCCATAGTCCTCCCTTTCAATATATTTCACCTAGCACTTTGATCAGACCTAGATTGATAAATATTATTTTAAACCCAATATCTTGGAAAATAATTTATAAAGAGATATTTCTTTAGGAAAGCATGTGGTAAGTACAAAGCCTCTTTGATAAATACTTTATCATAAAAATGCTACTTTTATGGAAGGTGTGATTACCAGGTAAATAATGATTCTGGGTTTACAAGCTCAGCCATATACTTTCCACATTTCTTCTGTATCCTTGGTTGAGCCTGCTATCCAATCACACTGATCTTTCCTGCAGAGTTAGGCTGTGACCTGACAGTCTTTATCAGCAAAGTGCTTCAGGCAATTTCTGCCAATGCATGGTCTGAGGTCTGCTGTTTCTGACACTGCCTTCACCCAATAATGTAAGTCAGGGCAAGTACCAACTCTCTTCAAAGGGAAAGTTGGAATCTCTTCTCATTGGTCAGTACAGAAAGTATAAGCAACCCTAGCCTTTAATCACATTGCTCACCATTATGCATTATACTTTCATTATACATTATACTTTCCGCACTTTACCCAAACCATTTTCTTTACTTATATCTCCAACTCTGCCACAGAGCTATCTGGATCTTTTTAACAAACATATCCAATGTATCTTCAATCTTATTTTTGTTCATTTTACCTTTTGCTTTAACTGATATGTGAATCTTCCTTGAAAACCCCCCTTTTTTCCTGGAACTACCACAAATGTTTGCTATGAATGTATACCCCATCATCATGAGGCCATGTGTGGCAGATGTGTCCCCTTACAGCAGCTCATTCTCTTCCAGACCTATGAGATCATTCCTTTCACTCACCTTGACTAAGTATGGCTGACTCCATGCAGCTCAGTAGACCTCCAACCCATGAAGACTGTTGTCTGACTTTGAGTCACGTCCCCACATTTGTTGAAAAGTTGAAAACTGTGACTCTAGTCTGATTTTTCTACTGCAAACACTAATATCTTGAATGACTTTAGCATCCATACAGAAGAGCTTATACCAGGGAGTTTGAAGGTGCAGTATAGGTCACAGCCAAAAGTGTGAATGATGTAGGCAGGTTGCCCAACTATTTTCTGAAGCAGACAGTTCTGATCCCAAGGCCAGTTACTAAACTGTTAATGCCTTAACTTTCTCAGCTGTGAGACAGAAATATTACTTGACTATACAAGGATTATGTCTTAGGATGATGCAATATTCAAGAGAAAGTGTTGCATAGGCAAAAAGTGCCAAAGTGATTTTAACATACACACAAGATTAAAGTGGCGATGTGTTTCAGGTGGCTTTAATGCATACCAATTTGTCCTCCAGAGCAAACAGGAATGTGAGGAGGTCTGTGCGCCCCACTGAGTGAAGTTTACACACAGCTGGCTTCTCTTCAGTGATTTCTAGAAAAGGTAAAAAAAAAACACTAAAGAAAACAGTATTAAAATAAAAAGAGAACCAACTGTATAGGAAAACATATTTGCCAATGATACCTCAGACAAGAGTTTAATCTCCAAAATATATAAAGAACTTACACAACTCCACTCTAAGAAGACAAGCAACCCCATTAAAAAATGGGCAAAGGACTTGAATACACACTTCTCCAAGGAGGACACACAGAGGATCCAGAGACACATGAAAAGATGTTCAATATTGCTAGCTATCAGAGAGATGCAAATTAAAACAACAATGAGATACCACTTCACATCAGTCAGAATGGCCATCATAAAAACAAACAACAAGTGTTGGAGAGGTTGTGGAGAAAAGGGGACCCTAGTGCAATGTTGGTGGGACTGCAGACTGGTACAACCACTGTGGAAAACAGTATGGAACTTCCTCAGAAAACTAAAGATGAATCTGCCTTTGACCCAGCAATTCAACTGTTGGGACTATATCCTAAGAACCCTGAAACACCAATCCAAAAGAACCTATGCACCCCAATGTTCATAGCAGCACAATTTACAATAGCTAAGTACTGGAAGCAACTTAGGTGCCCATCAGTAAATGAATGGATCAAAAAACTGTGGTACATTTACACAATGGAATTCTATGTAGCAGAAAGAAAGAAAGAGCTCCTACCCTTCGTGACAGCATGGATGGAGCTGGAAAGCATTATGCAAAGCGAAATAAGCCAGGCAGTGAAAGACAAATACCATATGATCTCACCTTTAACAGGAACCTAAACGACAAAACAAACAAACAAGCAAAATATAACCAAAGACACTGAAATAGAGGACAGGCTGACAGCGACCACAGGGCAGAGGGGAGGGAATTTCAGGGGAGAACGGGGAGGGTTTACAGGAACAAATATAAAGGACACATGGACAAAAACTAGGGGGGGTGGAAATGGGAAGGAGGTGGGGAGGGATTGGTGGGTGGGCTGGAATGGGAGTAAACGGCAGAAAACTGTACTTGAACAATGATTAAAATAAAAGTTTTAAAAAGAGAGTAAGAATGCAAAAAAAAAATAAAAATAAATAAATGAAGAGAGGCTACATAAAAGGGATTAAGTCCCCTTTCTTCTCTAGCACCATAGTTATTGGGAGTAAATGTGTCTAATTAGTCCCCCTCCCATTCTGACTCTGCCTTTCCCTTTATCAGGTCAGAATCCTGGGCCACTTTGGGGTGCCACACTTCACTAGTAGGTACTTTGACCATGCCCTACAGGCAGAAGTTCAGCTTTCTATTGTCTTCTGTGGAACACAACCAGACATGGTATCTTTTCTTGTCTTTCATCAGTGTTAGGTTAATCAGCACCTGCTCTGAAGACAGGCAGTATCTTCTCTTTCCTCATAGACAGGCTTCACTTACTGGTGCCAAGATTGAGAATCAAGGAAGAAGTATAGGACTGCACTAGAGTTCAAGTAAATGCCATGCAATCCAACTCCACTTATGCCAATGGGCCCTGCATTGCTGTGGATTTGGGTGGACCCAAATAATCACAGTCTGCTTTGATTCCCATGCAGCTATGTGCAGGGGTCCCATAGGGACTCCTCAGGAAACAAGAGATGATTAACAGGGAAATATATCTCTGTCAGGGACATATTTTAACACTATTAAAATACTGCCAATATTTTCTCTAGACCCCACATGAGTAAATTCTTAGTCCTTGTGCAGGAAAATGTGAGTACAATAGATTTTAGTCTAGGCATCAAAAAGTTTCAGATGAAAATTCCCTAGAGAGAAGTCTCTATGAAGCTTATGTAGTAAAAACAAACTTACACACTAACAACAAGCTGACACACACTGAGTTATCTTTAATAATTGGTAAAACAGTGTTCTTATCTGTATGCTTAAATTTTTAGTTTATTGTTTTTATTTTTCCTCCAAGAAGCTCAACTAATTGGAATAGGAATTATTTTCAAATGGAAATATTTATTGTTTGCATAGTTATGCTTTTTCTTAATTAGACTAACATGATCTGCTAATTAAAGTCTTCTGGAAAACAAGGCTTACATTATTAGGAGATATATTTACATAAATACTTTTACCATTTCACCACTAAGAAAAATATTAAGCTTTTTAACACTCATCAGCAGTACTGGGAAGTATTAGTCTTTCAATATATGCAAATTTTTGGAGAATTTATGAAATGGTAAATAGGTTTGTGTTTCTTTGTTTCCCATGTGGTACGTAGCAAATACAAAAGTACTGAGTACTTAAAGAGTTTTTCTTCTACCTGTGAATAGCTAAGTAAATATTTTCTGTCTGACCCTGGAGCAGGAAAGAAAATGACATGTCAGCTGTGGGAGGACAGAGCAGGCTGGGCAGACAGATGGTGGAATCTACCCCAGTGTGGGTCACCCACAGGACACAGACACTGCGGCAGTGCCAGGAGGAAGCCTATCCATGTGGGTGAGACATGGTACAGGAGGGCTAGGTCACAGGTGGTAATACAGTTCCATAGAAAATTTGACATCAGAGAGCTGCAACGTGGGACATAACATTTTTCCAATAGCTAAGTGGAGAACAGCAGTAAGGAGCCCAGAAACAAATAGTAGTTTGAGGATCAGAAGAGCAATCAGGAAATCAGCATCAGGGAAGTCTTCAGAGGTGGGAGGAAAGGAACTAATCCATACCAAGTGCTATTGGGCAGTCGAGTGGAAGTTATATATGTCATATACATCAATCCATTGAATGCTCAATAATCTGAAATAGCTTTCAATATGAAAAAGGAAACTGTGGACCTCACAGGTTAATTATAGTTAGTACCTGGTATTCAAACCCAGTATGACTCCAATTTCTTAGCCCACTGAAAATGAAAATCATATTAGATTTAATTAGCATATGAATCAATACATCACCCCTTGGGCTGGGCAGTCTGGGATGAATAAATATGAATTGTTTCAAATAACATGAGTCTTAAAATGTTCAAGGGTCTCATTGTTATTCTGTCCTTATTAATTTATATGTTTTATAACTACAGAGGTGAAATTAAACATTTGTCATAAGGCCATTGGGGGAAATGAGGCATTACAAAGTATCTAGGCAGTGTCTGAAGCCTACACAGGGCTTTTCTTGGTATTCAGGAAAAACGTGTCCCTATGTAATTATGCTTCTAGTTAAAGCTGTCAATAGATGTCACTTACAAAAAATAAGTTTTTTGGTAAGGTAGAGACACTGCTAAAATTTACCCAAAATTCCTTACCTATTTCACTTTCTGGTATGTATACGAAAAAGTCTACACATAGACTATTTAGAATCCACAAAATTGAACTGGTCATAAAACCATCTGCCTGTGCTGAATCAGCCTGAGAAATTAGTGTCCCAGGAGTATGTTTTGGTAAGCAATGCTCTTTGGGATGAGTGGGGGTGGTGGGGAGATTACTGGAGGGAGGTTTATCTGGGACAGAACCTAGCAAAAAAGAATGGGAGTCCAGAAACAACTGGGATCTCAGTTAATGAGCCAAAAGTATAGCCCCTGAGGAAAGAAACAAAGCTGAGTTTTTGAACAGAAACAAATGGGTCAGAATTAGACAGGCAGCGAGAGTATCTTACTGCTGAGTTCCAGAGGGTTATATGTGAGTTGCTTAAATTTTGTCTGCCTAAAATCAGGGGTGCTCTGTGTTGTCGGCAAATGATGAGTGAATAAATGTATGTGTAGACATGTACAAGGAGTGCAAATCAATCCAGTTGTGCAGAGGAGCGTACAGAATATCCAAAGAAGCTGGGATTGAAGAAAACATCCCCTTGATCTCTAAATCCATATTCTGGATTAAAATAATGAGACACTTAAGTTACATAAACACAATAGCCTGATAGGCCCAATAAATTAGATTCTTTAAAAGTGTAAAGTACACCTGCTGAGGAGGCAAGAACAGTCTGGTGAGAAAATTGTACACCAATTAATAAGACAGTCAATCTGCTACTTGTGTGTGTCCCTTTGGGTACCGACATTTGGAAACATTTGCAACTTTCCGTCAAGAAGTATGTACAAATTTAGCTTCTACATAATCCTCAAACAGTTAGACCAAGAAAAATAGATCATGTGGAATAAAATAGGAAGACTCAGGCAGAGTGCAGGCTTTTGCTTCCCTTTTTAGTTCGCAAGCCCAGTAATTATGACACAATTCCTATTATAAAAATTGCAAGGTTATTCTCCTCATTTGAACATACACTGAAGCTGTAAGTCAGTGACTAATTGTACTTCATGTTATTTAGGTGTGGTTTGTGGTGATTTACATTATTTAGAACTATGAAAGTGAGATTAAACCATTGCCATCAATGATTACAGTAAAGGGCACAGAAAGAAATTATAGCATTTTAATGCAAAGAGGAGCTTCTGCTTGGAGGCACTACCATTGCTCTGTGACTCTGCTGGTGTTCCTAATGTTTCACCCTCTAGGGTCAGAGCAATTACTGCAGTTCTCTGTGGTACCAATATTTTGTCATGTTTTATCACCTCAGTATAGATGCATTTAAAATGGTGCAATGTCATCATTTCCATGACAGAAGATCAGCCTTCAGGTAAAACTCAACATTATCTACAAGATAAAGTTTTTTATAATATTTTCAGTTTTAAATTTTTCATATGTACTTCACAATGTCACCATAACTTTCTGAAAGGCGGCACATTTTTACACATTAGAAAATAATGGCTCCCTTAATTTTCACCAAGAGATATGTTTAAAGTTAATTTGATTAAAATGATTAAACTGAAATAGAATGGTATGCTTTTCATATCTTATGTACCTGTCATCACAGTATATGAAGTGATTCCTATTTTATCCCTCTAACCTTTATATTGCCTTAGATAAAGCCATATCTCACAAACTTTAGTTCTACACTTCAGCAATCTATAAATTGCTACTGAAGGAAGAAAAGATAATGAAGATGGGTAGTTAGAAATAATGTTTAAATTATATGGAGCCTCCAGAATTCATATGTATAACCTCTAATTTATGGAAATCACCAGATATTGAGAAATATTATCCTGCTTTGAAGGGCAAAATGCAATCTTATGACCTTATATCAAATAATAAAACAACAGACAAAAGGTGTTAAAGCATTAAGAGAATCCCTTGCAGGACCCAAATCTCTCCACCCTGGGTACCTATCATGGAGTTGGTTGCCTGACGGACTGATGAAAAATCTGAGGAAAAATATTTCACTCAAGGGAAAACATTTCAACATCTGTTTGCTTCACAAGAAATGTGTCAGCATCAGAAACCTTATGGTCTTAATCCTTCTGCTCTTCCTTGTAAGGCTATCATAAATACCAAGTCGCACAGGAGGTGTAGTGTGCACTTGGCAAAAGGTCTTTGAGTAGGCATAATGGAGTGTAACCCAATAAGGGACAGAGAGGGTGCAGGCTGATTTGTGCTTGAGGAGTCTATTAGACCACGTTGGAGAATGAACCAGGCACAGGAGCCTGGACAAGAACTAGGCTTTGTCCATCAGCTTTGTCAGGATCCAAGAATCTCTTCATGCCCCTTCCAGGCACTGTCCACCTCTAACCCACAACAGTAAATAGTATTCTAACTTCTAACATAGGACTCTTCATCTTTATGACCCACCTTTGTCCCAGGTTAATGAAGCCATATCCTGAATGATTTAAGAAAGACAAGGCATTCTCAAAGGAAAACCTAAGAAATATTTCCTGCCTTGTCTTTTTATTGCCCTATTCAGAATTCATAATTCAAGTTTCATATTTCAACACTAACTTAAAATTTGGAAAAATAATCTGGATACCTGACAAAAAATCACAAGAAATTATGAGAAAGCCCTAGTGATTTTTCTTTGGAATTACCTCTACATGAGTAATCTATAGATTCAAAGGTGATTGATAGATGAAAGTCACGTAAATACAATAATAAATATAGGGAGAAAAGAAAAAGGAGACATGGAGGATGAAAGGGAAATAATTTTAGCCTCATATTTTAAAGTTTTTAGTTTTTCTTTTTTCATTTAATGCATATTAAATTGCTTTAAATAGCCAGAAATTTTAATATTCCATTGGGAATACAAAATTCTAATAAAATGCCTTTCAATTTTATTTTACAACCTCTTATTTGAATCTTCAGCCAGTATACTACTCTGCAAAAAAATAAAATCTTCTTGTAAGTTTAAAAACAAGGAATAAAACCCCTAGTATCAGGATAAGCACAATATAAAATCTACAGTAGGAATTTATTTGCCATTATATAGCTTTAAAACAAATATTTTAGAAAGTATATCATGAAAAGAATTTGTAGTCTCATTATAAAGGGACAACTAAAATAACAGAAGTCATCAGATTAGAATTACCTTATCTTCCCACCAAAAAATTGAATAACCCAGTCACATGTGTTTCCATAAAATCCACCTTCTACCCTGTGATGATGTATTGTGCATTGAATTGTATTTCATTTGCCTCACAAGGATTTTGCCATCGGAATAATTCTCTCTTATCTGTTTATAAATTTTTGTGTGCTACTGAATTATTTTCCTTTAGTTCACAGACACATCCTACAATACTTTTCATCTTAAAACCAAACCAAAGCAACAAACAATCCACAACCTTCACTGGGCCTCACCTCATTCATCTACAACTCCATTCTTCTGCTCTTCTCTTTTTATCATTTTATTTTATTTATTATATTCACTTATTTAATTAAATATTGACATATATCACTTAACAGGATTACTCTCAAATTATTGTGCTTTATCAAAAAGAAGAAAGTATTTGATATGATCTTCTTTTTAAATTAATTTTATTCGGGTGACACTGGTTAAGATAATTACATAGGTTTCAAGTATGCAATTCTATAATGCATCAACTTTGTTGCATTGTGTATTCACCACCCAAAGTCAAATATCCTTCAGTAGCTATATATTGGAACCCCTTTACACTTTATTACCTTTCCACAACCCCTTGTCCTTCTAGTAACCACCATACTGATGACTATGTGTATTAAATTTTTGTTTGTATGTTGTTTGTTCATTTGTTGCTTTCAGTTTTATACCACATATATGAGTGAAACCATATATTTCTTTTTACTTTTAACATCTGACTTAATTTGCTTAGCATGATATTCTTAAGATTCATTCATGTTGTCACTAATCTTCATAGCAAATTCCACAAAATGCACTATACTTGCTATTTTCATGTCCTCATTTTCCAATCTGCCCTCAGCCCATTCTGATGATCTTTATTCCCCTCAACTACTTTGAAAGAATTATTCTATGGTCACTGACTTTGCTACACCCAAAGTAAATTCTCCATTAGTTCCTTTCGCTCTCTCATTGTAGCCTTAGACACCGTTGACTAGCTTCCCCTTGAATCAGTCTCTCCCCTTGACTCTCAGGCAAACGCACCCTACTCATTTTCTTTCTGTCTTTGTTCCTCATCAACATACTTTGCCTATTGCTCCTTTCTCTTTTTGTGGGCTTTACATTTTTAAAATGTCCCTTTACTAAGTCTTCAGAATTCTCTGTCTTTACATTTACTCTCTGGTGTTCTCATTCCATCCTTTGGTTTTAAACACCATATTGTTCTGAGGCATTTTGATTGTGTCTATCTGATATATTTCAAACATGTTTCTCTGACCCAGATTTTGTTTCTGAATATTAGGCTTACATACCAACTACCTTATGAATATTTCCACTCCATTTGTCCAAAGCAGAAAACTTATTTTCCCTCCTGTGATCAGTGTCACCTTTAACCATGCATGGTCTTACCCTGCAGTAATTGCAATTACATTTATCCAGTTTCTCAGGCTAATACAATACCTAAAACTTACCACAGAGTCCTCTCTTTCAAAATAACTACATTTTTACAAGCTGCATTCTTTCCCTCCTTAATGTTTAATATTTTGAAGTCCTAATCTCACACAAAATATGACCATATTTGCTGATAGGGTGTTCACAGAGGTATTTAATTAAAATGAGGTCATTAGAGTGGGCTCACCTCTAGTATAACTGATATATGAGGTCTGCCCAAATAGTATCCAGCCATATAATTTGAAAAATAGAGACTTTTACTGAAGAAGATAAAAGATACAAGAAACATTGTACATAGGACAATGATGCCTCATTCCCCTACAAAGTAGGCATCTTGGGACTTCACACAATTTTCCCACATGTCATCAGCTGCCACATCGTATTTTCCTGAATATCATCAGCAGTCTGAAATCTCTTCTCTTTCAAAAGTAGTTTTAGTTTTTGGAAAAGCCAGAAGTCACAGGGTACCAAATCTGGGCTATAGCAGGGCTGAGTCACCTGGGTGATTTGATGTTTTGAAAAAAACCCTGGACAAGACATAATGTGTGAGCCAGTGCATTGCTGTAATGAAGCTGTCAATCACCAGCTGTTCATAGCTGCAGCTTTCTGAATCAGCCCTATAGTTTCAGTGGAGGAATGCTTAAGTTTAATATGAAATTTGAAGCAGATTTGTTGCTCTACTAGCTCAGTCATTTTGAATGTGACAGCCACATGGCTCACATGCCTACTTAATGATGTCTACCACCCCCATTATCTAGTACAGTGAAGTCATCATTGTTCACGCATGTACATTCCAGTACACTTTCCTGACTGCCAGGTTACTTTGAAGTCACGCAAACCATTCTTGTTATATCAACTGTGGCTGGACTTTTTCTGGACAGACTAATATATATATTTGGATAGACAGGTACATAAGGAAGATAATGAGAAGACACAGGGAAATAACTGCCATCTACAAACCAAAGAGAAGGGCCTGGAATAAAACCTTCTTTCACAGACCCAGAAGGAACCAACCTTGCCAACACCTTGATTTCAAGCTTCTAGCCTCCAGAAATATGAGAAAATAAATTTCTGTTATTTGAGTCATCTATCTGTTATATTTTGTTGTGGCAGGTTTAGCACAGTAGTTTTATACCCAACCCATCAACTTGTCCTATCAGCTCTCTTTTAAAATATATCCCATGCCCCAGCTGGTGTGGCTCAGTGGATTGAGTTCCAGCCTGCAAAGCAAAGGTCACTGGTTCAATTCCCAGTCAGGGCACATGCATGGGTTATGGGCCAGGTCCCCAGTTGGGGGTTCACAAAAGATAACCACACATTGATGTTTCTCTCCTCTTCCTCCCTCCCTGCCCCTCTATCTAAAAATAAATAAATAATATCTAAATTAAAATAAATAAAATAAAATAAATCCCAGTGCTAAGTATATTCAGCAACTAAATATGCTCCCTGAGCCGCCCTTCCTCTTGAGGGCAGTGAGAGCCTGCTAACTAGTCTCTTTACTTCTCTTGATCCCACAACACAATGACTAGAATCATATTTTGAGAATGCAAATCTCAAAATACGCTTTCTTGATCAAGGTATCCACAGGCTTCCACTCAAAATGGTCTAAATGCAAACACCTTACCACAACTTACAATGTCTTAAAGATCTTGCCTCTGTCTAACTTCTTGATCTCATCTCCTACTAACTTAAGTTTTGCTCTCACTTGTCTTCTTATTGTTATTGGAATACACTAATTTTTCCCCACCCCAGGTCATTTGCAAATGCTCTTTTCTCCCTTTCTCACAAGGCCTTTGCTCTTAGTGCAGTCCTGTTTGGTTGTAATGACACCTCCTTAGTAGTTTCCCTAACCAAGTTAAAATATGTTCTATCCATCTATTTACCTGCCATTAAATTATATTTGTTTATTTTTTCCTGTTTTCTTCTCCCAGTAGAAAGTAAGTTCTTTGAGTAAAAAGTCTGTTTGAAAAATGGTATCCCTAGAATCTAGAATAATACCTGTGTATATCTGCTGCATGAGTAAACGTGTGGAGTCACTGCCCTGTAGCACAGAGATGCCTCTCATAATACTGGTGTCCCTAAAACAACTACTGAATTTGCTGGTGAAATACATCCCACCCTGAATATCTACCATGCAGAGTTCACACAGAGAACAGATTGTCAAGGTCCCAATGTGTTTTGCTTTACTTTCATCTGTCCCATACAATCTTTGCATACAAGATAAACTAGAGAGATCAAAAACTTACTACCTGTTTATCTCCATTATATTTCTAAGTTATCAAGTTAATATTTCTTAAACTTGCATTATATAAAATGTTTTTAATAAAGAAATGGAGCATTCTGAAATCACATCTGAAGGTTTCCATGTCTGGCATATCTGGAGAGGTCTCAGACTAACAGTAGCCTGAGAACCTGTGATTTTCTTCACTCAGGACATGTTTTGCCTCCCACCAGGCCAAGTTTTCATGACAGCCTTTTTGATTAAAGGTTTCTTTTTATTATGGTAAGTAAGATGAATATTTAAGGACACATCAAAGTATACTTGATCAGTTGAAGATATTCTTTATAAAAATAGTTAACAGCACCTTTTATCTTAATGGATAAGACAAAATTTCAAAAGAGGCATGCTATTTTAAAATAGTTACCTCAACTGTTAATTTTCTAACAGTAAAGAAGGTCATCTTTATATTGGTTCACAGAAGTTTAGATTTTCTTTTTAGAGGTAAAATAAATTTAGACAATGACTAAGTAACTCCAAGGACATTTCAATCATTTCTCTAAGGTCTTTTGAGGAAAAAGAACAACTCTCTCTCTCTCTATTTATATATGCATGCTTGGCTATTGTATAGTGTGTGTGTGTGTGTGTGTGTGTGTGTGTGTGTATGTATATATAGAGAGAGTTGTTGTTATGTAAATATATAAATGTATCACATATAAATGTATCACAGTAATATAAAATCATTACAATTCGAAATTTTTGTAGTTGATAGGTGTCATGTTTTGGGTTTCAGAAATTCAATTATTTTTCTATTAGATTAAAAATTTACTAAACACCAAATATAAGCAATGCCTAACTGTAGGCACTGGGCATACTCAATGTAAACTTGTTGTCTTTTTCTCTTGAAAAATTCAGAGGTTGCTCAGAAAGGTGACCATGTAAAAATAATTACTATTAAATACAATAATAATTTTAATAATAAGTTCACATTACTTTTCATGGACTATTCTTTCCACAGTTTGCAGTGTACTTAGGGTGCAGGTGAGCTTTCAGAGTAAACACTTAGAGATAACCAGCGAGTGCCATTTGCAGTGTGAATGTTTTGAATGGGGAGGAAGGCTGTGTAGGAGGAGAAAGAAGTAAAGCCTATCACCACCCGCGCAAATGTCTTCATGTAAAGTCATGGAACCAAAATATGAATCTGAGTTGCCATCTTGGACATAGAAGAATTTCAGTGTTGAAGCAAAAGCTTTTGGAGAAGGTAGACATGATTGTACTTGATATCCAATAAGAGAAATAAATTGAGGCCAAATCGTGTACCGGTTTGATTGCCTTCTATAACATATAGCCGTGATTGGCTTTGTAATGAAGGCAATGGTGAACCAACAGAAATCTTGTTATTAGAAAAATGTGATCATAAACTAATGAAAATGAATCTGGTGAGAGAATATACATAAAAATGGACCAAATGGTGTTAACAAGAGCATTTACCAGCTTTTTGCAGTTAAAAGATATTGAGGACCTGAACCAAAAAAGATACCTAACATTGATGAAAAAAAAATGGCTAAGTTCAGAAGATATTTTATATTTATATATAAATGGCAGAATTAAACCTAACTAAAAATGCTAGAGAGATCAACTGGGTAAATGCCTTTGAAAAGGAAGATAATTAATTCTTTTGAGGCGATATTGGTATTAAAGCGGTGGGGGTGCCTCTAGATGGCTCTCCCTTGTTATCACACGTATTCCTATTGAGGAACTCAAATTTTTAGGTTAACATATCATTTCTTAGTATAGCATTTGAACTCCTTGGTCATTAAAAACTTCTTTGATTCAAGAATTACCTATCAATGTAATAAAATGGGCCTGTATAGTTTGGTTTTTGAAAATATGGCACTTGGTTCAGACAAAATTGGGTTTTGTTTTTATTATTATTTTTTAATGGATAAACTTTTTTTGTAACATTATTGTTCAAGTACAGTTGCCTCCATTTCCCGCCCACCACTCTCACCCACCCCAGCCATCCCCACTTCCCACGGTTGATCCTACCCCCCTTTGGCTTTACCCATGTGCCCTTTGTACATGTTCCTTGACAATCCTTCCCCCTTTACCCCTCATTATCCCCCCCACCTCCCCCCCTGGTTACTATCAATTTGTTCATAATTTCAATGCATCTGGGTATATTTTGCTTGTTTTATGTCTTATTGATTATGTTCCACTTATAGGTGAGATCACATGGTATTTTTCTTTCACTGTCTGGCTTATTGCATTTAGCATTGTGTTCTCCAGTACCATCCATGTTGTCCCAAAGGGTAGGAGCTCTTTCTTTCTTTCTGCTGTGTAGTATTCCATTGTGTAAATGCACCATAGTTTTTTGATCCATTCATTTACTGATGGGCACTTAGGAATTTCTATTTTGGTAAAAAGAAAATTTTCTAAGAAGAGAGAGAAGTAAATGTTCCTGGAAAAAAAAGAACTGTTTGTTATCTTCCCCATAGAAAACATTCCTTTGGGTTTGATCAGCCTTTTTCTACTCCCAATGGTTCTGATGAGTTTGCTAATCCAGTGTCAGCCATCAGCCTCCTGGGTAAGGGCGTGGCCTGATTCACAATCTGTTTTCCTGATACAGATATGGATAAAGAAGTTGAGATTGAATTGTTACCACAGTATTCTAAAGAGATGTTCTGGAAGTGGCTACTGCTAAGATACTCCGGTTGCCCCGATTCTGTCATTTTTGAGAACTTATATAATGGTGATTTTGATTGTCTGAACAACACAATTCTTAATATAAATCCTCTTTGATCTTTCTTTACACCTTTTATTGTTTAAATTGATTGATTTTGGACTTTGTTTTAAACATTTTAAAAAAGATTTTATTTATTTATTTTTAGAGAGGGAAGGGAGGGAGAGAGAGAGAGAAACATCAATGTGCAGTTGTTGGGGACTGTGGCCTGCAATCCAGGCATGTGCCCTGACTGGGAATCGAACCTGTGATGCTTTGGTTCGCAGCCCGCACTCAATCCACTGAGCTATGCCAGGCAGGGCTAATTTTGGACTTTGTTGATGATAACAAAATAACCTGAATGATACAGAAATTGGTACCTGAAAGGAAACTTTGTACAAAAATGATCATCATGAAATATGAGCTATATGAAATAGTTATAACATTAAGATTATGCAAATGGGATCTAAGTCTCTATGTTTTATATTGTGGATGAGACAGAATTAGTCTATGCCTCCCAGTGCCAAAGGTGTTAATCAACTTATTCCATGTGGCCTCATGGTTGCCTTGGGCAAAGTTTTAAGAAACTAAACAACTGTTAACATTGATGAAGACAAAGGAGATTCAAAATGTTTCTTAAAGAAACTAAGATTACTTTAAAATCATTGAATATTTAAATAAAAAAAGAAAAAGTAAAATTTGAAATTTTCATCTGTTAAGACCTTTATATGACATCAATGGACAGCTTACTGCTTGCTTCTGTTATTGAAAATAGTATAAAGCAACTGACTGTGGAAGTGACTGGATTTTATTGACAGGTGGCTCTAGATGAAGACTGGTAGGTTGAGCATACTGTTTGGGAAGACTAAAGGCATTAAAAATCTCAATTTCCCAAAACCTTTGAAAATTACCTTTATTGTGCCTTAACTGACAGAAGAAAATGTGCTTCACAAATCTGTTTTAGAAAAAAAAATAACCCTTTTCTTCCTACCACACTCCTCATATTATTCTCTACTAGTAACATAAAGGCAAAGGTTATATGAATTTAAATTAAGAAAACATAAAATTGGTAAACTCGAATCATAAAAGTTTAAGAAAGTGTTTCATGTGAAAGGATTTGCAGATCGTTTGGGGAGCAGATTCTGGTTTATCACTGACCTTTATGGTAGAGAGCACACTTATCCCTGGTGCAGCAGATGGACCTGCAATCTCAGGTGGTGACATGGACCCACCATTCTCTCACTCATCTGGCTGTCGAATTGGGAATGTGTAGCCACTCTGTGGTATCAGGAAAACTTGGCACATGTAAGGGAGGTCTAGTCAGCCACAAAAGAATGCATCAGCTGCATTAAGTTACTGTTTCTCAGGTGGCTTTCATAAATACCACTTCCTCACGGCCACCACTGAAATCAGTGCAGTGCCTCAGATAATCAACTAAGGAATGAAAAACTGGTCTAAGCTACTGATGGTTCTGAAAATATGCAGACAACAGGGAAGAGAAGGCAACTGGAACATTACAGCCTCACTGATAGGAAGTCCCCAAGGACAAAAGGAAAATTCTTTGATTAGGCAAAAATTCCAATCACTGTATTTTCATTTCTACTTTGCTTAAAAGGAGTGGTGACCTGGGGTCAGGATCTCCACTAACACATGAGTTATGGACTAATGGACTAGAAAATTAAGCTCTTACAAGACTTTAGCCTGGAGGATTGGACAAGTTCAGCCTTTCCTCTGAATTTCCACTGAACACAATTTTGGGCAAATACTAATTCCACAGTGTGTGTCAGAGAAGGTGCATACATCCACGTTCATTTGTCCCTTCACAGTGATCAGGTTTTAAGGGCAGTGAAAAGATAACTGTACCTTCTGGAGCTAATGTCTACCCTAGCAGAATTCAGGGTGGTAACTAACTTAGTCCCCTGTGTTTACCTAAGAACCAGTTAAATTATCTACTTTCAGTTAATGTAATTTAAGTGATATGATGGTAGAGAGTTTTTTTAATGAAATTTGAAGAAATTTAGTCAAAATCTCCATGATCATTTCTATCACCATAAAGCACAGTCCAATTTTCCCGTCTGTCCCTGGATACACAAAGCTTATTTACCTAGAAGTCTGAAGTTCTTGAAGTGTAAAATGAACTCCGGTGATAGAGTGACTCACCTTATCCCCCAAAATATATATCTATAAATGGATTCAAGTTCTACAAAAGTCATTGACCTGGCTTAACCTGGCATGTAAGCCAATGCATAAAACAAGTTCCTGACAGTCATTTTCTGTACCATATATGAAAGAATCGCCCATCAGTGATGTTACCTGGACACAGCCAACTAACTTGGCCGTTACCATGGTAATGTGGGAAAAAATGTATTGTGAAGAAATATGGATTGTTTACATGTGGCGAGCATTCAGCCTTTTCTATCTACCCTGGAAATTTCTTTATTTTAATTGGAAAATTTTAAATATATTAAAGCAAAATATACAAAGAGTTATATTTTAAAAGTTTTCAAGCCACATTTTAAAAAGCAACTATGCTTAGAACTGCTACATTTTAAAATATTATTTATTGAAATTATTTCTGGAAAGTCAGAGCATGAATACATTATAATGGATAAAGTAATTTGTTTGACAGAGTACAAAATTAATAACCATATAACAAGATCCTAACATTAATTAAATATTCACATTTTATAGCATTCTTGGAGAAAAGGCATTACATAAGTAAAATTTTAATGGTTATAGAATTAGGATGACTATTCTCTTAGCCAAAAGTCTGACCTTTGAAACTAGTAAGAAAATATTCTTTATCTGTATAGAGGTAGTAGTGATTAATGAATATAAAATACTAGAAAAATTTCCACATAAGAAGAATGTTTCATAGTATTATTATTATATTTCTCCATAAATTTACTCATTTCATAAACTTATTAAAGGCACGTAAAACTCAAAACACTTTTGGAATCTGTTCCTTACTTAACATATGACATAGCAGAAAGGTCCACACAATTTCAGTTATAACGACAGTTATGACTTCCTTTACAACCAACTCTGTACAGTATTCTCTTTGCACACACGTCTAAATAAATGCACCCTGTTACACAAAGTTTGCTCTCTACCATTCTTAACATCCTTGAAACCCTTGACCAGTGCCCGAGATGTAAGCTTCTGCCATAAGCCATTCTGTCATGTTCTATACTCTTGCACACTTCTTTCCTCCTATTTATGTTCACAAATATTTCCACTGTGAATTCTGAAACTCCCATTACATGATTAAAATCTACTACAGTTTCATCCTTTCCCTTTAAACGTGTGGCTCTGTGGATATAAATTTCCTTGCAGAAGATTCAAGAAAAAACAATCATTTCTTTATACTGCTCTACCATATGGGTATCAACTGAGATTAGTACATTGTTGGTTCCTCAGTGCCTTTCCAAACCATTATTGCTAACTTTCCATGTAAAAGTAGTCCAGTGCACTTGAGTCTTATGACAGTTGGTTATGCCACCATGGTACCCTTCCTTGTGCTTTACTGATGGTTCCTATTCTTTTCCTTTCCTTCAATGATGACTTTGTTACCTAGGTTTTCTTAACTTATTCTCCATTCAAGTTCTTATTGCCATCATGGGTAATTAAGTGTCCATATTAAAAACCCACAAAATACACCTGCATTCCCTGTCCCTTGAACTGACATTTCCTCTTTTTAAAAATATTTTATTTATTTATTTTTAGGCCAAGGAGAAGAGAGGAACAAAGAGAAAGAGGGAAACATCAGTGTGTGTTTGCCTCTTACAAGCCACCTACTGTGGACCTGGCCTGCAACCCAGGCATGTGCCCTGACTGGGAATGGAACCGGCAACCCTTTGGTTCATAAGCTCATGCTCAATCCACTGAGCCACACCAGCCAGGCAAACTGACACTTCTAAGGACCATCACATTTGATATCACTTGAGAAATCCATGCCCTTGGTCAAATCCTGAGCTTGGTTGTTACTCAGGTTACTTTAACTGTTAAACTAAATATATGTAGATACACATACATACACACTCACACACACATACACACACACAATATGTTTGATTTAAAAAAGCTAATTTTTCTACCTTTCTCCTGCCTGACATGGGGCATACCAGCATTATATTAGCTGGGTAAAAAAGGGAAACACATGTTATGAATAAAGATACCTCATAAGTGCTGAAATTTGAGAGATAGCTTCTACCTTCAACAGTCAATGCTTCCTTGAAAACTGACTCACTGTGTGAGTAAGAGGGCAGCATATTGTATTAATAGTGACCCCAGCATGCAACCCTATTAGACCCTGTACTTTATTCTCTAATCACAAAGGGAGACAGCTATACTTGAGTAGTCATCTCTATTTTCCAGAATATCTGCACTCACTCCTAATAGCCCTTCTGTATGTTGCATTAAGCAATCAGTTACATTGATCATAATAGGGAAGTCTTCTATTACCCAAACCCAACCATAGATCTCAGGCTTATTTCATCCTTTCTTTGCACAATCTGGGGCAGGCAATGCCTAGTAGTACTACAGTACTGAACCTTCCAATCTGAGAAAGGGGTTGGGAGAGGGAAATTGCTCTTTCCTGGATAAAATCAACTAGTGTTCTTGGCTCAAGGTGCATGTCTTTAAGGACATCCTTGCATTCACCACGGTTTTCAAATAGTTATGTCAGTTGCAAAGCCTTTTGATTGCAACTCAAGAAATCTGTTCACCTCTCTCTACTTCTCTTTATCTTCATTGCATTAAATATAATACAAACCATTGCTTTTATTAAGGTTATCAAAACAGGCTCTTAACTTATTTACTTACTTTTAGACTGTTCAGTGTAATCTCTGGGCCTCCATATTTCTATTTTACCCACTTTCTGGGAACACCCACTACTCATGACTAAATCTCCACTACTGTCAAATGTGGATTCAAAACCCTTAGACTTGTACCCTCTCTAATCTCCCCTCTCTAACTTTTCCTCTCATGTCCTCAACTGACTATGTCTCTGTACACCTGTGCAATAGGCAGTTAACTCATCCCAGCAAGCATGTCACTGTTTGATGATTCTTTCTTCAATTCCTACATTGTCCTCATGGTCCTTGAATTTCCAAGAAGGCAGAGACATGTATGCTCTATTCTTGTTATGTCACCATAGTTAATAGTACCTGGCATGATCTGTGTGTGTTTAAAGAATAATAAGTAAATGATTGAATAAACAAAATCAGTGTCACAACATTGAAAATTTTTACATTTTTATTGTATTAAATTATCTAATAAATAGTCATAGCCCCTATCTAACCATCACTACATATATAAATACCAAAACCCAAATAATAAGGGGCGAGATGGATGTGAATTGCAAATAGTATGATTCTTCTATTGTGCCTAGTGCTATAATAGAACTGATAAGTGAAAAGTCAATGGGGAAATTAATTCTGTTGTCAGAAATGATAGAAGTTTGAAATTCATTGTGCATGGGCATAATAAACAATTATAAACTAATATTTTGTAACACTAAACATCCAAAGATAAAATTGAATTTTTTAAAAATATTTTACTACTTTAGGTGCTTAGCTAAATGATTTCTAAAACCACCTGGTGTCTAAATATCATACTTCAATAGATAATAACAGTCATTCAATCACTATGGTGATGAACCATCATGAAATTCTACTGAAACAAACTGCCCTTTAATCAATAAAACATGTTTCCCTGCGCCATTACCCCTCCATCCCTCTAGTCCTTCCACACTGCATTCTGCCACTGCAGCTCGCTCCTAAATTTCGAGCCTCTCCATGTAAAATGGCTCTGAACCAGCAACTTTTAAATATGTGTATTCTTTCTAATGTTAAAAAGCTTTCCTTCATCTTTCATCTCCAGCAATCAGCAGCAGGCCTGTTTCTCCTCTGTGGTTTGCTGAGCTTCTTGAGAAAGAAAATTACACCACATTCTCATGTATTCTATGGGGTCTCTATGTATATTTAGGACTGCTGAATTTATTTTCTTTCTTGCAAAGTAGAATATTTAACCAAGTTACCTTAGCTTTTCTTTGACATTTCTAACAATTATTTTCCCAACTGCCTTGTGAAATTGCTTTCCTCCAGCTCTTATTTAAAAATTGGAGTGTGGGAGAAAAGGGTAGACTGCATGAAAGGGTCAAAAGGGAAAAAGAATGGGACATCTTTAAGAGAATAAACAATAATAAATAAATAAAATACAAGAAAGTAAAAAATGGGGTTTACAGAGTCCAGTCCCTGGTTTCTTAACCTTTTTACAAGTCTCCATATTTTTCGTGGCTTTAACTAGAATCCATATGCAATAGACAACAAAATCATTATCTTTTTCTCTGTCTTTTTATTTGAGCTTCAGACTTGTACATTTGCTCAAATTTATAGACACATTTATTTGATACATTCCTGACAAGTTGATTGAATGAACTGAGCTCTATAGGGAACAATCAGAAGGTCAGGCTGTTTTTCCCTTCATTATCCAATACTCTCTAACCTCATTCTTTTCAATTCTTTCAGGCATGGCCCATCAATTTTTCCATTCCTTTGTAGTGCAAGAGAAAGCCTCAGTTTTAGTTATTTGAACATCACATCCTATCAAAAAATACTATTGATCTGTTTGGAAGCTCTTTTTCTTCCACAGCTCAGGCCTGCGATGGGCAAGAATGGCATTTCCCTCTTTGTTTCCCTAACTCAGTGGTTATCAGACTTCAGCAGGAAACAGAATCCACTGGGGAACTTGCTTAGACAGGCTTCTCTGCCTTGCCCCAAGAGTTTCTCATTCAGTAGGCCTGGCGAGGTCTGAGAATTTGAAGTCTAACAAGATCCTTGGTGGTGGCATTGCTGCTGCTAGTCCAAGACCATACTTAGAAAAGCACTTCTCTACTCCTTCCCCAGTTGCTGGCTTTTGTGGGGCTGCTGTGGGTAGAAGAGAGATAAGAGATATTGTCACAAGCATATGTTCATGAATAATCTTTCCTATAAGTCAGCCGGGCAACTGCTTAGCTAACTGCCTGCTGAGCAACCCGGAACCAAGGAATATGCAAGAGTCACTCACTGAAACTATGCTATTCACTCAGCTTTTAATGAAGGCAGGTTTACTCAAAGTAGAACGTCAACATACACAAGTATCCTACTCACACTCAATCTATGAGAAATATAACACACACACACACACACACAGAGTAGTCAACGGGAAATGAGGAACCTGAGTCCCAAAGTGTCAGTCTGCAGGTGTGGGAGACAGCCTGGTAGGCCAAGAAGTCTTCTTCAACCTGCAAGGAAGGATCTCTGGAGCCAGGTAGGCAGCAGGGCAGATGAAGTCTTCAGTCCAACAGGGTAGAGCCTCCAGCAACTGATGCCCAGGGAGGTCAGCGTGGCATGGAGCAGCACTCTGGTGTGTGGAGCTCCACTGTCTCAGCAGTGGGCTGGAGTCTACCTCATTTTATACCTTGAAAGAGGGGTACTCCACCCTCTGGGTCTTCTGATAAATATCTTGACACTTCTGCTGGCAGAAATGGAATTTCCCCAGGAGCCTATCTCTGGGTGGTCCCACTCTGCAGACATGGCTATTCTGACCATGTGGGCAGATATCTTAGGTGTAACTTCTTGCCAAATGTGTCTTGCACGACTTAGGTAGTTTTCTTCTTGAACCAAAGTGTCATGGCTGACTGGCAGCCATTTTGGTTGACATGAGGAACCATACTTTGCTTTATATATTTTATGCTGTCTTTATCAGAGCAATGTCATTTTATTGTTTCTGCTCTCCACAGATATCAAAGCCCTCACTACCTTGCTAAACTTTTAATTAGGTTTCAATGTCCTCGGGTGGACAAAGGAACAGTCTTTGGCTTTCCATGAGTTCCTCAGAGATCCTCCTGGTGGAGCTTGCATCTATAATTCATATGATGTGAATCTACTCCCCTCTTAATCACTCCCTTCAGCCCTTGGTCTGCAGGTACTCACCCGTTGGGAACTACCCTGCCTGGTTTCAAGAGCTGTAACCTCCCCATGGCTAAGGCTGAGTGGGTGACCTTTGGATCAGAAGACACTGAGGAGACAAAGCTTATCTCCTTGGCAGGAGCACTGCTTCTGCTCCTTTTTCCATAACTGTCCCCCAATGCTTGATCAGTTAGCCAATGACAGGTAAGATTCCCTAAGGGGGGAATGACCTAAGACAGGCATGATCACGTGGAGGCCCCAGGGAAGGACTTGGGGGGTTACAGCAAAAGGGGGTGATGGACTCTCACCCCTCCGCTTTGACAAAGCCTGAGTCCTCATTCTGTCTGCGAGAAGTCTCCTAATTTCCTGGCTCTTTCTTCCTCTGCCTGACTTAATCCTGAAACAATGGCAGAGGGTGGTGCAGCCCTGTGCTGGAAACCATGGCAGGTTCCATGGGTACTCAGGCCTGCGAAAGAATATATAAACTCTTGTGAAACCTGCTTTGCTAAGTATGCTCTTAATTAAATGATAAAAGTCCCAGCAGGAAATGAGTTTGTTTCCCAAAGTTTTATAGCCCTTTAGCTAATAGACCCTGACTCAGAATAGGCCCTCAGAGTTCTTTCTGTGTTATATATTGTTTGATCCTTACTGCCTGACAATGATTAATGAACTTTACCTGTATTCCTGTGCAAATTGAAATCCAATAAAAAGCCTGTGAAGGCAAGGATCAGGGCGCTCTCCCCTAGAAAGAGTGGCCAGGCCACTCCCAGGCACCCTCTCCTTGAGAGGGTAGCCCTGCCACCCCTTTTCCTCCACAGGACTTGGTAGTTCATGTGAATGTATCTCATGTCTCATCCATAACACTGCATACATTGAGAGCTGGTGTCTGTGTCACTCACCTTATCCCTTTCAGGGTTATTGCTTCTCAGATAGCCCTAGGCTCACTGCCTTCAGAATTTTCATCAGGTACTAAATGTATGTATATTTGGCCTGACTTCAGGAGAAATGCATCTTTCTCTGTCATAGCCTCCTCGTGCTTTGCTTTGACACTTTGGTTACACATGTAATCAAAGTGTTTTACCTTTTAAAAAAATATATTGTATTTACTTATTTTTAAAGAGAGGGGAAGGAAGGGAGAAAGTGAGGGATAGAAACATCAATGTGAGAGAAAAACATTGATTGTTTAGCAGTTGCCTCTCCTCAGCATCCTGATTGGAGACCAAACACACAACATAGGCAGGCATGTGCCCCGACCAGGGATTGAACTGGCAGCCTTTTGCTTTTCAGAATGATGCCCAACCACCTAAGCCACACCAGTTAGGGCTGAAAGTATTTTATCTTTTGTCCTGCCTTGAAGTAGGCAGGTCTCGGACTCAATATCTCTCAAGAAGATGCATATCAAGCTTCCTGAACTATTTATTGAAGCCTCACTGGCTTGACTTGAGATGATAGCGAAGCACTTTATTTTTCCTCTCTATGGGGTGGGGAGAACAAATACCATAGCATTCCAACAATAATTCATTTCACAAAAATTCTGACCCTTTGCCCTGTACAATACCACAATCCTACCTATAGCAACAAAGACAATGAAAGGAAGAGATGTGTTTTTTCCTGGCAAAGTGTTGCTTATTGCAACCCCTTAAAATGTATTACAAAGTATCTAGAATCTTGCTTTTAGAATGTGGGATTCATGGAAACTACTGCACTGTTCATGGCTCTTGAGCTTTCACAAAAATTCTGAGATCAACAGTCCATGGACATCCTGTCACACTCACTATGTACCAGACAACATATAAGATTCTGAAGATAAAATAAGTAAGATAGTTCTTGATTTTGAGGGCTTTACATTTAATAGTTTATGCCAATCTAAGTGAAGTAACATATGTGTTATGATAGAAATTTAAGCTACATTGGACATAAAGATAGTAGTGGGCAACTCTGTTAGGGATTTATATCCAAATGGGACTATCAGAGACACCTCAAGCTAAGAAAGCTAGAATGGACCCGCATTTCTTCCTCTCAGACCTGCTGGGCCTCCTGGGTATGTTGGGTAGAGTTTCTGCTTGGTAGCCATTTCTTATTTCTATGAATGAAATATATAAAATGGTATCCCAGAAATGCACCCTTGTTCTTGAATTTTCACTCAGGTAATATTTAGAAATTATAGCCACTCAATAATGCACTTCCTACTCCTTATATTTTGAAAAATCAATACTTTTATAGCAACTATATTTTTATGGATGTAGTACATTTCTTCAAGCATCTTAAACATGGGCACCTATGTTATGTGAAGACAAACGTTTTACTGTAATGGTACTTAAAACAGATTGTGAGTTCAGATTGATTTTTCTAACATTAGTTCTTTTAAGTGGCTTTTATAAAACAGACATATAATGGCATGGTTGTCCTCTGCCAAAATATCAAAGAGAAAAATATTTTAAAAGAAATGATATGAGGCATTTGAAAAGAAAGCCCATATCCATCCTCCTCTAAGTGGCCTTTGGGACATTTCTGCTTAAAAATGTTAATGTGTTTTATGGGTTTTGATTTATAGATATTTTTAACAGTATGCCTTTAAGGTGTCAGCTCTCGGTAAACTAATCATGTTCTCTTCCCCTTTCTAAAAGCCTGAAGGCTGCAGGGTATACCTTAAGGGGACTGAACAAAATGAGCAGGAATCAAGTTTGTTAATAAGGTTTCATCTGAAATAGAAAAGAGAGAGAGATAATAATGTTTTGTGTTTGAATAACATGTTAGCTAATAGCCATAGAAACAAACATCAATTCAAACAAAGAGGGGGCAGCTAAAATCACATTATATCGTTCAAATTGCAAAATAGCTGCCGGGGGACTGCAATGAGCAAGGAGGAAGCACTTCACACAGCAGCTGATGTCGACTCTACTGGCTCCCCGCGCAGGCGGTTCCCCAACCTGACAACCACCGTCACTTCAGGAGCAGGGAAGAGTAATTTAAAAACTTGAATGGTAACCCAAAGGTAAAAGGATATCTGAATCATGAAGCAGAAAAACACCTTCTTTTCTTTTGTATATGGAACCCATACAAAAATAAATATTGTACTTGGGCATAAAAGACAGTTTCAATAAAGCTACAAAGAGTGTTTGTAGACACCATGTTCTCAACTTCAATGTGATAAATGTAAAAGGTAACAACAAAAGTATCTGAATATTAAATAGATATTTAAAATAGATATCGTTTCTAAGTGAAAAAAGATTTTTAAGAGACAACATATAGTATTAAATCTTGTAAAAAGTGAATTGTATTTCTTTAAATACTATTTTTAGAAACAAAATAAAATATTTGTGCTATATTTACTTTATGAAGTTATAAAATGAACAAAATAAACCAAAAATTGAGTGAAAATTAATAATGACAAAAGCTTAGATTAAGTAAAAAATAAATTAATGTAAAATCCTCAATAGAGCCAACTTCTCTTTCCTTAAAAAGATCAATTTCATTAAGAAAAGAGAAGAAGAAAATGTACTAATATGTAACTCTAGATTGAGAAAGTAGAACTTTATTTTTTTTTTAAGTTTTTACTTATTTATCTTTAGAGAGGGGCAGGGAGAAAGAAAGGGAGAGAAACATCAGTATGTGGTTGCCTGTACGCACTCCCTGCTGGGGACCTGCCCACAATCCAGGTGTGTGCCCTAAGCTGGGAATCGAACCATCAGCCTTTCAGTTTGCAGACCAGCACTTAATCCACTGAGCCACAACAGCCAGGGTGAAAATGTAGAACTTTAGACACGAAAGTGACAAATTCTTATGTGACAGTTCTATACTAATCCATAACACTTCTATGATTTTCCAGAGAAACATATTATAATTGGCCTAAGAAGGGATAAAAGATTCAACATTCCAAAATTTTAGAAGAAAAGATTTTCATAGGTATATGATTGTAAAAGACATCAGTCCCAGGTAGTTTTACTTGTAAGTTTTAACATACATTCATGAAACAAATTCTTCATGCTTTAGAAAATGTCATAAAACTTACCAGCTTACTTTATAATATTGGCACAGCCAACCATCAAAGCTTTATTTTAAATATTGCCCCGGTGTCTGCACCCATGCACATACACAAATGACAGAGGAACTGTACTATTGAATACAGATACCTGAATAAGTAAATAGATTCAATAAGGAAAAGCATAACATTATAAAACAACGATCTATTTAAATCTATGTTTTCATCTGATTTCAACCAGAAACACAAAAGATATTTTTATGGTAAATAATTCTGAAGTTCATGTGGAAGAATGAGTGTGGAATTGATAAAGAAGAGTTCAAAAGGAATAGTGAAAAGACAACTGTCTTTTGGCCACCAAGCTTCTTTAATCAAAATAGCCTAATATCTGTCCAGTAAGTCTAAGAGGTCAGCAGAAATAATAGAAAGTGAGAAATTCATCAAACCAGGTGCGCAATAATAATAATATTATAATAATATTATAATAATGTGCCTTGAGGGGGGGAAGAGAATGTTCAAAACTGATACTAAGGTAATAAGTATTCTATTCAGATAAACAAAAATATAAACTTTCACTCTATAATTTATAACAAGATAAATTTTAGATAAATTAAAGGTGTAAGTATAAATTTAAAACAGCTACTAACATATTACAGGATGATGCAGACACTGGCCCACAGTGTCTGCGACATCATGGATGAGACATGAGACATTCACACGGACTACCAAGTCCTGTGGAGGAAAAGGGGCAGCACAGCTGCCCTCTCAAGGGAAGGGTACCTGGGAGTGGCCTGGCCACTCTTTCTAGGGGAGAGTGCTCTGATCCTTGCCTTCACAGGCTTTTTTTGGGGTTTCAATTTGCACAGGAATACAGGTAACGTTCATTAATCATTGTCAGGGAAACCTATTCTTTCCAGCACAGGGTTGCACCACCCTCTGCCATTGTTTCAGGATTAAGTCAGGCAGAGGAAGAAAGAGCCAGGAAATTAGGAGACTTCTTGCAGACAGAATGAGGACTCAGGCTTTGTCAAAGCGGAGGGGCGAGAGTCCATCACCCTCTTTTGCTGTAACCCCCCAAGTCCTTCCCTGGGGGCCTCCCACGTGATCATGCCTATCTTAGGTCATTCCCCCCTTAGGGAATCTTACCCGTCATTGGCTAACTGATCAACATTGGGGGTCAGTTATGAAAAGAGGAGCAGAAGTGGCACTCCTACCAGGGAGATAAGCTTTGTCTCCTCAGTGGCTTCTGGTCTGAAGGTTGCTCACTCAGCTTTAGCCATAGGGGGTTACATCTCCTGAAACTAGGCAGGGCAGTTCCCAATAACAGGAACAGATGAGAATGTTTATATTATCTGGAGGTGGATTAAACTTACTTAAGCCATTAAGTAAGTTCAAATCATACGTGAAAATTTTCACACACAATAAATTTCATAATATTAAAAAATATTATTTGGCAAAGGACAGCATAAACAAAGACAACAGGCTAATTCTCACTCAGGCTTTACCCTATTCTCAGTCTTAATCTGACTCACACTTACAATAAGATGCAAAATGAATTCTGCATCTTATGAGGCCCTCCCTAGTCTGGTGTATAGCTACCCTTCAGAATTCTAATATATCAAATATTGCTGTTACTGCTTAATAATCATGAGATAAAAGCAGTTATTTTTATAAGAAAGTTCACTTACCAAAGGAATAAACTGTAAAGCTATCAAGACTTAACTTATAGGCACAAGAAATAGAGAACTGTTAAGTATTTTTTTAAGTAGTGTCAATGCCGTGATTTAGTGCTGAAAGCACTGTATAAAATACACACACACAGCGCAACAACAACAGAGTATGAAGTGCCTTTGGAAGGTGACAGATGTGTTTGTTGCCTTCATTGTTGTGACAGCTTCATGGGTATATGCATATGTCTAAAATTCATACTCATCAAACTATATTTATTAAATATGTGCAACTGTTTGTATATCAGCTATACACCAATGAAGCTGTTTAAAAGGTCCAAAAAAGGAGAAAAAAGAAAAATTACTATTTTGGGATATTTTATTCTGCATACTAGTATTTTCAAAGTAAAATCATAGTTCTCTTCTTCTAAAATATATGTTTTAAATTACACTTTTATTTTAGAGTCATTGTTTTAAGAAATAATACAAATAGATCCCGTGTGTTCTTTATCCAGTGATCCTAATGGTTATTATATTTTTCAGTTCTAAAATTTCATGTGTGCATTCTTTATATCTTCTATTTTTTACTGACACATTTTTCCTTTTTCATTTGTTCTTCACTGAGAATTGCAGAGTTCCAGCAGGAAAGATGTGGTGCATACTTATAACAGGTGATTGAAAAGCACTTCATAAAGGAGGTCTACAGTTGTCCAGTCATAGGTACGGGAGATGGGAAACAAGGTGAGGCATCCTATGGAATGGCCACAGTGGGTGCCTTCCTCTTCTCCTAGGACTAGACATGGCAAGAACGGCAGCCAGAGGAGGCGCTGCTCTGTGGGAGCTGTGGCCCACAGGCTAACAGGGGGTGCTAGAAATTTTAATGTAATAGCAGTTCTGACTTCACACCCACTGATCTCCCATTAGAATTTTTTTATTGGGCAAATTTAACTGTAAGGTAGCCAAGTGGAACGCTGGTGCACAGGGTAGGGTAAAGAAGGGTGGAAAGTGAAATGATAGGACCAAGTGCAAAGTGTTCAACCTAGAAAGGATTCCATATGGGAAAGAGAAGACCAAGTTAAGCACTTACGCACAGATTTAGAAGGTTGACCTGTCTAGAGCACAATTCAAAGGAGATAGCTATTGGATATAAAATAAGATCATAGATCATAGAAAGCCATCAAGTTGGGATTAACAGTCTCAACCAAGGCAAATGATGAAATTTAAGCAATTCACAGGCTACTCAATGATTAGCATACATTCAAGTAGTAAAAGTAATTGATAAGGCAAAGCTTAACATCTGTACTCAGTTGTATTTTTAACAGAAAATATTTTCACAAGAGGCAATGGAATAAAATATAAATTTAATTGACAAAGCAAAGTATGATAATTTCACTGAAAAGTTGTTTAATTAAAATAGAACAACAGTGCAAGGGTTGGAAAGACTGATTGGAAGTTTCATAGAGATGAATCTATTCTGGGAAAGATAAAGTTCAGATTGAAATGCTGAGTGTGTACCATTTTATTTTGAGGATTTGTGAGAGTGTGACATTTTCTTCATTTACATAAACAAGCTCTGCTGAAAATAAAATGTCTCAGCTAGAAAGCTGCCTTCCAATGGGAGATAATAACCACCTAATCACTACCCTTCTCTCCAATACAATTAGGGTCATCAGAACTGCATTTTCCCAACAGAGAAAAAAAAAACCTTACCAGGTGTTGCATAATTGTGCCTCAGACAACTTTCTGCAATGAAAGGCAAGTAGTTCTTGCTTGCATAACTGGGCATATCTGCCTGGGCGGTATTCCTACAGCTGTTATCCTGGGAATAGAAACAAAAATGTTCATTCACTAGCAGCCTTCGCGAAGCACTGTGATCTGGGGCAGCAAAAAGCCAGCAATAAAGAAAGAGGCATTCACAATTCTGGAAGAAAACATTGTTAAGGAAAATACATAAAGTGGCTGTTTTGTCTCAAGACTACCTGAATTATTATCCAGCTCTGCTGGATGTTTGGATTCCCGTGCCTCTGAGGGCTGCATGTAGGTATACGTACTGACTTATACATGCAGATACCACTGTCAAAGCCCAGCTTTTCCTAACAGTGTTTGTATTAAGGTCCCTACACTTCTGGTACTATTTGTGGCCAAGAGCATCTACTAAATTTTAAATCCTCAAGACCAGTAACTGTTTCTTATTCACTTTGTATTCCTGTCTTGAGTTGTGTGCATAAGCAATATCATAAATATTTTTGATATTAAAGATCTTTTATGTCCAAGCTATATTTATAGCTCCAACCTGCTTAATGGTAGGGATTTATTATAAAACCATACTATCTAATATTTTTTACTTTTTGAAGATTTTATTTATTTATTTTTAGAGAGAGCAGAAGGGAAGGGAAGGAGAAAGAGAGGGAGAGAAACATCAACGTGTGGTTTCCTCTCCCAAATCTCCCACCAGGGACCCGGCCTACAGCTCAGGCATGTGCCCTAACTGGGAATTGAACCAGCGACTGACTCTTTGGTTCGCAGCCTATGCTCAATCCACTGAGCTACACCAGCCAAGGCCTAATATTTTACTAAAGAGAGCTAACATGTAGTTTTAGTGAAGTGCAGAACTCAGAATACACTGCACCCATGCTACCTCTCTCTCCTAAGCTTCTGTTCTTGGTAGATAATGAAACTTGAGCTTGAAACTTTTCTGTTGAGTCCAAAGTCAGCATCAATTTTGTTCATTGCAATCTTCCAGGTAAGTCCTCTCAATAAATCAGCGTTGGTAAGCAATATGGAATATATTTGCTGTCCTGGGTTCAAAGGCACATATCATATAATGAAAACATATACACACACATCTATCTATATACTCTTTATTTCACTAACTATACTCTAACTAAACTTTATACTGTAACTGGCTTAACTATATATCTACAACTAAACTATAACTAAACAACTCAGTTACTATACTCAAACTAGCTAAATTACCTAAGTGAGTTATGACAGCTAATTTTATTTATCAACTTGACCAGATCAGGGATGCCCAGATATGTGGTTAATTAATCGTTATTCCCAGGTGTGCTTGTGAAATGTTCCCAGATGAGATATGCTTTTGAATCAATGAAGTCAGTAAAGTAGATTTCTCCCCCAGTTGTGGGCTGGCATCATTGAATCTGTTGAGGGCCTGAGTAGAACCAAAAAGCTGAGGAAGGAGAAATTTGTTCCTTTTTTCTGTGTCTTTGCTTGAGCTGGAACATCTCACCTCATCTTCCCCTGCCTTTGGACTGAGATTCACATCAATGGTTTGGTTGCCCCGGTTCACAAGTCTCAGGACTGGAACTGAATTACACCACTGGCTTTCCTGGGTTTCCTGCTTGCACAGCAGATAATGGGACTTTTCCACCTGTGTAATCACATGAGCCAACTCCTCATGATAAATCTTCTGTATTCTATGGAGAACTCTGACTAGTGCACAAGGCAAAAGGAATTATTCCATGGTCACCATACTGTGCTTTTGGAAGCTAGTACTGAATTTTGGGTTCTGATTTAGCTGTAACTGCTCATTTATTACATGAACCTATTGTGCTTTATTTCTGTATCTAATTTCTGGTTGCTAAAACCTTCAGGCTTGCCATAAATACTTACAGAACACCTATCATGGGTCAGGCCTTACACGAGGGCAATGGAGTTGTTCAAAACACAAGACAGCTCTGGGAAAACAAGACTTTGATTCCAAATTTCAGCTAGTCACCTTAAGTTCTATTACCATGCTTTGCAAGGATGAACCCATGTTTATAGTATTATGAATATTAATAAGCAGTGATAACATGAATATATTTCTATTGCTATTTTATATTAATTTATAGGAGATTTTCTCAGTAAAATGAACAAATTGAATGAATGATTCATGAATGTGCATGCTGAGTTTCAAGACAATTTGTTTAATATTTTAACTGATATGCCATTGACTTACTTTTCTCCAAGTTACAGTATCAAACAGGGTGTGATGACTTAGATGCCACATTGACACTGATTTCAATGGAGTGCTATTGAAGCAAGAGTCTCAAGGTGTGCAAAGATTAGGTCAGGAAGGTAATCATTATGGTGCTTGTTGACATAATATTTGGAGACACACCATAGCCAAAAGTGAGAAACAAGTATAGGACAGATTCTGGTTGTAGAAAAAGAAGAGTAGTAACAGCCTTTGACAATGACAGGCTCTAGCTGAGCAACTTGAGATTCAAGTACTGGCCCCAGCGTCAGTGGGTAGCGAGTGCCCTGAACAGAAACCAAAAGAAGTCACACCTGTGTAGTGTAGTAGACAGACAAAACTGTGATTTTATATGTCCAAAGTGCCCACTCAGGCTCTACAGCAGACAAAAGGTGGCAGGACAATTCTCAGCCTCCGTTCATTTGTAGGTTGTCTCTCCCAGTGCTATTCCTGCCCTGTGTGGTGGCTCAGGCAGTCTACATGGTGAGATGTAAAGTCCAACCAGGCTCTGCTAAGTAACAAGGCTTTTAAGAATTTGTGACTAAGGAAATAAAAAGTGGGATACTTTATCTGTATTTTAAATTTCTACTCTTTAGAATTCTTCAGAACAATATTAAAGTAATATTCTTGCCTACACTATGCATATTTAAACATAATATTTTGTTTCACTTTCTCATTTTATTTCAATACATTGTTCAATTTCTGTCTACTCTATTTTTCTTCAGGTTGTTTTCATATCTCAGCATGACTAAGAGTAACCTACAATATACTGAGTGTAATATTTACTTCCTATTATAATACCCTTAAAATATGTATTTTATTGACCCTTCTTTCCAGTCATTTTAGACTCCACTAAGACATAAAAAGTTAATCCAATATTAATCTATATTCATAACTTTTGCTCTAGTTGTGAGATCTGTTGACTTCAGTGTGTGAACTTTGAAGGAAGCTGCAACCAGTGAATGTTTCATTCTGTTCTTCTTGGTGACTTTTCATTCTTGATAGAGCTTCATGTGCATTATGAGAATTACAATAATGGACTGTGTGGCTATTTTACGTTTTATTAAACACTATCTGTCTCCTCCAGAAATAGATCATCTAGAAGAAAATGTTCATGTACAAATAACTATGACAGAAGGTAAAATGAGATAAGTGCCTCATAAGGTGCACAACTGCATGTTGTACAAGTTGAGAAAAAGAAAGACCTGATTGAAATGGAAAGGCTTTATCTAATAGGTTATTTTTTTTAGCTCTCACAGCACCAGGAGTATTTTTTAAAATACATGTATTTGGAAGCTTCTTAGTTCTTGGGTTTTAAGAGATAGCATTGTCATATTCTTGGCTGCTATTACCAAAAAAGCTCATTAATGTATTTAAAAGCAAAAAAGATTGCATAACCTAAAAACAATAATAAGTGATCCAAAATAATATAAATGATCATGTTTCTGAAAAATTATGACCTGCCAAACACTAAAGTTTCTAAAAAATTAGTACTGACATGTGTGGAGTTTTTATCTCCTATTTCTTGGGCTCTAGGCCACCTAAACATAACACATATCTTCTTTAAAAAGCTCAGGATGTATTTCAAAAGCTTTGTGTCCCTCCTGCTGAGAACCACTGAGAGCATCTGCATTCACTTTTCATAGCAGAATTTCAGTAACAATCTTTAATCTCTTGATACATTTTTTCAGAGCAAATAAAAGTTTCATTAAGATCTGTAATGCAAATCAAGTACTAAATCAAGAACTCAGAATCACTGTAAATGCATCCTTTGGGTTCAGTTCAGTTAAATCATTGATCAAAGTCCCTACCACACAGTAACTTGTTGGTAACTGCTCACACACACTTTTAGGTCAATCTTTCTAATCATACTTCTTTCTCTCCCCCCTGCCAATGGAATATGTTTTTTCTCTTAGTCCCTGGATTCCCTTGCTTTTTTTTTTCTCCTTGAACTCACAGAAAATGCTTTTTTATGTCTTTCTTCTTTCTCCCTATTCTTCTCATGTGCTTTTTTCCCCTGCCACAGCAAATCAATTGTTTATCTTCCGCCTTCTCTTCATTCAGTGGTTGCCTTCCAGCTGACAGTTTATCGGCATGTCTGCCTTTCTCAGCCTGAAAAATTCAGGTGGAGAGGTAAGCTAGCTATAACCATCAACAAGTTTCCTTTTATCCCAGCTTCCTTTATTATTATTATATACATTTTTATTTGTTAACTTTATTTTTATTGTTGACACTACTGCAGAGGTACCCACTCCCCCCTACCCACTTTGCCCGCCTCCACCCAGCCCTTGCCCCATTTTCCCTCAGGCCATCACCGCACTGTTGTCTGCATCTATGGGTTGTGCATCTATGGCCATACAGTTTGTACTTGCTGTTCAGATAAAATAACTCTTCCTTTTTTTTAATATGTTTTGCTTTGTCAATTAGCTGCCTAATTTCTCAGCTAATTACTCTCCCTATCCTTTGGAGATGGTCCTTTCCAACTTGCACCATTCTCACAAAAATCAGGTAAATTTTTATGTATTATTTATAGTTGGCTTTGTACATGAGATGTAACCAATTCCATTTTGAGACTAGTAAATCAAAGCCCAGAGAAGTTGATGCTTCCTAAAGGTGTCTGAAAAGTTAGTCACAAGGCTAATGCTAGAGCCCAGATCCCTCTCCGTTTTCCAGCGCTCCTTCCACTACCAATCGCTCTGGCTTACCTGAAAAGAAACAGGTCAAAAACAAAAATAAATTTTACATTGTCTCTATACTTACAATTTCACTGAGACAAATGCAAATTCTGAGGAAAGAAGTAAAATTAAAAATTTCTTTTGATAAAGACAATTACAGCTAGCAGAAGTAAAAAGTTAAAGGAAGTGGGAGAGGAGAAACAGAGAGAGTTCCACAAACCCTTTAAAGCCGGTGCTGGTAAAGAACTGAGCTACAGGAAAAGTTTTGCGTTTTTCTTAAAGAACCCTCACCTTTATCCAAGTGGTAACATCCCTTTAAAAGTCTTTTACATGAATATTCTGCACTGCTTCATATTCAATGACAACTAACTTGCTATTTTAACCATAGTGTTGAATTCATTGTGAAAGAATCAGCCGGGGAATTAGTTAATTATTAAGATGCCTAGGCCTACCCCCTTAACACTTTTATTCTGTGGGCTTATAACAGCGGGCAACAGGACCACCCCAAGAGGAATTTGTAATGGGGACCAGAATTCGGAACATCCAGGAAATATTAAAATATATAGATGTCCTCACCCCCCACAAGTCTGAACTGGCAGGTGGGACACATGGAGCAGGGCAGTTGAGAGTTATTTTGCTTATCAACAGTTTTGCAAATAAGCTCAAGAATAGCCGTTTAACATATCCATAACTTTTGACTGGTTTCATGGATATGTTAAGTAGCTGTGGCCAGGCCTTGAGCCAGGGAGATGGGAGTAACTTCAACCCAGAATGTAACTGGGAGGCAACTCCCCCTGGTTACAGCACCTGCTTGAGAGTTTGGAGATAGTGTACTCCATACTACAGGGCCACACGCCCAGACTTACTATGGCAGTCCAGGAAAGCTGGAAAAATACGAGAATACTGGCAGATGTAGCCAATTGTGGGAAGAGCTGGAAATGCAGCTGCAGAGGAAGATTCACACTGGGATTTAAACCCAGGTGCCATAACCATGTGGTCTTGAAGTTGGGGGGTCATGTGGTTTTGGTGAAGTGTAGAACCATGTGGTTTGGGGGTTCCACTTGCCATGCAGTTTAGGAAGCTAGAAAGCAAGATGTAGCAGCAATGCAGAGCTGTCTCTTAGCAGTTTGGAAGAATGCAGGAGAGACATTGCAGGAAAAAAATTGGTGAAAGCACTCTCCCTGGTGGGCCATGAGGGTTTGAATTAAGAACTGGAGGTCCCAGTGACACAGCTGATGGTGCTGGGGACTTCGGGAGGCCTGCCAGCCAAGTTTGGATTACTGGAAAGAACCAGGGCTACCTGAGCCACAGACTTCTATTTCTTTTCCTGAGACACCATAACCCTGATTGGATAAAGGTGGGAAGGAAAAACTATGTGTATTTGTGGGTGTTTTAAGGGACTTTGGAATTTTGACAAAGATATTAAGTCATTACTCTAAGTTTGTGTAACTTTTAAATAAATAGTTCCATTCCTTTTCACCAAATTCTGGCATTAAGAGCCATAATTACCTGGCAGCAAGCAAGGTGAACTTAGTATAGGGAGACCCTGGGAGAGCGGGTGTCCATTTGGTAACAGTGTCTTGTCCCCACCAGGGGTCTTTTCTGTAACAGGCTTAGCATGCAATCTAGGAATCTGTATTTTTAAATGCTTTCCATGTGATGCTTATGTGCAGCCCATGAATTGATTCATACAATCTATTGACAAGGAGTCAGTAAAAATATGGCTTTTGAAAGAGGTGAAGATAGTATATTTCCAAATGACAATCATTTCTTGTTTTCCTGTAGTCTATTTTAATTACTTCCTTAAACTGCTCTTTTCCTTCCTAGTTTTCAGGAAAACACATTAAAAGGAGAGGAAAGTATTGAAAATGTGTATTAATGTTACCTACTCACTTATCCAATCCACAGTAAATATTCATGTGGAGTCAATTATAGGACTGAGGAGTGGGAAAGAATTAAAATCTAATGAAAGTTAATCAAAGAGAAGAACTTCCTTCAGGCTGGCCATGCATGTCTGTGGTTTGTCTGTCATTTATAATGCTGCAGCCTCTGGTTCATAGTCAAGCAGTAATTCTGCCAGTTAATGTATCCAATTAAACCCCACTAATGAGCTAATCAACAGTGTAAAATCTGTGTAAAATCACTGAGGGTGTATGATGAATGGAAAATGCACTGAACTCTCCCAATATAAAAAGTGCTTTATTGCACTTGTTAAAGTGGCACTGTCTTATCCCTCTCTAAAGGGTAATTTATCACCAGGGTCCATAACAGTGCCATGCCCTGATAAGGCAGAGGTGGCAATAAACCCATCAGAAAATGATTACTCAGGAATGTGGAGCAATTACAATGTCTACATGTATCAGAGTCATAGGCTGCGGTACAAATGTGCTTTTTTTGTTGATTCAGGGTTCAAATAAAGAACGAGCAGTAAACTTGAAGGTGATCCATAACTTGTGAATGGATGGTATTTTTATATATGTGCATATCCCTTTATAATCCTCTGAAACAAGTATTTCTGATATCACAAGTGTCCATGCTAAGGGAGAAAGATGGTTCTTTCTAGGAACTTCTTATCACAAGGGTGGGGCAGCATGAGGCTGGCTGTCTTGTAGAAACTGAATTTCCTCTAAAATCAGTCATCACTTATGAAAAGACATTCATCAGCAAATTCATAGTCCTTTGCTCTGGCTAGTATACCAAAATACTGCTCTAGAAAGGCTCCTTCTCATGAAGGAAATCAAGGCTTTCCTTGTGGGGTAGGATCCTGAGTCTTCCTCTTTAGGGTGTGGATTCCAAAGCACATCCCAGTATTTGCTCTCTCTAATCCTATCCTTTTATGACACAGTCCCTTGGTATTTTAAATGTTTCAAATCAGCTGGAAATCAAGGTTAGAGTTTTAGGGCAGGAAAAAAAGAGGGACAATCTTTATTCATTCCTGGATAGTTCTCCACCCGGTTTGCTACTTCAGCTGATCTATTTCTTTGTCATTATTTTCATGTTTCTAGATCATGTCCATTTTCACTCAGTTGTAATCTTTAAAACAGAAAAATTATCTACTTTTCCACCTGAAAATATCTCTACATTTCATTATTCCTGTCATCTTACCTTCAACAGAGACATGACCGGCCCATCTTCTTTTCAGTGCTAACTTCTTCCTGTGTTGGCATTCCTGTCTTTGCTGCATCCTATCTTTGTTTGTTTTCCATCTGTCCCTTTCCCCTGCCATTCAATCTCCAGCAACAAATATGCTTGGCCATAGTTGCTATTTAAGATCCTCTTCATCCAGCTGAAGCTTCCCTTCACTTAAAAAGTACTGCTCCCCTAGCTCTCCTCTTTGTCAATGTGTACACTAACCGAACCTGATAATCTGATCCCCTCTCTTTCCTCTACTGATTAAACTGAAATTGTCTTCTTAATGTTTTTTTATTATTCTCGCAAATATCAAACCCAGTGGTTTTGTGAGAGTGATCATCATTTATTCTCTTTGAGAAAAATCTAACACCCTTGACTACATGTGCTTCCCTAAAATTCTTATTCCTACTTCACTTTTAATGACAGCACACTCTTGTTTTCCTTTACATCCTTGAATACTTTAAATTATATGTCATGGGCTTTAGGCAGTTGTTCTTCACATGTCTATATTTTATATATATAGTCCTACCATGTCTACATACACAAACTGAGCAATCTCCATCTTGCCTAATAATTTGACTGTTCTCTGTGTTTCAAACTATTAAACTGCTCATTTGTGAATTCTACACCTGAATTTCAAAACCTACTGATGTTTTTTGATATGTCACAATTAATATTTATAAAATTTAACTGAGTATATTATATGCTTCAATCAGCCAGCACTCTTAACACAGAAGTTCCACTTTAATTGACCTAGGCTACAGTAGGATTTCTTAGCAAGATACTAAGGTCTGACTAGACTAACCACAGTCGGAGTCTATGTGCTTGTCTTCCATGTTTCTTTCTGTTCAAACAATGATCTCAGCTTGGCTTCACTGGTATTTCCATTTCCCTCCTTCTCCAGTGCTGTTGTTCTAGTTTTGACTCAGCATCTCATGTCTGAGAACATTGCTACATTGGTTTCTGATTTGAATCTCCAGCATTTTGAGTGTATTCTCAGTCCAGTCAAAGATAATTATTACCTTCTTCAGCCTACATGCAGGCTAATTTCTCTCTTCCTTCCATTCAAAGTCACATTTCTTTTCTATCTGTTGGAATAATAAGATATAACATAACTTAATAATAAAATTTATTTTAAAATATATCAGTTGTGTCTTCAATCCCTTAACCTTTCTTCTCTCTAGAAATTAATGGAGGTTTTCATCCCAATAAACTCATGAAACCAATCATTCCTAAATCAAAGATGTGCATCTTGCTAAATATAATATCAGTTATCTATAGGTCTTTTTACTCAGAACTCATCAGCATTTGATAATTTGATAAAGGGGCTCGATTCCAAGTCTTGAATGACTCTCTTTCATGTCTTTTTAGTTCCCATATCTTCTTGACTTACTTCCCACCCATGGATGTTTTCATTTCATTGTTCATTGCTAGACCTACTTCCTTTTAAAACTCCAAATATTGGCATACTCCAGGGTTTATTCCCCAGGTCTTGTTTTTTTCTAATATAAACATTATTGTGATCTGTACAGTTTTTCCTGCCCTCTGTACCTATAAACTATAGCCAATTAAATTCACACAGCCCAGCCCTCTGATGTACTCAGAGTTTCTTTAACACATTTGCATGTTTGTAATGCTTCCTGTGCTCTCACATAGTTGACATTGAACAAGTCTTTCCCCATTCTCTGTCTCTGATACCACCATTATCCCTCAAACCCAATTCAATGGTGTGTCTACTATAAAACCTTTTTTGATTTCCTCTCCCAACTTAGCTGGAATAAATGGTTTAGGTATTCCTTTTGCATGTACTTTGTACTTCTTTGTAATACTTATTTTATCTGGTATTCTCTTAAAATTTACTATTGCATATTCAACTATCCCTCCTAGACTGCAGTCCCTTGGAAGAATGCTATGACACTTTTCAAGGTATCCTTGTAGTTTAACTGTCTATAAATGCATAATTCAAGTTCATTATCAACCTGAACTTTGAAACCCTATCTATCTCATTCTAGAGGACTTCTCTCTTCTGGAAGGTTTGCCAGTCTTTCCAGATACTGGTATGCTTCTGAGAACTGGTTTCATTTAATTATTCTCAATCATATACAAGGTAGCAGGCAGAGAATTTAAAGTATTACATTAATTTAATCTTTCATTTAATTTTAATTTTTGTTATTGACTTACTCAAGTTTAAAATTTTATGAATTAAATTTTAATGTTTAAAAATAAGTATAATTGACATACAATATCTTATTAGTTTCATGTGTACAACATAAAGATTGGAGGTTTATATACCATAGGTGTAGTAACCATCTGTCAGTGTACAAAGTTATGATGAGATTGGTGACTCCATTGCCTATGTTATATATTATATTCCCATGGTTCATTTTGTACTTTGAAATCTCCTTCTCCTTTTTTGCTTATTTCCCACCCATCCCCACTCTGGCAACCACCAGTCTTTTTTCTGTGTTTATGACTCTGTTTCTGTTTTGTTCGATCATTTGCTTTGTTTTGTAGATTCCACATATAAGTCTTTCTCTGTTTGACTTATTTCACTTAGCATCACGCCCTATATGTTCATCCATGTTATCACAAATGGCAAGATTTCATTCTTTGATAAGTGCTGACAAGGATGTGGGGAAAAGATAACCCTCCTATACTTTTGGCAGAATTGCAAACTGTTATGGCCACTATGACAAACTCTGTGGAGGTTTACTGAAAAAAAGTAAAACTAGACCTATCATATCACCCAGCAGTTCACTTCTAGGTATTTATTCAAAGAAGAGAAAAGCACTCATTCAAAAAGGTATCTGAACCCCTGCCTTTCAACCTCCAGGCCATCTTAGCTGCTGTCCTCTGGTGTAGGTTGTCCTACACTTAAAGCATGAAGATGGTGGCTACAAAGAAGACAAAAAAATGTTGCTGGAGTCAATCAAGTTTTGGCTCCAACTTGTTTTGAAAGGTAGAAAGTACATGCTGGGACACATGCAACCTCTGAAAATGATCAGAAAAGGCAAAGCAAAACTGGTCATCTTTGCCAACAACTGCCTAGACTTCATGAATCTGGAATAGAGCACTATACCATGTTGGCCAGGAGTAGTGACCATGGCTACAGTGGCAATAATACTGAATTGGGCACAACAGAATATGCATACTTGTTATCACTAATCTGGGTGATCCCGACATAATTAGAAGCATGCCAGAACAGACTAGTGAAAAGTAAATCATGCAAATTTTTTATCTAATAAAACTGACCAGAGCTTGTTTTAAAAAATTAAAAGATATGTGCACTCCTATATTCTTTGCAGCATTATTTATAATAGGCAATATATGGAAGCGACCTAGGCGTCCATCAATAGATGAATGGATAAATAAGATGTAGTATGTTGCAGGGTGCAGCCAAGTGGGGGGACCCCAAATGGACATTTAAAATGGGGTCCAGAACTCAAGGTGTTCAGAAAATACTAGGATGTCCTCACCCCCCCAGGTGTGGGTGGGGGAAAGGGACAAATGGAGGAGGCCCATTGAGAGCTGTTTTGCATAGCAACAGCTCTGCAGCTAACCTCTGGCATGGCCATTTAACATATCTATAACCTTTGACTGTTTACATAGATATGTTAAATAGCTGTGACCAAGCTCTGAGGCTGGGGGATGGAAGTAACTCCCCCCCACAATACGTAACTTGGGGTCAGGTCCCTGGAGTTACGGTGCCTGCCTGGGAACTTAGAGATGATTGGCTCCATAACATGGGGCCACACCCGCCCTCACCCATGTTGGTAGCCAAAAAGGCTGGAAAGAATGGGAAATTAAGGGCAGGTGTGGCCGAGTGTGGGAGGAGTTGAAAATGGGGCTACAGAGGAAGAATGGCTCGGAGATTTAAACCCAGACACCACAGCCATTGAAGAGAGAATCACCCGGCTTTTGGCAGAGCAGAGGGTTCCCGCAGCTCTGTGAGAGAGAACCACTCAGATTTGGCTAAGTGGGGACTCCTGTGACCCTGGTGGAGAGAGGACCACACACCTTTGCCAGAGTGGGGACCCCCACAGCAGTAGTAGGGGGAACTACCACCCAGCTTTAGCAGAGATTCCTGCGACACAGCTGAGGGTGTCAAGAACCGAGGGAGGCCTACCAGCCGAGCACGGATTACTGGGAAGAACCAGAGGCTGCTTGAGCCAAGGACTTTTATTTCCTTTCCTGAGACACGGTACCCCAGTCAGGGCAGAGGGGGAAGGAAGGACTGTGTGCGTTTGTGGGTGTTTTAAGGGACTTTAAGATTTTGATGAAGACATTAGGTCACTACTTTAAGTTTCTGTAGCACTAAATAAACATTTCCTTTCCTTTTCACAAATCTCTGGCATTAAGTGACATCTTTCCTATAGGCAGTGGGCTTGACGGAACTGGGTCTCTTTCAGTAATAGTAATATTGTCCCAGGCCTCCCCTTGTTTGTTCTGTAACAGTATATATTCAATAGAATATATTTACTCAGACATAATTTTACTTTTGCTTTTAGTCCTACCAAAATAAGAAAAAAATGATTGAATAAATTAACTTGCCTAAATCCACAGGTTAATGTGGGAAAAAGTTAAAAAAAATATTTGAACCTATTTAATTCCAATATTCACACTCTGATTCTAACCCCTTTTCTTCATTAGTCACCTACATCCCTTTTCTCCTCCCCTTACCCTGGCAGAGTGCCCTTCACACAATAGGAGCTCAGTAAACATTTGTTGAATTGACTCTAAGTTTTGTGCAAGTTAGTGATTTTTCCATGAAAATGCTGGGAGGCAGGGGAGGTAATTGAATAGAGTCTCAAAGTGCCTGCATTATTTCTCTCCTTGGTCTTGGCTGGCAAACTTCATTTTTCCCCTTTCCCACTTCCTCTTATAACCAGCTTCAGGAGGGCTGCAAAGCTTAGGGCAAAGTCGAATAACACGGTCAACAATACTGGGTGGCCCTGCCAGAAATTTACAAGCCACATTGCTAGGAAAGAGATTGCAGAGTTGAGAAAAAGAAAAAGAAAAAATCTGGCTTCAAGCACAATACAAGTGCAGTGCTGGATAGTAAAAATGTAAACTCTGGTTACCTTCCAGGATTGCATTATTGACAGCGTGTGTGAAATATACATGCGTTTTCTAATGGACTTACTGAAATGTGAATATACTGAAAACCAAATAAGGAAAAAAAAACAGTGATGGAAGGTGTCTTTTTACCTTTGTCTCCCCTTTTTAGAACTTGATTACACCATTGTCTGTCTACAGAACTTTGTGATCCTGTAATCAACAATACTGAAATGAATGACTCCATAGTGAAAGTGGCCAGAGGCAAAACTGCAAGTTCCTCTGAATAACCAGACAAAATCACGTTATAGAGTAACGTTTCAACTTTTTGTCATCCAAGATTTTCATCACTGCTTTTTGGTAAATGGTTTCAGAAATACTTATGTTTAAAAAATGATTATATCATATACACATTTTAAAAAGATGAATAGCCCGGCTAGATAGTTCGGTTGGTTAAAGTCATCCCCATAGGCCAAGGTTGTGGGTTTGATCCCTGGTCAGGGCACTTACAAGAAGAAACCAAAGAATGCATAAACAAGCGGAACAGCAAATCGATGGCTCTCTCATTCTCCCATTCTCTCTCTGCTCCTCTCTTTCTCTAAAATCAATCAATCAATAAGTAAAACTATTTAAACAGATGTATAATCTGTTCTATTCTAAAAAACCATATGACAAAAATGAGAAAAGGAAAAATAGAGAGGGGGATAGATGCAATTGACTGTGTTGTTTTATTTATTTTTTAAAGTTTGTTTTCTCTCCAAGTCTGCCAATCTCTGAAAATAGAACAGTAGGCAGTAAGAGGCAATCTTGCCAAATCATGTGGTTGTTTTGCTTAGTAGATTGGAAGGTTCTGACCCCAAAGAAGGATCATACTTTATGGATTCCTCTGGTTTAGATTCTGTAATTGCCCAATGTAACAATACATGCTAAGTTCCATGTATTTTTGTTATAGTTCTTCTTAAAAATAAAAAAAAAAACAATGTGAACCATTAAAAGGTACTCAAATATAAATGAAATAAAATAAAATAAACCATACACTCCATAATTGTTTGCATGATTACTTAGTTACTATCTTTGCAGGCATATTGACTCTGATAAGAATAGAAAAAAGAGTTCAGTATAGCATATATCAGAGATCATAAAATAGAAGAGAGCTTCAGGTCACAGTCATATTTAGAATTAACGCACTTTCAACACTAAGTAAACTTCAAACACTCAATCTTTATGTCACTGACATTATGCCTGGTCATCTCTGATTTGCTTGATCGAAATTCCTAGGGAGGTTTTTTTTTTTCATTTACTTTATGCAACAACACATTAATTAACCATAACATATATTCTGCTCTCCCACTCAGTCCAAGTGATCCAATCCAAGACACCCTTAGATGTAAGCCCCTAACTCCACTGGGAAGATGCTCTTTTCCATCCCCCTATGGTAACGCACTGTATCAGGTAAAAAACTTGACACATTAACCTCAAGCCCCCTAGCTAAGAAACCTTTAGCCATCCAAGAAATTTTAGTTATTTTGCAGAATAGTACTGAATGTGGATTTGTGTGATAGTATCCTCATGATTAGATTTGGATTAAACATTTTTGTTACAATAGTGATGTTTTATTTTTCTCTGTACAGCTATAAGGAGGCATACTATGTATAATTGTTCAATTTTGGGCAATGAAAAACTTGATCCCTTTGTTAAAGTGTTATCACCCAGATCTTTTCATCTTAAAGGAACCTTTTCCCTTTGTGAAGAAAAACAATTTCTCAGCCGATTCTTTGAACTGTATGAATATCTTTTTTCCCATTACAGTTTCTCTAAAGTTTTCTTTTTAATGAAACAATTATTCCAGAACAGCTTTAGAATTACAGAAAAATTTAAAGGTAGTACAGAAAGTTTTTATATTTATCATAATCATATTGCCTGTTGTTAACATCTAATGTTAGGTGATATATTTGTCACAACTAATGAGCTAGTATTTATATGTTATTGAAGCTCATATACATACTGAAGTTCATAATTTATTTGGATAATTTAATTTTTATATAATACTATTTTTCTGATCCAGGGTTCTATCCTGGATATCACATCACATTTTGTCATCATGTCACATTAGCCTTCTCTAGATGGTGACATCAGACTTTCTACTTTTGTTAACCTTGACCATTTTTGAGGAGGACTAATCAGGTATTTTACAGAATGTTTCTCAGTTTGGGTCTCACTCTTGCTATCTCATTATGAGATAGGAGTTAAGGGTTTGGGGAGGGAAAGTGCCACTTGCATCACATCACATCAAAGGAGCATGCTATCAACATGATGACACCACTGTGGATACCAACCTGGATCACGTGGCTAGGGTAGAGTTTACTGTTGTTCCACCACTATATAGCTACTGCCTTCCTTTTTTTCCATACCCTTTGGTAGAAAATCACTATGTGCTGCCCACACTTAAGGGGTGGAGCATTATGTTCCATTTCCTGAAGGAAGGAGAAACTATACAAATTATTTTGATTGCTTCTGTATAGAGATTTGTCTATTCTCCCCAATTTGTGTATTTATTCAATCATTTATTTGTATCAATACAGACTCATACATATTTATTTTTACTTTAGGTTATAGTACTGTGCTATAATATTTATTCTGTTGCTCAAATATTTCCAGCTTCTGTCACTAAGAGTTAGTTCAGTTGTGTTTCGTTGACATATTGCATGGGTTTGTTTTTTAAGCACTCCCTTACCTTCTGACACTACAAGATGCTCCAGGCTCGTTTGTATATTTCTTGTCCCAGACTTAGAATCATTTATTTCCCCAAGGAGCCCTCATTCCTTCTACTAGAATCCAAGATCTGGGTTCAATGTGTTCACCACTACTGTAGTGTCGTTGCTTCCAGGCTTTCTCAGAATAAAGACTTTGGAAATATTATATCTATGTACACATAGATTATTATAATAATCTATTAAGAGAATAATAATTATATGGGTGATATATTATATAAATCATGTATTATGTAGTAAACTCATTATTATAATTATTTCTATAATTATGATTATAATCATTTCCACTTCTTACTTGTAGTAGTGTTAAGCCAAACATAAGTTTATGCTGATGACTCCAACTTAATCCAGTATTAAATGGCTCATTTGGCCTTGTTCTCTAGAATGTTTGTAACCTTTCACTCCATCCTTGCTCCCAACATCCATAATTCGTGTATGCATTGTGTTTTCAGATTTGCTAATTTACAGAAACAACTAATTATAGGAACCCGTGAGAAACAATTTACTGACTACACTACAGTGCTTGTGTAGAATTCCTTTTCTCTTTAGTCTTACATTCTCTACTTGTTTTCAATGTCAGTTGAGTTAACATGCTTTCTACCCACCTCTTTCATTGATATCATGCATTCATAATAAAATTAGATTATTTTTTCACAGTTTGCATGTTTCCTGAGATACCCAGACTTCCTAAGTTAAATGTATATACATCAACTCTCTCCCTTTGGCTATAAAGTTCTACAGATTTGACAAATCCGTGGTGTCATATGTCTACCATGATAGTATCACACTGAATAGTTTCACATTCTTCAAATAAAAGCCCCTTTGCCTCACTTATTCAATCCTACTCAAACCCCTGACAGCCACTGTTTTCTATTTTTATATTTCTTCCTTTCCAATGTCATATAAATGAAATGATATAAGATATACCTTTTCATACAGGCTTTTTTCATTTAGAAAAGTGCATTTAAGAGTCATTTATGTTGTTGTACTCATTCCTCTTTATCGCTGGGTTGTGTTCCATGGCATGGAGGAATGGCAGGCTTTTTATCCATTCAGCTTTTGAAGGATATCTTAGTTCCTACCATTTTTTGACACCTGCTCTAAATATTTACATGTAGAATTTTGGTAAAGTATGTACTATAATCAGTTGAGTAAGTACAAGTGCAATTGCTAGATTATGTGGTAAAAACATGTTCAATTTTGTTAAAAAAAATTGTCAAATTTTTCCCCAAAGTAGTTACACCATTTTCTTGTTGCTCCACATCCTTGCTAGTAATTGATACTCTCTGTTTTTTTTTTTTAATTTTAGCCATTCTAACAGTTGTGTAATGGTATCTGATTGTTGTAATTGAACAATGGTTTCATCATCCATTGACAATCTTTTTCTAATGTAATTTACTAATTTGGTAGCTGCAAAATAGCAATATCTTAATTCTATAATTTATTTAGTATTGTATTGTATTCTTCAGTTAAGACCTTCTGTTAAGGAAAAGTACCCTTCCCTCTTTTATGAGTATCTTCCATAGACTTATCAATTCATTTATATTAATGTGTTATAATACACTATTGTCATTATATTGTATATTTTGATGCTCAAATAATCCCAAATTTGGCTAAGACCCCATTTAGTTTAGTCCTCTGTTTTGACATATTTAGTACTGACAAGTTTCTAGACAATAAATAAACAAAATAAAAAAACAGCAATAAAAACATGAAAAGAGCCCTGGCTGGTGTAGCTCAGTGGATTGAGGGTGGGCTGTGGACCAAAGTGCAGGTTAGATGTCAGGGCACATGCCTAGGTTGCAGGCCACGGGCCCCAGCAACCGCACATTGATGTTTCTATCTCTTTCTCCCTCCTTCCCCTCTCTAAAAATAAATAAATAAAATCTTAAAAAAAAACATGAAAAGGGACAATGCTGCTACATTATATTATCTAAATGTCAGCTTTCAACAAAAATGCAAAAGATATATAAACTAACAGAAAAGCATAGTTCATACTTAGAAAAGATATACTGTATATTACTGTCTATAAGAGGCCCCAGATGTTGGCTTAAAGGAAACCACTTCAAAGCAGCGATAATAACTATGTACAGAGAGCTGAAAGAAATGATGTTTAAAGAATTAAAGTATAATGACAGTGACTTAATAAATAAAGAATCAGAGTAAATGCAGAGAAATATATGAGAAAAGAACCAAAGAGAAATTTCAGAATTAAAAAAAATTACAACAAAAAGAATGGAAAGCTTACTATATGGACTGAATAGTATATCTGAGATAACAGAAAAGCAAATCAATAAATTTGAAAATTAATCAATGATAATTACTCAATCTCAAGACAGAAAGAAAAAAATGATTTAATAAAAATAAATGAAGCTCAGAGACCTGTGAGAAAATATTCAGCATACCCCCGTGAATGTAATGTAACTGCCAGATAGATAGCAAAAAGATAAAGGGGCAGAAAAATATTTGAAGAAGTAAAGGCAAAAAATGTCCCATATTTGATGTAATAAATATCAATTTATGGATCCAAGAAACTCAACAAACCCCATGTGGGAAGAACACAAATAAAGCTAAACTTAGAGACATCAGAGTCAAATTGCTGAAAGACAAAGAAATTCTTTAGACTAGCAAGAGAAAAACCACATGTATGGAGAAACAATGATACAATTAACAAACAATGAAGCATTAGGAACGCTGAAGATCAGGAAGTAGTGGAGTTCACAGGATTCCTGCAGCATATTTCATAGATGCCAGAGCCAAACATTCTTTGTTTCCACAGGAGTTTGCGACAGCTGTGGATTACTTCCCTTGTAGATTTGTTTATACTTATCTACTTCTACCTATCTATCTATTGATCAAATGTATTATTTATCATGCTGATTTTTACCTTCATGCTCATACATTTACTTTTGAGTTTCAATAATTTTCATTCACTCCCTTTTCAATAGTCAATAAATTTTAGATACCCCTCTTTGAAGTTAGAGGAAAATGAAATAGTTAAATATTTAGTGTACCCTTTTTAGTACAAATAATTGCATCATTTGCCAATTAATTGAAAAATAAAATAAATTTTTAATTACACTTTCATTATATTTTTTTCCATTACCATTTAGTCCCCTTACACACCCCTCCCTCCAGCAATCACCACACCGTTGTCTACATCCATGAGTCCTTAGTCTCTAAAGCATAGAACACATCTGAATTAATTTTTGGTGAGCAATACTTATAGAGTTTTATGAGAATGAGTTGGTCTTGTTCCCTGTGGAGGAAACTTCATCTGAGTCCAGCCCAACCACCCACCCATCACCACACTAAAGCAGATGACATGATCCCTCACAGCATCGCCAATACAAACAAAACACTCTTGAGGTGTTTACTTCTTAAGCACTAGCCTCACCATTGGTTTAAACTAACTTACAAAAACATGAATGTTTATAAAGGAACTGCAGACATAATTTTTTTTGTCAGCTCAATAATATAGGAAAATGTTGACAATACCGCTAGTTTAGAGAGTGGGTATTATGAGTCAAGGTTTCATTAGGACTGCTAGCTGCCTACTATGTCTGCCGTTCTCAGATACCCTGTATGCCCTCTCAGTCCACAGCTTTCAGGCACTTCTTCCTGTACTCTTCCGTTCATATCTGAAATCAAGTAACTTTGGTAAAGGAAGACTGAAGAATGGGGCACAGCACTGACCAGAGTCAGTATCTCTATTTTTTTGTTATCCCAAACTCACTCTGCCCATTCAGTGCAATAAGAAAGTCATTAGGACGGGAAGAGATCAGCCAAGGGACATACATGCATATATGCAAAACCCACGGACATAGACACAAATATGGTGAGTGGCCAGTGGAGCAAGGCCTTGGTGGAAGGAGGAATAAGGGGGAAATAGGGACCACCTGTAATAGTGTGAACAATGATTTTTTTCAATAAATAAAATATCTCTAAGTATAACTTTAAAGAAATAAAATAAAAGAAAGTCTTTCCAGGTTGCCATGAATTTACTCATAGAAGCTAGGGATGAGGAAGCCTGGATTTAGTTTTATGAATTTTATTTTTTAATAACAGTATATTTGAACAGTAAGGACCTTTTGAAAGTCTGGAATAAAATAAGCTAACATTATGGTGATGACTTTTAGATGGAGATCTTAGCTTGCATGGCAATTTACTTATCTGAAGCAAATCCTGGCTTGTAGCAATAGGGTGAGTCAGTACTTGTCCAATTTCAGGATGAGCTATTGATTCATGATTGCTACAATACGAAGGTTTGCTGATAGAGCAAGGGTTTCCAGATACCAGTAATTCTGAACAATTGACATCATCTGAAGATAAAAGCTGTTAAGAGAACAAATTCATTTAACTAGCACTGAGCTAGACTACTAGGAATTTGGCAAAGTATAGAATTGATTAATATAGTGGCTGTTGGTTTAGTTTTGAAAAGTTAGGAAGCTATGCTGATCAAATGAACTCTTTACTATTATTTATGAAACAATTCAGCTATTTTTGTAATAATTCCATTGGTAATATTCTTCTAAACAAGATACATATAATTTCGTACATAACCAGACCTTAAGTCTTGAAAATGAAAAAGAATATATGAAATTAACAGAGACTACATCTTTTCCAGCCCTAAACCCTTTTGTGTACCTTTTATCCTCTTCATGGCTTTAAATATCTGCCCATTGACATTTCTTACAATGCTCAAGTAGATGTTATCAAATAGGTAAAAGATGTTTTCAATATCTCAAGCTTCTGAAATATATCATCGTTTTTCCTTCACATCTTATGTTAACTCAGTATTCATTCTCTTTCCTTCTCTGACCTTCAAAAGTTCTAAAATTTGTTCTATTTTTATACCAAGATAAAAAGAAATAAACTAGTGTTACCCATACTCATAGTATTTGTATTTTCACAATTAACCACATTTTAACGAACATGAATGACTTTCACCAGACATCCAGAATTTGCAATGAAATTTCCAATGCAGAAATGAGAGTCACACAAAATTTCAGGGCAATTGGATTGGGCAGGATATGTGCACAGCATGAGGGAAAAAATTGAATATTTAGAAACACTCCTTGGATGATTGTAAAGTATTCTTCCATAGCCCTCTTCATGACTGAGAAACACTCATCTAACTTTCTGCCTCCTCCCATCATCCCTAAAACAACCTGAAATCAATATCATCACCTTTCCACTTGCTGCCGGCACCTCTGCTCTTTGCCCCCACGGTCCAGACTCTGTTCCAGACCATGATGAATCTTTACCAGGTGAACCCCAGTAACTAGCACTAGCATAGGATGCAAAGTTGAGTCAAATGACAAGTGTTATAAGACAGAGGACATGCTTTGCTACCTGTGACAAGAGTCTCTCGGGACAATTCTCCTGTTTGGGCTCAAAGAATTCATTTCTTTCTTTTGGGATTTAGTCTACCACAGTGTTTCTCAACCTTCAATGTACATTAGAATCATCTTGAGAGCTTTTAAAAACATCGATGTCTGGCCTCAACCCAAAGATCTTCATTTAATTGACTTAGGAAAGGGACTGGACATTGATTATTTTTAAGTTCCCAGGGTGATTCTAATGTACAGCTAAAGCCTGGAATGTTGAGGTGTCAAAAAAGCTATAGGGCAACAAATATGCAAACAATTCAGTTTAAAGGACAATGCAATTTATTTTGACATGTTCTTCGTAAATCTTATATATTTAAAATATTCTTTTATTCCAAACATATAACATATAAAGGTGGCTTGACATTTTACAAAAAGAGAAAAAGAGTTAATTGAGTAAGTTAGGCCCCACAGGTAGTGAATGCCACATATGAAAACTGGACACAGCGCTGTACACCATGAGGCCAGGGTTTTTTGTAAAAGGATGTGTTTTCCTAAAGAGACTTTTGCTGAATACTGACATGTCACCTAAAAAGGATATATTGGTCAAAGAAGCTTGTAAAACTCTGTAGGAGGTACTAATTTTGAATATTTTCAACAAAGTGAGTTATTTTTAAATGCTTTTTGAGGTTTTTCAGGGGAGGAGATCACTTGAAGTGATTAATCCTGCATTTTCCTAACTTGTTTGATTATAACATGGCAATATCTAGCACATTTTAATCTTCTGCTAAACAAACACTAAAAATCATTGTGTTACACCATGCTGTCCTACATGCATATGATATAATAAACCACATTTAAAACCTTGGTAAAATCCAATGAATTAATGGTATTTTGTGAAATTGAAATTGCTAGGAAAAAAAGTCTAATCCTCTTACCATAAAAGGAGTTGCTATAAGGTTAATAATAATACTTTAATAATGTCCTTAAACTTGTAGAAAAGGATATAAATCTATTGAATATATCTAATGTTAATTATTAATTTGAGATAATTAAATAATAGAAAATTTTTATTTTAGATACAATACAATGAATTTGCAAATATTTGTATTTTTATCTATCTATCTATATAAAATAGATACTAATCTATTTTACAAATTTTCTTAAAGACAGATATGGTTTAAGTACATTTTCTGGCATTCTGGTGTTTTCCACTACACTGACTTTAAAAAGCTACTTTGAAGCTTCAGGCATTGCACTTCAAAGGAATTCATGAATCGTACAACTAGAAAGCTGGAGCAAGTGCCTATTCTTTTTGCAGTGAAAGCATTCAGAGTGGTCATTCACATATCGTCCTTTGTCTAATAAGAAGACTCAATTGATTTATATTTGCTAAAGCATGCATTACCTAGAGACTGTCGTTATTTGTATGTTCTAAACATAGTTACACACACGCTCGCTCTCTCTCTCTCTCGATTTACCTTTTATTAACTACTTATGTTTATGGGTTACACTATGAGTTCAAATGCATATTCTGTTGATTTGAAGTTTTTCTAAGTTTAGTTTTTGGGTTTATTATCATTTGCTAGGGTATTGGTCCATGCCATCACTCATGGTCAAGTCTATACATGCACAAATCATCTACATTAAGAGTGATTTCCACCTAAAATCAATAACTTTCCTTTATGATACTATGTGCTTCTGAACTTTCTCCGTTATCAATTCAAAATATTCCTTATTTTTCATGTATAAAAGTAACAATCAGGAAATTATGATTTATCATAAGGGAATACTATCCAAGGAATACTGAACCCTTGCTGTGGATTATTTAATATTGGCTATCAATACTTCTAAGTTCATTTAAAAAACACTCAGTAATTGGCTATTTGTTTTGTTCATCTTATACTTAGGGTATGCAGCAAATTCCATGTTTGAAATGAGTTTTCTTAACAGAATCATATTCTTCTAAACAATCAGCAGTTTAAAAGATAACAAAATAAATTTTGTGAGGAAAAAAGCAGACTGTAAATGGACAAATAATGTTTAAAAGTTATTGGTATTTCTTGTCATATTATCTCCTATTCTGAGGTCCTCCAGGTAAACTCACTGAAATGAAACAAAAAGATACAATGTCATGTTTCTTTCCTTTGGACATTTTAAACAGCAGGAGGGAATCCTGTGATTGTCAGGTGGCTTTTGCAGCTGAATACCAAAGAAGTAAAGACTTGCAATTTAACCTAAATTTGGCTTCCAGAGGCTCTGTCCAAAAATTCTGAAACCACTCAGTTTCTTTTGCTGTACATCTAACTTCAGTATCTTCCTCTGTACTACCGACTTTCTTTCTGGAATGATACATTCATTGACATTGAATTTAAAACCTCTTCAGCACAAGGCTGATTCGTGTGCATTCACTGATGCCTTCTTTGGTTACTCATCACCAAACTTTTAAAAGATTTCCAAGCACCTGAAGGCTTATAACATTATCTCCATTAGTGAGACAAATCTACCACCTATATATTAATTTATTTTGCCTTTATTTTCTTCAACTCTTACCCTGAAAATATTAACCAGGTATCTCATCAACTAAAGAAAAGAAAAAGCACTAATGCAAAAGGTGATTTTCTACTCACTTAAGACCTTTCTGACCATAAACTTACCTGACCATAGAGACAAGAAGCCTCTTCTTAAAAAAAAGTTAAGATTTTTTTAAAGTTCAAAAAAAAGGTGTAAATAAGCATTTAACCAGAGCAGCAAGAAGAAACAAGAATTCAGAAAAACAAGAATAGTATAAGAAACCTCTGGGACATCTCCAAATGTACCAATATCCAGATCATAGGGATGCCGGAAAGAGAAGAGGAAGAGCGAGAAATTGAAAACCTATTTGAAAAAATAATGGAAAAATGTGTTATTGGGATTTTTACTTTAGAACACATAGTTTTAACATTATATTATATAGCTCTCTATATAATGTAATAGTTAAATACATTTTGGTGCATCTTCATAAGATGTTTTTCAACCTTTAAACATCATGCTTTTGAAGAATAATAATGCAGGACTGAAAACAACATGTTAAGTGAATAAACCAGAATTAAAAAAATTAAAAATAAATAAATAAAAGAGTTTAAATTCGAATTCTAGAATTGAATATTTCAATATCTATATAATGTTTGTCTTTATTTTACAAAAATATTAAGATTGATAATACCTAAGTATCCAGCCAAGTAATATGAAAAATAGAGAGGTATATTGAAAAAGATACAAGAAACATTGTACATAGGACAATGACACTTTAGTCCCCTTAAAACCTTGGACCCTGGCTGGTGTAGCTCAGTGGGTTGAGAGGAGGTTTGTGAACCAAATTGTCACTGGTTTGATTCCCAGTCAGGGCACATGCCTGGGTTGTGGCCCCCAGTCAGGGCTGTGCAAGAGGCAACCACACATTGATGTTTCTCTCCCTCTCTTTCTCCTTCCCTTCTCCTCTCTCTAAAAATAAATAAATAAATAAAATCTTTAAAACTAAAGTAAACACCTTGGAACTTCACACAGTTCTCCCAATTGCCATCAGCTGCCCCATCGTATTTTCCTAAATCTCATCAATGATCTGAAATCTCTTCCATTTCAATGGTATTTTTAATTTAGAGAAAAGCCAAAAGTCACAGGACAACAAATCTAGGTGGTAGTAGGGCATGTTTTTGCAAAAAAACGCTGTACAAGGCAGGATACATAAGCAGGTATGTTGTGATGAAGCTGCCAGTCACTAGTTGCTCATAGCTGTGCCCTTCGGAATCATCCAAATAGTTTCCACAGAGGAGTGTTCAAGCTTAACACAAAATTTGGTGCACATTCATTGCTCACTTGCTCAGTCATTTTGAATGTGATGGCCACACATTGTTGAGATGCTCACTCAACAATGTCTACCTCCCAGGCTGACTAGTGCAGTGAAGTCATCATTGTTCACACATGTGCATTCCAGTCCACTCCTCTTGCCTGCCAGCTTGCACTGACGTTGTGCAAACTGTTCTTGTTTTATTAACAATGGCTGGACTTTTCCCAGATACACCTCGCCATATGTTTTGAAAACTATTCCCCCAGGATTCAAGGTTCCAAAAGACGGTCTTGCAGAAAGATAGTTCATTAAAGCAAAATAGCATTTTAACATTGATTAAAATGTTTAACATATTTGCTATTTGAATATTTTTTTCTGTTTCTATCTAAGTAATTCTCAAATAATAATGTAGTTTTCTGTCTTTTGGACATATTAGAATTGAAAGTACTAAAAGAGAAACAAATGTTTAAGGTGAACTGAGAAATGTCTGCAACTGGGAAATGTTTCTAGGAAGTCTATATTGTTAAGTACCTTATATTTTTAACATATACAATTTTTGGAGGATTTTCATTTATATTGAGAAGTATTCTTTATATTGTTGCAAATAAATATTCTGTTCTATTTTATGTAATGATAATTGCATAAAATTGGTTAATCATTTTTTAACATAGCAATTATTTGGTCACATATGAGAAGTAAATTACTTCTCTTAAGTTTATATGCTTTTTGTCATTTCTTTATCCATCAGTTGATTACTGCATTAAACTTTTATTGACCACATAGTCTGCAAAACACTGTCACCTCATTACACCAGTGGCTGAGAAGGCTGAGAGAAATTGTCACGAATTACAACTTTGTGAGGACTCAGGAAGCACTGACTATTCTAGAAGTTGTAGTGACCCATGACTGAAGGAATTAAGTCACAATATCCAAGCCAACCATGCCATTACTACCAAGTCTGTGATTCTACTAAAGTTCCCCTCCTTTTTTTTTTTTACCATGAATCATTCTTCTTTGTCTTTTCTCCTGAAATACAAATCTACTTTTACTTACTTATATGCTCACTTATGACCCCAAATTCTAGCCACACTAACATTACCCTCATTGCTTTTCTGTCCTATCTACAGAAGATAATCTTTCAATTAACTTTATTTTTGTCCATTTGGGTATTTATCAGTAGTAGTTTGTCACTCTTTTTGCTTGGAAATATCTTGGAACTACTCTATCTTAAAATGGACTTCAGCTGCTATAACTTACTATCTTTCAGACTGCAATTTACTCTCTTCATTATTTCCTTTTTCTTAATTTTTAAAAAATTTTCCTCTTCTTTATTTTGTGTCTCTTTCTTATATGTTTAGTTTCAGAAATAGCTGGCTGGCACAATGCCACATTAGAAAACAAACAAAAACAATCAGATTTTTTGACAGATTTTGGACAAAAATAAGAATTACACAATAAAAATAAAAGAGAGACTAATTCTATCCCTCTTGATCATTACTGTTCTATTAAGTAACTAATTTTTAGGACTAATTTTAATGAAACTTAATGGACTCTTACAATTAAAATGCTCTATCAAACAGTGTTGAAAAATAACTTTGAAACATGATTATTGCCCTTTCTCTTCCTGGTTCCAACAATAGGCAGGGTAATTTAGTTGGTTAGAGCATCATCCCAATTTGCCAAGGTTGAGGGTTCAATCCCCAGTGAGGGCATATATGAGAATCAACCAATGAATGCATGAGTGGAATAAAAAAAACACTTCTCTCTCTCTCCCTTTTCCTATCTAAAAATCAATAAATAAAATTTTTTAATAGAACCTGTTAATTAATCTTATTTATATTGAGCATACTTGCATATTATGGCATAAGACATTTGCTAATATATGACTAACTTAATCTAACAAATCTGAAGACAAAGTTTGAAGATTAAAAAACTGACGAAAATTGAATTTTAATCTAGTTCTGATGTGAGGTAGCTGTAATGTCTGAAAAGTTGTGTAATGGGGCCTCAATCTCAAGGTAATCTTTTTCACTTTGTAAAGTAATTTCTCCATGCTACATAGTAACTTTAGTAATTATAACTTAAATAAATTAATTATATGTTGTTACATTAAGCATTTTAATGTAATATTTTGAATTTTAAACAACCACCCTAGGAAAAAGAATTAAAAATAAGAAAGAAAAAAAAAGATAAAGATTATTGAATACCTACTATGGTTTCCCAACGTTCTGACTACTTTATAATTATTATTCTATTTTATTCTTATAATTACTTTTCACAGTAAATGCTTTCTGAATTACAAGATAGATGATTTCATGGATTCATTAACGAGGTAATTTGGCTAATGAATAATAGATTGATGCAGGCATGTACCTTGTGTGTGTAATTTCCTCAAAGTTGCATTTAAACATGAACAAGATAAAAGCATGTCTAACCTTTGTACCTTTTATGTACAAAGGGGGACCCTCTGTCCCCACTACATACAGAAATGCACTAATACAAAAATTCTATGCAAATAATGTAGTTTTACTGGCAAAAACTCTGTGTTAAGCAGATAGCATCATCTTCTTTATGGCCCTGAGGGCTCTGTGATTTGTGTGATTTGTGTCACCTTGTTTTTTAAGAAGCCAATGATTGCCCTGGCTGGGGTAACTCACTGGATTGAGTGCAGGCTGTGAACCAAAGGGTTGTCAGTTCAATTCCCACTGAGGGCACAGGCCTGGGTTGTAGGCCATGTCCTGAGTAGGGAAGAGATGTACCAAAGGCAACCACACACTGAGATTCTCTCCTTCTCTCCTTTCCTTCCCGTATCTCTAAAAATAAATAAATAAAATCTTAAAAAAAAAAGAAGTCAATGATTCCCCCATATTCACAGCTGTGGCTCTAATCTGCTGACTCCCTATTAAAAAAAAAATCTCCTTAGTGCCACACATTTTCAAAGTTGTTCTTACTTAATGAAGAGAACAACTATCTGTCTTTTGGTAAGGTGAAATAATATATCAAGATCTAGATATCGTTTACTTTTATTAGCATTAAAAATGGACTTAGTGACATTTGACTTTGGTCTGCTTGGTTCTCACTAGCACATACTTAATGTTATCCTTTTCTTAAATTCTAAGTAATTTTATTTTGTCCTCTAGAGTTGCATGAAGTAAATTGCATTCACTCCAATCTTTTAAACTATATTTTACTGTACATACAATTTATAATTTCCTGCTGTACCTTAGCAAACTCATTTAGATTAAAAAAAAATCAATATCATCAGCATCTGCTGAGTCTTATTTCATTATTGGTTATTATTATATAAAAACAAGACACATATTATCAGGAGAAATCATAGGCAAAAAGGAAAACTAATCAAAAATAACAATAAGGTCATTAATTCTCTTCTGAAAGTACAAGAAAGTGAGTGCAATAACCAAACTAAAAAAATCCCTGACCGCAGTTTATAGTAAGTTACATATCATAAAAATGTTTCATTGTTTACAAATAAATGTTTGCCCTATTGATCACAACAAACAAGCTAAAACTAATAATGAAGCATAATGTGAGGGAGAAAAACACTAGAAATTAATATAATTATTCTGTTCATATTTGAATTCCCATGACATGCTTTTCCTATAAATAGCTAATTCACAGCTTTTAATAAAATAAGAATAATTCTATGATAAAGTCATATTCAAAATTTGCTTTATTAAATAATACTTATTAATAATTATTTCTCTGCCTGAATAAACAAACCAAAATATACACACTTAATATAAGAAATAAGTTTACAATTTAGTTTACAATTTATCAGTTTACAATTTAGAAAATTGGTAAATAAATTCAGATATATTTTGAATATATTATAAAATATTTAAATGATTCTTTATTACCTATAAAGTAATAAAGAATATAAAAACTAAGTAGGTTTTTGAACCATTAAATTTCAGATTCAAACAAAATTTAATGGAAAATTTTAACATTCATTATCAAGCATTAAAGCTTTAGGTTAAGAATGAGAGTAGACAGAGTACTCATACATTGGTTTCTCATAAAAGATTATATAATCCAAAACAACAGAGTCTTGTAATATTCCAGCTTTGTAAATAAATATAGGTATTCTAATTTATCAAACATTAAGGAAATTCCCTACACATGTTTAAAAATTATAATACCAAAAATCATAAAGCTACAGTGAGAATTTTTTTTTAATTTAAACTAATCAAGGAAAAAAAAAGCCCTGGCTGGTGTAGCTCAGTGAATTGAGCATGGGCTGCAAACCAAAGTGTTTCTGGTTCAATTTCTAATCAGGGCACATGCCTGGGGTATAGGCCAGGTCCTCATTAGTGGGTATGCAAGAGGCAGCCACACGTTGATGTTTCTCTCCTTCTCTTTCTCCTTCCCTTCCCCTCTCTCTAAAAATAAATGAATAAAATCTTTAAAAAAATAGCTTGATGACCACAGCTTCAATACATGAGACTAAACTAAATCAATGATAATCAATTTGATGTAAGCTCTCACTTAAATTATGCAAAGTTTAAAATAGCCTATGTGAATGTATGTTACATAGGTGCCCTTCATTTCAAACAAATAAATATTAAAAATGAACATATCATCACATTTCATTCTGGAGCAACTACTGGTATATCTCGCTATAAGTGGCCAGACAAAAGAAATAGAAGGGAAAGTGGGGTATTGGAATTGTGAATATCAAACCAGGAAATGCCCAGGAGTAATGATAGTACTACTTAAGCACAACATTTAGTATGATCTGGATCACTTTAACAGTTCTCTCAAAAACTGGTGAAAGCATAGAACTTAACTGAAAGTGCCCAGAGTGTTACCTTTTTACAAAGCAATAGCTACATGTTAATCATTTCATGTTGTTGCTAAGAGGTCGTCATCGCTATTTAGATTTAATATCACCGGTTTTATGTATCTTATTTTCGATTTTATAGAGTGATTTTCTGATTCATGATTTTGTTAAGAGTTGGAGGTAAGGAAGGGAATATAAGACAATAAAATGTATCATAGAGTGTGTTCCTTTTCTGTAATTGGGATGTTAATTTTTGCAGAAATGCTACTTAAAAGGAGACTAGTAGAAATCCATTTTGACCAGTTACATGAGCTTATAGAAAGTGATTAATTCCCCTGATTCTCAGGTTAACTAAATCTTTGTGTGGTCAGTCTAGTCATCTCTTTCTCACGTCTAAGTCGGAGGCAGCGACACCACAGGAGAGTGAGTAGCACACTGAACACTCGGATCTTGGTCTATGGATGCCGTCCTCAACAAAAGAAACTAGGGCTCCTTGGGAATACCATTGGTGTTAGGTCTGGGATAGGACGAGTACGAAATGAGCCCAGAACAGTTTATCGGACCAGAAAGTTAAAGAAGTATTCAAAGAAAGATGAGAACATAATACAAGGACAAGAGCCAGACTGGAGAGAGTTCTCAGTGGCCAAAATAAGGACAGTTTGAGTTTTTGTTTTTTTTTTAGATTTTATTTATTTATTTTTAGAGAGAAGGGAATGGAGGGAGAAAGAAAAGGAAAGAAACATCAATGTGTGGTTGCTTCTTGGATACCCCCAACTCCCCAGCTGTCATTCAGCCAGGTGTCACCTGGACCACCACCCAGGCATGTGCCCTGACTAGGAATCAAACCCGAGACCCTTTAGTTTGCAGCCCGCACTCAATCCACTGAGCCACACAAACCAGGACTGAGCTTTTAAATAAATATTGACAATAATGAGTTAACATCTAATAAATACAAATCTTGTTGTCCAGACTGGTGTAAATAAAATAATGGATAAACAGGGAGAAAGAGAAAGGTCTTCCTCAGAGTAAAATGCCAATTAATAAATGTAGAATGAATGATTGAATAGAAAATCATCATTTGGCAATTTTCATTTTAGTGTTTGATTCAAGCAGAAGTCATGAATGGATGTTAGACTTGGTGGATAAGGGTTTGATGAAAAGCAAGTATGGTGTTTGAAAAGCAGGTATGGTGTTTGAGAAGATGATAGGATTTTCGTAGGATTATCTCACCCCACAGCACTTATCAAAAGGCCCCGATACATAAAACACAAAAGGGATAGTCTCTCCAGCTGTCAAATTCACAAAACACAAAGAAAGATTGAGGCACTGTACTAGAATGAAGGGCTGAAGAAACAGGCAATCCGTCCCACCCAGGATCTTTACTGGGACAGCTGGCACAGTTTAATGGTAGAGTATGAACTGAATGGTAGTGTGTACTTTTCAAGTTTGGATGGTTACATTGTGGTTACTTGTGGTTAAGTGCTAGAGTGTCCTTGTTTCACCAATAAGCAAAGCGGAATGTTGGGCATCCTGTCTGCATCATGCTCCCAAGCAACAGAGATAGAGTGATGGTGCAAACGTGATACAATGTTAACTGGAAATCCAAGTGAATAAAAATATGGGATTTGTGTATTCTTTGTATTATTCTTGCAACTTCTGTGTATGTCTAAAAATATTTTAAAATAAATAATAAGTCACATTTAAAAGAAAGTGAAATTAATTAAAAAGAAAAGTTAGAATAAAATGTGCATGTTTATTAAAGAGAGATGAATGATGATCCATATAATAGGCTGAATAATATGTGTTGCATGTTTGTCATTATGTTAAGGTCTATGAGATAGCTACCTGGGGGAAGAACATGGACGATCTTCTGCTCAAAACCTTCCTATGCTCAGTGGGGAAGTAAAACTAAACTTCATGTTGATTGCTCTATTTTTAAATATCATTATCTTTATTTACATACCTACTTTCTTATTCCTTATCTTCTACCACAAATATTTAAAGCAATTTATAAAATATATGTCATAAAAAACAAGTTAAATTATAAATTAAAAGTAAATGGCAATATATACTATATACACTATAAATTAAAAATAATAGGTAATAAAAATAAGTAGTTTAAGAACCTATTTAAATAAGATACAATTTTGCAGTTTCTATCATATATATCATGGAAGAAAAAGAGTCTGAAATAAAGTTCTTGATTAAATTAAAAAAGATTTAATTTTCGCCCTGGGTGTAGTCCAGTGGATTGAGTATTGGCCTATGAACCAAAAGGTCACTGGTTCAATTCTCAGTCAGGGGATATGCCTGGGTTGTGGGCCAGGTCCCCAGTTGGGAGCACTTGTAAGGGAACCAGTAGATGTTTCTCTCACTCTGTTTTTCTCTCCTTCCCCTCTCTCTAAAAATAAAATAAATAAAATCTTTTAAAAAAAGATTCAATTTTGATGTTTGAATTTCAATGTTTCATTACTTAAGTTCAGTAGAAGGAAATTTTTGAGAAAAATTTTGGAGCTAATAAGAAATAAGTTCAGAAATGGCCAGGTAATGGGCAACATGACAACCAGTTTTATTTAAAAGAAATATGGTATCACAATAATCCTGAGATATGAAAACACAAGTCAGAGTTCTGAAATGATTGCTGTGGAAGCAAAGGATGCTGCTCATCCTTTCCATTCTTTTAAGGCAGAGGAGTCTTATATTTTTCATCTCTGACCTTCTAGTGTTTTTTCAGTAACAAGGGGAATTAGTTCATGATTACTTGCGGCAGGCATATTATTTTGAAAATTGGACTACTAACAAATGAATTTTTCCTCCATTTTCCTGTCTAGTAATACTAAATGTGGGAGCATAAGTCTTACAATCATTTCTTTGTTGTATATGAAGTTACTTCTGAGTTTATTCTGCTTGCCCCACATTCACAAGGCGAAAGAAAAGAATACAATGGACAGCCCTGGTTGGTGTGGCTCAGTGGACTGAGTGCTGGCTTGCAAACCAAAGGGTTGCTGATTCGATTCCCAGTGAGGGCACCTGCCTGGGTTGCTGGCCAGGTACCCAGTAGGGGGTGCGTGAGAGGCAACCAAATATTGATGGGTTTCTCCCTCTCTTTCTTCTTCTCCTCTCCTCTCAAGCAAAACAAGTAAATTAAATATTTAAAAAAAGAAAGAATATAGTGAGCAGAATTTCCATGTGTATAGGCTGCTTAATGACTACTGTTTAAATTTACTTTGTGTAGAAATAGCACGTCTGTTAGCTGCATTCAGTGCCCCTTCTTGATTCTTCGAAGATTCAAATTTCAGTGCACCGCCCCATCATTTACATCCCGCTTTTATGTGTTGCTACTTTTATGGAGCACTAAATTGCTTAATTAAATTTTACTGGTTTATTCTGCTTGCTCATTCATATCCTACATAATCTAGCCTACAACTTCTTCTTCCTTAAAATTAACATATGAAACCTCATGATGTATTTTTAGAGGTGCATTTGGACTGTGAAAATGAATAAGTGATTTAATGTGTAAAGTGCTGTTTGTTGAAAAAATAACTCAGTACTCTACATGAGTATAAAGTCATAAAACAACGTTAGCATGTTTGGTTTAACAAAGTTTTTGAAAGAACAAATATCAAAATAAATATTTGCTTTTACAAAGAATTGTGCATAAAATATTTCCTATAACAAATTTCCTGTTTAGAGTCCAAGAGAAGTGGGAACACCATGGTTTCCTTTGACCAAATACTGAAGGTGGCTGGTACATGATGAAGTATTTGAAATGTTTACACACCACTCATTTCAGCACTACTTCCAAAACTTCCCAGTTCCTCTGGGGACTGTTTCTTCCTTTTTATATAACCTGGTATCTTACATTACAAGAGTATGACCATTTAAATTTATCCTATCATTATTTTTATACACATATTAAAGATTAACTGTATGTGCCCAAACTTATCTCCTTCACACTTATCCTATCATCAATGGCAATTTTTCTTTTTTTTTTTAACTTTTTAAAAAAGATTTTATTTATTTATTTTTTAGAGAGAGAGGAAGGGAAGGAGAAAGAGAGAGAGAGGAATATCAATGTGTGGTTGCCTCTTGTGCACCCCTTACAGGGGACCTGGCCTGAAACCCAGGCATGTACCCTGACTGGGAATTGAACCAGCAACCATTTGATTTGCAGCCTACACTCAGTCTACTGATGTATACCAGCCAGGATCAATGGTAATTTTTCATGGTACCAAACCCTACCTAAACTTCTGGTGAATTAACAACATAAATTTGTCTTTTGTTCTGTCCCTAACAATTATGCCTAATGTTTAATATATACATTATTTTAATTATTGACTATACAAAAAAACCCATTTATTTGAAGGGGTATAAAATGTCTTGAATTTTCAGATGAAAATAGAGGCACTAAAAATTGGTGGCTGCTGGGGTTCAAGTCAAAATTCTGTCATTCAAGTTTCTAATCTCAATACACCTCAGTTTTTTTATCTGTAAAATTATAATTCTCGATACAATTTAGTAATTGATTATTGCACACAAATGAGCTATTATGTGTTTAGGGAATGTCCAATTGTAGACCTCAATTTATTAACATATTAATAGTGTCAATAGACACAAGTGTCAGGTGTTCTGCAGTCTAATCAGTACCTCCCAGTTACATTAAGTAAGCATTATCCACACTGGGTGTCCTGTCAGCTGATCATCCCCTCCCAGGGCTCCCTGTGCTGGGAACTTGCAGAGCAAGGGCCTATCAACCCATTTTCTATGAGCACCTACCAAGCAGAATAGACACAAGAATATAGACACTCTGTTACTGATCTGATCTTTAACCTGTTACTAGGTTGTTTCCACTGGAAGAAGTTGGAAGATAGGGCAGAAGCCCCTGTGATGTGGTAAATCTCTGACCTTTTCCCTATGTTGAATTAGTTTTATTTTTTTTTAATAGTTATTGTGTTAGCCAAAAAGTTACTTTTGTTTTTTTTCATAAGATGGTTCTAGTAACACTCAGTTGTCTTTAACTTCAGTTGAGACAATTTTGTTAGATTGTATTGTGACAGCTTTCATATCAACATGCATTTTTAAAAACTTATCAAAATTGGTGAATTTTTATATCAATTTTAATATTGAAGATGGAAAAATACACATTTTGCCATAGTATATTTATTATTACAAGAATGGTAAAAATGCAGCTGCAACACAAAAAAATTATTTGTGCAGTGTACGGAGAAGGTGCTATGACTGATTGAATGTGTCAGAAGTGGTTTGTGAAGTTCCATGCTAGAGATTTCTCACTGGATGGTGCTCCGTGGTCAGGTAGACCAGTTCAAGTTGACAGAAATCAAATCCAGACATTAACTGAGAACAACCAACATTCTACCATACAGGAGACAGCCGACATACTCAAAATGTCCAAATCGATGAAGTTATTGGTGAAAATGAAAAATGTGTCTTTCATTTTATGGAAAAAAATTAAATGGACATTTTGGCCAACCCAATAAATCTGTTACATTTTTATTTTTAAAAATCTTACTTCTAAATAACCATTATAGATTCTTGTTAGCATTTACTTGAATGGTTTAATACTGTTCTATCTTATCTTATTTACACATTCCTAGTTTACTTCCCAGTTAATAAGAACATGTGATCTTTGTGGAATTCTAGGCCTTTATATCTTGCACACTGGACATCACTGCTCAGCTATTACGTAACCAATTCAAATATAATGAAGGAAAACTGGAAACCTAAATTCTTTACCAAATACACATACACACACATGCCTGCTAAATTTCTTTTTCCTATTGCGTTCTCTATTTGAGGACATGGACTCTTTATTGATCCTTTGATCAGGGCACAAAATCTGGGAGTTATCCTTAAGTCTTCATCAACAACATATAATTCATCACTATGTCTTATTAAATTTACATATCTGGGATAGGTCTCACAATGGGATCTTATTAAAATACAAATTCTGACAAAGTGGGTTTAGCATGAGTTTTGAAGCTCTAGATATGAAATTGACCAAAATGTCCATTTAGATTTTTCCATGAAATAAAAGACACATTTTTCAGTTTCACCATTAACATCACTAATTTGGATATTCTGAGTATGTTGTCTATCTCCTGCATGGTATAACACTGATTGTTCTCAATTACTGTCTCAGTTTGATCACTATCAACTGGTCTACCTGACTGTGGAGCATCATCCAGCAAGAAATATATAAAATGTGGTTTACAAAGTTTTGTGAACCACCCTTTATATATTTAATCAGTCATAGCACCTTCTCCATACACTGCATAAAACTTGTGTGTGTGTGTTTCAGTTGCATTTTTACTTTTCTTAAAACAATAAAGCATAATATGGCAAAAAATGTTGCATATTTTTTCTATCTTCAATCTTAAAATGCTACACAAAAAATCACCAATTTCTATCTTTTTAAAAAATGCATGCTAGTATGACAGTTTCACAATATAATCTAACAAAATTGGTTTGAAAGAAGTTAAAAACAACTAAGCACCACTACAGCCACCTTACAGAAAAAAAGCAAGGGAACTTTTTGGCCAATCCAAAATTTTTTCAACTTGATTTTTTTTCTTTTTAATTAAATTAGTTAGGGTGATATTGGTTAATAAAAATATAGATTGCAAGAGTACAATTCTATGATACATCAACTGTATAGTGCATTTTTGCCCACCTCCTAAAGTCTGTAGATTTTAATAAGATGCTAAGAAGTGATGGTATTGATGGTTTGAGAACTACATTGAATAAGAAGAAACCATGGAGTCCTATATAGTCTTGCCTTTTTGTAGCTTCTCGTTTTCATCACACAACACTCCAACTGACTCACTCAGCACCAAGCACCTTGACTTCCTTCATTTCCATAGGTCAGGCTCTCCCATATGTTCACGCCATTACATGTAGATTCATCTGTCTTTACATTTTATATCACTAACTCTTGCATCCTTTAGATCTCAATTTCTCTCATTCATTAGACAAATATTTACTGAATGTTATGGTTAATTTTATGTGTCAACTTGACTGGGCCACTGGGTGCCTAGATATTTGCTTTCAGAGTGTTTCTGGATGTAATTAACATTTTAATCAGTACACTGAATAAAGCAGATTGACCTCACTAATGTGAGTAGATCTCATCCAATCCTTTAAAAGCCTGAATGAAACAAACAGGTGTGGTAAGGGATAATTTGGCCTCTCTGCCTAACTGTCTTTGAGTTGAGGCATAAGTCTTCTGCCTTTGGACATGAGCCCAGATAGGTGCTGACACTATAAATTCTTGTGGTTTTAAGGCATTCCAACTAGGACAATAACACCAACTTTCCTGGGTTTCCAGCTTGCTGCTTACAGATCTCAGGACTTTTCAGCCTCTATGTGAGCCAGTTCCTTATACACACACACACACACACACACACACACACATACCCTATTGGTCATCTTTCTCTGGAAAACCCTAAACACTGAACATGTATTATCTGCTGGTAAACACCCATATAACTATTTGGACAACACAAAAGTAAGGACTAGAAAGGAAAATAAATAAAATGTTTTGAGAGAAAGAAATATAGGTCATGTAGGCAGTCAGGAAAGACTCCAGAAAAGAAGTGACATTTACTGGACATTGAAAGAACAGTTAATAGACAAAGAGTCAGAAAAAATCATCTCAGGCAGCTGGAACCTCCTTTGTAAGGGTGTTTAAATAGCGACAAGCTGAGTGTGTTACAGGTTTAAAAGAAATCAATGTGTCTGAAGTCAAATGAGCAAGAAGATTTTTATTTGGTGATCTTAGAAGACAAAAGATAAGCTATGCAGAACTTAATAGACCTTGGTAGAGAATATGGATTTAATATAAGTATAATGGGTATCCAATGAAATATCAATCAAAAAGTAGATGAGATCTAGTTTGTGTTTGTTACATGTTGCAATGGTGAGATCCCTGACAGAATAAATGGGAACAGATTTGATCTTTTCATAAAAACTGAAACTGGGTAGAATAAGTGAGACAAAACATTTCAAATATGAGACAATAAGCAGAGATCGTGGACAGAAGGGAAACACACAGGTGAGCTAGATGACCACTGCACAGTGACCCTACCTGTCTTCCTGGAGATATTTCTATACTGCAAAGTAAGGAGGCAAATGAGTAGTGATACTGCAGGGCTGAGAAGAAAAATATCAAGTTTCTGAGCTTCTGTAGTGGCCAAAATGTACAGCTATCAAAATCTTAAAAAGATAGTTGTCAGAGAAGAGGCTCCATTAAGTCTCTGTAGGGAATCATCATGGGCCCTTGAATGTGGGTCAGTGGGTCACCACAAGTAGACATTTGAGTCCCAGCCCAGTCAAAGTACAAAAGAGCCCTCTGAGCACATGGAACATTCAGGGAGATGCCAGAAAGTACCCTGGCTTAAAAGTATGAACCATACTGCGTAGAAAGTGGTGTGTCCTAATACTGAGTGCAAAACACAATAAAATCTCCTTAACACAGAATAAGACCAAACTGGACAGGACTAAGGTATGGGCCAGTAATTTAAATACCTGCAATAAATGCAATGTCCCTTAATAGAGGATAAAAACTATCCAAATACTCTACAATATAACCTTCTATGTCCAGCATGAATTTGAAGAAAAATAATATATTAGGTGTGAAGAAATAGGAAAGGTAACCCGATAGACAAAGGAAGAGCAGTTAAAAGAAAAAAAAAATCAAGTCCAAAATAATTCAGATGTTATAATTAGTAGGAGAATACTTCAAAGGAATCATTGGTCCTTTTATTATGTTACCATGTAGATACCACAGTTTTCAACAGGAGAAGGGAAGAGTTTAGGAGTAAAAACTACTATGCTTATAAAAAGGGAAAATTCTTAGATAAATGACCATATAGGCAGAGAAATCTATAGTTCTTTATTCTGGATTTAAGTCACTGATATATTTCTATTTAACATGTTCTTTTCTGTTGTTAATAATAATACTTAAATGTAGTGAGTTTTAATCTTGGAAAATTAAAATAGAAATTGTCTGCTTTTAAGTGGATTATAGTGGTACAAAGCAAGATTTGGCACTCTTGACTTTGAGAGTTTATAGGAACTACAAAATTCATGTACTTAACATGTATTCATTATCTGAGTCAGGAGAAATAGAGTATTAGGAGAAATAATTTCTTAAATAATTTTTTATGTAACCTTAGGACTACCTTGAATAAGCCTTAACCTCTCTAAGCTCTCCTGTTCCTTCCAGGTGAGCTTAGGATAATGATACAAATTTCAACATGCAGCTCTGTTTTATTGTGAGAGTGTGAAGGGTGCTCCTTCCCCTCTCCACATCCTGGAGTGGATAATGCAAACCCGATTCATTCTGAAAATGCCAATATGGCCATATCTAAAAACTGTTTTACAATCTGTTATTTCTATTTACTTATACAGATAAGTATATGTAACACCAAACATAGACACCCCCACGTAATTATCCTGCCTTTCTTCTGATCTCCTATTTTTCTAAATCAGATAGTTTTTTCTAGACAGAGTTCTCAGAACTTTTATTTTTGTCATGGTACAGTTTTAACCACAAGTTCTATTTTGAAATTAGACCAGACATTTATTCATTGTTTGGGTTCAACATTTCTGTTATGTCATTATTCAGAAAATGTCAACCAATCCAGTTTTGAAGCTATTAGATTTGGTTCGGAACAGAGAGAAGAGATTTCATTAATATACAAAAAAAGTTTGTAATTTCATGTTCATGTTATTTATTTAATATGTAAATAACACCAAAATATAATTCAGATGAGCCCAATTCTGTTTCTTTACTTAGTAGACATTTACATGCTATTGCTGATCCTGTCGCCTCTTCCTAAAGTGCAGGCACATGTCCAGCCTGACTCAGAGAGACACAGTGAGAATGAAGTCAAATTAGTTCTGGTGTATGAAAGTGTTTATACTTGTACAATAGTAAGGTAATGGGTTTCCTTCTTTCCATCATTTCACTAATGAATCAAATAAGTACATTAATTTAAATACTAACAAAAATTGATTTCATGATCTTTAGATACATACATTTCCTATAATATCTAAGATTATGATACTCTGAATCAGGGTACTGATTTTATTTATATGGATTTTCTTTCTGAGGACATTTTTTCCAGTCATTTCATTTTCTCTAACTCTGTATTCCAAAATGATTAATCATGGAAAAGGTAACAGTGATATTCTTAAGGAGGTACATTTATTCATTAACTATTAAATAAGTGTTTATCATGTAGCAGGCACTGCTGGACATAGTTGGTATGTATGGAATATTGCAAGAACAGAACACACAAAAATAAAAACAGAAAATCTACTCATGGAGTTTATATTCTGACAGGGAAACTCCCAAAGACACATCAGAAATGAAGATAGCATGTATCTGTACTCAATGTACATTTATATATTGCTCACCTTGCAAACGCTGTTTCGTGCCTCAGATCTCATTAGTCATTAGTCAAGCAACAAATGAACTAGACTGACTGATGTCACACTGAACTCTGTAATGCAGAAAAACCTCAGTTTGCTTAATGCAAAGAAACATTGAATCTTATTGCACAGTCAATGAAAGTATTAATTTGCTAATATTTTAGTAAAACATTATATTACATTTCATTAAAAATGCCTTTGTTTTAATAAAAAATACATTCTAAGACTAACAATAACAACAGGGACACAAGGTTAGCACATGGTATTTATAAACCACACCTGAAAGTCTTAGGATGTAATGTTGTTCCAGGGGTTTCTGGCCACTTATATTAATCAAAATGGACACAACTAGTTGATTATCAAAAACTAAATAATCCAGCATTCATAATTACTTTGGGGAGAATACTGACTGAGTGGTTTTTAGTTGTTTTGCACAGAGATTCATTTTAGTAGTTATTTATTCTTTAAAGACCTACTTAACTCAAATACTCCTAAATGTGGCATTGAAGAGTTTTTTTTTTTCAGAATTCCAAAATTCAGATAATCTAACCTTCCCACAATTAGTAGAGGGGAAATAGTTATGGCCAATTTGGTAAAATGTTCAATATTTTTAAACTAATTAGTCTCAGCAGAACCAGGATTTGAATCATTCCCAAATATTCCAATTTCACACATTTATAAACTTATCAGTATCATTTAAGTGCTTCTGTTTTTTATTGCCAGCATTTTAAATTGGTGTGAAGAAAGTCCTTCATCTTTAAGGAAGGATTACTGTTTGGTTACCTTTGAATGGAATTTTTCCTAATTATTTATTACATCAGGAAACAAGATGTCTACCAATGAAACAGTGAACTTTATAGAGTGACGAATCTTTTTAATCTTTTAAGTCATTTTAAATAATTTTATATCTAATTTATAGCAGAAAATTACTCGCGAGGTTCCTAAGACACACTTATCTTCAGATATTTGTCATAAATGTCTTTAGAGTTAATTCAATGACAATGATTTTTACCTCCTCCTTGCTTACTTAATAACCATTTAAACATGCAATGAAGTATCCTGAGCTAGCAAACAGAACATTTCTGTTTCTGCGTGTGCACGTGAACATTTGCACAAGCACATGTCGACTCACCCTGAGATTCAATGTAAAGCCACTTTGTAGATTTTTTTTTCCACTTTGTAGATTTTTAAATTTATTCATGTAAATCATTTGACAACTACAAATGTAGCTTTATTTTTATTTATTTTGGCAATGGATTTGACCAAGTTGGCTAAGTAGGGGCCAATTCATTACATAAATTGTAGCATTTCATTTATGGATGCCTTTAGCTTGATTCTCCTTCAGCAATATCAAAGCAGTTGTCAAAAGAATATTTATCCAATGACGGGCATACAACCTCTGGAAACAGAGAACAGATTTTTTAATAGTGATATTCCCTACACAGAAGAATATGACATTAGGTAATAAAACAGTCTTCCACCCTGTGACTCCTCGCCATGTGGTCTCGGCTTGTCTGTGAGAGAAGCAGGCATTTATTACTTCATATGTCCTCTGATACTTGGGGATTATCACTTAATTAACTCAGCATAAATAGATTGAACAAATGGTGCAAATCCCAATGGACACAACACTTAGAATTCTATGATGGATCCTTAAAAGAAATTCTGGAAAATGAACTAATAAGAGATGGAGAAGTGACACCTGCTTCAGATCAGGATTTGAACCTATGACACAAGCACTTTTTGTTTTTCTGTGCATATATTGTAGTTTCAGCTGCAACATTTAGAAACTATAAATAGGTAGACAGACATTTACTGAAATATTATAGAACCTTTCTGGACTTATCAGTTTAGGGAAATGCATGAGAATTAGAGATTAGTTTAAATTTGAGACAAAACTTTAAATACTTGCTCTTTTATGGTTGAACTTGAGAGAATACAACAAAACCATTAGCTGATGATGGAGAAACAGTTTAATGTTTTAGGCAATAAATAGAATTTGCATATTATTGTTGTAAAAGTATAAAAAAGATATAACTAATGTGATTGAGGTTTATTGCTTTTTAAAGTTTTCCTCAAATATGAACTTAAACCTTTTAATCAAATCTCTCTGTGACCATTTAGGAATCTGATTCAACTCTTTCTGAAAGTGTCCCACATGATATATTTTAGAAATTTATTAGGTCAGATCATAGAGTAGTAGCTATAAATTTTAACCCAAATTGTATTTTAAAGCAAGTATTAAAAACATATATATATATATATATATATATATATATATATATATAGATAGATAGATAGATTTAATGAAATTTTAACCAAACTATATCTTGGATTCATGTTGGAGCAGTAATTTTTCCTGGACTGTATTGTCAGTGGACTTCTGTAAATGGAAATAAATATTCATATCAATTGTTATCAAAAGTACATTGGACATTTTATAGCTTAATACATTTTAAATTATATAACTAATGAAAAACTAAAGCATTATTTTGCTGACTATGCTGACTATTATTTTAGGGCTTAAATAAGAAAATACATTTGTGTTTGTATCTGAAGACAGAGAGGTGGCTTAATAACCTTTAGTAAGGGAACATCTCAGCTCCATGAAAGTCCCTTCCTAGCCCTCATAAGATGTCTCAGACATGGATCAATTGAATACATCACATCTGTTATGCAGAGATTTTCTTTCCTGCTGATATATATATATATATAAAAGGAAAGTAGAAAAGTGAAAAAAAGTCAAATAAGGAACTCTGAGTCTGTTTTGCTTGGTCAAGACTTCTGTATGCTGATAGAAACGGACTTTGGATAGTCATTATTTCAACAAGCTGTTTGTATTTCTTCATTCAATGATCACAGGCTTTTAATTTGAAGTGGCTACAGGGTCATCACATAATGAGTGATGCCACAATATTGTTCTGACAAATAAGGGCATAACAAAATGCTTGGCTTTTTCTAGATAATTAAATAAAAGTTATAATTCAGATATTTTGGTACTCTTGCATTTTCCTCTACCCTGTTCTTGACTTACATATGTAAGTGATAGATAAAATGGGCTTCCTGCAGTTATTTATACTACTACCACAATAAACATGTTAGTTTTTATTCCCACTTTACCCTTCTCAAGTCATCAGAGGGACTCTTTGTGGGAGTGTCACCTACAGAAAAGTGTACTTTTTATAGTAATGGAGTAAAGAATCAGTTTATAACTGGGGATAAGAATGGAGACAATTCTAATGGAAATTCTCATTTTGAATTTATTATCTGTGGGTTCATATGTCTGTGGAAAGAGAACCCGACTGTCCACATAGCCTGCTGAATATCATGGGCAAACTAAGGACCAGTCTAGCATCTAGAGTGCGGATAAAGTCCCTAAAGACAATATAATTCAAACAGTATTTTTTTCATTGCCTTTTTCTTTTGAGAAAGAGAGAAAGGGAGAAGAGAGAGAAGTATCAACTGGTTACCTCTTGTGCGTGCCCAGACTGGGGATCCTAAGTGTCCAGACCAGGGATTGAACCTGCAACCTTGGTATGTGCTCTAACGGGAAATCAAAACCCATTACCCTTCAGTTTCGGGATGGCATTACAACCTATTGAGTCACATTGGCCAGAGCTCAAATAGTATTTTTTATAATAACTTTTGGATGCTGTATTTTTTCTGTTCTCAAACTCTGAGAAATAACCAAATTGACTATTATGTCTCAGCTCAGACCTGCCAAAAGAGAAATGTACAGACTTCATTGTAAGCAACTAGCAGGTAACTTTCATGTACCATTAATCCTCTCTATGTTGACTTCCTAGGAATTTCACTTCTCTGGTGAATATCTTTTCTTTTCTCAATCCTGACTATACTGTTGGTGGTACTGCTTATTTCTGAGAATATACCTTCTTGAGCTTTCTTTAGTAAACACTTGGGGAAGTGTTTTGAAAAGTCACATAATCACTCTGACTTTTGAAAAGTCACATAGATTATGATCTCATGAGGTGGTTTCGACAAATACCAGGATAATAAGTATTTAAAAATATCTTGCATATAAAGGAAAATAATTTCTCATGAGTATCATGAGGATAAAAAGAAATAACTCTTTAGTAATTTGTTATGTAAATTAAATGTTATTACATTCAATATTCTTGTACTTCATCATACTTGGGAAGATCTACACATTTGGAATTACCTTCTGAGTTTCATTTACATAGACTCTTCACTAAAAGAACTGGCTTAGGTTTTTCCTTCCACTTTTTTTCCTACTAGCTTTCTACTTTTACTACTATCTTTCTAGCTTTACTACTTGCCTTGTCTGTTGTATATTCCTGATTTTTCACCCTACTCTTACTGGTCTAATCAACATATTTTGAACATGTATGGCTTATAATAACATGCTAAAACTGAACACATTTTAAGTCCAAATTAAGGATATGATCTCTTTTAGTTAAATCCATAGATTCTTGTCTATCAATAAGAATATTTATTGTAGCTTGTAAAGAGCAAGTCCTCTGTACCTTACAAAGGTCAAAATGGATATTTTCACTCTGGTGTTGCTCATTTGATTGGGCATCACCTTCCAAAGCAAAAGGTCACAGGTGCAATTCCCAGTCAGGGCACATGTCTGGGTTGGAGGTTTGGGCCCCAATCCAGGTGCCTATGAGAGGCAACCCATAGAAGTTTCTTTTTCGCATTGATGTTTCTCTATCTCTCCTTCCTCCATTTCTCTCTTTTAAAAATAATAAATAAATAAATAATCTTTAAAAGTGGATTTTTTTCTAAGATAGATAATAAGCAATTCTATGATTTACTCTAAAATATAGGGAAACACCTAGCCCATTTCTAAAAGAGATCAATATATAAATTTATCATTTATGTTAAAAGGACCACTTCCAACTGAACCAATGGCTTTTGTTGAGTTTTTATGTAGACGGAAGCATGGGTTTTGACTTATTTTTTAACCAGGTCATTAACTCAAACTTGCGGCAATAATAAAAAAAATTAAAATCTATTATTTACTAAGTCTGCCTACTATGCACCCATGCATTATATTAGGTCATAGTCAGTCTAATCTAATCCTCACAATAATTTTAATATTATTTCTACTTTTCAAGTAATAATATAGACATCATTTAAGTTTAGAGATGTCAAACCTAGCAAGAATTATGGGAAGAATTGCATTTGAAGTCAATACGATTCCAAAAGAACCAAAAATTAAGTTTTTTGCACTATCCCAAATATTTCAAATTAAGATTTAGCCACCTCTTCTTTAAGGGTATAGAGGCAACTCCTAAATGCCACCAAATTAAGCCAAAACCAAAGCTACAAGTAAATATGCCTCTAGCCACAAATTGCAAGCAATTCCACATCACTAAGTGCTATTTAGTGCTGAAGTGAATTCTTGCCAAAACAATGGAGACATATTTTTATTTTCAGTTTTGAGGAATTTGGCCACAAATGAGGCAGGGCGTTTTATAAGATATATATCATGTACTTATTTTTCTGCAAAAATGAACTGTCTAATCAATGAAGTTGCAAATTGACCAATGAGTAAGTTAGTATTAATATAATTAATTCTTCATTATTTGTACATTTTCATAGTTTTAAGTGTATATTTTAATATAAAGTTTATAATAACAGTATAATACAATTAGAATGATTTTATTTTAATATGGAGGTTTTGAAAGGTACTATTTAATTGTATTTACTTTTATGTTTTGAAGCATTTGAGAAAAAAGGTGAAGATTTAAATAATGTCTTTTTTGCGTGTGTGTGTTACAGCTGAATGTAAAGGCAACAAGGTAAAGGTTTAAAATGTGTGGGCTCCCAAATTGCAAGGCAACTTGGTAAACTATTTTTTGCCATGGAAGCAAAACCCAGCTATACAATGTATGTGCTTGGATTATTCTCTCTTTCATGTATATAGATACACACACACACACACACACACACACACACACACACAGAAGCCACAAGTCAACCCTGTTAAATGTACTTAACCTTTAAATTGCAGAAGGAGAAGCTGTTGAGAAAGAGAATGGAAGTGAGAAAAACAAAGAAAGAAACTGTCTTTAGTGCATTTCTAATATATATATATACACATATATCAAATCTATGATATTTCCTGATTTTTCCCTTATATATGCATTATATTCATTCACATCTTCAATCTCAGATATTTTGAGACATTTTTATATGTTTAAAGACTCTTTCTCCAAAAATCTTTATTCCTAATATTTAATACTCAAGAAACATTATAGCAGTATTTAGAAATTGTATTCACTGCATTCATGCCTTTGTTCTTGCTGTTTTATTCCATTGTGCATGTCTGTGTTTATTCCAAGCACTCAACAAATTAGTACCTGCCAATATTCATTTCTGTTATTGTTGTCTTAGGTATTGATATTCTGAAAGGAAAAAAGAAAGAGGCCTAAATGAGTCAGAACGTTATTGAACTCCATTACATCTTATTTTTCAAGATAATTTTTGAAGATGTAACATGAAACAAAAGGATACATTGAACATTAGTATCACCATCATGGCTAAACTTTCACTGTTGTTTCAAAGCAAGAAATAATTATCCACTTTAGATCGTAAACCATTAGTTGATTATAGAGCAAAGTCATAAATAGTGCTCTGTTTAAGAATTGTAAATTAGCAAGGATTCCTTACTCAGTAGCACACTATGTTGGTGGTAATTAATTTTTAAGTGGTTAGTTGACTCTAGACTAGCTTAGTGCCTCTAGACTTTGAATTAGAGACTGAAGCTAATAATCCCAACCCAGCCTCATTACAAAGAAGTAACCTTATTCACTCTTACCAGCCCCCCATTTTGTTCCCAGACTCTCCAGGGAGACTGTCATATGTAAAACATAAAACTATTGACCTTAATACTTGGGTCTGACCATCTATTCACTTTGCTACCAGACTTGCTCCTATAGATACCCCACTATTAATGCATCCAGTCTCCCTAGTGGTGGCAAACCAAGAACGTTTTGATACTCTATTTTGATACTCTAGGATATCATTAGTAAATAAGATAATGAAGGCTTTCTAGGTCAGAACATCTAAATCTGAGTTGCATTTTTTATTAAGTCAGTTGTACAAGAAGGATTCTCAGAGACAGTCACCAGGAAGAGTCCTGTTAATCAACAGAGGGGAGAATTGACGTCCGGTGTCTGAACAAGAACCAGGCAGCATGGCATTTCCGGGGGCTGAATGGGAAGTAGAAACATGAGTAAAGCAGAAGAACCCATTCTGAATAATGCACTAGGTGAGCGAGTCTGGTACAAATCCAATAGTGTGGTAAGGTTAGGAAGCTTTAGAGACCCATTGTGTTTTGTCGTACGCCCCATCGATTGATGTAGCCCAGGGTGACCCTGATCTGTGGACCATGCCATGTTTTCTTTAGAAAAATGACAAAATGGAAAGTAATGTGAGACCTTTACTTTCTTCTCTGCCACCCCTCATAAGCCAACATATGAGGCTTAACTGCATTTAGCCCTTTTTATAATAGTAAGAAATATAGCACCTTTTCCAAAGCATTTGATGCTCTTACATACCACTAGAAGAGGCAAGTCAATCTGCACAGAGATTATTAGAGCAAAACCTATTAAAAATGCATCAGAGGAAAATATAGACACATAGCTTTACAATTTGAGAACGGTGGTGTTCTACTGAAAGCTTTTCAAAAGATTAAAGTTTGAGGTTAGGGAAAATTAAAAGGTATAAATCTCTGAAACTAGAGTAATAGGAATCTAGTAGAACTATATTTGAGGATACATAATGATAAAAGATTTATAATTCATTCAACCAAAATTCTTAGATAGTCTAATACCTGCCAGAAATTTATCCAGTACTGGGTGCTGGGTATACACTCAGGAATAACAGCAATGGCACAGAGAATACATAACTACCAAATATAATGCTTTACATCTTTTGTAACAAAGATAGTAGTCCTCTTCATTAAGGAAAGGAAATAACAAACAAATTCCTAAATATATGAGGGATGGATAAAGGAAGAATTAACTGAGGTAAATCTTGGAGACTCAAGCAAGTTACAACCCAGGACCTGCTAGCAATTTGGGAATAAGAACAGCACCAAAACACAACCATCTTGACATTGAATTAAGGATATTCAGAGAAATACAGATTACTGACCTCAACATCACTAATTGAACAAATATTTGTATATTTATTAAACAATATTATCCCTGACACCAGACAGTTTATTATCTAGTGGGGACATTGTCATGTTGAACATTAATTAGACAGACATAAGGTAAACACTATGATGACAGAATATACAATGTATGTATAAGATTAAAAATGAGACATGACTACATCTCTGAGGAAGTTCAAAGAGTATATATTGGTTAAGCTACCAGTGACAGAATATTAAACTAAATATGGCAAAAACACCAAGGACTTTACATCTAAAGTTATTAATTGCATAACTTTAAAAACATCTCAGGTGGTTGAACAATGTTATCAAACACAGACATGCACCTCTTAAGGACAGGGATTAAATCTAAAAGTGCATCTTTTGGCACATTTCATCATTGTGAAAACAGTATAATTACACAAACCTAGATGGCATACCCAATGCGCACCTAGACAGCCTGTCACAGTGTGTTGCTCCCAGGCCACAACCTGTGCAATGTGTTACTACACAAAACAACAGGAGAGAAAATTGGGGGAGATGATGCAGCCAAGGGACAGGGTGAAGAGGAGATGCTGGAGGCTGGCGTAACAGGGAATACTGGGTTTTTAATAAATATTTTATAAATAGTACAGCATATACATAAACCAGTCACATAGCCACTTGTTATCATTATCAAGCATTATGGGCTATACAGAATTGCATGTGAGATATTTTTATATGACCTGAAGCACAGTAAGTTGGTCTACACCAGCATAACCACAAATGCGTAAGTACTGCATTGTGCTGCAATGTTACCTCAGCTACAAAGTAACTGGGTGATAGGAATTTCTCAGCTCCATGATAGTTTCATGGGACTACTATAGCATACGTGGTCTGTCATTGATCAAAACGTTGTTCTATGGCTCAGGGCTTTAGTAGGTTCCTTACATTGGTCTGTTCAACCTTGTCTTCCTTGTAATCAAAAGATGGTGCACACCCAAAACCCCTCCTTGACAAAGGAAGCAGAATTTCCATGAGGGCATCAGGCTAGTCATGGCCAATATCTCTTCATTGAGGAGTGCTCTACTCCCCGGGTCCTGACCTCTAAACAAAATCCACGATTTGTTAGCATAGAAAGGAAGTGGTTGTTGTGAGGCCATCAACAGATCTGCCATAGGAAACTTACACAGAATTGCCCAGATCTTACCTTGGACTTCATTCATGCAGGACTTAGTATCCATTAGACACAATAGGTATGCTACCTAGGACCCAAAATACACTGGGGACCAAAAAACAAATCTTAATTTCTTTTAAATCAGAAGGAAAAATTAAATTTTAGGTAAAAATGTTTTAATATATAATGTCAGTATATTTATTTTTATACCAATGCAAATGTGAACCATAAATTTTAATAATTTTTTATAAATAAGGGGCCCATAAAAGTCCCAATAAAGCCCTAGCTGCATGAATACCATTCAAGGAGCATAAAGGAAGGAAGTACCTTCAAGGTGAAGGAAACAGCCTCTGTATTCCTTGTTGAAAAATGAACCTCCCATTTCAGAGACGTGGATATCCACACTCTCAAATTCCCAAGTGGCCCCAGCCTCATTATGTGCATGGACAGACATCTGCAGTCAAGCTACTCAGATTACTGGATTCCAAGTCAATTTCCAATTAAATTGGACATAAACAGATTTTCCCAGGGGTGTCAACAAAAATAGTGCAGCAACACAATTTTATCAATTTTTTCTTCTCATTTTTCAAAATGATAGGTTAATATTTCTTAAAAAAGGTGTACCCTTTCTAAGACTGTGTGTTCCAAAAACCCAGGGTCATATATGTAACTGCACAGCACACACACATATATTTTTTCTATTTGACATCTTTTTCAAACGGGCTTTCTCAGTATTTTTGTTGTGAAGGTCCCTTATTTGCCAGCTGGTTGGGAAAGAAAGAGGCAAAGGTTGATTTGCTTTTCCCCAGAAACAAATCTGTCATATCACTGATGTTCCAACACAGTAGGCTTGTGGGACTAAGGGATGCCAGGCCTCCACCTCTGGGTCAGTTCCTGCTCAAATACACACAAAACAGATTTTCTTCTAGATGGATCAGGCATCAGAATGACAATCAAGGTTGCTGTGTCAGAGAAGAATTGAAGTCACAATAAGCTCACCTAGATATTTCCAGTTATCAGTGTCCTTTAAGAAGCTTCTTATAATACATCCTCACATAAAGATTTTCTGGCCTGTGTAGGTGCAAGAGTCTTACTTTAGAGACAAAAATGCAAAGCGGGATGATCAAAGCATAAGAGCTTCTTGGGCAGAAATAAGTTGTTCCAACATTAGTAAATGCGTGTGCGATAATGAAACTATCTTTTTATAATACGCTTCCCCAGTTTCAGTTGTGAATTTCTATGGGGATTATTTACAAAGGCAAGCTGCAGGAAAAACATCAATTAATCTGCTGAGTGAATTTTTGAATCCATTCTCAATGCTGAGACCCCCTCCTGGTGCTTGGTAATTACCCCAATATTTTCTGAACGCTTGTTTAAACGGCTTCCTCTTGGGCTTCCTGTGAAGAAGGCCTTTCTCTCTGCTGATCTGAGAGACAGCTTGCCTTATCACTCTGCCTCATTCCATCTGCAGCTCGTGGGGGGCCTCACAAATCATTGTCATTGGAACATTGGATGAGCAGTCTGGGGACACAGATAGATGTGACACCAAAGGAGACCAGGGACTTTCCAACAGAGTGCTCATCTCCATAAATACATCTTGCCCTCCCAGACTCAAAGCAAGAGATAAACTTTTTTATAACAAAAATCTGCACTTCAATTATACAAATACAGAGATCAAAGTTACTATCACTCCTTTTCAAAGGGCAAGGATTTATTAGAATGGTGCTTTGTTACCTTTGACAGAAAATTCTTGGTCTTAGTGAAGAGCAAAATTAACCAAGAAAAATACAATAGGAGAGGAAATAAAGATAACAGAGAAAATGGTTTCATGCAAAAATGCTATTTATAGAGAAATACAATTTAAAAAAACATTGACGAAAAAGAAAGATAAAAGTGGTGAAGTGTTGGATTGTGGAAAAATTCAAAGTTTATTCAAATGTCACATTGATTTGTGTTACATCTTTAAGTAGTAAGTTTTAAAAGATAAATGTGTTCCACAATTTATCCACACATGATTTGTCTATAAACAGTGTAAATAAAGCACAGTGATATTTTTTCATATAAAAAGGATCATTATATTCAAAATATTTGTATTTTACTTTTCTCAAATACAGATGAGAAAATATGAAACTTTCCTGTTTTTATATTTTTAGAGACTGTGACACGTTTAAATAACATTTTCTAAACAAGTTGGTTCAGAGGCTCATGGTCACACTCTGCCAGGTGTTGAGGACAAGCTGAGCTACCTTACTCAGAATGTAATCAGTGAATGTGTGTAATCTAATTCAGAAAACTTAAAATGTATAACCCAAATAATATAAACTATGATATATTCTGATGGACAATCATTTAAACTAAAGAAAATTAAACAAAAGTTAAAGAGAGAAGTCATTTCTTTTAATCTTAGGATGTAAAAATCTCAATTCAATTAATTTATCTCTAAGCTGTCTGACTCTGAGTATTAAAAAGTTTATAATGCCCATGATTTCTAGGACATAAATGTGTAATATCACAAGTACTGCTGCTCTACTTGCTATCATCCCAATATCGTAAAATATTTAGAAAACTCTATATTTAGAAGATTTAGAAAAATGCTTAGAAAACCTCTATTTTATTTTAATGCAATATCTATACAAAATAGTTCAAAATTTTACCCATGAAATGGAAAAGCCAATCACAATAATAGGGTGGAGTCTGAAAACCAAGAACAAACAGGTTAACACTTAAAGGTCTACATTAATGTCTAATTTGTTTCTTCTTATTCTCTCTTAGGAATCCACTCTAATCAGTATCAACTCCACGAATTCACCATGACACCCCCTGGCTGCTGAAAACCAATGGTCAATTCTCAGCTCTCACCTTGTTGACCTGGTGGAGATATTTGTCAGGGGTTTTCTGTCTCTTCTCCTTCAATATCTGCCTCTTGGGCTCCAGGACACCATTCTCTTCTGATTTTCATCCTATATAAGTGACCACTTCTTCCAGTTCATTCTGATTTTGTTGGTTTATCTGCATTCCCCTGATCTCTAATCATTTACATACCTTACTGCTTAGTCCTCAGGTCTTTCCTGTATACCTACATCTACCCCTTGGTATATCTCGTTCTGCCTCATAGTTTTAAATACTATCTGTATGCCTGTAACTTGGAAATTGAAATTTTCATTCTACACATCTCTCTTGTAATCCAGACTCTTATATCCAGCTTTTTATCCTGACAATTTTAATGAATGATAAACATCCCAAACTTAATATACTCAATAAAAAAAATCCTGATCTTCCCCAAATATGCTCCTCCTGAGGTTTCTTAAATTCAGTCAATGGAAAATACATTTTGTCATTGCTAAAGAAAAAAACCTTGGATTCACCTGACTCTCAGTTCTCTTTAACTCTCCACACTTAATATATCAGCAATGTGTTAATACAACTGTTGCAGAAAAGGACCCGGGGGTTACAAGATCCCTCTGTCCCTGTGGATTCTTCGCCTGCCACCAGGGAATTGAAGTTATGGCTCTCAATACCAGAGTTTGGTGAAAAGGAAAGGAACTATTTATTCAAAAGTTATACAGCCTTTGAGAAATGGTAGAATGTTGCCATTCAATACTCAAAGTCCCTTAAAACACCCACAAACATACACAATCCTTCCTTTCCACCGTTGCCCAGACAGACCAGTCAGGAGTACCAATCTCAGGGGAAAAAAAAAAAAAAGTAGAAGTCCATGGATCAGCTAGTTCCCAGTTCCTCTCGGTAATCCGTGCTCAGCAGGCAGGTCTCTCACAGTTCCCAGCACCATCAACTGTTGCTGCAAACTCCAGTTCTTAATCCAAACCCATGTGGCACCTTCTCCTGGCCCACCAGCAAGAGTCCTTTCAATGCTTTCTTTCCCCCAACGTCTCTCCTGCATTCTTCCAAACTGCTAAGAGAGAGCTCTGCATGGATGCCCCGACTGGGTTTAAATCTGGAATCTTCCTCTATAACCCCACTTCTGACCCCTCCCACAATTGGCTACACTCGCCAGCATATCCATATTTTTTGAGCCTTTCTGGGCTTCCATTGTTACTCCCAGCAGGTGTGGCCCTGTGGCATGGAGCAAACCATCTCCAAGCTATCACATAGGTGCCATAACCAGGGAGAGCTGCCTCCCAGTTACGTTCTGGGGTGAAGTCACTCCCATCTCCCTGGCTCAAAGGTTATAGATATATAAAATAACTGTTTTTGCATATCAGGTATGGAGCTGGCCAACTGTTGATATGCAAAATAACTCTCAATGACCCTGCTCCACGTGTCCCATCCCCCAGTCCAGACTTGTGGGGGTCAGGATATCCTATATTTGTATATTTCCTGGACACCCTGAGTTCTGGACCCCACTTCAAATCTTTGAATGGGGGTCCCTGGCTGCACCCCATTGCACAATGGCCATAACAATCCTCTTAAAATTCTGAGCACATCCTGTCACTCTTCCACTACAAACTGTCAATGGCATTTCATGTTGTTCAAATATAAAAAAACATGAACATGTCTTCTTCCAAAAGGATAAATTACTATATCATCATTCTTTACTTTTCCTTTTGCTCATTTTAAATAACTGTCACTTTAGATTCCTGTTGTTCCTAACTCAGGCCCCACTTTCTCTCATTTTTGCTTTGCTGGTCCGTCTGCCTCTAAAGCTCATCTTTCACATTTCTGCTTAGGTTACTCCATCATTTCCTTCAGGTCTTTGTGTATATACATGTGAACATACATGCACTTGTTACATTCCTACAGCTGTGTGTGACTTGGGTAAGCCATCAACTTTCTGGTATACATTTTTTATATGTACAATACTGATAAAACTTATTTTACAGAGCCATTATAAGATTTAACTGAGATATTACAACAGCATTTAAAAAAAAGCTGTAGGAATGATATAAATCTCAGTCCACAATAAAACATGCTACTGGAAGCATATAACAGCAGAGTTTATAAAAGCTTAAACTATGCTAAAATAAAGTTTATGCCAGCACTTTTCCACCTCTTAAAACAAAATGGCATACCTAGTCTGTTTAGAAATCAACCAGTAAAGAAATGATCTATGACAATCCAGACAAGTAGTGGACACATTTGATGAGAACTGGAATAATCCCTAGTATATGTAAAAGCAATGGCAGGATTATCCAACCTTTTGGCATCTCTGTGCCAGCTGGAAGGACTGTCTTAGGCCACATATTAAATACATGGTGACACACAATCACACAAAAATCCCACAATATTTTAAGTACATTTAAGACTTTGTGTTGGACGGAATTCACAGCCATCCTGAGCCGCATCCAGCCAGCAGGCTGCAGGTTGGACACCCCTGAGGGTAGAGTGAAAAGAGGCTAAAGAGGGTATTCCTCAAAGCAAGATGTCTCGGAAGGGTCAGTCCAGTGTTACAGTGCTGTATTAGCTCGACTCAAATGTCTTAAATGTTTCAGAGACAAATGTCTCCAGAATCATCGTATATACCAGTAGTCACATTTGAGAAGCAGTGGTATAGTTGATGACGTGGACTGTCGTGATTGACCGTTTGGACTCAGATCAAGTCTTCTCCTTCTTAGAAAGTAAGTGCAGCACAGATCAGTGTGGGCAGTTATCCAGTTTCTCAAGGTACCTAACTTCTCATCGTCTAGCATTCATATTTATAAAGTTGGAAGAATGGAACTACATACTATTTTTGTGATAATTAATCAGTGATATAAACCTTAGAGCAGCACCTGGTTCATAGTAAATGATCAATATATATTAGTTATTAGTAACATTAACCAAAAACTTAATCTCTTGTAGAGGACTGTATGGAAAATTGGGCAGCTCTAAAGATACTGTATACATCTAATGCAAATATTTCATATTTCTCAGAGATACATGTTTCTAAATAGGAGTGTTTGTATGGCTCCAGTGATTCCAATGTATCGGTATCACTGTTGGGAAGAAAGAAAGGGTACTATTATGCTACATGTCAGCTATCTCCTTTCAGCCTCCCTGGAGTCTCCATTTCCCAAGGATGGACAGGGTGTCAATGCAGTCAAAAGTAAGTTGAGCTCATTGCACTGGGTAAGCTACTCCTAGATGCAGATCTGAACCAAATCCCATTTGGAGTGCAGGATGGGGGAAGAAAAGCCAAAGAACTTATGTTAGTTTTAGAGTACCCTGAAAATTGAAATTACTCTTTAGATACTTGGAGAGTTTAGAACTGTGTCAGTACTACAGTTCCCTGGTGAGGCACTTATATCTGTCTGAAATTTCTACCCTAATGATTTCTCAGGGGTAGTTTTTGTGTGTGTGTGTGTTTGCAAGTCTGATTTTCTAGAAAGCAATCAAAATGATCTATTTTATTTTGGACAAAATTGTGGGGACAATGTATGTGTAAATCAGCTGAATCCTGAAGTGAGTGTTTTTTACTCTAAACTGAATTTTAATAAAAGGAAACAAAAGAATAGCTGACATCTGTGGATATAAAAGGACTTTTTTTTTTCTTTTTAAAGTTACTCTAGTATACAGCCAATCTTTCCTCACCAGGCATGTGCTTGAAACAAACACAGATTTCAATTAGATCAAGATCATATTTTATGTATAGTGTTATCTGAAATACAAATTGTTTTACTTCCATGTCTTACCATACTAACATTTAGAGCGCTGTTGCTTCCTTTTACAGAGCCTTCATTCCTTCTGTCTGGAAGTCGCAGCGCTGAGTGTGTGTGTGAGTGTCTACAAATACTGCGCAGCAGAAGCACAATGCATCATCACCATTTTTGCTTTCATATAAACCACATACCATTCCAAGTCTGAATAAACTGCACATTTAGTTATGGCTCATACTCAGTTATTGTTTTTGTCCTTTACAGGTGTTATGAAAATTGCTCTTTTATAATTTCCTACCATAAAAGGGAAAAATGAATACTAAAGTGTAATATTCCCAGTTCTAGGTACAAAGCTCGAATGAATTTAAAAACTCCGGTGATGAGTTAAAAGCAAGTATGTTGGTTGGATAAATGAGTATATCATTCAGGCAACTTTATACACTGGAATTAATTTAGGAAATACATAATGGTAATTTTTCTTTACTTCTGCTCATTTTAAACACAGAATACTAAGGATTTCAAAATTTCTTGCTAATTCTCACATTGACAATATTTTACAAAATATTGATTCAGTATACTGCCTTGGGTGAATTAAAAGTCATTTCTCTCTTTTTAGCAAGTCAGAATACGAGAAGATACTCTCCTATTGATTTCATTAATGCATATAATTGGAAACTTACTGACTACAGGGTCCTCTTTTTTCCTTAGAAGTTTGATACTGACCTTGGATAGTGAATTAAAGAAAGAAAAGTGTTAGATTAAATTCATGACCAAAGAAGTCTTTGTGAAATGAATTTGAGAAGGAGAGAAATGGGGAATGAGAACATTCTGATCACATAATATGCAAATGACTTTTATTACATACATGTTATATACGAGGGGGACCCCCCAAAAAGGAATTTATTTACAAAAACGTGTGTATTTATTTTACATGTTTACATGTTAATCACCTTCAAAGTACTCTCTGTTTGATGCACTACACCTATTGGAACATTTTTTCCACTGCTCAAAACAGTTTTTGAACTAGTCAATTTTGATTTCTTTTAGTTCTGCTGTTTTTTTTGTTTCACCTCTTCCACATTGGCAAAACGTTTCCCTTGGGGGACTTTTTTTTATCCAGAGAAACAAAAGAAAAATTCACTCAGGGTGAGATCAAGTGAATAGGGAGGGTGAGGCATGGGGGTCAGGACATTTTTGGTCAAAAACTGCTGAACACTCAGCACAGTGTAGGCAGGTTCACTCGTAAATCACCCATTGTAAAATGGTCAAATGCGTTGAGTCTTCAAAAAGTCATTGAAGCTGAACGCAGCCTCTCACACAACACCAGCTGGTACACTGACACAGATGGGTTCCTAGAACTCTCACCTAGCAGGGGAAGCCTGTACTACAAAAGGACTGCCCTCCAGAAGATAATTTCAGTTTTGGGGGGTTCCCTTCCCTCATATATGTACATATAAGATGTGTGTAAACTCTATGGTTTTCTCTTTATAAAATGTAAACTCTTTCACAAAATGTCTGAAAACTTTCTGAGTAGTGAAGGAATCTCTGATGATTGACTCAGCCAGAGGTTACTTGCAAACAAATCATCAATTCTCACAAAGAGAAAACAAGAGAACACTGGTTGTATAAAAAAAAAGGACATATTTTTTTGGTTGAGTAAAACAAGGCTTGGTAAACTTAGCTCACAGGAGAAATACAACATCACAGGTTTCTCGGTGCTAGATGAGAAAGTGCAAACACAATATTTTTGTTGCTGTTGTTTGTTTTGTTTTTCCCCCAGGGATGCCATTTCCTTCCTTCCAATCTAATTTGTAACTTAACCCTGTACAACTCTATAGCTTGAATGATAATTATATATGTTAATCTCATCGCATTCTAAATTATCACCTTTTGTCCTATTGCCTGTATACAGTGTGGATTGTGCATTTTTTTTAAATTATTTTAACACAGTTTGAAGAAATGTTCTGATGAGAGGATTTTCTTTCTCAAATGTTAAATATCATTTCTTTTGGAAAAAGAAACACCACACGAGCAAAGATATGTTCCCACTTATTATTTATTCCATAAACATTATTCGGCATCTATTATATGTAGAGTAGTCTCTTATGCACGTTGGGGGATTGAAAACTCTGTAAGACCTTATCTTTTCTTCAAGAAATCTTACCAGCATAATGACAAAACACTTGCCGCTGATTCCCTTACCTTCTGAACCTGGCCAGCACTGCAGGGCAGCTGTTTAAATCACACTGGAACCACGTCGTTTCCCTACCTCAGTCACAGGTGAAGACTGACGCTAATCTGAGCTGCATCCCTACCTGTGTAAGTATTAATCTTTTGAAACACACGCACTCACAAGCATGTACATGCTCTTTACCCCTGCGGACACTGGACAGGGCTAATAGGACACTGACAGTGGTATTTAAACCCATTTCAGAAAGGGAATATTTATTTGAATTGCTTACATTCAGAATGCCATATTATAGTCAAAATAAAGTTTATTTCTTTCCTACTTCCTTGTGTGGATATGCTGAACTAAAAATTAGGCTTTGTTATCTTTAAGTATGGTTCTTGACTTCACAGTGAATTTTGGAAAAACTCCTTTTAGTTGAAACTAATTTTTGAAAGAATCCTTTTTTTCTCTCCTGACACCATGCCAATGAGCAGAGCGAAGGGACGAGGCAGAGACAGAGCTGCTGCATGACAGTGCCGCACTGGTTTCGGAATGGCCTACAGTGGGGTGGTAGGCAGAATCACGTCAAAGGGGCCGGCCATAGAGGCCCAACATGGGCCAGAGGCGTGGAGCATTCAGCACACTCTCCCTCCCATGCACGTGGGACTTGGGAATGGAGGTACCATTGATCATCCCCCTAACAGTCCAGGCACTGGCTTAATCCCAAATGTCTCAAATTGTGAAAACTGTGCAGCTGAAGAGAAGAATAAGATTTTCATTTCTGTAAATGTGGTGGCAATTATTACAAGAGCATTACACAGTTTGGACTTGAGAAAAGAAAGGCTGTACCTTATCAGAACAGTTGTGAAATTAATGTGTGCTCATGTGGAAACCTTTTGATGAAGGCTCTAATTCCTTAGATTCTCTCTTTTTTTCTTTTACAGACTCTCAGGAAAGTTTGCTAGAGGAAATGGCATGGCAGTAGTACAATGTGCAACGACCCACAGCAAAAGGAGGCATAGGAGAGAAGAGCTCACAGGCTGAGGAAACTTCAAAGTTCCCAAATCAAAAGACTTAAGACCAAAACTTCTCTGCTTACCCTAAAAAGCAAAGGCAGCTGATGTTGAAAGGCAAAGAAAAGAAAAATTATATATTAGATGAATTATTTATTTTGTTGATCATTCTAACATGAATGGCTCTGAATAAATAATCCCTGACCATTGCATATCTCTGCTATTCACCCAAGAGATATCCATATAAAAACACTCATCTGCTAAACAAGTACGAACGCAAATGACTGTTGCTTGAAGAGACCATCTCCTCTATACTTGACTTTGAGGACATACCTAAAGTCTGGATCTAGGACTCTGCCCACATGCTGATGCTGTAATAAGCAGAGAGAAACATAGGAAGGTATATGTATGTGAGTGTAAAAATTTGGATACATGCCGTATACTTGAAATAATCTGGTGACAAAGATCTTTACTATACATTCATTTTCAGAGAATAACTTAGGGAAAGGTTGAAGTGATTTTTATTTTGATGATATATGTTTTAAATGTATGTGTAATGTGTGTTCATGGTAATGGAAGATGAAGTTACTGATTCACCTTGACAATTGGATTTTATTGCTGCAGTATTGCTTGACAGAGTCCATCAACAGCCATACAGGCATGTGGCAGCATCCAACGTTGTACAGTCAGACAATTTTGATTTAACACCCTCACCATATTTGTACACCTTGTGAAAGCACCTTTCATGCAAAATATTAGGTGAATTGTGCCCACTCAGACTGTGCAATAGGGCAGGAATGCAAATCACATGACTCGACCAGATGTGACAAAGACTCTGCAGTGTAAATCATTGACCTGATTAACTTAAACAGGGAGATACTTTTCTGGCCCATCAGTCTACACAACCTAACTTCTTCAAGTGAATGAGTCCACACATCCAGGAACAAAATCAAAAACCTGAAATAGGACAATCCCCACATTTCAGAAGCTCCCCTCAAGTCCTTTTCCAGATGACAACCTTTCTTCTCTTTAGAAGTAACTTTCCCAAAGATTACATTGTTTCAGAACATTGCTCAAATGCACTTTGACAGCATGTATCCTTTTAAGTCTGACTTCAAAATTATGATTGTGAGAGCAAGTCATGCTACTGCAAAGAGCTGCCATTTCTTCTTTGCTCTTCCATATATACTGCATGAATACTACAGCTTAATTATGCACTGCTTTGTTTTGAATAATTTTGTCATTTCCTCTTTGGGGTCATTTCAAATATCTTGCTACTAACATCTTTTAACATGTCTTCTGCTATATAAATATAAACATTTCTCTTGTTTTTTTACTTAGGAATAAAATTCCATAGGCATAGGGAACTCATATGTTTATGCTTTGTAGACAATGGAAAAAAATCAGCGAAGGAGTTGTAACACCAGTTTGCGGTTTGTAGTGCTATCTTAAATGTGTTCTTTGGTGTCTTGTACAATTTTGGGAAATTTCTGTATTTTTTTCTTCAAATATTGTTTCTGCCACACTATCTTCTTTTCTCCCTTTGTAGTTCTAATTCTAATTACAAATCTTTAAGATTGTTTTTACCACATGTTATATGTGACTTACCCCCCCCCCATTCTCCCCATTCTCTGTTCTTCATTTTGGTGATTTTTTGGTTTCGATTTATCTTTCAGATCCTGATTCTTAATTGGGCTGTGTGCAGTGTACCATTAAACCAGTCCATCAAGTTCATAATTCCAGGTAATCTTTTTGTAATGCTAGAGATAGTTTCAAACTGTAATTTAAAGTTTTTTTAAAGATTTTATTTATTTATTTTCAGACAGAGAGGAAGAGAGGGAGAAAAATAGGTAGAGAAACATCAATGTGTTTGCATCTCATGTACTCCCTACTGAGGACGTGCCCTGCAACCCAGGCTTGTGCCCTGACTGGGAATTGAACCGGCAACCTTTGTTTCCCACACTGGCATTCAATCCACTGAGCCACACCAGCTAGGACTGAACTATAGTTGATAAATTTTAATTTCCTGCTGAAATTTTCTATGTTTCTGTTATGTTCACTATTTTTTTCTGTAGATGTGTTTCTATTGTAGGGTTTTCAATCAGTTTTTAATTAAGTTTCTTTTTTTATGCCAGGTATTGTACATGAAAAATTTTACAGATCATTTGCGGGTGTAGGAAGTGTTATCTATTTATTCTATTTTTTATTTCTGTTGCTCCTAACATGCAGTCAGATTAAAGGAAAATTGCTTTAATCCTATCAGAGACTAGACTGTTTTTAGGCTAGGTTCCAGTCTACATGAAAGCAATCCTGTACTCTTTCTAGTTGTTTTCTTAGGGCGTATTTCTTCAGGGATCGTACCTGGGACCCTAGCGTGCATTCCAGAGCCTCACATCCTCCCCTGCCCCCATGATACTGCTGCTGTTTCCAACTTCTTGGCATTTCGGCTGCTTCTTAGACTAAGAACAAATCGTCACGATATAATCAGGGATAGAGCTGGCTGAAGTTAAAATCTGGCTGCTACTTGTAACCAGGCAAATAACTCCAAAGTAAAAGAAACTTTTAATATCAAACTCACTGTTTTTTTTTTTTTTAAGTCTCTTATCTCTGTAAGACATTGATCTCTAAAGGTTTGGCTTACTTGATAGTTTTCTGATGTTTTAAAATTGATTTTTAAAAATATTTTATTCATTTTGCTGGCTTTTCTCAGCAAGCGAGTTGGTCTGATATAACCTGATCTGCCATAGCCAACAGCAGAAATCTTATATACAGATTCTTCACACAAACTATGCTATACCCACACGTATTATTCAGGGTACAGCAATGTCCTGGGAGACGTAATGTGTAACTTTTTAATTCAAAAACATGTCTTTATCAGTTCAATTAAACATGAGACTCACCATTAAAAACATAAATTTATTGTTCATCTATAAAGATTTCTTTGTGTTCTTAAATCATATTTGGACTTTATTTCTAAAGACTTATTTAGGCCAATTATTACATAATTATTTGACTGCAGTTTAAACCTAAATGTAAAAGGTAAATAATATTTTTACAAAGTGGTCTTTATTTGGTATACAAATGTAACCATGTAAAGCTGTTGAAATACATACATATTCTATATTATTTCAAGTCATTTGTTGTATAATTACATTTTCCCTTATTTAAGGATAAATCTATGAAATAGTTACATAATCAGATAATTCATTCTCCTTTAACTGTGGAAATAGAATCTTTATTAAATTATAAAGTAGTAAAATAGTGAACTTAAGAGATTATTTTGGTGATCATATTCAACTATAGATATAGAGGATATTATATATTTTTACTCACAAACTCTGTCTCAATTTTGAGGTGTCTGAAAGTTCTAAATATATTTTAGTGCTGGCTCAAAGTATGAAAATAACTTTTTTATTCACAACTTGAGAACAAGTGAATACTTTAGTTGAAAATGTAATTAGAGGTTGCCAGAATATTCTTCCCAATAATCATGAAATTTTTAAAAAGTAAGCTCATCAATTAGAATTTAATTATTTATATGTGTACATATTGATATTTACTTAAGCACATATCTCCTCACTTCGTTTCCTACTTGCTTTGGAGAAAATGGAATACCTTGTAATATTTATATGAATTCAATATTGAATAAAATAAAGTGAAATATGCTACATTGATTAAACAGTTTCCTCAGCTCTGCACTGTTTGTGCTACCATCCCCTATCCATCCACTCCTGGAAAACCTGACGCTGCTAGAGACTCCCAGCTAATGGCCTTTTAATAGCTCAATAACTTTTATTCAAAATATGTTTGCTGATCCTCCCTACACTTTTGTCCTCTCATTCACAGCCAGCAGTCCTGCTCAGGTCTCTGTGCCAGGAGCAGGCTAGTTTCTTCATCTTTGTCTAATAAAAAGGCCCTGCCTCACCTCGGGATCTGTCCTTAGATTCCGGACCCTGTCCACCTTCTGGATCTATAAACTCTCCTTGCTCTACATACGTTCATACAGATTCATGGCCAGATCTCTGAGCATCAGCCTTCTGTTAGTCTATGCCCGTTCTCTGTCTTGTGTTGGGAAAAGTTGCTATTCTGTTTTACTCCTTTTTTTGCAATACAGTTTTGCTGTTTATCTGAATCTGGACCAGAATTCGCTGCTCTCACTTGAGAAGATCTCTCATACTGGATGTCCTCAGTCACCTAGATATTTACGGTGGGTCTTGTTCCCTGGTATGTCAGGCTACAGCCTCTTTCTTGCCTCCACAGTCACTTGCTAAAAATTAGCTGCTGTGCTCGCTTTGGAAATCAGAGATGCAACGGACTTCATATAAGCAATCCTTTGCCGTGTCGTAGAATTGGCTGCTCTTTTCTCTCTTCTGTAAAGGGTGCAGTTATGCAAATTATAGGGAGAAGTTTATTACTTTAAAATGACAGCCAAATATCATTTTGTCAATCTTAAAAATACCAAACATAATGTATAATATCTAGCATATATGGAAAATAGAAATTTTAAGGGAATGAATATTCATTTATTCAATCATAAAATATTCATTGAGGACCTATTACATACTAGCAAGAAGATTCTTGTGTATTTATAAAATTTGCTATTCCCTAGGAAATGACGTGAATTATTAACCTTAATGAAAATTAAGTCTTTAATACCAATCCCATACTAAAAATCTATGGTAGTCAGTCCACTTGACTTGAATCACAGTTTCCGACAGGAGGGAATGGGAGAGTGAAGAGCAAAGCATACACACTAATGAGCTACTGAGACAACCAAAGGGCGAGAAAAATCTCAATCAGGACACCTATACCTACAAACATGAGATTTAATAAATTATTTAGTTACTTAGTCCATCAATGCACCCTCCCCTCAAAGGGTAACTCTATAATAAATGAGTAGATAATGTTTTAAAAAACTCTTCTGACAATTAATTTTACCAGCAATTTTGATACCAGAGCTCTTTAGTTGCTCTGTGTGATTATTGTGACTGGGGATAATTTTGATAAGGTAAATTGAGAAAACTAGGATTTCAGTCATTTGCATTGGCAAGTAATGAGAAAAGCATATGGTTTTACCCTCTGCCTGAATATTACCCTGCCACTGTATCTAGATGTGTTCAGGAATTAACCAAACAAAATATGACAGCTTGATTCACATAGCAGTTAAAATGGAAGAAATCTCATGAATAAGTCAATAATAGAGTAAGAATCAAAGTGGGGATAAGAGATAGAATGAAATTCAGAGATAAAGTTCTGAAAGCTTATGAAACACTATTTTTGGTATAAAAATAACCTTTAAATATTATATTCTGACTATGTCTAAACCATTGCAATATAATTATTTTGCACAATCATATCACTTATCCTTTTTCATCACAAACATAAAATGATTTATGAGGCACCCCCTAAGAATTTATCTATGAGTTAAAATATTAAAAGATATACATAGAGATTTCTGCATCAGTCATTGTAACCAAATCAGTAACTAAACACAAATATATCAAAGTTTAAGCAAAATGACCTAGTAGAAATCTCAGTAGAGCAGCAAAAGAAGGTGATTTTGAATAAATCTTAACTGTCATTGATTTCACCAGTCTGCAGTGAAAGACTGTGTTAACAGAGAAACAGTGTTTCATTGGAGCCCAGAAAAAGGGCATTCAAAAGGCTAGGCTCTGACCACGTGACTTCACATCCATTTAGCCTGGGAAAAGGTCCACATGGCCCAAAAGGTAGACAGCTGCCTCAGGCCATCCCAGCCTGATAGCACCAGCAACCGCAATTATAAAACTAATTATCCCTGCACTGATTCTGTACTCACTGAGCTAAATCCTGGTTGAAAATTGGCTTCTCAAAGTAGACTTTCCTACAGAGAATGGATGTCCTAGATAGTCACTATGGACATCACAGCTATATTCCTCATTACAAATCAATATTTTGTGATTCTGGTTACCATTGAGTCTTTTAAAGATTATTATGGATTAGTTTTAAGCAGCAAAACAACTTAAGGTCTATGAACAAATGATAATTCTGCTCCAGAACAATGAGAAGTAAATATATTTAATGCATCGAGTTACAAGTTCAAAATACTTCTTATTCAAGTTTAATGTATATTCAGGAAAATGCAGAGATCTGGAGTGTTCACCTGACAAATCTACACATCTGTGTGCACAACACTCAGAAAAAGAACCTCTACACCCGGACAAGTGTTCTCATTGTCTTTTTGAGCCAATGTCTTTCCACGGAGATAGCCACTGTTTTGATGCCTATTGCCATAGACTATTTTTGCCTCTTCTAGAACTTTATATAAATGGAATCATAAGGCACACATTACTTTTTTCTTGATATTTTTATACAATACAATAGCTGTAATCCATGTTGTTGTGTGTATTAGTAATCATTTAATCTTGCCTAGTTTATAGCACTGACTGAATATAACAAAATTTGCTTATCCATTTTTCTGTGGATAAATAACAGTTCCCCCCAGCCCCACCCCATCCCACCCTAGTTTGGAGCTATTATAAAAACAGATGCCATAAATTTCTTTATGTATTGTTGATGGGGAAATACGAATACGTTTACTTATTTTCATTGTACATCACGAAGCGGAAGTGACAAGTCACAGAGCAGGTGCGTGTTCAACTCTGTAAGAGAATACCATGCATTTCTCCACTTCTCACTTCCGCCAGCAATGCAGAGCAGAGTTCCCAGGTGCTCCACACCCTCAAAACATTTATTTTCTTAATCATTTTTAAAATTCACTCATTCTAGAGTGAGTGTGGTGATATCTCATTATTGTTTTAATTTGCATTTCCTAGACGAAACATGATGTTGCACTCCTTCCACCTGCTTATTTTCTTTTGTAAAGTGTACAAGTCTTTGGGCAGTTGGTGCTTTCAGTTATAAATTGAATGAGTTTTCCATATAAGCTGGATATGAGTCCTTTGCCAGAAAATTGTATTGATATTTGCAAATATTTCACTAGTATTTGGCTTTGCTTTAAATGGCTTATTATTTTTAATAAAATTAAGAAGAAGAATAGTCAACCCCAAATATACCATTTCCAGGGCTTCTCCTTTGTTCAGATCCAAGTCTCCACCTGGTACCATTCCTTCCATCCTGAATGCCTTCCTGAGCCTTCCTTACATCACCGTGGGTGATGAGAATTTTCTCATCTCTTCATTTTAGAAGCATATTTCATCATAGAATTCTGTGTTGATATTTTATTTTAGCATTTTAGAGATTTCACTCAATTTTTTTGCTTTGAATTCAAATGAGATATTAGTAGTTTTACATACTTATGTGTTTTTTTTCTCTGCTACTAAGTTTTCTCTGAAGCTTTAATTTTCAGCAGTTTGAATATGACGTGTCTAGATGTGGTCTTATTTGCATTTATTCTCTTTGAAGTTGCCTGAGTTTCTTCAATCTGTAAGTGCATTTCTTTCACAAAATTGAAAGATTTTCAGCTCTTATATCTTCAAATATATATATATATACCTCAATCACTCTCCATCTAGGATTCCACTAATACATACATCAGACTGCTTAATGTAATTCTGTTAAGTCCCTTGAGGCTGGGTTGAATTGTATCCTTATTGTTCAGATTAGATTATTTCTATTGATCTGATCATAACTCATAATACCTGAGGATTCTTTTCTGCCAGCTTAAATTTGCTGTTAAACACATCTGATTAATTGTTTGATATTGTAATTTTCTATATTATACTTTTATGTGTTATTTTAAAAAACAACTCTATTAAGATATAATTCATATAGCATAAAGTTATAGGTATATAACTCAATGCTTTCCAAATAACTTATGTAATTTGGAAAGTAGTTTTGGAACATTTCCATCTCCAAATAATTCCTATTTGCAGTTAATCCCTATTCCTGCTGCCAAATCACAGCAGCAATGAACCTGCTTCCTGTCTTTATAGATTTCCTTTTTATGTACATTTCTTATAAGTGGCATCATATAACAGGGAGTCCTTTGCACTTGGTTTTATTCCCAATATAATATTTATGAAACTTACCCATATTGCGGCATGTAACATTTTCTTTATTGTTTTGTATTTTTTTCCATTCACCAGTTGATAGATATTTGGATTGTTCTAAATTTTTGTTTCTTAGGAATAATGTTGCTATGGAACTAAATGTAAAAAATTTGTACATACATATATTTTACTTACCTTGTAGACATTCACAAGAATTGTATCTCTGTTTCATGCAGTAGGTTTACTTTTTAAGAGACTGACAAACTGTATTCCAAAGTGACTATAGCATTTTACACTCCAGTCCCCAAAACATGAGAGGTACAATTCCTCCATGTCCTTAGCAATACTTTTTAGTCTTACAGCCGCTTAATGAGTATAAAATGCTATCTTATTGTGTTTTTTATTTCATTTTTAATGAAATTTCTAAACTGTCTTTTTTATTTTATTTGTTTTTTATTATATAATGTCTATACCTTTATTGCAGTGATTGCCAATCTTTTTCATCTCAGGGTGCACATACACTAAATACTAAAAATCTGTGGCAAACCAAAAATATATTTTTGTGGGTCTCAAAAATATAGGTATAACTCTGTTTCATTCACACTGGATGGCTATTGTGTTGGCTGTTGTCATTTTTTATTTGACAGTCTAAGGGAAGAGGTCAGTGCCCCTGACTAAATAGTCAGGTATTGCATGCTTGAAAACTCCTGGGGGCACACCTGTGTGTCACAGTACACCAGTTGAAAATTGCTGCTCATTGAGAATCCCCAAACGTTCTTTCATGACAACATTTTATTCCTATAGGTCAGTTTCCAAACAGTATTACCATTTGAGCCAGTAATTGCTTTCCTGGGGAGGCTGTCCTGTGCATTGCAGGATGTTTAGCAGCATCCTTGGCCTCTATTTATTGGGTGCCAAGAACAATAATTCCAAGATTTGAGCAAAAAACAACAAACAACAAACAGACATTGCCAATGTCTGCTTTGGGGGTCAGGAGTCACCTCAGTCTAGACCTACTGCTTTAGTTTTTTTATAGTAGCTTTAAATTCCACTTAATGCTAATTACAATATCACAAAGTAGATTCTCCTGTTTCTTCACATGCACTAAGGTATACTATAATCAATGGTTAATTGTAGAGATTCTAGTTTCTGTCATCTTTATCCAAAGCTTATTAACTTTTTTCTGGCTCTTAGATTGCTGGTGTATTACCTGTACAAATGGGAACTTGGTTTTATGCTTTACTAAGGTGAGCCTATTTTCAATTTTCCCTTACTCCTGCAGTGAATCCCTTAGTGCAGGGATGTACTCTTTATGCCTAATGTAAGTCTCTTCTGGGCTTTCGATGGAGAGCCCAAGGTATTTACAGGTATCTTCATTGTGGTAGGACTCAAATTTAACATCATGTCTAACGTGAGATTGTGAGCAGCTGAAATTTCTGCCCAGGTGTTTTTTGTTTGTTTCTTTTCATTTTTGTTTTTAGCATTCCATCTGACTTTCCACTTGGTTCCTTGGAGTTTCTCAGCACTTACACAATTCTGTGGACACTCAAAGATTTGAACAAAGATTTCCTAAACACTTTCAGTTGCTCTATCCTTTCTGCTATTATCCCAGGCTTAGTTTTCCAGATGCCCTGACCAACATCCTCCAGTCCCTCAATGAGACAACAGTCACAGACATGTGCTTGAGTTCTAGCCATCCCAAACACAAAAGGATGTCAGTGCAGACCTCACAACAAGGTACTCTCGGCTAGCTTTTGCCTGTGTTGTGTCAAATCCTCATCATATACATATACTTGTGTGTTTATTTTCTATGTTTTATAATTATCATCTTTGGCCATGATAGTTTGGTATTGTCTGCTCTCATATCACCTGAGCCAGATCTCTCTATGATTGGCCTCTTAAATGCCAGCTTCATAAATGACTGTAGATTAAGCAGGATTAATAACTTCTGTATGGTCATATAACTGGCAAAGGGACCCTCTGAATTTCATTATACTTCTGTTTCCTGACATTATTTTTTTTCCTATCTATGGTTGTTTTTTAAATCAATTATCTGGAGTTAAAAGCATATGTTTTGTAACTTGCTATATGTAAATAATATAGATCAGCTGTAATACTCACTTAAGCACACATGTTACATGTTATAAGAGAGTATCACTTATTTGTACCTATTTGGTTAAAATAAAACAATTTAGAAAAAGTAGCCTTCCATTCCCATTTATGAATTCAGTAGGCTGTATCTTAATTTTCAAGTCAACTCCAAATGGTAATTCTAAAAGCATTTTCAGCTTTGACAAAAATCAGTTGTCCAAATATGTGTGATTCTACTTCTGAATTCTCTATTCCACTTATTTATTTATGTGTATTTGAGCCAATACTATACTGTTTTGATTATTGCAGCTTTATAATAAATCTTGAAATTAGCTGGTGAATTAAGTTCAGTTTAAAATAAACTGAAGCCAAAGTCATAGAAGCAGAGACGAGAATGGCGGTTACCAGTGCCTTGGTGGGATAGGGCAGGGGGGTAGGAATCAGGAGATGTTGGTCAAAGCACAAACTTCTAGTTGTAACATGAATAAGTTCTGGGGGCCTAATGTGCAACATGTTGTTATAGTTAATAACACGGTACTATGCACTTGAAAGTTGTTAAGAGAGTAGATTTCAAATGCTCTCACTACAAAACTAAAAATGATAATTATGTGATATGACAGGGATATTCCCTAATACTATGTTGGTAATCATTTTGCAACATGTATGAGTATCAGATCAACAACACTTGAACACCTTAAACTTAGAAATAAATTTCATAATTCTTTTCTTTTTTTTAAGTTCTCAAAGCTTTCAAAACTAAAAAAATAAAAATCCCTCTTTTTTCCTTCATTGTAAAATAAGTTAAATAACTAATTACTAATAAGTTAATAGCAATATTAATGAATTTCCATGGTTAAGTGTGTTTAAATTTTAATGTCATAATCAATCCATTTCAAATGAGGAATCTTAATATAAAGAGGTTAACTTCAGCTCACAGTTAATAAATAGCAGAGTTGGGAATCAAATTTCGGGAGTCCAAGCTAAAACTGAGCTCTAAGCTATCTTACTTCCATTCATAATAAAACAGTTGAAAGCTATATAAATGCATATAGTGAAAGTAATGAAATCAGTACTGGCTGGTGTGCTCAGTGGATTGAGTGCCAGCCTGAGACCCTAAGGGTTGCAGGTTCTATTCCCAGTCAGGGTACATGCCTGGGTTGTGGGCCAGGTCCCCAGTTGGGGATGTGTAAAAGGCAACCACGCATTGATGTTTCTCTCCCTTGCTCCCTCCCTTCCCCTCTCTCCAAAAATAAATAAATACAATCTTTAAGAAGAAAAGAAAATAATAAATTATATCAACTTCACTCAGCAAAGATAGTCACTTATTTTGGCATCCATTCTCTCCAGATTTTTCTTTATTTTTACATTAATAGTATAACACTATTTTTAATTGAAGTATAATTGACATATAATATCCTATTAGTTTCAATTGCACAGAATAGTGATTTAATATTTATGTACATAATGAAATGATTCACAATGAGTTTAGTTAACATCTGTCACCATAAGAAGTTAACAAAATATTGCCGACTATATATTGTTACACTTACATTTCATCCCATAACTGATTTACTTTAGAACTGGAAGTCTGGACCTCTTAGTCCCTTTCACCTGTTTTGTCCACCTCTCAACAGTCCATCCCTCTGGTAACCACCAGGAGGTTTCCTGTATTTATGAGTCTGTTTCTGCTTTGTTTTGTTTGTTCATTTGTTTTGCTTTAGATTCCACATGTAAGTGAAATTATGTATTATTTGTCTTTCTCTGTCTGACTTATTTCACTTAGCATAATACCTTCTAGGTCCATCCATGTTGTCACAAATGGCAAGATTCCATTCCTTTTAATGAATAATATTCCATTGTGTATGTATACATATAAATACACCACATATTTATCTATTTCTCTCTTAAAGGCCACTGAGGTGGCTTCCATATCTCTGCTATTGAAAGTAGTGCTGGGATAAACTTAGGGAGACATATGTCTCTTTGAATTAATATTTTCATTTTCTTCCAAGAAATACCCAGAAGTGGAATTGCTGCAGCATATGATACCTGTAGTATAATACTTTTTATAATTTGCACTAACATATAAAATGAATGACATTCCTCAATATGATAATAAATATTATTGTATTCAATCCAGTCATCTAAATATATTATATCCCAGACTTATTTAATTTTAAGCCTGTGAAGAAAAACAGGTTGTTTTTTAAAAAATAATAGAACCTATATATAATAATGACAGCTTTGAAGTTACCAGTGCTTAAACTCACACATAATGGGCTATAAGAGATGTAAAGGATAAAGGATAATTTTATCAGGTTTTTTTTTCCTTTACTGAATTGAAGCTGCTGTCATGACCTTTTACCAGCCAAATTTGCTGAAGAATATGTCCTTGTTCACAGTTTGTATTTTGTAACTTTGCTTTACGTTAACATCTGCTAATTAAACCCCAGGGTGTGGTGTAGGATAGTGAGCCAGGTTCATAATAAAAAACCCACAAGGGAATTGACACAGAGGTTTGTTACTCACAGGTCCTAGGGAGGTACAGGCCATCCCCCCGGGAGTCACAAAGGATGGTCAGGGCAGGGTGCAGCAGAGAAAAAGGTGTGACTTGGGCACAGGCCTTTACTGGCATCTGTGAGTGGAGTGCTTTGAGTTTCCCAGGGGAAGGACAGATCAGTCAATTCAAACCAAAAAGAGAGAGATTTTGGTAAGCTCCCCAGGGGTCTTGTCCAAGGAGTGGACAAGATTAAAGGCCCTGGGAGCTAGGGGAGACTGTTTATCACTAGGGCTTTGAGAAAGTCACATCAGGAGCTTCCTTTGGGTGACTACTGGTGCCTAGGGCATGCACTTGCATAGAGCCTCCCACCCTACCTCACTCCCGGCTGCTGGGACGACAAAATGGATGCCAACCCAGAGTAGCTTAGCTAAACTCTGGACACCTTACCACTGGGTTCCCATCTTCTCTTTCCACTGCAGGCAAGGCTAGCCAATGCTGTCTCTGAGCTAGTGGATGTGTCTACACTCTCCGTAGTCATCAGTGTTTTCCTGCTCTGCAAATTTCTGCTCAGATTCAGAGATGCCAGGCAGTGAGGAAAGATTCTTTCTGCTTAGACTTAGACTTAAATGTGGATTCCTTATTTGCAGGGACCAGGACACATCCCTATTCAATCACCTTCCCTCTAGTGATGCACTTGTCACAAAAACACAGGTTTCTGATTTGGCCTTGAATGGTAAAAATTGAATAATTTCTGTTTTGCTTGTTTATTGAGCAAATTATTTAATATATAGGGTAAGAGTATTTATAGATAAGTGCATTACTAATACTATTATTTTTGTGAACATATGATCTCTTCAGATACTGTGCCTTTTTCTAAAGATAGCACTTCTCACAGATATCTCTTAGATACAATGAGAATTGGGTATAATGGTAAGTTCACTAGCTCAGGGTGGGTAGTTTCATAAAAAGGAATTTATAGTTTTTGTTTGTTTTTAATTTATATAATAAAAATGTTACTCTTTCCATGTTTCAGAAAAAAATTAAATGTTGGCATATTTTACCATATTTAAAAAATGAATGAATCATTAAGGAACACATATTTATATAACATGCATTTCATGTACATATTATACTTGCTGGTCTATTAGACTTTTCTCTCTACTTTGTCCTCTCAATGGGGAGACAAAGTGTACAGCCTTCCTTTTGGACCACGGTTCCAAAACACAGCTACAGGAATAGGTCATCCCCAGCCAACAAGAATAATTGAGTTAATAAACAATCAAATGAAAATGGTTTATTATCTATTTTACACGGAGTTTGAATTATGTTTTAAAAAAAGACCTCTGATATTTTAATATTTATTTCGCAAAAAAACAAAACAATTTATATAATCAGAAAGGAATGCCTAATCTATGTACAAAGAACTCCCAAATTCATTAAAAATATTGCATTCTGAGTTGATCTGCATGATTTTATGTGGATACTTCAATGATCTGTGTTCAGAATGAAATATGTGCAAGATAGATGTGTCTGATAAGATGTATTCAGCAGACCTTGAGCTTGCATTAATCAAGAAAGAAAAGCCCTTACCATATCCTCACTGGGATCAACCATGTAATTTGAAATTCTTACCTTCACATATTTCATTTGTGAACACAGAAAACTTGTTAGCCACCAACAGTGTAGTCAGTCTCTTATAAATTGAGTCTTACCAAAAATCTTTTTATATAAATATTTTTAAAACACCAGAACAATACATGTTAAGTATATGAAAAATGGAAATGAGAAATTATATACTTTGAAGTAAGGCATGAAATTCTGAATGAATCATTTGGGAAAACTTCCGACATAGCAACTTCTTAAGAGGTTTTTACTGTCACAACAATGATGAGTTTAATTCCTGTGGGTGCATAAAGACTGCATAAGGCTGGTATTGTAATTGTAGATGAATGAAAGTGATGTGAAGGGGTGCAAATTGGCTCCTGCACACATCTCCACTACCCGAGGGAGCAGAGATGAGCCTGAAGCAAAATTCTTCCTAGATTATAACATTCAGCTTATGAAGCTTATATATCATTTAGCTAAAAGATACACCTACTCGAAAAATCTTTTGTCAACCTTCTGTTGTGACTTCACAATGGCAAACAGTGAAATGCAGTCACTCAGACAGCAAGTGCTTCTGTTTGAATAGAAATTGAACATTCCCAAAGGGTGAGAATATGGCTATTTGCACCTTCAAAATGGAATTGTAAGCCTGGGGCCAAAAACATCGCTTTATAAGATATAAATTTGCCACAGGGGACTACCTCTGCCTCCTTCAAATGCCTCCCCAGCATTGGAGATACTGTCATGTTTTAGTACTTCTACAGGTCTAATTACTCCTCCAGTCTGTCTCAGAAATTTTTCTTTTTCTTCCTGCTTGCTAAATATTGGCTTTGTTATATTTAACAAATATATATAACATATATACTTAACATTTTCATTCAGAAGTCCTATGTCCATTACCCTCCAAAGCAAGTCTAATTAAAAGTATAATCTTCCCTTTTAAATTGCTTATCCCTCCAAATTTCACTGCCAGAATCAACGGTACCATCATTTTTCTTAATACACAAATTCAAACCCTCAGAAATATGTTTGAAATGCTTTTCTATATCCTTAAGGTATCTAATTAGGTAAGACTCCATTATTTTCATACTGCTAATGTCTTTATTATCTCTTCCTCTATATTTTTATTACCAGTTTTCTAGATCAATTTCTCACGCTTGGATGATTGCAATGGTTTTCCATAATGGTCTCCAGCTTTCAGTGACACCATCTCATTCTGCACATCACCTTCAGATTGACCTCCTCCTGCACATTCTATTCAGGGCATGTCCTTGATCAAAACAAACCTAAAAGTCTGCTTAGTAATATTCAACATCATGACTCAATGTCCTACCCGACCAAGCACAAATCTCTTTGGGGTCTCACTCCTTTTCCTTGTGTTTCCAGACACAACAATATTTATTCCTACTATGTACAATACTTCCTTCATAAACTCCCCCTATTTTCAACACCCATACAACCTATGAAATTCAGCACTATTTTCAACATGTATTGATCATCAATCATTCAAATATTGAACCTCTGAATGCACTGTGTATATCATGGATTGCCAAATGACGTTTGGGCCAATTCCACCTTTCCATTGTCTTCTACACTTTTTTGTATTGCTTGCAAACTAAAAAATGTTTTTTATTTACATTATTTTAAAGTTTGTCAAGCTCTATTTTGCACCAGTATTTGCAAACTAGTATGTGCATACATGGGTTTCTCAGTTCTCTATTAGATTTTGTTTAATCTAAATTTTATTCCACTATCTAAAATTAATAACATATACTTCTGGATCATCTGTGTAAACTCCTTATAACTGAGTATTGCCATCTGGTTTCATTGCTTGTGTTCAGATTCCAGTTTATAGAGAACAAAGTTCAGTCAAAGTGACAGTGTTGGGTTTTACATATTTTTCAGCCTTGCCATAGGCACTCGCAAGCCTCAGTGTTCACATCAGTCTTCAGGTAAGCATCTAAATTTCATAGTTACAGCATAAGGCTTTAGGCTCTTAAATCAACAGCAATTCCCAACTGAAATTTATATTTACAAATTAAGATTTTAGGTTCTTGAATAAAAACTTCTCGAACAGAACTTTGTGGAGCTACCTTCTTCAAGTATATTCGCAAATTTCTGGCTTATTCAAGTGGAGAAAACTCTCCTACTCTTAGGACAGTTACATATTACCCAAACTTTCTTAATTCTTGAAACAGGCAGACTTGTTCTTCAAGGAGATTAAAATGTGGCACTCCTGAGTCCACACTAAAGATGAACAACTTTGCCTGCACCATTCTTGCAAAATGTGCTTTCTTCTGATTGATTCTGTCATGTTAGGTGAAGGCAATGGGGAAAAGCAGTTGGGCCTAGAAGAGACCCTGGCACGGTCCACATTACAGCCCTTACAGGGAAGCCTCAGAGCTACCCCAGGGCATGGAGCTCAGAGTTGCCACGACAGTCCTGGGATAGGATGGACAGGCAACGTGGGAGAGAACAGATAAATATGTTTTTCTCAGAAAAGGTTAACACATTCCTCTGTTTCCCAAATGTGAATATAACATCCAGTGTGATGACCTACAATCACTACTGAGTCTTTATCTTACATCCAAATCAAAATATATCCTGCACTCAAATCTAAGGGAAAACAAAAATGAAAATCATCTAAATGAGGAAGATTTTAAAAATGTAAGAAGACAAATGAGGAAAGTATCTGAGTAACGAATTGAAGAAACAGTAATATAATACAAAAAAAAAAAAAGTTTAGAAGTTTTCCCCTTTCATTTTAAGATTCAAAAGGAAGAATTTCACTAGCCAATGGATTTTTTAAAACTAAATAATTCTATGAGAGAAAATAATAACTATATATAGTATCTAGATATTGTCTTTGGGGAGAATATATAGTTTCATTACGGCTAGCTACCATGAGTGTCCAACCTTGTGGTGTTTTGGGGCCACACTGGAAGAAGAGTTGTCTTGGGCCACACATTAAACACACAAACACTAACAAAAACTGATGAGCAAAGAAAAAGGTTTTAAGTAAATGTTTGATTTTGTGTTGGGCCACAATCATAGCCAACCAGGCTCCATGTGGCCCACGGGCTGCAGGTTGGATGCACCTGAGCTCACTAGCGAAAGTCTAATAGGTATATATCTATACTGATAAGCCCCCAAAGAGGGAACAGAATGGCTTATTTTCTGATGTTTATTGGCAATTACAGTTGACATAAGACATTATATTAGTTTTAGATGTATAACATAATGATCAGACATTTGTAGACCTGGCGAAGGAATCACCCTGACAAAGTCCAGTCCCCGTGTGCCACCATGAGAAGTCCCCACAGTGTCATTGACTGCCTTCCCTACACTGGGCTTCACATCCCATAACTATTTTAATGACTGAAAAACTGTACTTTATAATCTCACTTTTTCCACCCTTATGTTTTTTAAAAACATTGCTTATCAAACAGCAGCATTGACAGTACCTGGAAGCCTATTAAACATGTAGAATCACTGATCCCATCCCAAAACTACTTAATCAGAATTTCATTTTTACAAGTTCTCTATATGAACTTTATACATGTTAATATTTGAGAAGCAGTGCTTGAAAAACATGTTAAGTCTCAAATAATCTACCTAAACCCTCTTGTATTGAATTTTGTTTATAAGAGATAACAAAATTTTCTTCTCCATAAAAGTGAAAACTATTGATAGCACTAGCACAAAAGAGGAATTTATTGTTTAAAAGGATAGAGGAGTTTACTGAGACTAAGTGAGAACTCACCAGGAAGGTTATATTCCTTCAGTAGTCACTATGTTGCTAGGTTTTTGTTTTTTTTTTAATATTAGATATAACAGTGTTTGCTAACCAATTTCACTACTATCAATAAAGGAATTAGTTTGGGACAGAGAGTGTAGTTACCTAATCCATACAAACAACCATAATCAATAACAATTATGTTTTTCACAGATAGTAAAGAAAACATATATACATAGCAAGGGTAATTTTTTCTTATCACTTTTACTGGCCAGTGTCAATTGTTAAAATTATTTAATTGTTGATTATTTAAGTATTTCTTGACCTGCTTACTTTACCAGTAAATTCAGTATGTATATTTCTTTATAATTAATCCACCCAAGTGGCAAAGTGACTATCAATCCTTAATGTAATTTCACAGCTTTTCTGACAATTTTTTAAGATCGCCAATTTTTATTTTGTTGATTTTTCTAATAATTTGTTTATTCATTAGTAAAAAATTATTCCATCTGGAAGCACAAATTTAGTTCAGAGCAGTGAAAATTAATTCAATTATAGTGGCCTTCAAATACGAATTAAAAGAACATGGTCTCATAAGATCCCAGAAGTAAGATTATATACACGGGAATGTATAGATCCCAAATTTTCACTTCTAAAGATTAACTTGGAATTATATAGATATATTATATATTATTATATTACATATTAATTATATATTAATTATATGTTTATTGCATTATATATTTATTATCTATATAATTAAGATGTTAACATCCTTCAAAAATAGAGTTCTTCCTTTAGAATTATGTTTACAATCTATTATATATTATAATTAAAAATGACAAATAATGTTCTAATGTTTATCATTTTTAATGGATTGATTTTTGAAGGTAAAATCTTTAGTTCACTAATTGAAATAGCAATTTACAGTTGAATTTCTTATGGAGCATATTTATAGCTGAACATAAGATAGTGGACAAAAACTTGTATGAAATAAATACTGAAAGTAGGAAATATAATACCTTAATGTGGGGGGGGGCTCTGCCCACAGGGCACCCCCATGAATGATAATAAGTCTACCAAGACATGATCTGCTTGGGGAGAAAAGGTAGCCAATCTCTCAAAGGAGAAAGGCCAAGAGCCTTTTCCTCAATGGGCTTTTATTAGGTTTGTTTTGCACAGGAATACAGGTAAAACTCATTAATCATTGCCAGGCAGTAAGGATCAAACAATAGATAAAAAAGAACTCTGAGGGCCTATTCTGAGTCAGGGTCTGATAGCTAAAGAGCAATAAAACTTTGAGGAACAAACTCACTTTTTGCTTGGACCCTTATCATTTAATTGAGAGCATTCTAAACAAAGCAGGTTTCACAGGATTTTACATATTCTTTCTTAGGCCTGATCACCCAGGGAACCTGCCCTTTCCAGCACAGGGCTACACTACCCTCTGTCATTGTTTCAGACTTAAGTCAGGTACAGAAGTAAGGCAGTCAAGAGATTAGGAGACTTCTCCCAGACAGAATGAGGACTCAGGCTTTGTCAAAGCTGAGTAGCGAGGGTCCATCACCCCCTTTCACTGTAGCCCCCCAAGTCCTTCCTTGGGGGCCTCCCAAGTGATTGTGCCTGTTTTAGGACATTCCCCCCTTGGGGAATCTTACCTGTCATTGGCTAACTGATCAAGCATTGGGGGCCAGTTATGGATGAAGTAAAAGGAGCAGAAGTGACACTCCTACCAGGGAGATAAGCTTTGTCTCTTTAGTGACTTAAGGTCCAAGGTCACTCCCTCAGCCTTAGCCTTGGGGGGGTTACAGCTTCTGGAACCAGGCAGGGTGGTTCCCAACACCTCATAGATCTTATAATGCCTGTATTACTTTAGTGAAGGAAGAATGATGTGTTAAGTAACTCAAGTAGATTAACCCACAAATATATGGGTAACAGATACAAAATATTTTTTTTCTGTTTCCTTTTTTCTTCCACTTAGTACCTAGCCAATGTTCATAAAATATATAATTACATGGAAATATATAATGAATTCAATAACCTTTAAAACATGTGGAAGTCCATTTAAAAAAGCCTTTATCAAGTTATTAAGGAAAAGGTAAGAGTGTGTGAATCTTTCTTGTAAATTAACTTGTTTTCTGTTGTTATATATTTCTTTTTTCATTTGGGGAACAGGGGAATTCTTCAATGCAATAGTCAATAAAGCTTGGAGTTAAGTGGTCTAAGAATGATGCCATGTTTCTTTCCTGAAACGGAATACAGAGTCTAGATCAGAGCAAGGATAAAGATATATTATATACACTTCCTCACATCCCCTACTCCAAAAAATACAAAGTAAATGGGACATTTTCTTATATTTTTGTGGTATTTCCTCCTTAAAGGTTTATTATTACAGCAAATCTCTAATGATTTTTTTAATCCTCATCCAAGGATATGTTTATTGATTTGGAGAGAGAGAGAGAGAGAGAGAGAGAGAGAGAGAGAGAGAGAGATGGGTTTTTCCCTTATGCACCCTAACTGGAAATCAAACCCCACAACTGAGGTATGTACCCTGACCTGGTTTCGAACCCACAGCCTTTTGGTGTGCAGAAGGATGCTCCAACTAAGTGAGCCATCCAGCTAATACTCTAATGATATGTTACTAATGTACTACAAAGCACAAGTATTAATGTCATGAGATATTTGTTCTCCAAAAGTATAATTAACTCTCATACTGTTGAGACTGAGCCATTCATGTATTTTGAATACAGAATTAAGTGTGTCCAATCCTCTATTTCCTCTTTTGGAGAGGGAACAAAAATAATATTATAATACATGTCATAAATATGAACAAAGAAAGGTCTAACTCTGCCTGCTGGAGGCAATTTCTTACAAGAGGTTATACTTGATCTAAGAAAAGGAAGTGTCTTAGTTATAAAATACGTTTTCCACACTAATCAGCACCAAAAGATGTATGGATATATATGTTTTCAAAAGCTGATATGATTGTAAAGGAAGAAAATGTTATCAGCCTCAGCTAAAATATATAAACAAATAGTTTCCCCCAAGCTTTACCTCTCAGTAATGGACAAAATGAAGCTAGTTTTTCTGGCTGGAGCTATTCTAAAAACATTTTAGAGGAAGCATATCACTCTGACTTACACTTTCCCCAGCTTTTAAATTTATTCCAACTACATGTTTTAAACTGTCAATTTATACAACAAACGTAGTTCTTGATTGATACTGATTCCTCTTTCTAGAACAGGTATATATGCTTGATGAATGTGACACAATCGATGCTATATCTCTATTTGCAAAAATAAGACTAGGCATGAGAAATAATTTATATGAAATAATTTTTCACAAATAATTGATTTTGTTCAAGTCAATGTCAGGGTCCAAACAAGTTACGCAGCGGGTTGTTTCTTAAATTGTTTACCCAGCTGCAATCTTCCTTTTGCCTCATTTGTAGTTTGTAATTGTCACCTCTGCAGTCCACTTTCAAACTGAAATAGTATATTGCATGGAGACGTGATAAAATACTAAAGGACATTTAAAATTAAGACCTTAGCATGTTATGTCAAAGAGGCTATAGAAATTTTATGTGCTAGAATATCTTATTTAATAAGAACTCAGGATTTTTTTCTCTGTGTCTATGAAGCTATGAGGCAAATATCACATGCTTCAGCAAAATAGTCATGTATTTTACGTCAAGGGTATAAAGCATAGTATGCGCACACATGTAAACACACACTCTTTCGCCAAAGTGCTCTCATCCACATCCGCCCCAACTTTGAAGGACTAAATTGAGGTGTTACATTTTATCTGTTTACTGTATTTGTTACACATATTGCTTCTGATTGTCCTACTAATATGTACAAATAGTGTGTTAAATATCTATTGCTGCATAACTGATTTTGCAAAGACTTAGCAGCTTAAAACCCCAGATATTAATTAGCTCACAGTTCCTGGCATCAGCTTAGCTGGGTCCTCCCGCTCAGGGTTTCTTACAGTGAAGCTATCAAGGTCTCTGCTGGGGCTACCACTACATCAGGGCTCTCATCTGAGGGAGGATCTGTGCCCCTGCTCACTCACCTGTTGTTTGAAGGAGCCTGTACCTTACAAGTTGGTGGACAGAAGACATCAGCTTCTCACTAGTTGTTGGCTAGAGGTCTCCATCAGTTCTTTGCCATATGTGTAGGAGACCTTTCTGCATGGTTTGGGCCCAGCTCCCACTGGGAGATGCACAGGACCCACACCCAGGGCTAGGTTCTCCCATGGGGAATCGGGCCTGCAATGTGCCCAGGCCGCTTTGAGTCTTGCTTTTTGCTAAAAACTCCCTCACCCTAATTTGTAGCAAACATTTACTGCAAAGTAACTTCCTAAAATCCATGCTAAACCTTCCAAGGATGAGTGTAACCAGTTCAACCACTTTTGCCTTTTCATTTGCAAACATCCCTCTTCTGTGATGTGATTAGTGGCATTGGCTCCTTTGTTTTCTGTAGAAGGTAACCACCTACAGCAAACCTGTGCATAGTAAATGAGGACCATCATGTAATGTGCCAAGAAACCCAATAAAGGCCAGTCCCAGCAAGGACCAAGGCTTTTGCTCCCCTTGAGAGAAAAGCCATGCTATCCCTTTTTCTCCACCAGACTTGGTAGTCCGTGTGAATGTTTCATTCCATCCATAATGACGCAGACACTGCGGGCCAGTGTCTGCATCAATATGTGCTTTTCTACAAGGCAACTTACACATGTCCTTCAACTTCCATGAGCAAGCAAGAGAGAGGGCAAGAGAGGGTGAACAAGACAGAAGTTACAGTCTTTTTATAACCTAATCTCAGAAATGATATCCCTTTTCTTGGCCCTGTTCCATTAATCAGAAGTGAGTCACTGCACCCAGGCCACACCCCAGTGCAGGCAAGAACTCACAGGTGTGAACACCAGGAGGTGAGGTCTTGGGTGAGGCTGTGTCCTATTTAGTGCATAGAATGTAGTCGATACTTAATAAATATTTCCCAAATAACTAAATACATTTTTGTTATAAAAATATCTCAGAATAAACAAAGGAGTTCAGATGATACCAAAATGAAATATTTTTATATTGAAGAACATCTCTATAATTCTAAACCCAACTGGATTAGTTCTAAGTAACATAACCTTTGCTTTAATCATTTAATCCAGTGAAGAATTCAATACAATGTCTCTAATTACTGCTATCACTTCATAACCTGGTTTAGCCTGGTGACTTGTCAAGAAGAGAGATATTTAAAAAGAAATTCATTTCCATAGGTAACTACAAATATTCAGGTTTAATATTAATGTCACATTTTCACATCAAAAGATTATTGGTGGCCACTTTAATGCAGTTCTTGCTCAGCTCATGGCTTGCTGATACCAGCAAACCTTGCAGTAGAGATGTGTATCCTCAGCACCAAAGCTCTGCATGAGCACATACACATATTCAGATATGTTTGTTAACTTTCAAATACAGGTGTTCCTATCAGCATGTGTGTATCAAGACCATATTTATAAGAAGTAATTTATTATTGCTTTCTACTTAAATGGAATTTTTTTCAACAATTTTAGTAGTGTGATTACCAATTCCGGTGTGTGATTTTTTCTGACAGTTAAGACATAAAATTAACAATATATATGAAATTATTGGTCTTTGAAAAAATAGAAACTATTACAGTCAGTCTTTGCATGTTTAGCCAGAATATCTTTGAAAACTATGGTATTGAAATTATTTTTTGAACTCTTAAGAAATTTAATGTGTCTATATTTACTATAAAGCACTCAGTAATAATGTGGCTAAGTTTGAGGAAATAAATGTAAATGTAAAATGAAGGAGATTCATTTTTAATGCTCTTCTTTGTCAGTTACCAATACAATTCATCAAATTTTTACATGTTTTCATTGAAATGGAAGAGTGGCCAAATTCAAAATATGTTACCTGTCATTCATCTTTCTAAGAATGCTGAAGTTTATATTTCTCATATGCATAATTTAATGCTTTTACCTGTTTATTGCCTTGAAAATAATAGTATGAATCTCCAAGTCTTCTCATTCATGATTTGCCTCCATTAAATATTATTGATTAAGCAAAATATAATTTGGCATGAGAATGGAGACTAAATGATCAAATAATGGTAGTTAATGCCTATATCTTCAAGACATCTGATTTTAAAATGCAAAAATAATATTTTTATATCATTTTATATCTTTATATTTAGAATATACATTTATTTATGCACAGCAGCTACTCAATTTTGCCACTATAATGGGCTCCTGTAATGGGCAGGATAGGGTTATCTTAAAGAGATATGTCCAAGACCTAACCCTCAGCACCTGTGACCTTATTTGGAAATATGTCATTTGCAGATATAATGAAGTTAAGGATCTTGAGATGAAATCTTCTTGGACTTAGGGTGGGCCTTAAATTTCATGTCTAGTGTCCTTGTAAGAGAAAAGAGAGGGTTATTGAAATACAGAAGATAAGATATCGTGAAGATGGAGGCAGAAATTAGAGGATTCGTCCACCTGCCAGAGAATGCCAGGGATTTGCTGCAGCCACCAGAAGGGAGTCGTGGATTGGATTATTCCTCAGGTCCTTCAGAAAATACCTATCTACCTTGCCTGTATTTTTATGTCAGGTATTTTTGCCTGTATTTTATGATAGGTATTACAGGTTATGTTTCATTTAACCTCTGGGATGGTGAGAGAATGAATTTCCACTATAATCCACCAAATTTGTGGCAGTTTGTTATGACTCTATATGAAAACAACACAGCCACATTTAACATATAAAACACAGAGACTGTTGTTTTTCTAAGATGAAAAAATAATTAAATGAATTGATATGGGTATGTTTGGCTTAGAGAAAGAATAAAATATTCTGTGGATGTAGGCTGCATTTCCATTTATCCTGGTACACTGTACAGTACTACAGTGTTTGGTCAAATCTGTTGTCACTAACTTTGAGCTGAAATGTGTTTTAAGAGTCAGATTCTGAAAGTGAATAAATATTGGGATCATTTTAACCAATATTTTACTTATTTTTTAAATTGTCAAAAAGAGATAAAAATCTAGTTAACCTAAGTCTGAAAGAGTTCTATTAATAAGTAAACTTTTTTTAATGAGCTGAGAAATAATGTATGATTGTTTCATTATAGGTTTTTCTTTTTAGAGGGAACATAAGGTAACTCTTAGATTTGATGACATATCTGTGACTGTCATATAGACTATGTTAGTTGAAAGAGGATTAGAGTGAAGTTTTTGCAGAACATCTTTCCAAGGATACTTCTCTCTCCTCCAAAGAGACCTGGAAATGTCACATTATCACTTGTCAGAGCAGCCAAAAATGCCTGACTCCCAGTGAATAGGTTTATTCTCAAACATATGCTAGTGTTTTACGGCACTCAGGAAATTCTATACTACGGAAAAATAAAATGTACTTTTTATGAGAAATAAAAATCTCTTCTAATTTTATGGGGTTTTTGATGTTTTATTTGTGTGCTTTTCATTTGAAGTTTAAACTCACCAAGGTAAAAATTGTGTAGCTGGCACAGGTTATTATGAATTGATGTTTTTTCGGACTGGTTATGGTGGGCAGAACCTGGGATGACTCTGATGTTTATACATTTGTTTCACCTGCTGCTATGGCCAAGGAGCTGAGATTGAGATGCCATTCCCATGACTACACACACACATTTATGCCTGTGTCTACCTACATCTATGCTTGTGTAGATATACATATATGCGCATACATATGTGTGCAAGCATGTACTTCTCTGTAGAAGTATGTAGGTACATATTTGTGTGCAAGCGTGTCAGGAAAAGTCCGCTCCCTGGTTTTGGAGGAATGAGCTGGCATCCCGTGAGCACGTGTGTGGAGAGGGCTCCATGTCCAGGAAACACAAGTCGTATCTGAAAACTTTCCCTGGTAAAAGACTATCACGAAAATGAGGACCTCAGTTCTGAAACTCGAAGGAAACGAATGCTGCCAACAACCTAGGAGGGTCCGGTCCTGAATTTTTTCCAGTCAGGTCTCTGGTGAGAACGCAGTCCTGGCTAACGCCTGAGGTGCAGTGCAGCCTCCACCCAGAGAAACAGACAGCGCACGTGTGCTGTTGAAGCTCCCGTGTTTGCAGCGGTTTGCAATGCTGGAATAGAAAACTAGTACAGTTGTCAACTTTTTAGCAATATTAGGATCAACCCATCCTTTTCTTCTTGATCTGTACCCTTGGCTTTAAGTATGAAATAAAGAATTTTATACCTTATTATTTTTCCTGTTCTGTTTCCTGATCTGTCAAGCATTTCAATGGTGCTTGGTCAGAAATTAGCTCCCTTCCTGTTTTAGATTTAGAAAATATTAATATGGTGATAAGGTTTTTTTACTTGTTTGTTTTAATTTAATTTGGTTTTACTACAATATAATCCATATTCATCCCTGGTATCTGCTATTTGATGGTTCACATAAGAAACTCCTTAGCATATGCATGCATTATATCAATGAAAGAATTAATTTTGCAATTGTGTTACAAGCTACTTTTTTAATAAAAAAAATTTCATTAGAAAATGCCCATAATCAAAGAATGACTGCATAAGAAAATGCTTCCATGTAATATGTTTGGTGGCAGTGAAAAATATGAGATATACTTGTTCAAAGGTTCTCCCACCTGGCTGATGATATCTGAATTTGCCCCATAATCCTAAAACCCAATTATTATAAAAAAGTATAACGGTATTTGGCTTTTTATTTTATTTTTTATTTTAATTCATCTAATACCCTGATTAACAGAGAAACTGGCAGACGTCTCTATTATACTCTGTTTATTTGGCAGGCTTAATGTGCTCTCTATAGAAAGGCTTTATTTTTTTTTTTTTCACTCAGCTCAGTTTTTCTTTGCTTTCTGGCACTTGCCCCAGTCCTTAAAGCTTTGCAACCTCTTGAGAGGTGCTCCTGCCCATGCCCACCTCCTCCTCCTTAGATCTGTCAGCCAACCTGAGCAGCAGTGAAACCCAGTACCAGTTAATGATGAGATGTGGTGAAATGTGTACTTTGTACATTCTGAATGACACTGTAGTTTTACCTGGGTATACAAAACTCTAAACCATTTGTATTAGCTATAAATTTCTCTTTACAATTTGATTTTAAAATTTGTCGAAGATATTTCAAATTTAATCTTCAAGGAAATGAGAGCAGTGTAGGAAAATAGCCAACGGTGTAATCCCTGAAATCAGACATCTATAAAACAGGCTGGATTCGAATGCTTTCTGTGCTATTATTTACTGACTACATGGCTTTGGACAAGCAATTCGATCTCTTGGAGCTCAGTTTTCTCATCTCTAAAATGAGCATAATTCCAGTGATTTCTCATAGGGTACATGAGATAAATTGAAATAATATATTTTAACACTTACCAAAGCACTTAGTATATGATTTGTGCTCAGTAAAGTAATTTGTGCTCAGCTGTGTATTATTATCAACAGCCAGTGGTTCTTAACCAGGGGTGATTTTTGTCCCCCTGGAGACATTTGGCCAGTTCTACAAAGATATTTGGTTGTCACAACCAGGCCAGGCTGAGAGGATTCCATTGGCATCTAGTGGGTAAAGGACAGAAAAGATGTGAAGTATTTTGAAATGTCTGGGACAATCCTCCAAAATGAAATGGCATCCATCCCAATATGTCAGTAGTATGGAAGTTAAGAAATTCTGTTGTTAATTCTGTTTACACATAAATCTTTCTTTTCCAGCATTAATGATGTTTTCATTTGAAAGATCATACTACCAAAAACATTTTAATATTTTTCTTTATGTGCTTTAAAGTCATGGTTAGATTTCTTCAATCTAATCGACTTAGATTCATTCTTTTGTTTGTAAAAGAACAAAATGAATGACTCCACTGTACAACATATTAGGTATAGAAAACAATCCTGAAAAAGTTTTTTATGATATGATGAGTAACTATTTTCTTACAAAATTTATTATTATTCACTATATACTGAATTATGATGTTTTTGCCCTTTATTGTGATGTATTTATAAAAAGCTGTATTAAGTACTAGTCATTATTAGTAAGTTATTTAATGATCTATGTAAATATACTCAGTGTAATTAAAACCAAGAAAAAAAAGGTATGTCTATACAAAATAAGTTGCATTAGCTTACTATTGCATTTAAAGTGAATTTTTTTCCAGCAATGACAAGCTGAATCATTTCAGGGTTTAGCAGTTGTATTTAATAAGTACAATCAATCATCATTAGTGCACACTTCTTAGTGATTAATCATATTCAATTTTATGACCAAAGTTGATCACCAAAGGATGAATTAGTAATCATCCAGAAACTTAAGAAAATGGGCTGTTAGTTCCCATTTTAAGCCACTGATATTTTCTGATACTAACACTTCTTTAGATATTTGGGATTTTCTAGTTTGAATTAATGTTGATTGACAGAAGTGGCTATATTTAAACATATTTGCAAGTTGAACAAATGTCCTGCACCAATTTGTAAGTTTACTTAAAAATATTAAATCTTTTTCATCTATTTAACCAAAACTTAATATATAAAATATATATCATATATGTAAACATACATTATGTATAAACATGCCTTAAATATATATAAAATAGATATAGATATATAGGTATAGACATATGTATAGATATATTCAACAGGTTTACCAATTTCAAATGCCAATTTCTCTGTGAAGACTTCTTGATAATTCTCTTTAAAACAACAATCCTACATCCACACTTTCCCTTATTTTTCTTCCTTGCTCTCTTAGTCTATAACATGAATAACAGTCTAATGTACTGTTTCATTCCTTTATATTCAATTAAATCTCTCTCTCTCTCCCTCTCTCTCTCTCTCTTTCCATCTGTATCTCTACCTCTATCTTTCTCTCCCCTCCCCCATCCACTGGCATATATAAGAACGCGAGCTTTGTGATCTGGTGTGCTATGTTTTAATTACAGTTCTGCCTGTTATTAAATGTGAGAGTTTGTGGCAAATTAATAACACCTCTGATCCTCTGTTTCTGTGGCAATAATAAGGCTGCCTATCTCATAGAATCCTTCTGAGGTTTAAATGAGCTAATATTTAAAAAGTACTCATAACATAGTAAACCCTATGTGGTAGTTTAATGATTAATCTTCATTATAGCAAGGGTTTTATTTTCCACTACCTAACATCTGGAACCTGTAACACCTGGCACATGGTAGACAGATGAAGGCTTGCTTAAGAGTGAGCTTATGCTTAGGTAACAAAGGTTCTCTGACTTTCTTCCGTCGTGAACATCTTCCTCTGGTCTCCCAGAAACAGTCATGTCCCCCAACTCGTCTCCCCAAAATGGGAAGGGGAGGAGAACAGGGTAGAGCTGTGATATTTGCAGCCAAGTTGGAAGGGGACATTTTTAACATTGTGCTTTATTTTGTTCTATTAGGTATTTTTGCTGACCACATTTGTCATTTCTATCAATTTGGCTAAAAGGACAGAACCTGCAACAGGTAAAACAAAGTAAACGAGAAATGCTTTAACTGTAAAAAGAAGCTAATCTCTTTGAAGACAAATTATGGCATATTGGATTAAAAATAAATTCTTCTTAGACAATATGTAATGGGAAAATTGAGTTTAGATACACGTGCAGCTAATAGAAGATGAAAGCATTCTGCTTTGTGGCTGACAGCCATCTGCTTGGGGATTTGTGCTTGATCTATTATCGAATTTTGTAGAGGACATAATAAGTAAAATTAGACTTATGGCAAACATCAATGTGCTTTCTTTTCATTTGTACTTGAGAATGAGTCTTTTAATAATTTAAATAAATGTAATTGCTCAAATTTTGACAAAAACAAATGTAAGCATCAAACTTTTAGATTAACTTTTTATTTTCTTTGATTTCATACATCAGATCTAGAGGTAATGACAAGCTAAGATGTAAACCTAATAGTTCATTAAATTCTCACAATGCTGGCATGAGATGAGTTTTATAATAATGTTTTATAGTTTAAAAAATTTAGAGTGAAGTGATTAAGTAACTTGCTCTTTGTAACACAGCCAACATTCAAATCCAGATGTACGAGACCATGAAGCCCATGTTTTGTCATCTCCTCAAGCCTGGTCTTCTTTGGTGGAATTGAGACTCTATAGATTTTAACTCTAATATAGACCTTTAATTTAACTTTCTGATTGATTCTTATATCAATATTATGTAGCAAATTTCTGCTTCTATCCATGAAGGAGGAACAAGGACAGGCCTTCCACCATAAACAACTAGATAAAATACATGAAGGCAATTACAGACATTGAGCAAATAGTGCAAGTTTGTGGTCCTTGAAAGATGGGACATTAATCATTTCAGACAAGCATTTCCCTATTTCATTGCCTGGAGACAATTTCCAGATCATTAAAACAGGAAGGAAAATGCAAATGGAGATCAGAGTTTGGGGAATCTGTGTAAACCAAAAGTGTGAGCCTGAATTCTGGAGAGGTTGACAAAGTACTCTGGAAATCTATTTAGAGATCCTTGAGTGTTTGCTGAGCTCTGGACCGTGCATGCATGGAGTAAAATTCTAAATGGCAGGGTGAAAAAGACCAGGGATTTGTAAGTGCAACAATTTCAAGGGCTTGCGCAGAGTAGGCGGGTGCTCAAGCCCCAGCCCACCACGATAGACTCCTCAGTGATAATGCATACCATTCAGTGCAGGTCTAAGAGATGCCCTAGAATGTGCTGAGCTTCCTCTGGGCTGACTAATGCTCTTCTACTTCTATCCTAGCAAAACTTAAAGACAAGCAGGGATAAAGTTAATCAAAGATATCAATTCTAGGGCAAAACTTTTTTGAAACTCCAATGCTATTTAAAAGAATAACAAAATTACAGCTGTCGACATCAAATCAAAATTACTACATAAATCAAAAAGCCAGGAACTCTGACACATACAAGGGGGGGGCACCAAAAAACCTTAGAATTTATTAATAAAAAATTGTGTATTTGTTCTTATGTGTTTAAACTTCAGGCACCTCAATTGTACTCTCCATTTGATGCAATACACCTGTGGAGGCATTTTTTCCACTGCTCAAAACAGTTTTTGGACTTCAGCTTTTGAAGCCTGTTACTGCTTCTGCCATGTTTTGTTTCACTTCTTCCACATTGGCAAAGATTTCCCTTTGAGGACTTTTTTCATCCCGGGAAACAAACAAACAAACAAAAAAATCACTTAAGCTGAGATCTCCTGAATGGAGAGTGGGGGTCATGCCGTTTTTGGTCAAAAACTGCTGAACACTCAGTGCAGTGTGGCCAGGTGCCCTTGTAAATCAACCACCATGAAATGGGCAAACTTGTTGAAAGAGTCTTCAAAAAAATTCACTGAAGCCAACACAGCCTCTCACACAACACCAGCTGGCACACTGACACAGATGGGTTCCTAGAGCACTCACCTAGTGGGGGAAGCCTGTACTACAAGGGGTCCACCCTCCAGAAGATAATTCTGAGTTTTTTGGGTCCCTCTTCATAATCAGGATAAAATTTATTAAGAAAAATAGATTCAGAAATCATGGAAATGTAAAATTTATATAACAAATATGCTAAAAGAGCTATTATAGTTATAGACACATATTTAAAATAAAACAGAAATAAAATGGACAAAATTGGAATGTCAAAAAACACTAAATTTCTATATATAAAAGCTAAACTATCTAAAATTAAATTTTTATTGGTTGGGACTAAGAGTTAATTAGACATTGCAGAAAGAGAAAAAATAGAAAAATTAATAAACTCAATGAACTTGAAAGCATAGCAATGCAATCTATCCAAAAAGGAAAAAAAAGACCTAAAAAAGTAATTGTGTCACTGGATCTATAGGCTAATTCAAAATAGAACACAAAATACAGTTTAACATACAAGGGAACATTTTTAACATTTAAAAGGAATCTGTTCACTTTATGGCAGATTATCTTGAAATAATATACCCTTTATGTACAATGTATATAATACATCCTTAAGAAAGATTTTCAATACCCACCTTCTTTTGTGCTACTGTTTCCATATAACTTTTTTATATGAGCCACTGACTTCACAATGCATTATTTTTATTTTTGGTTTAGAAAATACCAAATTCACTGAAGCCAACGAATATTTTAACAAATAATGGCTGAAGAATATCCAAATTTCATTAAAAATAAAAGCTGTAAACTTATCAATTCTAAAAGCTCAGTGACCTACAAATAGGTAACACACACACATACCAACCAAATCAGGGCATAACATGGCTACATTTCTGAAAACTAGTAGCATGGAAAACAGACATGTAATGTACAAAGGAACAGAAGGTGATTAGGCCTTCTCATAATAAATAGTGAAATACGGATGATAATGGAAAACATTTAAAGTAATGAAAGAAAACCTGGTAATCTAGAATTATATAGCCAGCAAAAAAAAAATATTCTTAAGAAAATAAAGTGGAACTTTTCTAGAAAAAGGGCAAGAAGAGAATTTATCATCAGATTACCAAAACAAAAAGAAATATTAGAAGAAATACTTTCATCAGGAAAAATATACCACATGAAAGTTTGGTTGTCCACAAAAGAATAAAAAAGCACCAGCAATTATAAAAATGTGGGTAAAAATAAAATATTATTTATGGTTTTTAATTGTTAAAGATAATTTAGTATCTAAACCAAAAATAAAAATAATGCATTGTGAAGTCAGTGGCTCATGTAAAAAAGTTATATGGAAACAGTAGCACAAAAGAAGGTGGGTATTGAAAATCTTTCTTAAGGATGTATTATATACATTGTACATAAAGGGTATATTATTTCAAGATAATCTGCCATAAAGTTAGCAGATTCCTTTTAGATGTTAAAACAACCAATACATCCACCTCCACATTCTTGCCAGCACTTGTTTGTTGATATACTAATGGCAACCATTCTCACAAGTACGAGGTGGTATCTCATTGTGGTTTTAATTTGCATTTCTCTGATGATTAGTGATGTCGAGCATCTTTTCTTACATCTATTGGCCATCATGTGTCCTCTTTGGAGAAGTGTCTATTGAGGTCCTTTGCTCATTTTCTAATTGGGTTGTTAGTTTCTTTGGGTATTAAGTTTTATAAGTTCTTTATAAATTTGGGATATTAACCCCTTACAGATGTATTGATGAATATGTTCTCCCATTCCATGGGTTGTCTTTTCATTTTGTTGATGGTTTCCTTTTCTGTGCAAAAACATTTTAGTTTGATGTAGTCCCATTTGTTTATTTTTTTGTTTCCTTTGTCCAAGAAGATATATAAAAAAAATATTGCTACAAAAAATGTCCAAGATTTTGGAGTATCCTCTAATTTCTGTATTATTCTGATTTATATCTTTGGGTATACATTATTAGACATTCTGTATTTTACAAGTTCATATATAACATCCTTGTTATCTAGAAAACCAGCTATTGAATTATAATAATATTAGTACTTAGGAAAATGCCACTTTCTTAAAGGTAACCTGTAGAAAGGAAAAAAACTATTTTAATTCATGGCTTTAAAAAAAAGTACCTATTGGAATTTCAAATTAATTTATTCTTGCCTATGATATGTAGAGGTGCAAAATCATTAAATTCACTAACTATGCACTTGCCACAAATTGTTTTTATCCATTTTTTTAAAACCCATGTGGTATTATGAAGATGAAAGTTCTTTCCACTGTATCAGGTTTTGTGGTGGGGTCTACAAATTTTAAACTAACATATGATAAATAAACAGAAGAATGTATACAAATTTTATTTTGTATACTTACAGTATGTATACAAATAAGTCTTCAAAAGAAAAACGAAGGCTCCCCTAAAACTGTGAGGCCTAAAGCTTATATAACTATTTTATGCAAAGAAAAATAAATTATGGGAATGTGAAAAGACAAAGACTTGAGCAGTAAATTGTGGAACAGTGACTAGGAAATATGGGGAAACTAATGGGAGATAAGAATTATTTTAGTAAGTTTGTTTGTACAGATTCATTTTGGCATGAACCCAGTCTTAAGTGACAAGAACATTCTCTTCTGGGGACAGGAAAGAAACCATTCACATGGGAAATGTTATGGCTTCTTTTAGAGAGAAAGAAGTGGGTCAGAGAACCCTTCCCGAATCTGTTGTTTCTCAAGTGCCTTCAGCTCAAAATGCTATTTATGCCGAGGTGGCACATTGAGGATGGTGTCATTTTCTCTCATTCAGTAACAATCTGTCTTTTTAACATGTTTTTATTTAGTTTTGTAAGCTTTGGTTTATAGTATTTATTTGATTTTTCCAGCTTTCTTGGGGTAATATTGATATGGACTATTTTATAAGTGTAATGAGTAAATGTGATAATTTGATATATGTACATAGTGGCACATTTATTTTTACTTTTTTTGCTTGTGTTTTTGGAGTCATATCCAAAGAATTGTTGCCAAGATCAATGTCAAGAAGCTTTTTCCCTAAATTTTCTTTTTGAAGAGTTTTACAGTTTCAAATATTACATTTAAGTCTGTCATCAATTTTGAGTTAATTTTTGTGAGTAGTGCAACATGCTGGTCCAGTTTTATTATTTTGTATGCAGATATACAGTATTCCTAACACTGTTGATTGAAAAGACAATCTTGTCCATATTGAGTACTCTTGGCTTCCTTATCCTAGACTCTCTTGCAAAATAGTAGTTGCCTGTATAAGCAGAGTTTTATTTCTGGGCTGCCAGTTTAGTGACTGGTTTTATGCCAGTACCATACTGTTTTAATTACCATAGCTTTATAACATAGCTTGATACTAGGAAATGTGATACCTCCAGCTTTGTTCTTTCTCCAGATTCCTTTGGTGATTTATAATATTTTGTGGTTTGATACAAATGTTAAGATTGTTTTATTTCTATGCAAAATATGCCATTGGAATTTTGATAGAGATTGCATTTAATCTATAAAATGCTTTGTGTAGTATAAATATTTCAGCAATGTTAATTCTTCCAAACCATGACAGTAAAATATATTTTTTATTTGTGTTTAACTTCTTTCATCAATGCCTTTAGTTTTCAGTGTATAAATCTTTCACTTCCTTGGTTACATTTATTTCTAAATATTTAGTTTTTGATGTTATTGTGAGATTGTTAATTTTATTTTCAGTTAGTCATTGATAGTGTGTAGAAATACAACTTAGTTTCATATGTTGATTTTTTATCTTACATCTTTACTGAAGTTTACTATTTGCTACATTTTAGGGTGTAGTCTTTAGAGATTTCTACGTATAATATCGTGTCTTCTGCAAATAGAAATAATTTTATTTCATCTTTCCTTTTATTTCTTTTTCTTGCCTAATTGCCCTTGTTAGGATTTCTAGTGGTATGTTCACTAGGAGTAATGAGAGTAGGCACCCTTGTGTTGTTCCTGATCTTCAAGGAAAAGATTTCAAACTTTCACTATTGGGTACTTTAGCTATGGGCTTCTCAGAAATAGCCTTTATTATTCTGAGGTATTCTGTTTCACTTCCAGGAAAGATCCTGCAACACTGGGGAAGCTGATGTCCACTTTGGGTTCTCTTCTTCCCATTAGAGAATCCATAAGCACAAGAGGCCCTCTTGCTGTGGTGTGGCACCTGGCTGCGGGAGAAACAGTGATGTCAAGGTGTAGCCACTCCTCGTACCCTTCTAATTTGGTCCTTCTCAGTTTCTGTTGTTCAAGGCAGCATTGCTTCAACCTCACTCCTGAGTTTTGGGATTTTCACAATGATGTCTTATGTACGGATAGTTGCTAGTTGCTTTTCCTGTGAGGGGGACTAAAATCAGGAATGACCTATATTGCCATCTTGATGATGTCAATCTTTGCAAACTCTAATGTTTTGACCAAATGGCTTTAAGATAAAAATTAAAGTTTTTATATACAGAATTTAAGGAAAATCAATTAAACCATACTTTATATGAGGCTAGCGGAGGCTTAGCTTTTGAAAAAAATTATCAGGGATAATAGCAATTGGGACAAAAATAAAGTGCTAAAATGAAAATGATTAGAATTAGAATTAAAGAGCTAATGGTTGGTAAGTAGTATAATTGTTTAATAATAAATTTGTGCCATCTCTGATGTAAATATAACATTTGTTTAAAAAGTAGTTTAATGCCTCTCACATAAAAATGAAAATATACACTCAATTAAAATTTTACTTTAAAATATATTCAGTAATGCAAACAGAAGTACAAGAGTGGAATTATAGTTTCACTACTCAATGATTATTTATGTTTGGCTAATATCTATAGCTCATCTAATTCTCTATTTAGATTTTATCTAGCTCTTAGGGGAGAACTTGACCTGGGCCTGTGGAATCTGGCAGACAAGTTTTCACCTGGCTGTGGAGTAGAAGAGGTCAGACTATTGCAGCGTCAGAGTTAAAAAAAAAATTCCATGTGAAACCAACTTTGCTCTAGTCTATGCCTTTCAAAGGTGCAGTGTTTTTCACATGTGCCCCAGATTAGACTGCCAGGTAGGCAGAGATGGAGCCTTCCTGAAAAGAGGGTGTTGTCTGAGGGTCTCAGGCAAACTCAGATAAAAAGGTTCTGTCCAGGCACACCATCAGAGGAGGAGCTAAGTGGAAGTCAGAGAATCTGTCAAAAGCACCGCCATTTTAGCAGTGAGGATATCTATTCCTTCCTATGGGGTGGGAGAGAGAAGGAGGTCTCAAAGACACAAAGGAGAAAGAGTATAGCTTTTAATCAACATGCACAAAGGGGCCCAATGATTACTTGATTATTTACATCAGCACTTGTCAATAAAGACCTTGCTTTTTTTTTTTTTTTTTCATTCTTGTTGCATCTTACTTAGAATAAGTAGAGCTTTTAAAATTACTGGTAGAAGGAAAGAACTAAACAACCCAACAATGATTCAAATTCCCATGATATATAACAGTTTGAGTTCGGCCTTAACTGAGGATTTAGAAGCTCCAAACTGGATGAGAGAAAAAATAATATTTGATTTAGGTCAGAGGGTACTTTCTAGTTGCTTAAAGAAAGTGACAGATCCATTACATGCACACTAGGAATGAGGAAAGTCGGGGACCCGCCCTCTCACTGAGGAACCGGGAAGGCTCAGCAGCAATTTGAAACAATAGTGGGAGTCTGTCTCCAAGACCCAGGCCTCTCTGTGCACCTTTCTCCGTTGCCTTTGCATCCACACAGTTTGCAGAAAACATGAAAGACATGTGAAAAATCTGTTACTTTTTGGGTTTTTGAACCCGCCATTTTTTCTACACAGATGGCCATCTAAAGGTGAATTACCTATTTTTCTGAGGTTTGTTTTTAGAGCCAGAAAAGAATGTTGGAGTGCCTGTGTGTTTGGGCAGAAACTTAAATTAAATTATGGTTTGGCATGCTTTATCATTTTTCAAATTTAGAAAATTATTATAATTTTAAAAAATATCTTTATTTCCTTACTATGGTAGTGATTTATAGTTGAACGTGAATATTTCTTAGCTGATCCTGAGACAACTTCTAATGAAAATAAATGTGAAGTTCAGAAAATAAAATCAAAACAATAATAATACTCAACACTAAAAACTAAGACAATGTGCTGTGCTGTTAGAAAGCAAAAGATTTTTCTATAATTACAAAGTTTATAAATTTTATTCATATGCTTACCAAGTACATGTTTTTTTTTTTTGCCTTATACAAATCACCAACATTAGGATTTACTTAATACTTTTCTTGAAATAAGATTGACTTTTTTTATTTATGCTGGTACTAAACAATAATATTTTTGTTATTACTTTTTTTCTATCAAGAGATTCAGATTCATATCAAAATGTTTAGTGAAATTTATATGATATAACTTAAACAACCATATAAAAGACTATCATTCCTAATTTCTCATTTTTCTTTTTTAAATTTTATGTAATTCCTCTTGTGAGACAAAAGATACAAACAGCTTTACTATCTTACTATAGTGAGTAAGTTATTAGCAAGAACTCAGAAGACATCTGTTATTTTAACGTCACTGGTGAATGAGTGTCTATTGGCAATAGACTTTCTCCAAGAGGAAACTGTATTTGAAACCTGAGGAAAGACTATCATTCACAGTAACCCTGAAACTTGAACTAAACACTATGCCATTAACTTAATGCCATTACTAGTTTTGTTATTTTCTTCTTCTGTTCCTATCTTAAGTGCACAAACATGTTTATGAATATATATTTACATAATGGCTTACTTTTCTCATTTTCACACCTCGTTTAGGAGGAGGGATCCCCCAAAATGGAATTTATTTATAAAAAATTGTGTATTTATTCTCATATGCTTAAACTTCAGTCACCTTCAAAGCATTCCTATTTGATGCAATATACCTATTGAGACATTTTCCCACTGATCAAAACAGTTTTTGAACTTGTTGATTTTAACACCTTTTAGTGCTTCTGCCATTTTTGTTTCACCTCTTCCACATCAGCAAAGTGTTTCTTTGAGGGCTTCTTTCATTTGGGGGAACAAAAGTCACTCGGTGAAATCAGGCGAATAGTGGGGTGAGGCACAGGAGTCATGCCATTTTTAATCAAAAACTACTGAACACTCAGAGCCCCATGGGCAGGCACGCTCGTAAATTGCCCATCATGAAATGGGCATACACACTGGAAGAGTCTTCAAAAACAATTCACTGAAGCCAAACGCAGCCTCTCACAACAATGTTAGCTGGTCCACTGATACAGGTGAATTTTTAAACACAGCAGCAGAAACCTGTACTACAAGGTGCCCTCCCTTCAGAATATATCCATTTTGGGGGGTCTCCCCTTATGTAAACCAATATTATTGCTATGTCTAAGAATGCTTAACAAAAATTCCAGGGATTGTGATTAAATGCACTGTTTGACAAGTTTATTTCACTTAATTTGAGCTCTTTAAACTGTATTCATATAATGTGTTATAATAAATAAAATCTAAAAATTACTTGAGTTAATGTTTATTACTTTTTATTTTTTATTGAATTTATCAGGGTGACATTGGTTAATAAAATTATATAAGTTTCAGGTATACAGCTTAAGTATCATATGATTTAACTTATATGTGAAATCTAATGAACAAAATAAACTAACAAGCAAAATAGAAACAGACTCATGGAGTACACATTGACAGCTCTCTGAGGGGAGGGGCTTGCTGGGTTGGGTGAAAAAGGTGAAGGGAGTAAGCAGAACAAACAAACAACAACAAAAACTCAGACGTAGACAACAGTATGGTGATTACCAAAGGTAAAGGGGGGTGGAGGAGGTTAAAGAGGGTGGGGGGGATAAATGCTAATGGAAAGAGACTTGGGGTGGTGAACACAATATAATATACTGATGATGTATTATAGAATGTTTATTACTTTTAAAGAATGCATAATATGTGTCTGCCCTACACAAAGTGGTGTGCTTGCCTAGTGGGAATTGCAATAACAAATGATGTTGTGAGAACAATTCTGGTGTAAGAACTATTTATAATAACAGAGACAGGAACATAGATGTAGGTGTAGGGGCTGTAAATGAAATACCCAAAGATGTGCCCTCTGAGGCAGGCTGATTGCTTTGAGCTAGAGGTAACCAAACCCCATCGGCTTAAGAGAAACCCCTGTCCCCCCTAACTACCTAGAAAATTTTGGATTAGGGGACTTGCCCATAGTAAGTGATTATCAGAGATACCTTTTTTGAATTATCTATAGGGCAGAGTAAATTTCTAATTACTGAACATTTGCTCTTGTTATTGTTTTGCAAAGACCTCCTCCGCTCTGAAGCCCCAAGGGGATCCACAGACTGTCAGACAGACTATATCTTCCTTTTCTGTCTTTGAATCTCTCTTTGTGTGGGGGTTCTGACTCTTTCATATATTTGAGATTCCCATACATACATACACAATTAAATTGTTTATTTTCTCTTCTTATCCTGTCTCCTGTGTTTTTGATTATTAGACCCACCAAAAGAATCTGGAGGGTAGAGGAGCAGAAGTGGTGACAAGTAGAATAGTTTCTTAGACTGGCTCAGGTCGTTCATGTTGGCTGGAACACAGGTGAGCAAGAGGAGGTACCTGCAGGGGGGGCGGGTGGAGTTCACATTGCAGAGAACCTCAAATGCCAAGTCTGAGGACTTTGTATCCACTTTGCTAGTCATGAAGGGCCAGTGTGAGTTTCTGAATAGGCAAGAAATTCTTAGAGGTAAGAAAGAAATGAACAAAAAGAGTACACTAATGCATGTTGGTAGTATTTAGAAACATTAATTTGCCTACATTTTGTTTTCATCTCAAAGACCCTATAGCAGGTGGAAACTTTTCTTCACAAACCACTAGAAAACAAAATAAAGCAGGAAAAAAGGAAGGAGGGAAGGAAGGAAGGAGAGGAGGGAGGGAGGGAGGGAGGGAGGAAGGAATGTATTTCCTTCTTCTCTTTTAAAGAAGTCGTAGACCTTAAAGGTATTTCCTTCCTTCCTTCCTTCCTTCCTTCCTTCCTTCCTTCCTTCCTTCCTTCCTTCCTTCCTCCCTCCCTCCCTTTCTTCTTTCTTCTTTATTTTTTAAGAAAGATTAATGATGAAGGAAAAGAAATTACACCATTTTTGTACAGAGAGTTATATCCAGCTACTAGTTTGTGATTTTTTTAAATAAAAAAATTTGTATTAACTAAGAATCATTCAGAATGTCAACAAAACAGCAGAAACTTTTTTTTTTTTTGCAATTACAGAGTGGTATTCAGTTAACAGAACAACAATTATTTTGTATAAGCTGCATCAGAGACAATTGAAGACAAAAAAACTACCATCCCCATATATAACTAATTTGTATGGTGCGGTGAGTTTTTGAACTATGTATCATTTTGAGAGAAAGTGAAATGGCTCCATCAGATGTAAAATGCACCCAGTCCCACACAACGCCCAGGCCCCGGGCCACGATGAACAGCACGTTGGGCGTCTGTAATTTGCATTCACTTCAACTTGTTCGCTCGTTTTTCATTGTCAGTGCCCAGAGAGATGAAAGAACTACGTTACATTATTGATGACTTTTAAATGCAGACAAGCTTGTGGAGAAATATAGACAAGCTTAAGGAGGGATGAAATCAGACAGATGCATGTTTTCCAAAATTAATGTTACATTCAACTAATGCCTGCCTAAGAACATTAAATTAAAATGGTGTTTTGCATGATGTTGTTACAAGTAACCTTCTTTAGACTGCCATTGACTTACATCCATGTATGTTCAATGTCCTTATAACAAGATCACACCAGAAAAATCAAATAGATAATTTTGACTGATATCACCTTTGTCTTTTTGCTCACATACATAGACAGTTTGAACAGCATATTTCTTTTGTGTGAAGGCCTAAAACCTTTACCTATGACTCAACTTGCCACTCTAATGTAGTATTCATTAATCTATGGAGCTTTCTTGAGAGATAAGCTTCCCAATGAAAACAGTAAATGTTCTCATTTCCTAGCAGCTCCCTAGTAATTCACATTGTCGGGAACAGACTTGCAGAATATTTTCCCAGGGTTACCTTTATGACCCTTGCTTGAGCAAAATAAAACGAGGAAAAGTTCAAGTTTAAAATATTCCTATAAAAAACTAACTTTAACAACTTTTCATCTACACATAATAAAAGAATAATTAAATACAAAGAATTCCCAGCAATGCTAATCAACTTCCTGAAAAAAACATCAAGCTAAAACAATCATTTTCCCTATATTAACATTCTAGCCTTTTTGCAACTGAGCCCCTAAAAGTAAATGGTGTGGCATTTCTTTCACTTAAAAAGATCTTTTTGACCACTTCTACGAAATATGCATTAAATTGCTTTAGAAGTCACTGCTAATGACCCTGCCCTTTAGAACCCAGCTTGCAGAGATAATGAGTTAGGGTTGCTAAACATTTCATCTCCCCTTCAACTCCAGCATGGTCAGGATACTGAATGACCCAGTCCTGTGAAACATACTGCTCTTTCTTTATTCTCATTACAGTTGGGAAGTAAAATGTCATTAGCTAGCCACATGGAGGACTCTATGTGGTTCATTGAAATATGATCCATCAACTGGGAAGTTTTGCCTACTTTTTATCACCTTATCCTTGTGAAACAGACATGGAGAATGAGGAAAGTTCCAGTCGCTCTTCAGTAGCAAACTCTTTCAACACTTAGTAAATGTTGTCTCTAGAAACTAAATTTAAATTCATTGTATCCTTTTCCTGGAATTTTTCTGAAAATGTACTTCTATCTCTAAAACACAGGTAGAGGTTAGAGTGGGCAGACCCTTAACCTATTAATTTTTATACAAATTTAGTTTATTGAAATAGTTATAGTTAAAATACAAGTCTCTTACTTAAAATACTAAAGATTATAAAATCTAGTATCTTTTGTGTAGATGATAGTGATAATATAATTATTATGTATAGTAATTCCAATGATTCAGTTCAATCAATACCAATCGACACATGACTTTGGGACAACTGAATGGATTTATTCATCCACAGATTATTAGCTAGTGCACCTTACTATATTGGGCAGTCTAAGGATACAGGAAAATAATATGTGGGTCCACCTTTAAACTGAAGAGACAAAAAATAACCAATTACTATGACACTGAGGCAAAGACACTACCAGAAATAATAAGTACATATTTATACATTTATAATTGCAGAGTACTTATAGCTTGAAGACTCATCAGAGATTTGCTTTGATATTCTGCTTTCACTAAAGGCATTAGTATTCTTATGCAATTTTAAGTGTGTTCACATTTTCACATGTATGCCTGAATTTCACACATCTTATATTTCAATGCAAGATTCACATTTCTCCAAACATTTAAGAGTCTGTTTCACAAAGAGTGCCTGCAGCACAGAATCCCAAGCTTACTTTTGTCCAGGGAAGACTTGGAGTGAGATATCATATGCCTGTCTCTTGCTCTGTCACAGAATGCTAAGACGCACAATTTGCAGTAGACATGTCCTGATAATGAGCAATTTTACATGGATCCACAGTCTCAAGTCATCCCATAAAAAGAAAGGCCTGAGGTTATCCTGAGGCATCTCTGGTTGTGCTTGGAGGGGTAAAATCAGTGCCTTTGGTCAGTCCATTTGACTGAAGTCCTCTGTGCTTGGCTGCCTTCCATAATGGTGGCTCAGTGGATGGGGCCACGCTTCCTGCTCTGCTGGTGGCCACTCATCTCTCTTCTCCAGGACGGGGTGCTCATCTGGAACATTAACTTGTGCAAGTCAAAGGGACATCTTCTCTTCCAAGAAAAGACCTAAACTGCCTTGCTTCAAGTCATTCTTCTAAGCTCTCCTGGAAATGCCTGCTATGTCTCAACTTCCTCTCCTATCTGATTAAATTGCAATGTGAGGGAGGCTGTACTACCTTCCAGAGAAATCCATCTTTCTCAGCATTTTCATTAGCAAACAAAAGAAACATATAAACATTCCTGCTTCTGTAGCTTGAGATAATAGCCAAAGGAGCTTATCTTTGATTTCTTTATGTACATAAAGAAATAACCCTGAATGATTACCATATTTCATGTTATTTAACTAATAAAATTATACCACAGTCCAAGGATATAACTATTCATGGAGCTGGGCATGTTGTCTCACCTCTGACACTCCACACACAGTCCCTCTCCTCTTCGCCTACTAGTTCTTCAGTCTTTGGTTAAATGCATCTGTTCTCAGATTTATAGATATATGAAGTATATTAGATGTTCTTGCTTATTCTGCATGCACAGCAATTTTATTTCATTACCATAACTGTCATCATACTTTTATTGTACTTTTTTCCTTTGTGAAACATGTAAGAACAGGAATTTTACCTGATTTTTTCACCACAATAGCCACATACTAGGTACTCAACAAATGCTTTGAATAAATAATAAATAGATTAGTAAATTAAATGAAAAAGCACAGCATCATTCATATATATCAGAGTTTTATCATGATCAAAGATGATACATATATAAAATTAAATAGAAAAAGTACATATTATATGCATTGCCTCCAAAAAATGGTTAATAAAAACAGTACTAATATGCATTTGAAAATGAAAAAGCAAGTATAACTAGCTTTTATAATTAGACCAGAGTAAGGGATATATACATTTTCTTAGTACACTTCTGGTAACCTTTATGTTAGTTCAAAAATGTGGGGAAATAAACCATTAACTATTTAGAAATCTTAAAAAATCCCAGGTTTAATGTGTTTACATTAGTAGCATTTATTATCATTTTTAGAAATATTATTAAGTATGTTTCGTTTACACACATAAAAGTTAAGCCTCTTTAAAAATGAATTTGAATTATCAAAACACTTCATTCTATACACACTAGAATGAAAAAGGCAATATACACTAGATAAGAAAAAGGCAATTCTCTTCATTTTGAAGGAGTTCAGGAAATGTCACCCCAATTCTGCCACTTTAGTATATTGATTATTTGAGCTTGAAGACACTTTGTAAAACAGCAGATGCTGGGGGAGGCTTTCTCTGAACTTCTCTTAACTGCCTAAAGATAAATCCTCCATAATTAACTCAATTATCATCAGTGCCTTCCCTGGTGGTGTTGTTACAGGGGATCTGGCAAGTTTGCTGGGGAGCGGTGCAAGAGCCCGCACAGGCCCTGGAGAAGGGAGGGGTTGGGAAGTGCTGCAGCTGGTGTGTGACAGATTTCCACACCCCTGGGTACAGAGTCTGTGCAGGCTGGAGAGGTCACAGCAACACATGTGTCATGGAGTTGTCATGGCGGTCAGGGGGAGGTACAGACCTGCCAGTCTAGGGGGAATGGGCTAGAAAACCCACTGGAATCTGGAGCATGTGGGATTTTGGGCCAAAAGATTTAAATGGAAGGTAGGCAGAGTTTCAGCCCTTCTGGTTCCTTTTGCTGGCCTGGTAGGTGGCCCTAATATTCCCTGGCCAGCAGGCTGTGGAGACCACCACATGGTCTGGCAACCAACCAAGCCCGTCTCAGAGTGAGAAGCAGTGGCAGTGACTGCTACTGGCACTGTGCTGTGCAGTCCTGCTAGGCTGGGTCCATGGGTGCACTGGTGAGCTGACAGCCAAAGGCCAGAGGGCCCAGGTACACCGGGCAGGAGCAGAGGAAAGTGCAGCCCACAACAAGTAGGACTCCAGATGAGCTGCAAACTCCTAGATGCCTCAACCCAGACTGCAATCCAGAACAAGCTAAACCACCTGGATGATGATGCTGCAGTCAGCTGTGTTTCCCAAAGGATGGTATTTTAAATGACAGAAGGATTTCAGTCACATCTTTAAACTAATCTGGCAAAAGGTAGTAGAGTTATTTGTCTTTGGGTGCTTTAAAGGAAATGGGTTCTGAGGCAGAAGTATGTCATTCTTCCAAAATTGTGTGACTTTTGAATAAATGACCCCCTCTTTTTCATCACACCTCTGCCTCCAGAGTTTGCCTATTGGATAATGAGCAGTAGAACCCCATTTGCTGTTCAGTAACAATGTCATAAACAAGGGAAGATTGACAGTCTTTGGTGGAGAAGGCACTAGAAGTCCACACCACAGTCGGACAAACTCTGTCACAAATAATCATATTTCCTATCTAGTAGAATGGACCATTCATCTTTCCTAAAGTATTCATTCTCCCCTAAGTTGCCTTCATCCCCCCTTCCTTTCCCCTATTAAGATAGTATATAAGCTTCCAAAACTCACTGTTTAGGTGGTATTCACTCCTGTTCTCCTGTAAAGCCCATGGATGTAATATTAAGAATGAATAAATATGGGGGTTTGGGTTCAAGATAGATGGTGATGTAGAAAGATCCTGAACTCATATCCTCCCAAGGACACACTGAGTCTACAGCTACATATGACAAAGTTGCCTCATTAAAAACAAAAAAACATAAAAGCTGGCTGATTGGCAACATTGGGAAATTAAGAATAAAACCATATTGAAGCAGGTAGGAGAAGCTAGGAAACAATCTTCCCATAAACCCCACCCCTGGCACGCTGACACACAGCCAGGAAGGAACTAAAAACCTGGAGTGTCTCTCATAAGAGCAAAGGATTCACACCCCACATTGAATATCCCATCTTTTAAGACATCCACATAAAAGACAAGCCCTCAAAACATTTAACATTGAAAACCAGCAAGACTAAAGTGATCTGAGAAAGCACTCTAAGCTTGGACTCACTGCCCCAGGGTCCAGGTCAGACTTCAAGTCAGAGACTTTAAGCCATGGACTTAAAGTTAGAGAGACTCACTTGATTATGTGAAAGCATCCTCTGGTTGGGGGGTGGGGGGTGGGGCAGGGCAGGCATCTAATGTAATACACACATGTAGGACTTTGCTGGAACACTCTACTTGATGGAAACTGGCAGGTACCGTAGTTACATTTTCCCTTTGCCATGCTCCAGATCACCAGTATCTCCCGGAAGAGAGATTTTACACATATCATGTGCTCCATTTTTTTGCAGCTGCCACCTAGGGAATGTCTTTTGATCTCTTGGCTGTGGATTCCAGTGGAGTTTGCATTCCTGGCCCCATGAAACTGTAACAATTGATGTCACATAGAAAGGAGCTCATACACTTGTCTGGTGCCCTGAGTTCTGCAACTGCAGCCAGAAGACACTTCAAGTCACCTACATTTGGTGGCCATTGGGCTTTGACTTATGCATCCCATGGGACTGTAACCAATGAAGAAAGAGTTCTTAAACAGCTGCCACCCTCAGGATATTGCAGGAGGCATAGACCTAGGAGTTCAGTCTTTCTGTGAAGAAGGCCTGTTAGCTAATCATCACACCTGTGCCCTAAGGTTAGGCTTATCATTATAGAAGCATCAAGGGGCTGCAGACTGTCATCTATTTCAGGGACCATGGAGGGTGGGTATGTTCACACTCACCCTCTGCCAACTTCAGAATACCAGTGTCTCCTGTTGAGGAGCTTTACATGTATCTGGTGCCCTAGTTTTTATGTCTGGTGCCTCTGAGAACAAGGAGAGCTTGTATTCCTGGGTCCCAGGGGACTGTAGCAATCAGAGAGATGGTCCTTGACAGGCTACCATTCCCCAGACACTTCACAGAGAGCAGGAGGAGACACACCACCAAGTCTTTCTGTGAAGGAGGCCTCTTTGCTTGTCATGGAGTTCCAACCTCATGGGCAGGCTTCCGATTTGGCAAACATTTAGGGGCCAACAGAGCTGCTCTTATGAAACCTAGTCTGTGGATGCCATCTTGACACATTCACTCTGCCTTGCTCCAGCTTGTCAGTATCACACAGAGAAAAGTTTATGTATCTGTCTAGAACCCTGACTTTTGTGACTGCTGCCCAGGGAATACCTCCAGATCCGCTGGCTCTGGGGTTTAATTTTGAAGTACCGGAGAACTGTATATATTTTCATACTTTTAAGTATAAGGCATGACATATTCAAAGAGCTGAAAGAAATATACTTCCAATTAATAATACTCCAACCTGTAAAGTTATCATTCAGAAGTGAAGGAGAGTTTTCCAGACAAGCAAATCTAAAGGAGTTTATCATCACTACACCAGCCTTATAAAAATGGCAAATGGATTTCTTTAAGCTGAAAAGAAAGGACTCTAATGAATGATAACACATATGAAAGAATAAATCTCACTGGAAAAATAAATATATGGTAAAAGTAGTTGGTTAAGCACTTATGAAGCTAGTATGCAAGTTGAAAGACAAAAATAGTAAAATAACTGTGATTACAATAATTAAAGATACACAAGATAAAAAGATGTAAAATGTGACATCAAAACCATAAAACTTGGGGGGGGGAGTTAGTAATGAACTTTTAAAAAAAGTTAAACTTAATTTGCTATCAACATGAAAAAGACTGTTATAAATATCAGTTGTTATATGTAAGTCTCATGGTAACTACAAAGAAAAATCCTATAATAAACATACAAAAGATAAAGGAAAGAAATGTAAACATAATGAAACCAGAAATGTCAGCCACTCGTGCTACATTGAACCACAGGAACCAGTAAGTAGAGACAGGGACTGAATCTTTAGGAGTGGTTTATTCAGTTGCAGGTGATCTGAGAAGACAGTGGGTTATGTCCCCTAACAGACTGTCTTACATGTCATTTCATTCCAGCCTTTTTACAAGGGGTGGGGGGGAGTGTAGGTAAGGGATTTGGAATTCAGGGAAAAGGTTCATCAGATAAAAACTGCATTTTGGCAATTTCCTTAGTGTCCTTTCATGTGTTGACCAATGATTCTTTATCTGTGCCCTGGGCATCTGTGTCCTGGGTGATTTTCTACTTGCGTCCTGTGTCCTGTGTCCTGCGCCCTGGGTGATTCTTTATCTGTGTCCTCCATAGCACAATGTCTCTCCCTGGAACACAGTGGCTCAGATACCATCTTGAGTGTTCGCAGTCCCCTCCTGGGGCACAGAGGTCAAATTGCTTGTGGTCTACTGTAGTCAGTGTGAGTCATATCCTCAGTTCCTGAAACAATAGCATTTTACATGCACCCATTACTAAGCTTCTTAACTGTTACCTAAAACAAACTTTCCTGAGTCTCCCATCAATATTACTAAGAAAGTCATCAAACCGCAAGAAATAAGAGCAAGAGAGGAAAAAAGAAACTAGGAGGAATTATGAAGAAAGCCAGAAAACAATTTAAAAATGGCAATAAGTACATACTTATCAATAATTACTTTAAATATGAATAAACATAATTCTCCAATCAAAAGACATAGAGTGACAGAATGAATAAGAAAACAGAACACCTTCCCATATGTTGCCTACAGTAGATTTACTTTAGGTGTAAGGGCACACAGACTACAAGTGAAGGGGTCAAACAAAATATTTCCAGCAAATAGAAGATAAAAGAAAGCTGGAGTAGTTTTACTTACATCAGACAAATACAATTTTATAACAAAGAATGCAATGTGAGACAAAGAAAGACCTTTCATAATAATAAAAAGCTCAATCCCACAAGAAGATATAACTTCTCAAATATGTATGCACCAAGCATAAGAGAACCTAAAATATGAAGCAAATAGTAACAGAAGGGAGGAACACATAGCCATACAATAATAGTGTAACAGTGTGGACTGAGGTTCAGGATGTGATATGGGCTGAGAAGCTCCTCTCCCCCATCCCCACCCCAGGAATATAGAGAAAAATATCCCAAAGCCTCCACAGCCATGGCTGGGGCATGAGGAAGCAGACAGCTGGCTAGCTCAATAGTCATGCTAAATTGTTTGCCTGCCACACTTGGGGCCAGGGAGATGCACGTGACTTTAACTCAGAGCTGGAAGTGGTTTCCCAGTTGCTGTGCCTGCCCAAGAACAGGAAGGTGGTTCCTCCACGTCACGGGGCCACCTCTGCTTAGACTAACAATAGCAGCCAGAGAAAGGCAGAAGATACCAGAAAACGGGCTGATGTAGTCCATTGTGGGAGGAGCTGGAAATGGGGTTGCAGAGGAGGCACCAGGATTTAAACTAGGCTCGGCAGCCATTTTCACTCTTGCTCTCTGACACCTGGCCTAGAAAGGAAAAGGAGGGTTCTTGCCATGTAGGCTGTAGTAAGAGATTAGGCCATTTATCCTGTCTGTAGGAAGGAAGGAGATGCCGCCTCACAGACCTGGATTTTACCTGGCCTCTAAGACCTGTGCCTCTCCTGAGGTTCCCCATGATCCAATGCAGCACAGCACATGCTTTTCTGGATTATTATATAGAGGCTGATGAACACGTGTCCCAGATGCTGAAGAAGAGAGCTGCTGCATGAGGACGGTGGCTTTGGCACATTCCAGAGAGGAATAGGAAACTGAGCAGCTGGTTTAGCATAAGGAAATGGGGAACTTTCAGTGTTGTGCCTTATTGCCTGGTGCGGTGCATGAGAATTGCTGGGTCTTGTGGGAAAACTGGGCTCAGAGCATGAATGCTCTAAGCTCCCCCAAGTTGGGATGTTGTAAATAAAGACATGCTTCTACCAGTATTAATTGTTGGCTTACACCAAGGTGACATGCGGATGGGCCCCAGTTATGCTCGGTAACAATAGTAGGGGACTTTAAAACCCCACTTACATCACTAGATAGGTCATTCAGAGAGAAAATCAGTAAGGAAACAGCAGCCTTAAAAACACATTAAACTGTATGCACTTAGATATTTACAGAACATTCCATACAAAGCAATACAACATACATTTTTTATCAAGGGCACATGCATTTTTCCAAATAGGTCATATTTTATATCACAAATCAGGTCTTATTAAATTTAAAAAGATTGAAATCATATCAAGCATCATTTCAGAACACCATGGTATAAAACAATATATTAGTACACAAAGAAAACTAAAAAATTCACCAATATATAGAGATTAAACAACAGGCTACTGAGAAACCAACAGGCCAAATAAGTCAAAAGAGAAATAAAAAATATCTTGATACAAGACCCTGGCTGGGGTGGCTCAGGGGATTGAGTGTGGGACTGTGAACCAAAGGGTAGCTGGTTCAATTCCCAGTCAGGGCACATCCTTGGTTTGTGGGCCAGGTGCCCAGTAGGGGGTGCATGAGAGGCAACCACACACTGATGTTTCTCTCCCTCTCTTTTTCCTTCCCATCTCTATAAAAATAAATAGATAAAATGTTTAAAAATATATTGATAGAAAATAAAATGGAAATATATCATACTAACTTTCTGAGATGAGGCAAAACCAGTTCTAAGAGAGCAGTTCAAAGCAGTAAATGGCTACCTCAAGAAGAAAAGTATTAAATAAACAACCTAATTTTACACATTAAGGAAATCCAAAATAAAGAGCAAACTGAAAGAAACCAAAGTTTTTTACCCTTAAACTACCTTTTCAGGATATTGATTTTAACTTGTTTATTAAGAAACAAGACTTAGAAAGAAACTAGGACCCTATCTGCTTCCCTGTCCAAGAGATTTGGACAGAGAACCTGCTTCGGGAAGGAAATCTTAGGATGTTTGCCTAGCCTCAACTCAATTAAAAGTATGTTCAGTAAGAGGGCTTCAGCCAGGAGCCAGTTAGCTAGACACCCACTGTGCCCCATTGTTTCTGAGTTGCCTAGCAGGAATTTACTTGCTTTGTAGGATCTGCTCTTCCTCAAATACCTGTAACTTATCCATTCTCACTTCTGAAATCCAGTATCCCATCCCCCACCCCCTTTTCATTTTGTCCAAAAAGTTACATAAACCGAATATTGCCTCATTGTCTTTGGAATGTTCATACTTATGTGAATCCCCCATGCTCATGTATTAAAATTTTGATTTTCTTCTGCTAATTTGTCTCTGTTAATTTGATTATTACTACAGCTGTTACCATAAGTAGTTATCTCATTATTAATAAAGGAAAGAAGCAAAGGGAACAGACCTTATTAAGCATAATCAACTAGAAGCATAAGCTGGCTTGTCTCACCAGGAAACTACAGCGTCATGTATTCCAGAGGATTGCAGCATTTCTCTGAAAATGGTATTAAGAGCCTCCTTTCCCCCAGTAGGAATCAGCCCTACCTCAGATACCAAACTTTTGAGGAGAGAAAGGGGAGGTAAGCACATGAGCAGTAGAAGCCGAAGTAACAACCATAGAGACCTGTCAGTCTGGCCTGGGGAAACAGTGGATTGGCCAAGAGGTAGAGCAATCAGACACCTGAAAAACCTTAGCAATTTAGTTATTTTGACAAAACACTTGGTCCATCCCAGCTTCAGATAATATAACTCAGCTTAACAAAGAATCTCACATGGGAACACTTGCTCACCTTGACAGGGTCAGGCCAGTTTCCCAACCAGCTAGACTACTCGTGATCCAGTCAGGCCAGTTTTCTGACTCTCTGGACTGCTCATGACTCAGTTATCTGGACTCACTTCATATCCTGTGGCTTAATTGAAACTCTCTCCCACTTCACACAACAGACAGCTGACTCCAGCCATAATGGCCAGTGGTCAGACTGACCTTCCTAAACTTGGGAACAGCCCGGCCCTTTACCTAATCCATTGTCCTCGCTCGCATCCTGAAACCCTGAGGCACCTGCCCAAAAGAACCAGAGAATAACACCTCCCTCATTCCCTCATAAACCCCATGCTTTTTCTTTAAAAAAACCCATTCTTGACCCCTGCCCCTGGGGTTGTAGTATGTCCAGCCTCAGCCAGCCTATAAGCACAGCATCAAATAAAGGCCCTTGGATCAGATCATCTGGCTCTTCTCATCTCTATCTCTCATGAATTTCTAGCATACCGGATTGGTTCACAGGTTCTCATTGTAGTAACCTTGCACGTCTAGCAGCTGTACCACTGGCAGCTATGTGAATTCCGAGACCAAGCTCCAGGCAAGAGCCTGGGTAGAACAGCACAGCCAGGAATAGTGCTAAGCTACCTGGATGGGAACCGAGACTTCAAAGGACTAAGCTTTAATATGAAACAAAAACTCTGGACACTGGCCTTTGTTTTGACTTTGCTGAAGGCAAGGCTGGACTCCTCTCACAGCCGATGAGCCGAACCCAAGACAGCCCTTTACGTTTACTTCCACTTCAATAGACAAATTACAACAGAAACGCATCACACTAAGTTTACGAGATGAGGCTGCACACCTCCCACACGGGTCCCTGAAATGCTTTCCAGTGCCATAAAAGAGCCCCACTCCCCTGGCAGCATAGCCAGCAGAACTAAGGAGACTGTAGAAAAAGTATTAATAATTTTAGCCCCCACAAAATAAACCACTAAGTTAGAAATAAAAATAACAAATATTAGAGCAGAAATAAAATAGACTAAAAGGACAATATAAATATTAATAAAACTAAAATCTGTTTCTTTGAAAAATAAATAAAATTGACAAACATTTAGCTAGATTCACTATGACAAGACTCCAATAAATAAACTGAGAAATGAAAGAGATATTACAACTGATACAACAGAAATAGAAAGGATCATGAGAGACTAATATAAACAATATGCAGCAACGAATTATACAAAGTAGAAGAAATGTATACATTTCTAGAAACTTACAACCCACCAAGACTGAATCTTAAAGGAATAGAAAATCTGAGCAGATCATTTACAGGTGAAAAGTTAAATCAGTAATCAGAACCCTCTCAAAAGACAAAAGTCTAAGACCAGATGGCTTCCCTGATGAATTTCACCAAGTATTCAAAGAAAAATTAATACCATTTATTCTCAGACTCTGCCAAAAAATTGAAGAAGAGGTAATTACCATATTTTGCTGTATATAATATACACCCATATTTTTGGCTCAAACTATCAAAAAAAATCTTTCATTTTAATTCAATTTTTATTTATTCATATTTAGAAACAAAAATGATTATTATATTCCAGGGTATTATTATTTTACATACAGATATTGGTATTGCTTTCTAGAATTGCACTTTTAACACATAAGCATAAATAAAAGAATTAAAAGCATTTGTATAGATACAGAATTAGTACTTCCCACGTACAATGCACATCCTTATTTTTCCCTCAGAAATTTGGGCAAAACATGTTCATTATACATGGCAAAATATAGTACTTCAAACTCATTTTACAAGGTCAATATTACCCTTGTATTAAAACCAGAGTGGATGCCACAAGAAAAGAAAATTACAGGTCAATATCCCTGATGAACATAGACCCAAAACTTCTCAACAAAATATTAGCATATGAATTCAACAATACATTAAATGAATCATGCATTATGGTCAAGTGGGGCTTATTCTAGAGATGCAAGGATTGTTCAACATCTGCATATCAGTCAATGTGATATACCACATTAACAGAATGAAGGATGAAAATATTCTGACCATCTCAATAGATGCAGAAAAAGCATTTGACAAAATTCAAAAACTATTTATGATAAAATCTCTCAACAATGCAGGCACAGAGAAAATGAATTTAAATATAATGAGGGCCATATATGACAAACCCATGGCAAATATCATACATAATGAAGAAAAGCTCAAAATATTTTTTGCAATAGCAAGGGAAAAAAAAGACAAGAACGCCAACTCTCACCACTTTTATTCAACATAGTATCAGAAGTCCTAGCCAGAGCAATTAGGTAAGACAAAATAAATAAATTGCATCTAAATTGGAAATGAAGAAGTAAAAGTGTCATTATTTATAGATGATATATTCTGTAACCAGAAAACCCCTACGACTTCATCAAAAAACTCTTAGAATTAATAAACAAATTTAATAAAATCACAGGGCACAAAATCAATATGCAATAATATGTTTCATCTCTATATACTGTAATGAACTATCAGAATGAAAAATTAAAACAACAATTCCATTCATAATTGCATCAAAAGAATAAAATATCTAGGAAAAAAATTAACTAAGGAAGTAAAAGACCAGAATATTGAAAGCAATAAAACATTAATGAAAAAAATTTAAAAACACACAAATAAATGGAAAAATTTGCCATGCTGATGGATTAAAAGGTATAACATTGTGAAAATGCCCATACTACCCCAAAACATGTAGAGATTCAATGTAATCCCCATCAAAATTCAAGTAACATTTTTCACAGATGTAGAACAATCCTGAAATTTGCATGAAGCCATAAAATACCTCAAGTAGCCAAGTCAGTCTTGAGAGAGAATAGCAAAGCCGAAGATATCACATTCTCTGATTTCAAAATATATTACAAAGCTTTAATAATTAAAAGTTTGGTATTGGCATAAAACCAGACACATAGATCAATGAAACAGAAGAGAGACCAGAAATAAACCTATACATATATGATCAATTTATTTCTAAAAAGGGAACCAAGAATATACAAAGGAGGGGGGAGTCTTTTCAATAAATTGTACTGGGAAAACTGGACAGCAATAATCAAAGAAATGAAACTGGACCACCACCCTATGCCATACACAAAAATTTACACAAAACAGATTGAAGACTTTAATGTAAGCCCTAAAACCATCGAATTCCTGTAAGAAAACATAGGTGGTAACCTTCTTGACCTAGGTTGTGGTGATAAATTTTTAAATCTAACACCAAAATCAAAAGCAACAAAAGCAAAAATAAAGTGGGATTACATCAAACTACAAAGCTTCTGCACAGCAAATCATATATCTCATAAGGGGCTAAGATTCAAAATATATAAAGAATGCATATAAGTCCATAGCAAAAAAAAACCAATTAAAAAATGTGCAGGATATGAACAGACATGAATATAGTCACCAAATCTTTATGAGACTTGTAGTGAAGTGATCACTCTAACTCTGATAATCATTACTTATTTAATCATCTCAGAGGCACTTAACTTCTTTTAATGAAATATCTGTGTTAAATGCCCAGCACATGTAAATCCTGAAAATGTTACTTTTCTACTTTTCTCTTTTATGGGTTCTTAGGATAAGGAGAGTTACTAGATAAAATACAGTTACTTTTATCCCAAACATTGTCTAATTAAAAGCAAACAGAAGTCTAAACAAAAACAAAAATATGTAAGTAAAAATCCCATTAGAGCCAGTGGAGAAATACGGACACAGGCACAGGAAGCACACATTCGCCCACGCGGGGCAGCAGCGGAGGATTCTGAGCTGTGCGATAGTTCTTCAAGAGGATTAAAACACTTTTAGTGGGGTAAAAAAAATATGTCTGGATATAAACTTAGAGATACTAGACTCTTTCCTGAAATATAGAATAATATTCTATGTACTTTCATTTTCTGTATCTTTTTACTAGTGAATCTGTTAACATATGGTCCCTTTTAGGTATGAAATAAAAGTACTTTTTTAAAAAGATTAACTGATTTTTTGAATTCAGGAAATTATTTTTTTTCATTTTTCAGCTTAATAAGATAAATGTATAGACAAACAAATAATTCCTTTGGATAATATATTTGGTCCAAAAAATATTTTTAAAAAATGATTGGTTGTTTGGTGGTTAAAAATAATTTAACAGCACTCTGTGTTCTATCCTCAAAAATAGGTGCAAATACTATATGTGTTATGAATAACTGTTAGAAATTAATTGATCACATTAGGTCTTGATATTATAATTTGTTATTGTATGTAACAATTTTATTACATATTTATTACTCAACTAAATTTTAATTTTAAACCCATGGATCTTGTCAATTTCTCAAAATGTAAGAATATAAATTCAGGCAGCATATAAGATATAATCATGATTTATGGTATACTTTTTCCACTGTGATTGGCCATTTAATACATGTGGGCAAACAACTTTCTGCCATGTCTATATAATGTATTCAGAAATTATTTACTTTTTCGTAAGTTTTATTTTAAACTAAATTTTATTCACTAGTTACTATGCACTAAGCTATATTCTAAAGGTTATGCTTTTATTCCCAGTTAGAGAAATCCAGCATAGATCAGGAAAATCCCACAGAACAGGATTGCACCTGGGCAAACTTGTTTAGAGTCTGTCTTCCTAATTGCTCTACTCTTAGCTGTCATCAATATCTTTAAGAATATTTAATGTTATAAGCTGAATTGTCCTACCCAAATTCTGAAGTCCTAACCCCTAGTACTTCAGAATGTGACTATATTTGTAGATACAGCAGATCTTTAAAGAGATTAAGAAAAATTAGGTTTTCTGAGTGATCCCTAATCCAGTGTTATTGGAGTCCTCATAAGAAGAAAAGATTGGGATACAGAAAACCCAGACTGAAAGATGACCATGTCAGGACATAGCAAGAAGGCATCACCCTGTATGCCAAGGGGCGAGGCCTCAGAAGAAACCACACCTGTTCACACCTTGATCTTGAACTTCCTGCTCCATTCTGTAACATTTTGTTATGGCAGCCCTAGCAAACTACTATATACAGAAACCTACAACCCTAACAAATGAAAAAGTTTATATTGGCAATACCCCTATATCTTTAATGTCTCAAACCATGATATCCAAAATCATATTACCTCCTGAGTTGTGTGCCATTGGAAAAACCTATATGAACACTCTAAGTCTCCTTTTATCTATTCACTGGAAACCATGATTAAACTCCACAACTAGAAATGTTGTGAAAAATAAATGAGATAAGACATATAAAACTTTTAGCAAAGAGCATATCAGCTAAAGAGTGCATTATATGTATGGTCATTTTTTTAAAAAAATCATTAACTATAAAATAAGCTACTTAATAGGATCATATATTATTCTTTAATCAAATTTAATTACTAAACACAAATTCATATGTGAATTCTTACGAGTTTAATCTCTAATTTTAGTGTTTATTTTGTTTTTAGTGTTTTTCCATTAAAATGTTTTTCTGTGGGAAGTTGAAAAAATCTATACTAAAAAGAATGTCAAAAATATTGGACTACTTCCACATAACAAATAAAGTAGCAGAAAAGTGGTGATATTAATGAAATTAGTAAAGAGCACATTTTTCTATCTCAAAAAAATTGTAAACAAAAACATTAGAAGTCTCTTACTTCCCCAAAAAATGTCATCCACATATGATGCAAATAAAAATAGATCCAGGTATTGTGTAGTTAATACTAACTTGAAGATATTAATCTATCCAACATGGATTCAAAGAACACTTCCATTTTAGTGACTTAGTTGTTGTTCCCACCTAACAATCAGAGGAGAAGACATAAACCCAGGAGAGCACCTGACTCTGCAAAGAATACTGTTTCAGGGTGCAGCCAAGAGGGGGAACCCCAAATAGGGATTTGGAATGGGGTCCAGAACTCAAGGTGTCCAGGAAATTCTAAGATGTCTTCACCCCTTCCCCCACAGGTGTGAGTTGGGGGAAGGGGCACACAGAGCAGGAACATGCAGGGCAGCTTTGCAGCTAATCCATGACATAGTCATTTAACATACCTACAACCTTTGGCTGGTTGCTTGGATATGCTAAATAGCTATGGCCATGCTCTGGGCCAGGGGGATGGAAAGGGACTCCCCCACAAGATGTGACTGGGGGGCAGGTCCCCTGAGTTACAGCGCGGGCATGGGAGTTTGGAGATGACTGGCTCCATGACATGGTGTGACACCTGCCCTTACCCATAATGGCAGCCAAAATGGATGGAAAGAATGGGAGATTGAGGGCAGGTGTGGCCGAGTGTGGGAGGAGTCAGAAATGAGGCTGCAGAGGAAGATTGGCATGGGGATTTAAATCCAGACACAGCGGCCATAGAGGGAGAACCGCACAGCTTTGGCAGAGTAGGGACTTCCGCAGGCCTGTGAGAGAGAATCACCATGCAGATTTAGCAGAAAATCGCCACTTGGCTTTGGCAGAGTGGCGACTCCTCTCCTTGCAGCTTTGTGGAGAGAGCCATGTGCTTCTGGCAGAGTGGGGACTCCCTCAGACCTGGGAGAGAGGACCATGTGGCTTTGGGATGCTCCTTTTGGCCACGCGGCCTGGGAAGCTAAAGAGACTTTGCCTACAAGAAGGGTAAAAGAACTCTTACCAGTAGGCCATGAGATGGTGCTGCATGGCTTTGGATTAATTGGAGATCCTGCCTGGACAGCGATACAGCTGATGGTGCCAGTAACTGAGGGAGGACTACCAGCTGAGCACGGATTATTGGGAAGAACCAGAGGTTGCCTGAGCCTGGACTTCTATTTCCTTTCCTGAGCTACGGTACCCTAGACTGGGCAAAGGGGGAAGGAAGGACTGTATATGTTTGTGGGTGTTTTAAGGGACTTTAAGATTTTGATAAAGACATCGGATCACTACTTTAAGTTTGTATAGCATTAAATAAACTTTTTTTTTCCTTTTCATGAATCTCTGGCATTGAGAGACATCTTTCCTATAGGCGGTGGACATAATGAACCTGGGGTTTTCTTTCGGGTGATAGTATATCGTCTCAGGCCTGGGCCCCTCTTGTTTTGTTCTGTAACAATACTACTTACATACTCACAATGATTCAAATGCTCTTTTGCAGTAGCAATTTTTTAGAGTCAACTTGTACACAAAATGTAAAAGACAAAAAAAAAATAGATGCTGAAGAGAATATTATCAACCTTGACAATATAAAATCAAAGGTAAAGATCAGTGAAGATGAAGGTAGAAAGTAGGGCATATATGCTAATACCCTCACCTCCCTTTATCAGAAATCAGGAAATGCTGTTTACCTTTGAAGGAAGAAGACACAGGCAGCTCTTTCTCTTTCTATTTTTCTAAGAAACTCACACAGAATTAAGTTCATGACATAATATCAGCATATTATGTCCAAAGTCTTCCTTTAATTTATTTTAATTACACTTTATTTTTTTTTTTGTTCTTCTTCTCCAGTCCTATTCCTTTTACCTTCCATTACCATTTCTAGTATATTAAAATGCATGGCTTTTCAAATTGGCAATGCATTGTCAATTTGCTTATTCAGATGTAAGTGCATGTTTGAAAATATATATGTTACTTCTGCTAAATCTGCCATTATATGCTCATATCACATTAAATTTATTATTTTTCACAGCAAGGGTCATCTATAGGTTGATTGTATTTCTCTGCTGTGACAACCAAAATTATTCTGAACATTCTTATATGTCATTTCATGCTCTGTTAGAGAGCTTCCTTATACCCCATATGTGGAAGAAACCTCTACCCAGACTTCCTTCCTTTCCCCCTTCCTTCCTATAGGAACACTCTTCCTGTGTGGACCGATGGCTCCAGCATCCCCTGACTTGCATTCTATTTTCTCTTACAGGGATTCCCATTAATACATTTCTCTTATGGTTAATGCCATCCTGGTGTTTTCTCCTCAAAGAATATGGATTACACAAACCCTGGTACATTGCTTCCTTTCTTCTTTTTAAGACTAGATGGCTTTAATTTCAGGCATTTCTATGTGACTCATTTTTTAAACCTTTGCCATTTTTCTCATTATATTCTTACTCTTTTCATTCATATTTTAACTTTTTTCATTAAATTCCTCAATATACTAACTATAATTATTTCAAAGTCCTTGTCTGATAGTTCCAATATATGGACCATTAATCTCTGATCTGGTTCATTTGATTGATATATTGCTTAATAATGAATTGTTTCAACTTGATTTTTCTTGTAATTTTTAAAATCCTCATCTGAGGATATGTTTATTGATTTGAGAGAAAAAGAGAGAGAGACAGAGAGAGAGAGATGTGAGAGATAAACAAGGAATGGTTGCATTTTATATGCCCCTTGACTGGAGATCAAACTTGCAACCTAGAAGCCTAGGTATGTGCCCTGATTGGGAATCAAACCCACAACCTTTGGGTTCATGGGATGACACTCCAACCAACTGAACCACCCAGCCAGGGCCTATTTTGTTGATATGGACCCAGGCTCATGGGGTCTGCCACATTATGTATGAGGTACAAGACATTCACACCGACTACCGAGTTCTGTGAAGGAAAAGAGCGAGCATGGCTTTTTCTCTCAGGGGGAGCCAAAAGCCTCAGCCTCCCCAGTGACAGGCCTTTATTTCTATTCTGGGCACATTACATGATGGTCCTCATTTACTATGCACAGGTTCACTTTAGGTGGCTACCTTTTCAGAAAAACAAAGGAGATGAAGCCGCTAATCACATCACAGAAGAGGGATATTTGCAAATGAAAAGGGAAAAGCACTTGAACCACTTACACTTCATACAGGGAATTTTAGCTTGGATTTTAGGAAGTTACAATAAGCACTTACTGTCTCAATTTAGGGTGAAGGAATTTTAGCAAAAGCTAGTCTGAAATTGGCCTAGGTACATTGCAGGCCTGATTTCCCATGGGAGAACCTATCTGTGGGCATGGGTACTGTGCATCTCCAAGTGGGAGCTGGGCCGACGCCATGCAGAACAGTTTCCTACATTTTGTATTTTTTTATTTAAAACAAAACTTCTATAAAAAGAATAGTAGAGACTTAGATAAATATTTTTACACCTAGAAGAAGACATATTTATTCTTCTGACCTGCTGTTAACATAAGAGTTTTAGTCAACCTAATTAGCAGTTGGGTTTGGGTTACATGTTTACTATGGTTGCCTAAATGCACCATAGACTTTGAATAGTTCCAATGGTAGAATACATGCTTAATGTGCTGTTTAATATGGGGCCTTGAATTCTGGAATTTTTCTCAATGTTCTCGCTCCACTGTCAGATTTCAGGTGTGTTCACCTGCACCACATGTTTAGTCACTCTCCTCTCTCAGCAGGTAACTGCTTCTGCTTTCTACCTGGTGGAATATGAGATGTCTTGGTTCTCCTATTCTAGTCAGTCTTAACCAGATCTTGTTTACCAGAGACTCAAAGCTTCTGGTACTCTTCCTTATGGAAGTATAACTTCTTTGTACTGATGAAGAGTCCTGAGTATGCACATGTATCTTCTCCCTACCTGAACAGCAGGTAACTTTTGCTTTGAATCAGTGAAGGTTTTTTTTCAACATTAGTGGGTTTCCTGCTCTTTCTCTATGATCAGGGCAAGATGGACGGGGGAAGGAAGGTCCTCCCCCTCCCCAGTAGCCATGCAGCTTCACTTGGGTCAAAGGCATGAACTGGTTTCTAGCTTTTCCATTAGTGCCAGAGGGCTTCTGCTTTTATCCTTCTCCCAATGGCAGTGGATGTTGTTCTGGGACCATGAAGTGAAAGACTTTTTCTCATTTTCCCCTCAAGGAAAAGATGTTTTTTACTTTGTATGAGAGAAGACTGCAGTACATGGTTGTTATGAGCCCACAGCATTTTCCAATTACCACCTGCACATCTGCATGTACCTGTGCTCACTTCTCCCTCATCTCCCTCCCACGATCTGCCACAAGTACAACATTCGATATGTTCTGAATCTCCTCAAGGGGCTCGTCCCCTTTTGGAGTTCAGTTTACCTGCTTACCTCACAACATCAGCCTTAAATAATCTCCAGTGGGTTAAAAAGGTTTTGATTTTGAATTTATGTGGCTTCTGTTCTTGGTGTGGGAACAATATTTTCCTCTTGTAGCTTTCTAAATACAGGCAGTACTCAAACTTGTTTTTGGTATTATAAACTCTATAATTGTCTGTGTCTCTCAATTTAACTACAACCATGAAAGATAACAGAAATGAATCTTGATTATTGTTTATACTTTTAAAATACCTTTTTTTTTAAACAGAGGCACAGAGTTGGAGTAATTTATTTAGATACTTGTAGACTGATGGGTATAGCTGTATTGGTAGCTCAGCTAAATCCAATACCAGTATCTGTGCATACCTTGGAATATCTTAGGTCAGAATGACTCAAAGTCTGCCTGTATAAGGAGTTTAGTGCCCTCTTGGGTATGCACTTATACCAAGAGAAGAGAGCAAAGCAGACACTAGACATATCGACTGAGTAATAAAACTTCATTACTAGTCATTAGAGACAGGGGACAATGAGAGTTTAGCATTGTGTTTGAAACTCAAATTTATCTTCAGACTCACTCTCTCATGGGGAATGGGTGGTTACTCAAAACTCCCAGGCACTAGTCCAAGATTATACCAAAAGGCCCAAGCACAAGCTTAGAGTCAGTATATTTGAAAATCCAGACATTGACAACTCCAGTGTTTCACCTTCTCTTGAGGTAAAAGTGGTAGCTATCTCCTTTATAGTGCTATACAGCTTTATATAATATATAACTTTGATATGATGTTTTTAGCTTTCATTCAGTAGATTGTCAAAAAATGCTTATTGTGTAATGAATGCATTTAATAACTGGTGCATTCCCCAGCCATCTGCCTCTGATGGATGCAAACCCTGTCTAACACAACTCCCTCTTGGTTTAGTTCTTGGATGGCATAGCCCTTAAGTAGCACATGTTCCAGCACAACAATGTACATTTTAAGCACAGCAACACACACACTACACACTTGAGTTCTTATTTTTATGTACCTATGCCTGCTCTTCCCTTTCCTCACAGTTGGCTTAGAATCTAAGCACATTTACCACAATAATTAATTTGTGCTTGCTCTTTTCTCACCATGTCTGTGATTCAGAAGCAAGGAGAAATGGTGTGTACATTTGTGGTGGGTGAAGGTGGCAGTAGCTAAAAATAAAAGCCAAAAGCCTTACTTCACAAATGTTTTTGTAAGACATTGCAGAATAAGCACAGGTTTTTTGGTAGCCCTGAGGGTAAAAACAACACTCAAGCTGAGAGAGAAGATAACTGCAAGCTTCTGTAAGATTCACAAATCAACTCCATCGAAGATCTTTAAAAGGCACAAACTGACAGTAGCAATGGTGATACCCAGAGGAAGGTAATGACAGCAAATAGCTTAGTGGGAGGGCCAGCAGGCACTACAATAGCTCACCTACGGGCACTTAAAGGAGGAGTAGCTGCCGTTACCAGAAGCTGCCAGAGCACTGGAGATAATGTTGAATGATAGACAAGTTGCTCTTCACATCTGAAACATTCTCAGGAGGCACCTAGAATTACTTAGGATAGGCTGAATTTGGGGACATTGGAAAGCTTTCAATAGAAATTGGAATATTACCAAGAAATATCAATTTACAAATAGTTAAAACAAGAGGTGTAATCAGAACACTAAGATATATTAACTATCGGTTTTTTATTCTGAGTATAACTTAATTCTATTAGTTATTGGTAAACGAGAACATTTTCACTGTCCCTATATTTTTAATAGCATTCATTGCACTTTTTTAACCTTGTTTCTTCCCAACATAATATTTACTCTTTGTGATAAAAGTAATGGTATTATTTTTATAGAAGAAAAAATCTTTAAGATGGAAGAGACCTTGAATATCATCTCATTGCATCATCTCATATTAGAAGGAGATAATTTGAGCTAAACAGGGTATCCACATTGCCTATATGGTAATTGAACAAGAATTAATAACTCAAAGTGCAGGTGCTGTGCTTCTTATGACACCACATTGAAACCTTTGGAATACTGCACCCTTTTAGAGTAGCTATTTTTGACACGAGGGATTAGCTTCAGAGTCTAAGTTTTACATAGAAGATATCCATAAAAATTAAAATTGTGAAAACTATCAAAACACACAAAAAAGGTACAGAAATCTAAACCTAGGTCTCCATAGACAGGCTTTACTGAGCAAGCATTTGAGAACCAGTTCCATGACTCCTGGGTGCCATTCTGCAGGCCTTCCAACTGCAGCACCAGCTTCCCTGAGCCTCCAGCCCTGTGATAACAGGTCTTGGGGCTTCTCAGTCTCCACAGCTGTATATGTCAGTACCGTGTGTGTGTGTGTGTGTGTGTGTGTGTGTGTGTATGAAGATATTTATTGAGTAGGTAAGAGGTATAACTATACCATGCATATTGTAAAAGAGTGCAGCCAGCCCCCTCCCAAAGGGGGACTTGTAATGGGGTCCAGAACTCAGGGTGTCCAGGAAATATTAAAAATATAGGATGTCCTCACCCCCGCAACTCTGAACTTGGGGATGGGACATGTGGAGCAGGGCCATTGAGTTATTTTGCATACCAACAGTTTCACAAATGACCTCTTAAATGGTCATTGAACATATCAATAACTTTTAGCTGGTTTCATGGATATGCTAAATAGCTGTGGCCAGGCCTTGAACCAGGGAGATGGGAGTGACTTCCACCCAGAACGCAACTGTGAGGCAACTCCCCCTGGTTACAGCACCTGCTTGAGAGCTTGGAGATGTTCACTCCACACCACAGGACCATGCATGCCCAGACTTACTATGGCAGCCCAGGAAAGTTGGAGAAATACAGGAAAGCTGGCAGGTGTAGCTGGTTGTGGGAGGAGTCAGAAATGCGGATGCGGAGGAAGATTCAAACAGGTATTTAAACCCAGGTGCAGCAGCCAAGAAAGGAGAGAACCACTTGGCTTTGGCAATGTTTGGAACCACATGGCTTTGGGGCTTCCTTTGCCACACAGCTTGGGAAGCTGGAAAGCAAGATGTAGCAGCGATGCAGAGCTCCCTATTAGCAGTTTGGAAAAAGGCAGGAGAGATGTTGCAGGAAGGAAGGGGGTGAAAGGACTCTTGCTGGTGGGCCAGGAGAAGGTGCCACACGGGTTTGGATTGAGAACTGGAAATCCTGGCAACACAGCTGATGGTCCTGGGAACCTTGGGAGGTCTGCCAGCCAAGCATGGATTACTGGGAAGAACTGGGGCCTACCAGCCATGGAACTTCTGTTCTTTTTCTGAGGTATGGTACCCCCAACTGGCCAGACTGGGCAAAGGGGGAAGGAAGCACTGTATGTGTTTGTGGGTGTTTTAAGGGACTTTGGGATTTTAATGAAGACATTAAGTCATTACTCTAAATCTGTATAACTTTTGAATAAATAATTCTTTTCCTTTTCACCAGTCTCTGGCATTAAGAGCTATAATTCCCTGGTAGCAGGCAAGATGAACCTAGTTCAGGGGGATCCCAGGAGAAGGGAGGTCCCTTCGGTAATAGTATATTGTCTCCCTCACATGTCTGTTCTAATATAATATATATAGATACACAGGGCCTGGCACAAATAACATCCCTTTTTTATAAAATTTTTATTACAAAGTCATAGGCATGTAATTCTGTAACATAACAATATCATACTCAAGCACCCATATGACGTTTTAGGTGAACTGTTCAAATTAAAACTACAAATTATTACACTCATATTAATACCCTATCAACCACATTCAAGCAGGCCTTACTTCTGCTGGATCCTGTATATGATATACAGAGCCCAGCAAAAATAACACCCCTTTTTAGTTAAAAGTTGTTTTATTATAAAATCATAAGTATGTAATTCTTTAATATAATATCACACTCAAGCACACCATATGACGTTTTAGGTGAAATGTTCACATTACTGTCCATCTTGTGTGAGATATGCACCTACCCTACCAACCACACTTAAGCAAGCCTAGCTTCTGCCAGACCCTTTATATATAGAGATATGTGCGAAAGTTATATTGGTTGTGTTTCTCTGGGCAATCCCAGCTAACACACACTGGGACAGCAAAAGCACAACCAAACTCTGTAATAAATATGAAAATATGAACACAGAGCTACTAAAACCCTTGCAGTTTCCTGAAAGATAGAGGTGATAGCACTACCCTTTATTTTATTTGATCTTATTCCCTGTTTCTTGACATAAGAGCTTCTAAAACCCTCAGAATCTCAATAAAAGAGGTTTTTGTATGCGAATGTGATGGCTTGTGCCTGGTGGCCCACTGATAGCTTTATGATGAGAACCGGTCTCCAGAAAAACTCAAACCTGATTAGAGGGATGGGACTTTGGAGACAACCTCTCACCTTCTAGGAAGGGAAGTGGGGGCTGGGGATTGAATTAATTATCAGTAGTCAATTATTTAATCAACCAGGCCTATATAATGAAACCCCAATAAAAGCTTTTCCTATGAGGTTTGGAGAGTTTCCAGCTTGGTGAATGCATCCATGTGCAGGAGAGTGGTGCACCTCAAACTCCCCAGGAACTCTTGCATTTGGGACTCTTCTGGACCTTGTGTAACTAAACACAAGTCCTGCTGCCTGCCACAACAAAAGCTAAACTCATTAGACAGGTGCTGGCGAGAAGGAATGTGGTTCATTCAGATGCCAGCAATCGGAGAAAATGGAAGACTCTTGTCTCAAAGCCCATCTCAACATCTCAGTGTAAGACACAGGTTTTTATAAAGAGGGAGAGGGGAAACAGAACAAAGCGATCGAGGTGCAGGGGTTGAAAAAAGTTCTCTATGTGTAGACTAGCACAATCCATAAGGACCTCAGAATTGGCCAAGCGATGATCTGGTGCTCGTCATCCTGGTTTTACATCAGCCTGGTATTATGGTTGAAGTCAGCAAATCTCCAGGAGCGGGGATGATTGAAGGTAGGAGTCTGTATCTTGTGAAGTTAGTTCCTAGGACTCATACAAACATGCTATTTATCTACAGACTACATATTAGTCAGCATCAACATTTACAGAAACAATGTCAAAAGAATGATGAAGTGGGTTTCAATTCCCCACTCGTATACTGCACCATGTAGCTCTTCATCTGGCTGTTCATCTGTAACCTTTATAATAAAACAGGAAACATCAGTACATTGTTTTCCTAAATTTTATAAACCATTATAATAAATTATTGAACTTGAGGAAGAGCCTGGGGAACCCCCATTTTATAGTTGGTTGATAAGTACAGACGACACCTGGAACTTACAAATGACACCTGAAATAAGGAAGCAATCTTGTACAAATGTGCCCTTATCCTGTGGGTCTGTGCTAACACTGGGTAGTTTGTGTCAGAATTGAATTCATTTAAAGATTTTATTTACTTATTTTTAGATAGAGGGAAAGGGAGGGACAAAGAGAGGGAAAGAAACCTCAATGTGTGGTCGCCTCTTGTGCACACCCAACGGGGGACCTAGCCTGCAACCTAGTCATGTGCCCTGACTGGGAATCGAACAAGTGACCCTTTTGTTCACAGGCTGGTGATCAATCCACTGAGCCACACCAGCCACAGCAGAATTGAATTTAATCGTAGGACACCCAGTTCATGACTGGAGAGTTGGAGAACTGATTGTTGGCAATAAGAAAAATCCACACATTTGATGTCAGAATGTAATTGTGCAGCATGGGGCCCAGCTGCTTGTCACCATGTAGACACATACCACAAAGATTTGTGAGGAGAGAAACAAGTTTTTATTAACAAGAAACCTGATTTGAGAGGGCTGGAAACATCCCAAGCCAACCTCATTTGCAAAGCACCATAAACCAGGCACGCCCATGAAGATTAAAGTTCAAAATCAAACCCAGAAGTTCTCCACGATTGCTTATCAGTCCCTTTGGAGCTCAAAACTGCTGCACACACCATTCTTCAGCTCCAGGCTCTCTCTCTCATGGGTGCTTGTGAGGTCTCTGTTGCCATCCCCAGCTTTCTCTTCATCTGGGCTTGTGCAGATAAATCTCCATCCATGGAGCCCCAGCACCCAAGGCTGCTGTTGCTCCCAGGGCTGGTGCTATACCCCAGGCTGCTCTCAGCCTCTCCACTGCTCTCAGGGTAATAGAGTGGAATCAGTACAGGACCCACATGCCATACTGCACAAGGGTTGCCACCTCCCAGGGGGCAAGGCACACATTCCACCATGGGACTTTGCCTCTGGGAACTGGCTTCTGGCAGTATGATGCCTGAGCAGTAAGTAGGGTTGGCCTCTGCCACTCCTGAAAATGCTCCTGCAGTGGTTCCCAGCCCGAGATGCAAGTCAAGCAGTCAAGAGTCCAAGAAAGCATGAAATCCACAGTGTCTTCATGCTTTCTGTTTTTAAGACTCCTCCCAAAATCTCATGCAAGCCAGAAGCCAGTGGGAGTGTCCACATATTTAGCCAGTGTGTGCTGGTGTCTTGGTTCCTCTTCCAGGAAAGAGGGCATAAGTCTCCAGTCACCCTGGGTGGGGCATCTAGCCCCCACAGCTCACACAGGTATTCTGCACTGGTATCAAGAGCTAATGGCTCCAAGTTGTGGAATATCAAGCCCGGTGTCTGGTTTCATTCCCAGGCTGCCTCCCTGACCCTCCTGCTACAAGTTGCACTGCTACTGATGTAGCCTGAGGCAGTATCTCCCGCAGCCCCTCCCTGCTGGGAAGGTACAGGCTGCTTGGTTGTCAGGGCAACGCATGCTGGGCCTTTGTTTACAGTTTGGCTCCAAGGTGTGGGGGAAGGCCATCAGCACTTCCTGTGACTCCCTCCCTCCTGGGGCAGCCCCTCCCTTTGGAGAAGGCAGTGACTCAATCTGCTCTTCTAGGGGGAGCAACTGCCTTGGTGGATGCGGCTTCCCAGGACTGTGGTCTTTCCCATGTAGAGCAGCTCAAGCAGAGCTACCTTATAATAAGAATTGCTGAGAGTAGAAACAGTATGTAGACACTCAGATGATATAGCTAAATTCAATAACAAATTTAAAGCATATCTATAGAGAGGTGGCTATTACATTTAAACTGTGAAACGGCCTTATTAGTCTTCTACATATGGAGGCAGTCATGGAAATAAAAATGTGTAACAGAATCATATTTTGTTATTAAATGTGAGAATTGTTATTAAGAGAAAAATGTTTCTTAATATATTATATTTTAAGTTTAGAGAGGTACAGACACATCGTTGCCCTGGCTTACTGTGGGTTGCCATTTCACCAAAATCAATACTCCTCTCCTACCTTCTAATCTCAAAGATAACATTAGACGAGAACTGAGGGGAAGAAAGAATAAAGAAAGTGCATCATTCATGAAGGGGTAAAGGGAGCCACTCACAGGAATTGCTTGTAAAGGACAAGATACAACAATGTAGTGGTGCAGGTCAGTATTATTCCCCAACTCCACTTAAGTTTCTAATACCAGGAAACATGGAGGTTAGTGTTAGGTCAGAGTCGCTCAAGAAACCAGATGAACACAGCAAGCCAAAGAGCAGGGTTTGTTAGCGGGGAATAAGAGGGGAAAGTGGATCCGACCAAGGGAGGTTCAGACTCACTCGGTTGTTCTTAGGGTAGGATTTTTAAGCACAAAAACCCATGAAAGGTAACTGGTTGGGGTGTCAGAGTCTGATTGGCTAGAGCTGGGTGCTGGGTGCTGTCTCTGCTGACCATTGTTCTTGATATGCCTTGTCAGGCCTCGGGTTAAAGCTGCATCCTGTTATGTGGGGTAGGCTGGCCCAAACCCCAATCTTAGCGGAGCATCTGTTTGTCCTGGGTAGGGCCGGCAGGTAGTTTCCCATGGGATAGTTTCCCATCTGGTGATTTTCCATTCCTCCTAGCCTGCCTAGGTCTGTCAGTCAGAATCTAAATGTGCCTATCAGCTTCAAGTCTAGAGGACCTCCCGTGTTTGACTTTATGAGCATGAGAATCAAAGAAAGGTCACCTCAGGCCTTTAAGGCAATCGTATGTTAATTGGAAAAGTGTGGTCAAATGGTTACCAGACAACTTCCATGACAGGGGCTGGCCCTCACTGGCACCGTCTGGGACCTTTGAGTGTCAGGCTCTTGACTTGTGGGGAAAAATGTTCAAGCCATGAGTCCTGGTGAGAGTGACAGTAAGTTTATTAAAACCTGGGACAGTGAGTCCAAGGAAGTGTCCCTGGAGACAAAATGGGAGTAAGCTCAGGAGAAGCTGCTGAGGCCCATTGCTTTCCTGGAAGTAAGTTTTGTGGGACCCTTACAGCTTAGGATAGCAGAAACAAGGTGCCGTGGCTGAGGAAAAGAGGTTGTGAGTGTATTCAAAAGGAATGCACATTAGTGTCCTTTGTTTTGAGATTTTCTTGCATTTTTTTATAGGTGGGAATTTTAGGGGAGGATATTCTGTTGAATATTCACTCAACAGAAGATCATTAGGTTCTTAGGTGTGTTGTTTAATATGTTAATGTATTAAAATGAACATACAATAGGGTCTTGGGGTCTGGAATCATTTTCTGGTTTTACCTTTATCTTGGATTAGTCTGGCTCAAAAATTTTTGTTTGATTTGGTTTTGCTTTGATTTTTGTTATCTAATCCTTGACTAAGGTGACTTAAACCACTTGCTCTTAGGTTTCTGTGGTTAGGGAGGATAGATTCTTGTGATTTATCACGTGGCTGTTCATTGCTCAGTCTTTTTGCCTGTTTGTTCAGGCATTTGTTACAGTTTCCTCATTCCACTTAACTGGGAATTTTCCTAGTTTCTCCCTAACCTGCCTCAAAATTTTTCTAAGGACCACTGGAATCTACAGGAGCCTTCCATGTGGGGTGGGAGGATATTAGAGTCAGCAACTTTTCACATCATTTCTAAAGGCAGTGTGGTGGGCAAGGTGAGATGTCACTCAGTTCTCTTTTTCAAAGAAAGGCTTGTTGCCATAGCTGCAGGGCATTGCTGTTTGCAAACAGCCCTCATCTGTCAGCTCCTTGAGGGACTGCTTCAAGTACAGAGGGCTACCTCACCAAAGATCAGGGCTGGCATCCGAAGACTCTTTGATATAAACTCAATATGGGACAATTCTTATGCCGATCCATTTCAGGTCCAGAGAGTGTGCAATCGCTGTTCCTTGGCCTATATTGAAGCTCAATTTCTCTTTATTCCCCATTATATATTTTTCCCAAAGGCATTTCTGGGTAAACATCCTGTAAGCTAACTCACCTAATTCTGCTTTCCAGAAACCCAGATTGATGGACTGTTACAGTGAATGGGGAAAGGCAGCAAGCTCTTTTTGGGCAGTTTAGTAAGGAGGAAATTTGCCTCTTTATTCCCTAGTAAGGTGTATGCTAGCAGCATTTTCTGGGAAAAGGAAGCCAGGAAATGTGACGGAACATTCTTGTGAGATGAAGTAGGAGGTTTAAATATAATAGGAAAATAGAGAATTTAGAATCACTTGACTAAGTCTTAGAGGTTGTAGTAAGATATTTTTCTAATAAGAAATGATTATTAAAAATTTATGGTTTCAGACTGAAATACTGGTAAAACAAACAAACAAACAAAAAACACAGCATGATTCCATGAAGGAAAGAGGAGATTTAGATTTAGATCATGGTGGACAGATATTACTACATTTTAAAAGCCATTTCTTACTTATTTATAAACAAATGATTTGAAACTCTTGTGTAAGCCACTAGTGTATGTGTGTTTAGTATAACTCCAACTACTAGAAAAACATCATGAAATCACTCTCATGTTCTCTAGAGAAATATCATATTGCAAATAATAATAATATATACTCCACAATCTATACCCATTAGTTTATATCAATGAGCTTTATAATATTATATATCCACTTTATTAACCATTACAACATGCCAATATTGTATTTTTTAAATTTGTTATAAGTAAACTAGTGTCTTTTTCCAGGCATGTCCTGGAATCAGGAGTTATGAACTACCCAACACCACTGAACATAATTTAAATGGAATTTTGAATCTCAAAATGTTAAAGACTAAGTTAAACAAGGATGAACCATACCATAATTGTATTACACAAGAATTCTGAATTCCCTTTAATAAGGTACCCCAGAGTTTTTGGTACTTGTTGAATATGTTACTGTTTTTACAGCAGCCCTACATAACATACAATTGATAAACTGGGAGATGGAGATAATGCAGAAGCAAAGAGTAAATTAGCAAATAAAAGGTTATAATTGGTGTTGGCCATATAAAAGCAGTATTCAAAGATCTAAGTCTTTTGTCATCTTGGCCAGAAACAAAAAAAAAAGAAAATTCCAAGAAAAAGGAAAATAATGCTAGGGCTGATAAAAATGTATGTGCTACATAAACTATACTGCATAAATTTAAAAAAATAATTGAATAAAAGATAAATTATCAGTAAGATCCTTAAATCATCAAAACATGGGAATTGTTTTGCATGTGTATATGTGTGTATACTAAAATTCCACAGCTGGTATGACTTAGATGTAAATCTCCCAGGCAAGTTTGGTTGTAAGCTTGTAAGTTCAACAAAAAGTCCCCAGTGGAAGCAGTAACATGGATCTGCTTATATATCTCTCCTAATAAGTTCCGATGAATACATACACAGGTTAAAATATCTAAGTAGTTAATCACACAAATACCAAATACCATCTTTTTCAGACCATAAGATGCACCTAGGTTTTAGAGGAGGAAAATAGAAAAAAAATTTGAGCCAAAAAATGTGGTAAAATATTTAGTAACATATATAACATAATATTTCACCAATACAAATGTAAACAGAACTCAACAGCAACATTAACAACCATTATTCCTCTCAAATATGGAGAAAAAAGTGCATCTTATAGTCCGAAAAATGCAGTGAGTGCAGGAAATACATGATCAGTATGGAGAAGGAACAACTTGGAATAAAGTGGACACTAAGATACAGCAGAGTTGAAGGGCCACATAGTTCACATCCAGAGGGATCGAAACAGGAATATGACTACTTCTGGGGTATGAATAAAAATATGAGTGGAACAATTGAACTAATCCTAGAGTAAGATAAATACTCCACATGAAACAAATGTCTATTTGGGCAGTAATGGTGATTAGTGTGACTTAGTAATTGAAAAGAGACAGCAAAGTCAGAACGTGAAATCTACATTCAGGTCCTGTGACAATGTTGTTATTTGACTCAATTAAGTTATATTACTGACATATAACTGAATAAGTTATATCATGAGGTATGACTCATCCAAGCACATGTTGGTTAGTAAGGAAATTCAGAGTTTTGTTAACTATAAATTAAGACTTAATGAGAATCTGTAAACAATATTTGGTCCCAGAAACACAGCTTTGTATTTTCTTAAGGAAGACTAATAGCATAAAATGGCATCCTGCCTCACTGATTAAACAGCAGAATGAGAAGACGGGTACTGTGAATCCTAATTTTAAATAATGATTCATCTCACATTAGGTGAAGCAATTAACTGGTTTCCTTGGGTATAAAATGGAGCAAATAATACCCAATTACCTTGTGGAAATATTATAATGAGAAACTCAAGGTGCATACTAATAAATAACCTCAAAAATATAGAGTTCTGGATAACAAAAAATAGTATTTTCAAATTCTTCAGTCACATGCAAAATATATTACTGTTTTTATGTAACATTGTTGAGCTAGTAACATAAATCGTTTATGAAAGTGTTAAAGATGTTTTCACATTTCTAGATAAAACAACTAAGGCAAAATTAAAGTAATTCAAAGAATTTTAAAGATACAAAAATTAAGACTCAGTGGCATTGGCTTATAGATAGAAACATTGGCCTATGGAACACAAAAGATTGCAGAAGGAGATCCACACGAACAGGTAGGGGCAAAAGTAAGTTTACATTTGTTTGTATGGAGTATAATCCAATTATTAATAAATAATGATATGAGAATATACTTTGTTTTTTATATACTCACAACTATAAACCTCCTTTTGCCCCTCCCTGTTAGAGTGCCTTAATGTGTCAAAATAATTACCTGTACTGAAGTGAGAAAAGAATATCTTTTTTAACTATTTATTTTCCATCAATCTTATTTCCATTTTGTTTATGAGTTTGTGGAGGAGTAGGTTAAAACCACTCTCATTTTTGATACATATTCAGTGGCCTGCACCCAGGGGGCTGAAAACCAGTCTCCAGTGGCAGCTGAGTGCTCCAGGCTCCAGTAGGGAACTGCCTTCAGAGCAGGCTGCAACTTCAGGTTGAACAGCCATGACCTGGGGGCCTGGTACAGTCCACCCACCCTGAAATGCCTCCTTGGTCACAGCCCTTTCAGGAGCCCCCTGCTCTTCCTTTTCTACCTCTTCAGGATCTCTGTAGAAGTAGAGATCGAGCATGGACTCCTATGAGTGTTCACAGGAGACCATGCCACGTATGTGTAGAACTTCCTTGGCCAGCATCCCCCCATATCAGACCCCCTGCGTGAGCCCCCTTGTGATTGCCCACGTGGCACAGAGGAGAGTCTGTGTAACACAGACCCCTGGGATCAGTAACCACAACAAGTCTCAGCTCTGGAAGGCAGCTGGCATCTGGTTAGTGAAAATTCCCCGATTGTAGGGGTCAGCAACAGGAGTGGCTCCAGTGACAGCAGCAACCTTCAGCGTAGCTCGCTGGCAGGTATTACTGGATAATATGACACTGATATCACTAGGGTTTCCAGTGGCAACAGTGGCATGAGCTGCCAGCAAAGGCTGTTCCCAAGTTCTCTTAGAGATTTATGATGCAGATGCCATCACTTTCCCTTTTGTAGGCGTACTGTCCCATTTGGAAGTCAGGGTTGGTGCCATTTAAGTGGGTTCCTGCTGCAAGGAATTTGAGGACATCCTCCTTCTGCATTTGCAGGATATCAATGCCTCTGCACATTGTGAAAATTTCCCTTTAAGTTACATGGGAACCAAGAACAAGGCCACAGGGGAGCCTCTCTGGATAGCACAGAAAGGAGAAAGAATGGCCTTTCTAATAAATGGTGCTGGACTACATTGAAATTAAGAACTTCTATCTGTTGAAATATTCTATTCAGAGGATGCAAAGTGAGCCACAGAATTGACAAAAATATTTTGAAGTCATTTCACGAAGAATTCACATCCAGAAATTATAAGAATCTCCTAAAATCAATAAAAAACACAGAAAACCTGTCAAAGCAATTAATCCTCTACTTCACAAAACAGGTCATCTAAAGGACTGATAAATATATAACAAGATACTTTACCTCCCTGGTCATCAAGAAAATGTAAATTAGAACGATAGTGGGAAAATGTCCACCAGGATGGTTAAAATTTGAAGGAGTACTGTTATGGGCTTAATTGTGTCCTCCAAAATTCTTAAAGTGAAGTCTTAACCCTAAGTGCCTCAGACTATGACTACTTGAAGACAGGGCCTTTAAAGAAAGAATTAAGTTAAAATAAGGTGATTAGGGTGAGCTCTAATATAACATGTCTGGTGTCTTTATGAAAAGTAGAGGGTTTGGACATAGACGCACACATACAGAGGAGAGACCAAGCGAAGACACAGTGAGAACAGGGCCATCTACAAGCCAAGGAGAAGAAAGCATCCTGTGGACACCCTCGTGTCAGACTTTCAGACTATAAGTATGTGACAAAATAATTTTCGGTTGTGTAAGCAACCCATTTTGTGGTATTGTTTTTATGGTTGCCCTAAATAAATATTACAATGGCAACACCAACTGTTGGCAAGGTTGTGGCAAAAACTACACCTTCATACACAGCTGGTGGGGTAAAAGCTGCTACAACCACTCTGGAAAACTTTTGGCTATACCTACTAAACCTGAAACAGTCTATGATCTAACTGTTTTTCTCCTGGGAGTGTAGACATGTTCATCAAAGCACATATACAATAATATTATAACATGACTTGTCTTAATACCCAAATGGGTAACACTCAAATCTCCATCAACAGTAGAAAAGATAAATAAGTTGTGGTACTTTTTGCTTTGTGTCTCTTTGAAAAAATTACAACAGATAGTTATTACACACAAAAAGCATAGATAAGTCTTGCAAATAATGCTAAGCAAATGCCAGATGTGAGGAGGAGGACACACGGGGGCCATGGTTGCTCTGTGTTACATAAAGGCTTTCCCTCGTGATCTCAATGATGGTATGGACTTTGTAAAAACTAATTTAGCTTGAATCTCATGATTCATACACTTCTCTGTTTATATATTATTATCTATATGTAGTTCACTTAAAACTCACAGTGAAGCATTTCCAAAAACATTTTAGGTCATTATAAAGGGTTTTTATAGTTTAAAAAATGTGGGAAAGTGCATTACTCTTCACCAAAATCATCCCAAAGACTTAGCCTCTTAATCAGAGAACAACGTGAAGACCTTCCTTGGCCTACACTATCCACGCCTCTACTGCCTCTCTGACTTGACCTCATGCTACCTTCACCTTTGCTCACGCTGGCCTTCTGACCATTCCTCTGACACTCCAATGTTGCTTTCCCTTCAGAGCCTTTGCATAATTTCATGCCTCGCTTCTTCACTTACGAAAGGTCTCTGGCCTGATACTACTTTCTTGTGAGGTCTTCCCTGACCTCTTTATTTAACATAGTAACGTAGTACAGATTGCATAACCAAATATCTTTGTCAAAACTTAAATTGTTTAAGCAATGTAATTTGAGGTCAGTTACTAAAATTAAAATTCAATGTAATTAACAGAACATATAAATCAGTGGAACAAAGTGGTATTTAGTCTTGGCCCTGCTTCTGCTGTGTATAAGTGTTTCGTTTCCCCACATATATTAATTGCATAATTATTCAGTATGATTTAAGTACCATTTTCTCTTTATAGTCATGAAAGTGTGAATTGGATTGTTTGATAAAAAAATTGCTTTCTACAATTCTTCATATTTTTCCCAAAAGAATTCTTACTCCTTCTGCAACTATACTATATAGCACATTTGTGTTTTAAAGCTATTATACATTGTCTAATAACACAGACACATATTCTATCTAATTTTGAAATTAGAGTTCCCTTTCCTAAGGAATTCTATTAAAATGCTAACCATTTGCTTCATGAATTACTGTGCACAGGTAATCTCATTCATAGGTGGCCAATTTGTTTCTTCATTATAGATGCTCCACTATAACCACTCAGACTATTCTTTTACTCCTTGATCATTTCCATGGAGCTGGAGAAAACACAGCAGGTCACCTTCTGCTGATTTATTGTTTTTATTAGGATTTGAAGTCATTAACATGGAAGAGTGCCCACCAGGCTATTTTGTTAAATCATGATCAAGACTTAACTCAGTGAGACACTCTTATCTGTTTCCCAACTTGCTAAACTTTTGTCATTTTCATCTGTTTTGTTTCTTTTGCACTTAAATCTCTAGCTCATAGGCCTCTTACCTCATTTTTTTCTGTCCTCTGAGCATTCCACCAACTACTCCTTCTGGGACTAGATGTTTTTTGTATATATTGACTTTTATGTTTTGTTACTGTGGTGGGTCTTTCAGAGTGTAAATGGAATTACTCCAAAATGTTGGATATTTTCATGCTTCTATGTTAATTTTGTGAGTCGCAATGTATTAACAAACCAGAAGAGTAAGAGCCTGAGATTTTAAGCAGCCAGTATCCTATGTTTAGCATACCGCTTTCTCCCAGAATACAGTCTTTATGTGAACATGAATGTCTCTGCCTTGTTCCTGATGATACATCAGCGACTACCTCTGCACCTCACATAGACAATGCTTAATAAATGTTTGCAAATGGATTCTGTTTGCTCTCTTTTTTTTGGCATTCACACAGCACATCCATACTCCAACTCTCCTGGACTATTCACTTGCCTCTATTGATTATTTAAATCTCTGAATAAAATAATTTCAATTTAAATGCATCCTTTGAATGCTCTTCTGGTCAGACTGTGGACCTTTAAATAATGGGATTCTCCAATTTTACTTCCCATTACACTCTGTATCTTTCTTCCTAAAATATCACTCCCAATAGAGTAAAACACATCACTTTCTATCCACCGTTACCACCTTTCATACATAAGAAATAATAGCTCTCAAAGAATTAATAATGACAATGGGTAAAATTATGGCAGGGAAAAGTAAGTTAAAACAAAACTGCACAAAAATTATGCTATTTACATTAATATGTAAAAAAAATCACTTGCAAATATGAAATCTGTGCCACTGAATACAGCAACATATTTCATCATTTACCTCATTATAATGAGAAAGATACTTGCAAGGTCCAAACTTTCAACAACTTGTCAAATACAAATCACCCTATGTTCTTTTGGGAAAGTTAACCTAGACTGATACCTACGTTAAAACAAATATATACATAATTTTAACATCTTTTAACTACCCTGAGGTAAGATATAGTATGAACCAGTTTTTTTAAGAGACATATTTCAATATGTGGCAAATAAGGAATGCAATAAAGAGCTTCAGAGGATTTATACTAATTTGTCCTTTTTAGTTAAAAAAGGGGGATAAAAAAGGCAGTTATTTAGGGAAAAAAAAGATCAAAACTATGAACATTAAAATGAGAACAAACTCACAACTATCAGCAGCTGAATCAGAAAGCCAAACAAACTCAGCAAACGACAAGAACAGGAGCAGAATCACAGGTATGGAGATTTTAGAGGGTTATCAGCTGGGAGGGGGAAAGGGGAAAATGTGCGAAAGGTGCAGGGATTAGGAAGCATAATTGGTAAATACAAAATAGACAGGTGGATTTTAAGAATAGTATAGGAAATGGGGAAACCAAAGAACTTATATGCATGACCCATGGACATGAACTAAGGGAGGGGATTGCTGAAAGGAAGGCAGGTACTGGTTGGAAGGAACAAAGGGAAAAAAAGTGGGATAACTGTAATAGCATAATCAATAAAATATACTTAAAAAAAAACCCAAATGCTGATCTCTGCTATCAGGGAAAGCACAAATTCATGGGTGGATTAATTCGTTTTTTGTTTCATCTTTTTTTATTAATTTTTTGTCTTTCCACCACTTATTGCTTAATTTTTCAATTCTAATGAGAGAGAGAAATATATTGTGGTTGAGAATGAGGGAGAGAGATGTCATATTAAATTCATCACTAGTATTAAGTTTTTGGATTGTCTTTTTTATGTTTTCTCTCCTGGCTATTAGACTATAAACCAATCAATTATTCTAGTATTAAAAATAAAAAGATAAGAACAGATATTTTAAATTGTTTTGTTCTAAAGTGGAAAATTAAGTGTTTTGCAAGCCACATCTAAAAGATTGGTCAAAGATTTGGCTTTCAAGGAGACCTGTGCTATTGAGTCACAGCTAGGGAAAATTCTAGGTGGTACCAAGGAGAGAATCTGTTACTAGACCCACAGAGATGTGAAGCCTGTTCCTTCAGAGCCTTCAGGAAGAAAACTAGCTAAAATTTAAGGAGATTAAAGAGGGAGATAGGATTGCAGGAACTGAAAAAGGATGTTGAGCATGAAAAGGTTTGGCATATGACAAACTGGTGCAAAGACTGGTTCATAAATCATCCATAAATCCAACTTTCTCATCAACCTGCATCCTATGGGCCTTAAGTGTATTTTTAAAATTTTTATTTATTGACTTTTATAGAGAGAGAGCTGAAGGGAGAGAAAAAGAAACATTAATCAGTTTTTCCACCTATTTATGCATTCATTGGTTTATTCTGTGTATGCACCCTGACCGGACAGCGAACCCACAACCTGGGCATATCAGAATGACACTCTAATCAACTGAGCTACCTGACCAGGGACCTAAGTGCATTTTTTAAAGAACAGAGTCAATAAACATGGGTGTTCTATTATTACTACATGAAAGACTTTGTCATATTTAACCGTGTTTCCTTTACTGCCTATAGTGTTTTTTAAAGAGGTACTCATTCAACACTTGTTTAGTCTAATTTAATTTAATTTAACTATGAGTAGAAAGTCCTAGTTGCCATGGATGAAGTCAGGGATATTATTTTCTTTTCTGTTTTATTTTAGAATTACACTTTACTTTCTTGGGGGATGTGTTTACTTAAACTGGCAAAGATATTTATTTAACCACTTAAATATATACTATATAAAAATAATGGTAAACCTTTTCAAATATAATTTTTTAATTTTACATTTTTGGCTTATTTAATTTATTTAACTAATTTTATTACTTTAATTTTGATTGATACTGATATAATACTATTCATATAGTAAAAGGGAAACTTTAGTGTTAGATACAATTTTATTGGACTTAAAATTATTCTGGTAGCACTGTTTATTTACTCAGAAACAGAATTGTGTTCTATATAAATCTTGGACACCTAAGAAAAAAATATTGTATGCTAATATCAATGTCTTCAGCCATGTATCTTAGATTTTCCCTGACCAGGTGACTCAATTGGTTGGAGTGTCATCCTGTATACCAAATGGTTGAGGATTTGATTCCTGGTCAGGGCACATGCCTGGATTGTGGGTTCAATCTCCTGTTGGGAGGCAACTGATTGAAGTTTCTCCCTTACATAGATTCTCTCTCTCTCTTTCTCTCCCTCTCTAAAAAAAATAATAAAATATATCCCTAGGTTATGATTAACTAATAATAAATAAATAAGACAATTTCATAGTACTATATCATAAAAGTGAAACTTGATAGTATGTAAATATTTAGCATAATTTTTCTGCTGGGAAACTGATATTATTGATGTATTATGTCATTTTTGAAGAATTTTTTTAAAAAGATACAGTTGTTTAGTGTGACAACAAGATAAGTATTATTCTACATGACACATAAAACTACTCTTTCACACAGGTATAAACTCATGCTTTTATGGTCAATTAATACTTGACAAAAAAGGAAAGAGCATACAATGGGGTAAAGAAAGTCTCTTTAATAAATGGTGTTGGGAGAATTGAACATATACATGCAAAAAAAAATGAAACTAGACCACCAACTTATACTATACATAAGAATAAACTCAACATGGATTAAAGACTTAAATGTAAGTGGTGGCACAATAAAAATTCTAGAAGAGAACATAGGCAGTAAAATTCTGGACATTTCCTGTAGTGATATTTTTTCAGATGTATCTCCTCAGGCAAGGGAAACAAAGGAAAAAATAAGCAAATAGGACTATATCAAACTAAAAAGCTTTTTCACAGCAAAGGAAACCATTGACAGCATTAAAAAGGAGTCCACTGAATGGATGAACATATTTGCCAATAATACATCTGATAAGGAGTTAATTTCCAAAATATATAAAAAAACTTATGCTACTTAACACCAAGAAAACAAACAACCCAGTGAAAAATGGGCAAAGGGCTTGAATAGGTATTTCTCTAAAGAGGACATACAGATGACCAATGACATATGAAAAGGTGCTCAACATCACCACTCATCAGAGAAATGCAAATTAAAACTATAACAAGATATCACTTCATGCCTCTGATGAGTAACTCCACAAATAACAAGCACTGGTAAGGATGTGAATAAAAGGGAATCCTCGTGCACTATGCAGACTGGTGCAGCCACTCTGAAACTTCTGAGGATTTTTTTTTCCTCAAAAGATTAAAAATGGAACTGCCTTTTGACTCAGCAATCTCACCTATAAAAATATATTTGAAGAAACCAGAAATACTGATTGAAAGAATTTATGGACACCTATGTTCATTGCAGTGTTATTTATAATAGGCAAGATCTTTAAACAGACCAAGTGCTCATCAGTAGATGAGGGGATTAAAAGGTGTGGTACCTTTACACCATGGAACACTACTCCTCCATGAAAAAGAAGAAACTCTTACCTTTTATGACGACATAAATGGACCCGGAGATTATTATGCAAAGTGAAATAAGCCAGTTAGAGAAAGACACACACCATATGATCTCACTTATATGTGGAATGTAAAGTACAAAGTACTGATGAACAAAAGAGAAACAGAGGTGAACACAGGGAACAGACTGACAGCTGTCAGAAGGTAGGGGTTTCTGTGCAGATGAGGTTTTGTTGAGGTGTACACTTGAAACCTGAATGGTTTTGTCAACCTATGCCATGCCAATAAATTCAATAAACTCACAAAAAACTAAAACATGCAATTATTGGCATGCCTCAGTTTTAGTTTTATTTCTCTTTTTCCATCACCTAGTTTGATGCACAAAATATTATTTATCAGGTAGCTATCACAAAAGTAAACTATTTTATTGGAACATAGTAATATCAAAACCTAATATAAAAACAAGCATCATACAAAAATGACAAGATGTTATAAAAAATTATAAGGCATCTCTCACTTATGACTGAATTATTTGCTGAAGGCTTAACTAATATATATATATATATGGACTATTCTTGAACAACCTATTACATTTCATTATTCAGAAAGGTGGGCATTAACTAAGAACAAACTTGCGTTTGGTTTACATTCTTTCTTGGAGCACACTTTTACCATTCCAGCCTCCAGCAGTGTTAACTGTTTAATGCACATAAACATTTTCCTAGTAGATAAAACCCTCTTGATTGAATTTAAAGTTCATTGGTGTCAGCAGGGTATAGTGATATATGAGAATATGATCTTTTGACATAAACACTTGATATTTCTTTGTTTTTCATGTCTTTAGTTTACTTTATTGGAATAAGTCAGCTGACACATAATGCTCTTCTGCCGTGTCCCCTCAAGACTGAGTGCAGAATTCCCCTTTATTGGCTAAAAAGCAGAAAAACAGTTTTGTTTCTAATAAAAACACCCCCCCCCTCCAATGAAAGGGAGAGTCAGAGAGGCAGAAACAGAAGCCAGAGAGATTATTTTTATTGTGGTTTGATCTATTTGTCCCTTTCCCTTTTTAAAAAAATTTTTATTGTTGATGTTTTTGCAGATGTGCCCATTGCTCCCCCCCACACCAGCCCCTACTCCCTCTGGCCATCACCACACGGTTGTCTGTGTCCATGGGTTAAACATATACACATATGTTCTTTGGCTAATCCCTTTACCTGTTTTCATCTTCCATTTTCTTTATATAGGGCTAATTTGAGAGTGGAACAGAAAGAAAGATGGGATCCAACAGATGAGAACTCGTTGAGCTAAGAGACCAGATGTAGTGCAGGGTACCACCAAGGAGGTTTTGTTCCAGCACCTCAGAGGCATCCCAGATTAGTGGCAGTGTTAGCGCTCAGGAGTATGGGAACTTCATATTTCCACATAGCCTGCACTCACCAGCGGACTGCTCTCACACAAACAATGGTATGAGAGGTATTAGATCCACATTACCAGATTTCCTTCTCCATGCTCCTATTATCTGTGAACATGCTTTCCAGCAACATACCTCAGGGTACCTGTAAGAACAAAGCATAAACCCCTTTTCAAGCTCTCATTTCTGCATAAAAATGGTTGTTATTTGAGTCATACATGTAAAATAAAATCCACTTGTGAGACCATGATCACAATTAATTACATCAAGATAAACTCTTTCACCAAACCAGTTATAGTTACAGCTAAATGTGAGAACTGCCACCAGTGGGTGGTAATCACCCCTCTCAATCAACTAAACTCTTTTGTTAGTATGAATGCCACATGCACACATGTAATGTGGGTCATTTAAATTCAGGTCATATCTCAAAAGACTGAACTCCATTTCTGGTTCTCTATCTAGATTCCTTTATATCCCATTCTTGGATCTGATCTGACCTCCTTGCCCATATTGCTAAGAAGGAGATGATATCAAAATACTTGAATCTTTAATACCAGCAGTGGCAAGTCAAGTCTTCATCAAAATGGCATCACTCTTTTTCTGACTCTTCTGCTTTCCTCTTCCCAATGAAAATGCTTTCCTAATTGCATCAGGCCCATCTGGATAATCCAGATAAGCTCTTTATTTTAAGATCAGCAACCTTAATCTCATCTGCAACCTTAATTTCTCTTTACCATGTAACATAGCACATTTACAACGTCTAGGAATTAAGATGTTGTTATCTTGGAGAAGCATTATTGTGCTTACAATGGAGGGCTGTTTGTGACAACAGATGATATTTCAGATTCATAAGAGGAGTTATCATCTGTATGGTACATAGATGACCAGTGTCAGTCCTGCAAAAACCTGGTAACATGAGACAGCAAGACTAATTCTGGAGCCAACCATGCTACTTTGAGTGTGACTTCTAACAGTTGTTACACATGGTAGCTCTAGGGCTGGATTATGTGTGAACTTCAGGGAGACAGTCTACTGGTACATAGCTGGAGAGAGTCAGGGAATAACACTTTCTCATGAATAAATAGAAAATATCATTGCTACCAATATTATTTCTGTTACCATTTTTTGCTGAACAAATGCACACCATTATTTTCTTATGCTTTTGCCTTTCCCTTGGGGCTTATCCTATTCCTTTTAGATGTATAGCTCAGAATTTAAGTGATCTTGACCTCTACTTGATTTAAAATGGAGGAGGTTGAAGGATAAAGAAGGAGACTGAGATGTGGATCAGAGCAATGATTCTTAATGACATGCTCTGTGCACTGGCAGGTGTGGTTCAGTGGTGGGATCATCATTCTATACACCAAAACACTGTGGGTTCGATTCCCAGCAGGGGAACCATGGTTGAGGGTTCAATCCCAGGTCCAAGTGAGTGTAATCCTAGGTCTGGGCATGTGCATTAGGCAATCAATTGATATTTCTCTCTCTCTCTCTCTCTCTCTCTCTCTCTCTCTCTCAAAGCAATAAAAAGAAATCTTCAGTGAGGATTAAAAAGAAATGCTATGTTCTCTTAGAAAAATGGTTTTAAATGTTTTGGGGAGTGAGAATTTTTTTTTTTTGTCACAACAATTAGTAGATAATTCTTCTGGCTTTTTTTTTTTTTAATGTGGCCCAAAATCAGAAATTAGGAAATCTACAATGCCCAGAGCAGCAAAAAAAGAAAAAAAGAGTAGACATTATAAACCCTATTTACATATTGAGAAACTGTGGCTCAAAGACTACAGATGACCTCTCTACAATCCAAACGAGGCAATTCTGGTCTCCCATCTGACCTACTAGAGCTCCTACTTTAGGACATGGCCACAATTTTCAGGCACAAATTCTACTTATTTTTTTCTGAAATAATTTCTTCATTTTTATATATTTCATATAAAACCTTTTATGTTCATTTTCACCAATATAGATAGCTACCACTGACATGTTATTCTCCCATCTTTTCCTAATTAATTGTGCCACATATAGATAGAATCTTTTATTTTTATACTTGTATTAAAGATTCATAAATAATTAAAACAAAAAGTTTCTCTGATTTAAAACAAAAGCTGGTTTCTAAATGTAGTACTAAGGATTCACCATATATTATGTATGACACTGATAAAATTTTCACATGAATTTTTGCCTTTAATTCTTGGAGAAATAAAATTGTATCATTTTACCTCCTAAATCTTTAGAGGATGATCATCTGAGTAGAAATATTCTACCATATTTCAAACACATATACTCTTACATTCAGGACTATTTTATATATACTATAAATGAATACTTCTTTCTAATATTTCTATTTAAAAATATACCATAACTTAATTTTCACCTTATCCTTACTCTCACAATTTAAAATTCCATATATTTACCATAACATGATATTTTTCTGGTAAATAGCAACATGTTCTACATTATAGAATTTAGGTTTCTCTAACCTAAATTCAACAGACAACAATACCTATGATTTAAAATTATTCAATTTACTTCCCTTTTGGAAATGATCTGATACTAAAACTTAAAGTTCTGTAGCACTTTAAGGCTAATGTAGTTTCACACAATCACTGAATCACTTCAGTACTTTAGTTAAGGAGAGAGATGAGGTGTAAGAGAAACCAAGTGAGTGACCACTGCTACAGTGTTCTTTAGCCTTTCCCCTGAGTGGCCTCTAAGGACATGTATTCCTTTCCCTCTTTCCTTCCTTTCACCCCTTCCCTCCTTCCATCCATCCTTCCTTCCTTATTTTCCTCATTCCTTGCCTTCTCTTTTTTGTCCCCATTTGAAGAGTAGTTATCAAGATGGATGTTTAATGACTGCGGCGCTCTGGGATTCATGCCCAAGAAGAAAATAATATTTGTATTTACCTATGCACTAGGAAATTTCCAGTTGATTTTCTTTTTTTGATCCTTCCCCCTGATCTTTTTGCAATTTTATTTGCTCTATTGGTGACAAGCCAGTACCACTTCCACTGGCAGCACTGTAAATGGTGTTCAAATTTGCTCCTAAATGTTCTACAGTGACCTTCATGCTTAGAACATTTTCATATTCTCTAAAATTGTCTTTGTTTCTGTATTAAAGGAGCCTCCATATTTACTCCACCTGCATTTGATGCTTTTGATTATTTGTTTCTAAATTTGTCCTCTTGTATTTTGTTCTATTGCTTGCAGCCTGAGAGCTGAAAGAATGTTTCTTTTATATCTGATATGAATGCAAACCAAAAATCTAAATGCAGGTTAGTGTGGAATGCCAAACAACAGTAGGTCTGTGTTTAATAATTCCATCCTAATACTGAGATTTTCTCATTCTTGGTTTTATTTATACCTTTGCAATTGACTTTTATTAAGACATTAAACATACACAAAATCTTTGTTAGAAATTCATTTATTCTTTTATAAAGTAAAAATAATACTCAACAAATCTATTTTGCTGCATTTTAGTACTACTGTAATGCAATCTTTCATGCACTGCACAATTTTTTAGTCATGATGAATTTTCTTCTCACAGAGCCCTATTTAATGTCAGGTGAAACACTAAAAATTTCATTAAAATACCTTCAGAAAGGTTAAGAAACACATCCCTAGCATAGGAGGAATACACATTCTTCCTCCTCACACACATACGTTACCATGGTATGCCTCTGTGCAAAGCCACATGCTTACTATGGGAGAAGGTGGAGAGGTAGAGCAGACAGGAGCAAAGTCTAATAACCTGCTTGTTTTTTATTATCCTCTTCCAGAACCTAATATATGAATAAAAAATAGCCAGCATTTATTGAATGATGACAATATACTCTGTATCATGGTAAGCTTTTCATATATACTAATGACTTATTCTTCACAAAAATCCTAAGAAATTAGTATTTTATCTGAACTTAGATATTAACTTTACAATTAATAAACTAAGCATTAGTGGTCTCACAGACTGATTGTCCAAGGTCTACTGAATTCTAAATATCTAATTTTATTGAAACTCAAGTTGGTTTGAACCCAAAGCCTGTGTTTTAAATAGGCTCTTCCTCTTCAACTTTTCAAAATCACATCTACGTATATTAGCACTCAACTTCCAAATACTAGAATTCATCTCCAAATATTGGAAAATATTCTCTCCAGAGCCCAGTAGAATTTGGGGATCCCTAATTGAAATAATCAGTGGCCATTAGACCACTATCTCTTGGCTAGTCATAGTTGTAATATCAGGGTTATCTTCTGGTTCTTTGTAACCAAGAACTCAAAAATCATGCATATCTTTTTTTGTGTGTGTGATTTAAATTGAAACTTGTTTCAAGCACCTTGTCCAGCATTTTCTAGAATTTGCATTTACTGCAGTCACATTCCTAAGCTTCAGCTCCCAGGCCTGGGCTTTCTGTGTGATGCCACATCCTTCCAATCCCATTACACCATCTTCCTGGATCGTGGCCTAACCCTGGCTCTCTGACTCCCATGGGTTTTCTCACTTGGGTCCTCTTATTCTCACTTTGCTGATATAATTGGGCCCTCTTAGACTAGCTTCAGAAAACAAATGGATCCTTCAAATGTTGGATACCTAGCCCTTCCAGTGAGGTCTATTTCTAGTAGTTAAGTTCTGCAAATATTTATTCTATTATATTCCAAGAACTAGCTAGGTGTTAAGGATATAATGGGAAACAAGGCAACAAACAGCTGTTCCCTTGTGGGGAAAATAGTCTAGTGAGAAAGCAAAACAGAAACACAAGAAAAGAGAAAAATAAACTTATTAGAAGTTAACATAAGTGCTACTTAAGATTAAAGAAGCAGAGTGTTCTGATAGGGGAAATTGTGGGTTAGATGAGTATTGACTCAATAATGTGGTCAGGAAAGGCCTTTCTTAGGAAGTAGAATTTAAATTGGAGCACAAAATTATCTGAAATATATATGAGGAGTGAAAGAAAGAATACTGCAAAGAGAATAAAATAACCTCTATGCATAAGAATACGTGGGTGGCAAAGAACTGAACGTGTTCTGGGAACTGACAGGAGGCTGGTAGAGTGCAAGGGTGAATGGAATTAGATGAGGTTAGAAAGGGAGGGGAACCCCGATCAGGTATATACCATAGTTAAAAAAAAAAAAAAAAAAAAAAGATTGTATTTCTTTTAAGCAGGGTATGAGCAGAAGCTGGTTTGAATTTAAGAAGATTTTTGTAGCTGCTTCATTAAAAATGGATTGGAAATGATAAATACAGACATAAAGTGACCCTTAGAAAGCTAGCTGTTACAGCTTTGTAGGCAATGAAATTTGGTTGCTTGGGCTTGGGTGAGGGAGGCAAGTGGAGTGCGCTATAAATATGTTTTTGTAATAAAAATTTATAAAGTTCAGCGAGGGTGAGGTAGTAAGAGAAAAAAGTGATAAATACCAAGATTTCTTACTTGAATAACCAGGTGGGATGGAGTTGGGAAGTAAAATCAATAGTTCAAATTTAGACAAATGCAGTTTAAGGCGTGTGTGAAACTTCCAGGTAAAAATGTCAGTTAACACATTTATATATGAGCTTGTAGTGCAGAGGAGAGGTCTAGGTAATAGGTAGAAATTTGAGAAATCTGGCACATTCCATGAAAATGAATGAAAACCTAAGGTTATGAAAAGGGAAGAAAAGAGGGCCTGAGATGGACTTCTAATTACAACAGTCAAAATAGAGGAGAAACTGCTAAAGAAAATACAGAAGTGGCCAGAGAAGTGGAAGAAAATTCAAGAGTGTCTCTGAAGCCAGACATGGCTAGAGAGGTGAGATCAACAGAGTGGATGCTGTTAAGAACAGAGTAAAATGACAATGCTATTAATTTCCAGTTCTGACAACTTCATTATGCCAATGCTGGATCAATATCCCATATTTTTATATAACCCTGTAAGTAATCCTGATTGCTTCCAGATCTCAGAGAAATTTGCATGGAGCAGAGGGAGTTACTAAGTTAAATATGTGATTATAAAGCATGACTATTGAATCTGAGAGTGTTTCTAAGCTTTGAAGGTAATATGCAGGGTGGGGCAAAAGTAGGTTTGTGGTTGTTTGTATGGAAAATAATACAATAATCAAAAAATAGTAACACAAGAATTAATGTTTGTGTATTCACAACTGTAAACCTACTTTTGCCCTACCCTGTGTTCTCAAATGCTTTTGCTGAAATGCTTCCTATATTTTTTCATTAAAAATATTAAAATAGGGTCATATTAAAAATACTTTTTTTTTTGTCTTAAGACACTGTTTCTACCATATCAATTCTGGCAACTTCTCTAGATTTTGTAATGTTCATTGAATTTTGGCATTTTGATTATCCTTTAACTAAAGATAGAGTCCTTTTTCACTATTTGGCTTTTCCATCATGTTTTACTACCATCAGAAATAATTGTTCAAAAGATTTAAGATTGTCATAACATCTTAGTTTTTATTTGAATTTGCTGCTTTATTGGGCTGGGATATCTCCCAACTGAAAATTCTATTCCTTGTTATAATAATTATCATTAAATCTGTTATTTGATATTGTGCATAATATTTAAGCAAAAATCATATAATCATTTCATAAAATAGACATGATCTTGAAATTCACATTATAAAATAAAAAGCATATAACATTTTAATATCTTTCAATTTCAGTTATATTTTACAAAATAAATCACAATAACATAAAAACTTTGATGAAATAAGGGTTAAAGAATATTCTCATCTTCAGTACAGTTCAGTCTTTAAAGTATACCACTAGTTCTGTTGATATATTCCGTGTTCTTTCTGTCTATGAACTCCACAGAGGTAGGTGTCATATCCGTTATTTTTGGCAATACCACCATGTTTGTTACATAGAAGCCTCTCAATAAATATTTGGGAATAAGTGAATTAGAAATTAAATGTAAAACTTGCTCCTCTAATTCTAATATTTGATTTACTACATAATTTTACACTACTTGTCTATTTGCCCCATGAGGCAGATTGTATTAAGCCATCCTTAGAATACAGAAATTTTCTCGTTAATAGAGTCAAATGTATTTACACATGCCAAAGAAAGAAAAAAAGGAAAGAATGAAGAGAGGGAAGGAGACAGGGGTGGAAGAAGAAAAAATTCTCAGAACTTACTCTCTTTCTTTCATTTTCTCAGCTATTCAAAAACATTTCCCTTGTGCATGCACCAGAACGGCTAACACCAGTGTCAGTGTGATTTTGAAGAAACTGGATCACTGATGTATTACTGGTGGGAATGTAAAGTGGTACAGCCAACCTGGAAAACAATTGGCTATTTCTTATAAAACTAGGTGTGTTAAGTATTATAGGATATAGCAGTTTCACTTTTGAGCATTTATTCCAGAAAAATAGAAACTTATGTTCTTACAAAAGTCTACACACAAATGTCCGCGACAGCTGTATTCATAATAGCTAAAATCTAGAAATGGCCAGAGGCTCCTCCATAGACAAATGTTTAAAGAACTATGTCACATCCACACGTGAAATACTACTCAGCAAAAAAAAAAGAAAGAAAGAAAGAAACACCCAAGCACTTGGATGAATCATCAAGGAATCATGTTCTGTTGAAAAGGACATTCCTAAAAGGTAGTACACTGTGCAACTTACATACGTAATTTAAAAAAGCAACAATAAATGTGGTCTTCTCTCACTACCATTATACACTAGGTAGGGCTTTTAAAAACCAAGTCAAGGTATAATTCTGAATTTAAAAAAAGAATAAAGCTTTATAGGATTCTCACTCTATTGTTCCTACTTCTTTCATTTTTATCAGCCAACACTAATCCATGTATAGGCTTTTGTATATTGCTGATTTGGAATAATACATTACCTAGAAATTCCAAAATCTAGCAAACTATTTTCCTAAGACTGAAAATACTGAGTATATAGGTACCAAAATGATCTTAATCTTGGCTGTATCTTTCACTGTGTATAGAGAGTGATGACTCTTTTCATAAGTCTATTCTTTCCCCTCCTCTACTTACCCTTCCCCTCCTCCTTTTTCTTTTTATCTCCTTCTTCTCCTCCTAACTCTTCTTCACACCCACTACTTCTTCTTGTTCCTCTTCTTCATCTTCTTCTCTTTCAGTAGGAAAAGCACTGGTTCGAGGCTGGGCAGGAAACTACATACACAGATAGGTGCGTCATGTGTCTGAATTTTAAACACTGGGATGGAAATGGGAATGGTGTGTGCAAACTTGGAAACAGCCTTAAAAAATAGGTTTTTAATCTTCTGTTATTCTAACTCCCTTCCTGCTGATCAGAATGCAGACATCATGACAGAGGTGGGGGACGCCGCTTTGGACCAGGAGGTAAAAGCCACGTTTGGGATGACGGATTGCTAAAATGGAGTGAGCTTAGGCCTGTGATGATCGCAGTGCAGCCATTCCCATTCAGATTCCCTGCATTCGTTTGATCTATGAACTCTGTGCAAATCGTTTAAGACTCTGCCATTACTTGCCAATCGACTTAAACCACACAAACACAATGCGGTTCAAATGTTTTACTCTGAGTTCATTCAAAGTTAGGGGTATTACACTTCTGTTGTGTATTCCAAACAAATCTAGTAAACTGTTAAGTAAAATCCTCTCTATTATGACATGCATATATTGAAATGTTTTTGTATGTTGTAATTATAAAATTATTATAACATCACTATCCTCTACAATTATAACTTAAAATATACAAATTATATACACAATTGATTTTTTATCACCTTGAAAGCAAACAACAGGTGCTCTGTACAACAGGAAAAAGTGTTAGATATATCTTGCTACATGTCATATAATTTCCTGTTTCTTCAAGGTTTTTTTTGGCATAAGCATAATGCTCCTAAATAGGTAATTTACTCCCCAAAGTAGAAGTTCAGTTTTTTTTAATAATAGGGCTAAGACATGCACCTAAAGGGGTGTAACACATGACGGAACACAGACTGTGCCCTGAGAGTGGCACCGCGGGAGTTTCCAGGGGGTATTTTTTTCTTTCTAACAGAAGCTGTGGGGGCTTTGGGACAGGTAAGCTCATCCCTGACAGGCCGCTGAGGGCCCTACGGAGCTGTGAGGCAGGAGCAGTCCTAGCAGAAGCAACCACAAGGGCCCTTTGGCAAAGATTAGATGAAGCTGTTTAGAAGATGAATAGGAAGGTTTAAGCCCAGAGGGGGAAAATGCCTACGCAGCTATTCTGAAGGGAATGGAAGACATTTAGAGAATTCTTTTAGGGGTAAAATTCTTCTGAATTTTGTGTATCTACTTAACAAGTTATTATTCATTTGGGATGGCCTCAGAAACTGATTTCGTTTTCATTAGTATGTCCAAAAATAGAAGAGAAAGTGGTATTTGTACATAGCAGGGAGATTTTTTATTTTTTCAGAAATGCCGTGACTCTGTGAAAATTGAATAATGATCCATTAGCACTCCAGGAAAAGTAGTAGAGGGGCTTTGCCAGAAAGACACCATGACCACTGGTGAAAAGGGTCATTACCTCTGGGTCACATCACTGTGACAGCATTTTCCAGGCCACTCCACAGACAGTTTGGGGACCTGAGGATGAAAAGTCAGGAAAAGGTGTTCAGGAGCAGGTGATTGGGCAGCAGGGACTGTGGGCCGCAGCCTTGGTGAAACAGACTCAGTCTCTGCACAAAGTCCCAGAACTGAGCTCACCAATGCAGAAGCAGCACAGCTGGCAGTTGTGTGCCAGGAATTATCCGAGGGCTTCAGGGAAGAAGTGAGTAAAGAAAGTGGGAAAAAAAAATGGAGGAGAATAGAGAAAATGATTTTTGTGTAGTGGTAGAAAAAAATAAGAAAAAATACTACAGTGAAAGAAAATGATAGAAAACAAGAAATAACTGCTGAATAAGTCAGGTCTGCTGTACAGGTAAACACTTTCGTTTGAGAGCTTTGAGAAGGGAAATAAGAGGCAAGAATATTAGAAGAAAAATAAAAATTGTTCAAGACAACTAGAAAACAACAAGGCCATTATAAAAGATCTAAGAAATTCTAAAATATGGAAATATGACAAGAATGAATGTAGAACAAAAGTTTAGGCCATTGAAAAAACAAATAATGCTAAAAAAGTTTGAAGAAAAAGGGTAATGATAATAATATTAAAAATAACATCTCTATAATACTCTGTGCCAAGCAGTGCTCTGAGTAATTGATACGTGTTAATATATTCACTCCTACAATACAATTATCCTAGAAAGTGGACACTCTCCTCATTTAATACATGGAAAAAATGAAACAAAAAAGGTGCAAATAAAGGCTGCGTTTCCAAACCAGGCAGTCCAGCACCACTATATTCTTAAACATTGAGAATGGCAATGGAAGAAAACTTGACTTTGGGTTAGAAATACACAATGGAATACACAATGCAATTGTATGATAAAGTATCATACAATATTCACTTGAAATTTATACAATTTTATTAACCAATGTTACCCCAGTATATTTCATTTGAGAAAAGAGAAAAGGGAAAGATAAAGAAAAGAATACTCCATAGTAAAAAACAAAAACAAACAAAAAAACCCCCGAACACTACTTCTTACCACAATGAGATATCACTTCACACGTTATTTTATAAAGGTCATCCTATTAACAACAATGACAGAAAGTAAAAGTAGAGGTTGGAGAGGATTTGGCACCCTTGTGCATCACTGGCAGGAATGTAAATGGTGCAGCCATTGTGGAGATCAGTATGGCGGTTCCCGAAATAATTAAACACAGAATTCCCATCATATGACCCAGCAATTCCATTTCTGGATCCATGTCTAAAAAGTTGAAAGTATGGGCTTAAAAAGGTATGGCACACCAATGTCCATAGCAAAATTATTCCTAACAGCTAAATGTAGAAACAACTCAAGTATCCAATGACCAATGAAAGGGAGGAAATTCTGACACGCCTATAAAATAGATAAAACTTGATGACATGGTGCTAATTGAAATAATCCCATCACAAATGGAAAAAATGTTATGTGATGCCATTTATATGTTACCTAGAGCAGGCAAATTTGCAGACAGAAAACAGAAAGGTTGTTGTCAGTGCTGGGGAGGAGGAGAGTGAAGAACTGGTGTCTAACAGGCAGAAGTTTCAGTTTGACAAGGTGCAACACGTTCCGAAGAGGGATCAGGGTGGTGTTTCACAGCAAGGTGAAGGTACTCAGTGTCAGAACTGCACATTTAAAATGCTTAAAATGGTTAATTTTGTTATATATATTCAACCACAATTTTTAAAAAATGAATATTGCCTTCCTTGTATTGAATTGAGTGCTGTGAGAACTTAAAGATTAAAAGGAGAAATAATAAGGACTAAAGAAAACAGACAAATGAGGACACCCAAAGAGAACAAAATGTGGGTTATGTGTGTATGCGAGGATCATAAAGATCATATTGTTTTCCATTTCAATTTTAGTTTGTTACTAGATTATGAAATAACAAATAATGAATGAATGATATTTAGAGTGAATTGGGCAAAAATAAGTAGAATAAATGTGTGTAAAAACTTTCGAATAATGGCACTATTACTAATTATTTTTCATTTTATATAAAGACCTTTAAAAACCTAATAACAATTTCATCTTTTGATTGGATAACCTAATTTCCTTTAGAGAAACTTCCCAGCAAGCATTGAAAGGCCCACATATTCATTACGTGCCCAAATCTCTAAACCCTACTCAAGGCTTCCTCCACCTGACTCCCTGTGTTTTAGCAGCTTGTACTTCTTTTAGTACCTCAAACACAGCAGGTTCTGTCCTGCCTTGCAATATTTTGGGATTTTTAAATGTCTTTGCTTCACAGAACTGGGTCTTTCTAATCTTCCATATCTGGATTTAAATGTCACCTCAATGAGGTATTCTCAGATTTCTCTAACTGTGAACTCCCCTGAGACCTGTAGTGCTTCCCCAATTATTTTCTATCATGGTATTATCATACTTCCATACTTATTTGTTTGCTTGCTTGTTTACCATTGTTCTTCCCCACCCAGCTGTGAGATCCTAAATGGCCCTGAAACCATACAGTCTGCAGAAAGTACCCAGCCATGTAAAATGAAAAATAGAGACATTTATTGAAGAAGATATAAGAAACATTGTACATAGGACAATGATGCCTCAGTCCCCTTCAAAGCAGGCACCTTGGGACCTCACACAGTTCTCCCAATAGCCATCAGCTGCCCCATCATATTTTCCTGAATCTCATCAACAGTCTGAAATCTCTTCCCTTTCAAAGGTGATTTTAGTTTTGGGAAAAGCCAGAAGTCACAAGACTCTAAATCTGGGCTGTAGCAGGGCTGAGTCACCTGAGTGATGTGATGTTTCACCAAAAACCTCTGGACATAATGTGATGTGTGAGCAGTTGCATGGTCATGATGAAGCTGCCAATCACCAGTGGCCCATAACTGCAGCCTTTTTTATTTTATTGCATCTATCAACTGATAAAGAACATTAAGGTAGTACTCCTTATTAACTGTTCGGCTTAGAGGGGTGTAATGGACAATACCTACCCAATCAGAAAACACAGTTAACATGGTCTTGATCTTGCTGTGACTTTGCAGCCTCTTCTTCAGGAGTGGAGAACCAGGTGAGTTCCATCAGGACAAATGCGGTTTCATTTCTAGATTGAAACTGTAGACCCATGATTCATCTGTGCTTATGACCTTCCTGGAGAAATCTAGTTCATAAGTAACATTTTGAGTCAAGTCATTAGCAACTGCAGCATGATGTTCCTTCTGCTCTGGCAGCAGAAGCGGTGGACAAATTTTACCGTGACACATTTCATGCCAAGATCCTGTGTCAAAATCTCAGACAGAGTAGTTTTGGGAATTCCCAGATCAGCTTCTAGTTCTCTCACACACTGTCAGTTGCCAATCTTTGTTGATTGCAACCCATACATAGTCAACATTCTCAGGTGTTCTGCTTGTTGCAGGCCTTCCAGAATGTGGATCACTTTCAATGGCTTCTTGACCATCTTGGAAGCTTTTTTTTGTGTGTGCTGCACTCATGGCATCATCTCAGAAACTATTCTGAATCATCTGAATAGTTTCCACAAAGGAACGTTTAAGCTTAATGCAATATGTGATGTAGATTTGTTGCTATATTCACTCGTTTTTAATGTGACAGCCATACAGTACACAAGTGCAGTCAACAGTGTCCACCACCCCCACTGACCAGAACCGTGAAATGGTTGTTGCTCAGGCATGAACACTGCAGTCCACTGTCCTTGGCTGCCAGTTACAGTGATGTCACACAGAACATTCTCATTGTTAATATAACAATGGTTGGACTTTTTCCAGACACACTTTATAAACTGCTATAAAAGGAACCCTAAAAGGAACCCGATGAAATAGATGTTCCTAAGTAAAAATATACGAGGCATTTGCCATCTATCCTTCAGTCATCTCCACACTCTCATTAGGTATCACTGAGCCCTGAGTAACAGCGACACCACATTTCCAGTAATTATGTAATCACCATGGATCACATTCATTAAATTTTATTTTCATCATCTTTTATCAACAAATTTAGGGAATAATATATCATAAAGCAACAGAAACTTATGTAGTATTTTTCCTCCAAATTTGAACATGTAACAGATATCAGAAAAGCAAGATAAACTGTTCTAATGTTTTTATACTTCCCCCACAAATTGGTCCTTATAACTAAAAATTTGGAGTGTCTCAATTGATTTTTAACATGTTTTTACTTTTATATTTGTTTATGATGCAAGAAATTAGAACTGGTGTGAAAAGACAAATTTACTGGTATGATTTCAACTGTTTTGATATTCGACTGTAGAAAATACTCAATTTCCTGTTTTAGAAATATTTCCCCCCAAAGCTTGGAAAATTAGTTAATATAGGTATCTTTAACTAGGAAGGAAATCTAAAAAGTAAATTTTGCTTAAATTTGAATTTTTCATTTATTTCCTCCCCTTTAGGTCTCAGGGAACATGTACATGTGTGAGGTCGATGGACATGGATGGCCCTTTCATCTCCCATCACTGAGGGCTGGCGGGGTGGCTACTGGCCAGAAGGACTGTGTATTGTTTTGGGATTGGATTGTAACTCCCTCCTTATCTTCTTTTGGGAGTGGCCTCGGCCTGTGACTGCTTCTTGACCCTTTTACACACTGAGGTAATGTGCTTTAGTGTCACACGTAGACCACGTGCCTCCTTTTTCTGGGACCCCTTATAGCAGTCTGAGACTGGAGGAGGTGCCTTCTCCCTCGCTCCGACCCGCCGCTGTCCTTGCCCATGCCTGTAATGTGAGTAATGAACGGCAGGTCTATGTCTGTTAGTCCTCCAAGAGTTTGTTTGTTTGTTTGCTTGTTTGCTTTTTGTTTTTGGAATATTGAAAACACTTAGGCAGCTCCCCAGTTTGGGTTTGGAGCTCCTGTGCCACAACATGTTAAAAAAAAAATTCATTGAAAACAAAAGCACTTTTCAATAAATTGACATTTTTGCCAAGCATGAATCACCTGCTTTATTTAATATTAAAGGTCTGAGGCAATAATATAACCACCTTCAAAATGCTTACCTCTCATTTTCATAGTTTGGCTTCCTTTTATAAAGTCATAGTGTTCTGATTTTAAAGTATTCAATATTTTACTATTTAAAAATGCAGTTTCAAAGGAATATTTGGAAAGCTCTAAAAGAATAAAGGGTAAATAACAAATATAAGTTCAGTCTAGAACTTTCCTTCTTTTACTGCTCAGTGTAATAGGCTTAAATCACTTCACATATGGAAATTCACATTCGGAGGCCAGCGAGCTGTGAACTGCCGCACGCATCGCTGTCGCCGCAGCACCTGGACAACATTCCTTCGCGACGATGCACTGCCATTGCTCTGCAAAGTGTCGAGTGGCCTTCGGAGTCTCTCGTTCTGTACGCAGATGTGATTTCCACTGTGTAGGATGGCCTTGTTTTTCGGAAGCTTTCCAGACTTTGATTTAATATCAGCTGATTCAATTTTAAATATTGCTCATAGAAAGACCCATCTATGCATCCACATTTATAAATTGATGCTACTTTTGACTTTCTGCTTTTATCTAGAGTGCACCTTTTACCTAGAATACTGCATATATTGATTATAAAAGTATATTTAGATTTAGTTTACACAAAGGTAACAGAAAAGACCTTCAGGCATTTTATAAAAACGGAGGCATGGAAAGAAGATATAAGGCTCTGAAATGATGTAATTTATTTGGCCTTGTTAATTAAACACATAACTGAAATTCACACTGACTAAGGTAGTGCTGGGTAGTTTTCTAAGCATTTAATATAACTGCTGATCCTCATTATAATCCAATGAGGGAAGTGTTACTAATATGGACCAAAAAAAGCCCACGTACTAAACCTGACAAGGTAAGGGAAAGCCTTTTACAAAGTCAGATTCAAAGTAACCACATTGGATAGTCTGAAATTCAAAACTATAACAAAAAGCAGGTCACAGCAGGCAGGCATGTCTGGGGTGCTATCTTTCCCAACCTAGACTCTCTACTGTCTTTTTATATCTACGGTAACAGATCTTTGGAATGTCAGAGTAATTTCCCTTTTCCAGACTCCTCAGGGCACAATCTCCCGCCGGAGCTGGAGACCACAGAGCTGCTCATTGTTACTGTATGGTGTTGTTAACTGTTAATTATCCCATACTCACCCACCCCAAGTAAAAGAAGTATGTGTCTATTTGTTTTACTTTTTATCCAATCCCTGAAATTGCCACCCCACCCAAACCTGCTTTGCTTTCTCCCACCACCCAAGTCTTATTACCAACAAATTTCATGTAACCCCTTTATGCGTCCTCCTTTGATTGTTATGTATAAAATGAGATACAAAACTGGTACATTTTCTCAATCCATTGAGATCTTATGTCTTTGCAATTATCATCTGTTTGGCTAAAAAAATTCGTAAAAATTCTTACAGGTTTGGATGTTTCTTATGTTGACATTATTACCCCCATTTTATAGATGAAGAAACTAAAATGACTCATTAATACTAATTAAGCAGCAGAGCTAAGATTTGAATCTAGAAGTCTCCAGCTCCAGAGTTAGTGTTGCTAACTGTAAATTCAAACATATTCTAACTGATGTCTTTTGTCTCAGAATATTTAACCCTTAGCCAAATTCTCCCAGTTAAAAGGTCTCTACTTCAGGGCACATCAAAGCAAAGGACCTCCTGTACTTGGCCCACATAGATGTGCATAATGTGGTTGGCAGCAGGGAGGACAGCTTTCCTAGACCCTAGGGTACACAGAAAATAAGTGCTGCCACAGGAGTCACAGTCTGCTGGGTCTCACCATTTGCCTATCTGACTAGAATATGTGCATCTGCCCCTTGAATATGAGGAAGAAAAGGAACCACTGTGTTGCAACCCATCAAGGCTGAGCAGATTCACTCTTGCCTCCAAGGGACAGAAGAAAACTCGTGAAGCTGTGGGGATGCTTGGCATGCCTTTATTCACAGATGGGCGAGCCACACATGCCACAAGCTGTGTGTCTAACTAGTGGGAAGCCCCTACCTGTTTAATTACTAGAGGGGAACAAAGCCAGAGAACTGCCAGAACATTACATAACATAACATAATTCTGCACATGTGAGCCCACTTCATGTTATGGGAACAGTTTATCGGGCCCAGTCTGAAGGCTATGAGAGCACTGGTTATCAGTCCCCTCCAAGGCTATGGGAACACTGCTTCCCTTAGGGACCCAGACACCTGGGTGAGGAAGCCAGACTGCCTCCACTTACCCTACCACCACATATTAACCTGACAAGCCCAGGGGAGGCCTGTGAGGCAGCCTTATAAACTCAGACCTAAAGTAACCACAAAGGATGGTCTAAAAATTAAAAATGTATTAACTAACAGCAGTTCATGGTGGATACTCATGTTCTAGACCTATATTTTTCCCTCCACAGAGATCAATCTTATCTTAACTAAGCTTGTTTATTGTCTTTTTGCATCTATGATAACATACTTTTGGAAAAGGGTAACATCCCTTTTTCCCAAACACCTTGGGCACTAGCTGAGACCACAGATCCCCTCATTGTTATTATTATCATGTTAATTGTTGACTATCAACTATCCCTTACCCACCTATGTAAAAGAAGTATGCATCTAACATTTTACATTTTATCCAATCCCAGAAGTTCCCCCGCTTTGCTTTCTCCCGCCTCCCCAATCTAGCACCAGCAGACCCCATGTAACCCTTTATGGCTCCTCCTATGATTCCAATGTATAAAATAAGGTGCTAAACTGCCATTCTCTGGAGCATTTCTCAATCTGTTGAGATATTGCTTCCCAGCAATTGTCTTCAGTTTGGCTCAAACAAATTCACCAAAAATTCTCTACAGGTTCAAATGTCTCTTATGTTGGCAAGTGGAGGTGAAGAGGCCTATTTCATTATGCAACATACTTTCTAACAGTAAATTTTTCGTGAGGTGCTGTAATGGGACATAGCCATGGCCCCCTCAAAGGAAGGATTTGAGGTGGAGTCCAGAACTCAGGGTGTCCAGGAAATACAAAAATATAGGATAACCCAACCCACCCCCATGAGTCTGGAGTAGGGTATGGGACACAAGGAGCAGGGCCATCGAGAGTTATTTTGCATATCAACAGCTGGCCAGCTTCATACCTGATATGCAGAAACTGTCTTTTTTTGCATACCCGTAGCAGGCTAGCTAGGGAAATAGGTATGACTTTAACCCATGCCATAAATGGGAGGCAGCTCCTCTTACAGTGCCTACAAGAGAACTTGGAGATGGTTTGCTCCACTCCACGGTCCACACCTGCCTGGACTAACTATGTATCGCAGCAGAGAATAGCCGAAAATACTGGAGGGCTGACAGGTGCGGCCGATTGTGGGAGGAGTCAGAAATGGGGTTGCAGGGGAAGATTTAAACTGGGATTTAAACCTAAGTGCAGCAGCCACAGGGGTTCTAAACATGCAGTTTTGGGGTGTTGAACCATGTGGCTTAGGAAGCAGGAACACAAAATGTAGCAGTCATGCAGAGCTCCCTCTTAGTGGTTTGGAAGAAGGCAGGAGAGACAATGCAGGACAATGAGAGAGGACAATGGGAGACCTTGTGTGGAAGGAAAGGGGCGAAAGCACTTTTGCTGGTGGGCCATAAGGAGGTACCACGTGGGTTTGGACTAAGAACTGGAGATCACAGCAACAGTTTATGGCACTGGGGGCCATGGAAAACCTGCCCAGCTGAGCACAGACTCCTGAGAGGAACGGGGAGAACTGTGCTGCAGACTTCAGTACAGTTTTTTTCTCTTCTGGAGGATGGTACTCCTGACTGGCATGTTCTGAGACTGGCCTGACTGGGAAAAGGTGTATTTATGGGTATTTTAAGGGACTTTGGGATTTTAATGGCAAAATTCTGTCATTACCCTAAACCTGTATAACTTTTGAATAAATAGTTCCTTTCCTTTTTACCAAACTCTGCCATTAAGAGACATAATTCCTACCACCTGGCAGTGTGCAAACACTCCACAGTGACAAAGAGACTTCATATCTGGACCCCCCATCCCCAACCAGGGGTCCATTCTATAACAGTGCTATAGGGCTGCAATCTCAAATATGTTTCATGAGGCAGTAATTGAACATTTTTAAAAAATTATGTACTTGAATCTTTTAAAATGTACCTGGTACTATGTTCTTCCTTAAGAAGAGGATTCAGATGAACATAAGTATAGTAGTTTGAATCTTATTTCATAAACAAAAGTGTACAAGCAACCTTATATTTACCTATTTTAAAAATCAAATGAAACTCAATGTTTGAGGTACCTGCCTTACTAGTTTGGCAGGGAATTCAATATTAGCCATTCCCAGGATCTCTCACTGCTTACCTATAATCCCAGGTTGCATAAGAAGTTCAATGAAAGGTTTAGTAATGATTATTGCCCATGCTCCACCCATCTTGACAACTGCAGACAACCTCATTTTCCCAGATCTTTTAATCCCCACTCTGGCCTTGTGCCAAGTTTGGGCCACAGGACTTTCTATTTTTCTAATGTGTAAGGTTCTGGCACCTGGGACCTAGGGCCATACCATGCAGCCATTGTTCTCTGGGTTTTGTCCTGTGTCATGAGTGATATCATGGAGTGAGACCTTGGTATGCCCAGGTCTTGCTGATTTCAGCACTGGTTCCTCGTCTGGAGAAATGTCTTATTTATGTTTCTGTTCAAAACTCTCTCTTCCACTTTTATGACATTCACACACTTTCTTTAATAACCTTAGACCTTCAGAAGAGATATAAAGAGGAGCAAAATGAATCACTTACAGAATCTTCTGCTTTGGGCCTGGAAAGAAGAAATCAGACAGGCTCTGGTTACTTGCCTGAATAAGAAGAAGCAAACACTGCAGAGAATTAAAAATTAAATAAAACTTCAATAAATTATTCTGTTACCAAAATTAAACCCATGTCTTTCTTGAAGTACTTCTCAGAGTATTTAACCTCTGCTTATGTATCATTAATCTAAGCAAGGGAGATATTATGTAGTATTTTCAAACATCCTTGTCTATAAAAATTCTCTTCTCTGAAGAGCATCTTTCAAGAACAAGTTTAGAAAATGTTTCTCTTGAAAAACGTTCTCACTGTCTGAACCTCAAACATTCTCGACATTTGGGTTTCCTATATTTCACAATTTCTCACTTTCTGGGTTCCCAGAAAGGATAGCTTCTTGTTATGTGATGTCTTATTTGATGATATATATATAATTTTAAAAGGAGTTGGAAATGTTATAAAGAAAGTTAACGTGCACTCTTTGAATTTCCTTCAGAGGTAATAATGTCCTTTTCTCTAAAGCCTGCTCTATCAGAGGTGGGCTCTGTGCCTTTTCAGGATGAACAAAGCCACAGGAGACAGGAGACGCACATTTAATCATTCTTCCCCGCTTCAGCTACGAGATGATGAAACTGAGTGCAGGCAAGTTCCTTATTTTGAATCACTGGATGTATTGGGAGATAATCAAAAGGGAAGAGAGAAATATTTCTTTTTCAATACTTCAAGGAAAATAAAACCCAAAAAGAAGAGCACAGAGACTCAATGATATATTGAAATGTTGGGTAATTCATTGTCTAAAATGCTTAGTCTCCTGTGCTTTCTGACTTGAATTCAGAAATATATATTTTTGTTTCCTTTTAGTGGGAATATTGTTTCAAAAACAGAATAATTGTAAGAAATATCTGTAGTATGACTGGTCAATTACTAAGTTTTGGTCAATTATTTAAAAAAGAAAGAAAAGATAAAAATATCACTCACCAAGTGAGTGATGTTTTGGTCAGATACTAAATGGATTGTTTGTTGGGCCTGACAGCCTCTTTAGAAACACATGAGGCACTATGATGGTCAGAGAGATAACTGGTTTGGCCTTTGTGTATCTCACAGTCTCATTCAAGGCAGACAGACTTTATAAAAGTAAATAAGTGATTCTAGAGTATATAGTAGTATGGAATATAAAGCATAGTACAGGTTTAAACAAATAGGGTCTGACCTTAGTTGGGGAGACGGGGGAAGCTCAGCCAAGATTTAGCAAGAAAAGGGGAAGTCAAAGACAGGGACAGTATTCCATACTGATGTTGAAGGAGAAAGCCAGACCTTACATGAGTGGCAGATGATATAGAGAGCACACTAATTTCTATTTGTATTCAATTTGTTTTGGCAAAGATAGGTAACATTAAAAGTTACTGGTCTATAGATTTAGTGCATTCATACTGTTGCATGGAACTCTGCCACCCACCTTCATTTTAAAGTCATCAGCATGTTTTAAGTTTTTCTCCATTTTTAAATGCAAAGCACAGGTAAAATAAAATATCATAGATTTTTAAATTTGTTTTTGCAGAGGAACATTAGATATTTTTAATTGTCAATTTTGCTATCACTGCATTTTTTCCTTCCTTTCATCCAAATCAATACTGACAAAATGCCATTCGAGCATAGTATGAGTGGAGATGGTATGTGACTAAATCAAACAGTAGTTTTGCTTAATCACAATTCTATCAAATGCTTCACCTTGGTACTCTAGGTTCCTAGCCATCTATCTAGTAGCACCCATACCTCAGTGCCTCAACCACTCTGAGTTCCCAAGAAATAGCTTTTCTGGTCTTGTATATCATTAATCAACACAGGTCTACAGTGTGAAACCACTCAGGCTTTCTAAAGCTTGACCAAGAAGCTTTTCAAGCCCTTTGTATTTCAAGTTTCTTCATTATTATTAATTCCTTCCTTCTTATTAGCTAATTCTACTGACTCTGGACTGGGGATGTTAGCCTTCCAATTTGGACTGTGGAATAGAACACGATCTTCCCTAACCATCCCCCCCAGTCCCCCAGGCTGGTCCTGAAATGGGCTCCCAGGTCCTGCCATACATCATTGTTCCTTGCATCATTTGCCACGTCTATGATGTTTATTTAATGATTCCCTGATGTTTTCTGTTGTCCTCGTGAAAACATGAGTTTGGTAAGATCAGGAACTTGATGTGCTTTGTTTTTCTCTAAATCTCCAGAATTTAGCAGATAATAAATACACAATAAATTTTTGTTCAATAAATTAATAAAGGTAAGGATATTTATATCTCCTCATTTATCCTAGTACTTAGTATACTGTACATCTTTCCTAAAAGTTTAAGTAAAATTTCAAGTGTACTGATGGAAATTACTACCACAGAACAAATAGAAGTAAAAATAAATATAGGAAACTTAAAAATTCTCTTAAATTTTTTAAAGTTGTAACAATTGCGTGTAATTTTTTTCTTTTCTTTTTCTAAATACATAACTCAAGTCTCTGCAGATAACTCTTTATGAAATTGAGGCTCATTTGTCTTTTATACTTTGCCTTTAGGGACATCTTTCCCCTTTTTCTTTCTCAGAATTTAATTAAGGAAGTGCAGTTTGGATCTCTAAACTTAAATGTGCAATCAGCATCATTTCCTGTCTTAACTTCATTTCCCAGCGCAGTGCGCATACACAGAATTGCGCCTTTCCCTATTGTCCAGAAAAGCAGTGAAAAGTCCTTCTCCAGGGCTGTTTCCTCCCTCCTCATGTGACTAACATAGGGGCATCTTGGTGTCATCCTGTTGTAGTGAAAGTTCCAAGAGTCCCATGGGTGTTTAGAAAATCATCTCAAGGATCTGAGATGTTTGCTTCTAGCAATGTATTGGAGAGAAATAATGGCTCTATCAGTCCCATCTCATCAATATTTAGTCACTGGATTTATTTGTCATGTAACAGCCCAAGGCATTATTGCTGTCAGAATAACAGGAAAGTAAGAGTGTACTGGATTGAATTAACTGGGAAAACTTTCCTCATTACTACCAGTAAATCCCTCTTCTTAACCTGGTTCTCATTTATATCAGATCCTGGTTCCTAAGGTGCTAGTAAACAAAAATGATCAAATCATCATTTCCATATTGAAACAGTATGAGTTGTGCTGAGGATGTTGACAGTATGAACCAAGACTCACTCAACTAGGAGTCTAAGTATATTTTCTTTAATTTCCTCAGATAATTAACCTGATAGAATACAGCAAGTTTGGCATATCCTCCTTTAACAATTTCCTGATCTCTGGGAAAATTTGAAATAGAAAAATTTTGACATCTACTTACATTAGTGAATATAAAGTACCTAAAACAATATTAATTTGGTTATTGACATAGTAAGTTGACAATTCTCTAAAAGAATTTGTAACCTAAGCAAACAATATTGGAAGATATGTATTTATCTTAAATATACTTAGGCTTTCATGACCCTGGGTCTTTCTAACACCTTTGTTGTGCTTCATGCTTTTTACTGTACCCATGACACTCCCCTCTTCAGAGTTCCCACCATAAATTCTTGGGTTGACTGCCTCAGTTGTTTGTGAATGGGCATCATTCCCTTTCAATCTGTGACTCACCTTCTTAATTCTGTGAGACATAAAACATAAATGAGTTTTTGGTTTTATTGACTGTTTTCTTTTCCTTTCTTCATTCCTATAATTCTCTGATTCATCTATTAGTTGGCATATTGTTTCCAATCTCTACTGGTGGCCATTCTATATAATCAACCTTTTCATTCTGGGATATCCTATGAGAATTTACTAGTACAATGGCTTCTATTTTAAGTTTGGCTTATTTGTTTTTGTGGATTTCAGTGATGCAGATTATTTTTTTGGTATAGCTTGTTCTTGATGGTTCCTAATGAGATGAAATTTTGTGCCAGGAATTAAAGGTGAATTTTCTGTTAGCAATTCCACTAATGGTGTAGGTTCTTAGTTTATAAGGCTAGTTGATAATACTTTTGGGGAAACATTAGACAATGAGTTACATTTGTACACATTTTGTAATTGCTTTTTCTTATTACTTCTCACTATCACCAAATAACAAAGAATTCTTGGCTTATAATCATAGAAGTGTGTTCAACATATTGCCATGTACATAAGTAATTTGCATTTGCTGTTTTGAAAATTTGCATTAGATTTGAACTGTAGAAAACATCATGGTGAAATTAGATGGTCAAGAATCATTGGTAATTAATATTAAGTTTATTAGATATGAAATCTTATACAGAGAACAGTCTAATGATTGCCAAAGGGAAAGGGAACTGAGGGACTGGGTGAAAAGGGTAAAGGGATTAAGAAGAAAAATCAGGTGTTACAGAATAGTCACAGGCATGTAAAGTGCAGCATGGAGAATGTAGTCAATAATATTGTTAATAACTGTGTGTGGTGCCAGGTGGGTACTGGAAATATCAGGGGGAATCTTTGTGAAATATATGATTTTCTGACCACTGATGTACAATTGAAACTAATACAAAATTATATTAAATGTAAACTGTAATATAAAAACTAAACAACTAGGAAATATAGAATGTAAAACAAATCTTTTAGTATTTACTCTAATGATACCTCAGGAAAATTTTTAAACCCTTAATTGGTACATAAATATTTATATTATATATTTAAGTAAATTTGTGGGTTTAAGAAAATGTATAAATAAAATGTCTTAATTATTTCCTTAAAGTATTGAATAAATAGATTTTGAGAATTCAGTTAAACACAAGTCATTTGTAGAGTAGAAATAATTGTTTATCCCTGCTTTGCTATTAAAACTTATTTTCAAAATTATACACATTGAAAAAATAATGTAAGTTCAAGACATTAAAATGCTATCTCATTTCACTCACTTTTTAAATTGTGTTCTACATTGTTTATTCAGGACAGTAGAACATTACAATAGTACCTGTAAATTCCTTTACATCAGATGTATTATATCTTAGATCTAAATTTCCTACTCTTGGCTCAGATGGATTCCGGTATTTTGAGAAAGAATTTGGCTTCTATAAACTGAGGGAAAGTTACAATAGTTGTAGCTATGAACATGGATTTTCATATAGTATAGGAGACCATTCTGCGTGGTGTGGGCCCAGTTCCACTCCGAGATGCACAATACCCATGCCTATGTCTAGGTTCTCCTGTGGGGAATCAGACCTGCAATGTACCTAGGCCACTATGAGTCTTGCTTTTTCCTAAAAACTCCCTCCCCCTGATTTGTAGCAAACATTTACTGCAAAGTAACTTCCTAAAATCCATGCTAAACCTTCCAAGGATGAGTGTAACCAGTTCAACCATTTTTGCCTTTTCATTTGCAAATATTCCTCTTCTGTGATGAGATTAGCACCATTGGATCCTTTGTTTTCTATAAAAGGTAACCACCTAAAGTGAACCTGTGCATAGTAAATGAGGACCATCATGTAATGTGCTGAGAAACCCAATAAAGGACTGTCATGGTGGAGGCCACGACTTTTACGCCCCTTGAGAGAAAAGCCATGATGTCCCTTTTCCTCCACCAGACTCGGTAGTCCGTGTGAATTTCTCATTTCATCCATAATGACAAGGACACTGCAGGTCAGTGTCTGCATCAATATAGAGCAAATTAAAACACTTAGTTTTTCAGACTGTTACTATTTAAGAGTTATAACCATGCTCTCCCCCTATCCCCAAAAGAGAAACCTCATACATCCTTGAGATGTAAAATGCTTACTACCTTGAGGAAAATGGTGAAAAAGTATGTCTTTTTTCCTAAGGTGTTTGACAAAATTATGTTATTCTGATAATTTTTATGGTAAAATCTCCCTCCATTAGTTAGTGGTCATTGTCCTGCTTAATCTACTAAAACAGTAGTTTTCAAACTTTTTTTGTCATGTACCATCTAAAAGAGTTTTAAAAAGGTTATAGTTCCTCATAAGTTTTTGTGTTATCTAACAGTTTACATTTCAATAATTTCCAGGATAAAGTTTTCTGAGAGTTATATGTCTGTGCATTAAATATAATTCATCAAAACCCTTGAGATACAAATTTAGCACATTCAATTTAAGGAAAATATCTGGCAATTTTTAGTCTTTGATATATAAAGCAGCCAAATGACACTATTCCGTCTGAAAATACATGCCTTTATTTTAACATTTGAATTTATTTGCTAATATGTATTACTGAGAGAACAACCTTTCCTCTTGAATGCTAAGTCTAAGACAGAGAGAGACTGCTTATGTATATAAAAAGAATGTTGTCCTAGGTTTTGGAGCATGTATGAAATTTGGTGCTTATTCTTTCAAATTTTTTAGAGGTCCTATTTGCTTTGCTCTCACCAAACTCACCTTAGTGGCAATATACTCTCAAAACAGCCTTGTTTTGTTCCCTGGAACTAGTTAAAAAAATACTCTGCCTACAGTGAGTGTAGAAAATAGATGATAGTGAAGACGGGACCACAGCTGGCAAAATAGATAGTCACTGCAACAGTGCTGTGCATGAAAGACACAATGCTCTAGACTTGAATAGGACAATAAAAATGGAAAGGCTTACTTGAAACATACTTGAAAGACATATACTGAGAATGATCAACAGGGTATATTGATTGCTTGGATGAGTCAAATTTAGCTCCCAGAGTTCTGGCTTGAGAAACTGAATGCTTGATGGCAAGAAATAGACTACTAATAATGCAAAAGTTCAGTCATATCCCCTCCCACTCTTCAATAAAATTAACCACTACTCTGGTCTCAACTTTATAAATTTTCCTGTTGCTATTTTTTTAACTTGATATTGTGAACTCACTTGGAACCTAAGAGTTAGTATAAATATTATTTTAAGCTGAAAACATTTGAGATTCAACAGATACAGGAAATTCTCTTTTTGGAGCTTCCCTTATCTGAGTAAATGCAGAAACTTCTGAGAAATGAAGCTATTATAAATCCTCTCTCCTGGGAAGGTTCAGGGCCATGAAAAATATCAAAAACACCTGCATAAACAAACACTCTCACAAACTTCCTTATCTCCCATTAGTTTTCCTAGAAACCCATTTGTCTTTCCTAAAGAGTCCTATTTGTTCTTCCCATGAAACACTTGTCTGTCCCCTTGCTTTTTACTACTAAGTTAGGTATATAAACCTGTAATTTAAACCATTCAGTGAACTAGCTACTTCTCCTATTAGCTCCTTTGGGCATATGAAAAAACCTTTCTTGTTTATATGCATTTTGTCAATTTAACTACCAGTCCCCAAGAACTGAATCTAAGAGAGTGGAGAAAACGTTTCTACTTCCCAAACATAAATGGATTTATATATCACGTTCTTTTATGTGTCTGGAATTTTGGTTCAAAAATATATTTGTGTGATTATTTTCACTGTTAAATAATATTTCTTTGTGTGCAATTATAATTTATTCAGTCTGTTATTGAAACAATTTGGGGTTGTTTCATTTATGCATTAGTGTATCTTATGTATGACATATATTTATTGAGTACCAATTTAGTATCTGACATTGTCCTAAATAGAGATAAAAATATAGATAACACACAATTTATGCCCTCAAGAGATTTGTACTCTAATGGAATTAATAAAAGATGGACAAATGTAAACAATACAAGTGATAGGAGATTCTATGAGTAAGACAGAGTATACTGGGGCAAAGAATATAATTAATTCTCCTCAAAAAGTGAAGTCAAGGAATTACTGAGGAGCAGGAGATCTAGAAGCCAGAGCAGATAGAGGGTACAAGGAACATCATGTGTAAATAAATTTGTAAAGAAAAAATATGACAGATTTTGAAGTCATAATTCCAAATGCATATTATTTTTTAAAGTGTGATTATAGGGATAAGTGATTATTTTGGAAATGAAGGCAGGATCAAATAATGAAGTTATATGTACTTTCTAATTAGGTTTTTTTGGAGGGAAAGGATTCTTGTCACTACAGGTAGAAATGATGGACCCAAGGGGAAAACAAAGAAAACAAATGGAAAAGATCCTCAAAAATATGAGTGTGAAAGCAGATGAGAGGCATTAGGGTGTGGAGAGAACAGGCTTTGGCTCCCCACTGACGAAGAACTCTAAGGTGGCACTTCAATTGCTTAGCTAATGTTAATCTCAATATCCCGTCTGAGGAGGAAAGTACACACACACACACACACACACACACACACACACACACACAGATTGGTGCTTATTGAATGTGAGTTGACAGCATTATCTATTAAGCAGTTTTTCATAGAGTTTAGGAATTTAAATTATCATGTTTAGTGGATTCTATGGCAGGAATGAAATTTTTAAAAATGTGAAAAAGAAAATAAGAGAAAAATTAAAGGTTGGTTCTGGGAAATATAAGAATCTAAGGCAAAGAGAAGAATAAGGTTCATATGCATTACTTTAAATATGTACTTTTCATAGTCTATTTTAGTTTTATTTCATCATTATCTATCATAGATTATATAATTTTATAAAACAAAGCTATGAACAATAATTATTTCCATAATACACTTCACACCACACTATATACAGGGTGGAGCAAAAGAAGGTTTATAGTTGGACTACATGAATTATAGTGTTTATTCTTGCATTATTATTTATTAATTATTATTTCCATATGTATACTGTAATCCTCCTTCTGCCCCACACTAAAATATACATGTGCAACCTATAAGTATTCTCATAGACAATCTTTTTTTTTGAATTCTGACAGTAGCTGGAAAGGTGAGTCAATCATTCTTCACAGCTTCTGGAAAATTATTGATTATCAGTTCTTGAAAAATTATCACAATGCAACTCTTGTTTTAAACTTTTATTTTTCATTTATCATTCTTACTGTAGATAACCATTCAAACTAATTTATGCCTATGTTTTTTCATATGTTTATTTTTGCAAAATTAATGATAATTAAATTAAATAATTTATCAATGCCATTTTCATAATTTATCCATGTTGTTATTTGGGTATCTAGTTCATTACTTCTAACTGCTAAATAGTATACTGAAATATACATTCACCATAGTTTCCTATCTATTCCCCATATTACAGATACCTTTCAACTACTTACTACCTCAGAGGAATCAGATGCTCTGTGAATTTCTGGATTATGGGATAGACCTGCACTTAATACAGCTAAATATTACCAAGCTGCTTTCCAGAAACTTGACTATAAGCTTGCCCAGAGTATTAAAGAAGTAGTGAAACCAGGGTACCCTCTTCAAAAAAAAAATACAATAGAGTATCAAAATGAATATGTACTTAAAGTAATAAAAGAAATCATAACAAACATTAATCTGGGAATAGTTGACAAAATAAAAATATGAAATGTAGGAAAAAACTTTTATTGCTCAATCACCCATCATCTTCATAAAATACTTTCTTTCCTAAATTTTATCACATTACTCTTCAATTTCTTCTTTCTCTGGAACAACTGGAAATACCATTTTCTGTAGCTAATGGAAACATCATTTAGCCTTCCTTTATTATGGTTGTGAAATGATAGCCGAGATACACAAAGTATAAATGTAAATAGTCTTTTAATACTGGTAAAGAATGTTCTCTGAAATTTGGATTTCTTTTATTTTATGTAATTCTTATAAAAAAACACACACGGCATGTTTCTGATACTAAAAGCTGCATTATAATGAGTATTTTTATGGGAGAAAACTCTTTGATAAAATGTCAATGGTAATAGAGTTCTCAATTATTTTACACATTTAATGATTGGAATAATTTTTTATAGACCTGCTTCTGGCTCATGACTTGAAACTTTTGTTTCCTCTTCACAGACACACTCTCAGTGCTTCACACTGTGGGACGCATTTGCATTGCGGTAGACTACAGAGCTCACAGCTTTGTCATACAAAGTAGATGGTAAGATATTTCTGGAACCATTTCTACATTGGAATGGATATCAATAAGTTAATGGTATATGAAGTTACATTTTTTGGCTGTATAGTCCTTGATTACCTCTTCATATGGCAATAATTTATAATATCCTTTTCTATAGAGAATATGTTATAAATACAAAAATATTCAAGTAAATCCAAAGACCATGTACCCACAACTTAACTTGTACTTACGCACATATCAAATATGTCTGCAGCTGCTCCAGGGGTTGACAGAGCTGAAATATCCTACTTACTCTATCCTACATTAAGCAGTAAATGTCCTACTTACTCTTTAAAAATGTGAAATTCAGAAATATTGTTATGAACATAAGCCATAGACAATATAACTAAGACTTGAAAACAATCATGGTAAGACTATTAAGAGGTGGTTCACAACCTACTTAAGAAACATTAAATGTCTGGCACAGGTAAGAATGTCATTATAAATCCTATAATATAAAGAAAAAGAAGATGTAGTTATTTGCTTTTTTGTAGTAATAACATAATATTTGTGTATATTTTGGTGTAGAACAGTATCTTAATACAAAACAATGTTCTTACTAGATTAAAAAATTATAAGACAATGTATAATTGATATTAGTTATAATGCTCATTATTTTTTAACTTCATTTTAACAAATTGCATTCTTTCCCTAGTTGAAATAGAATCTAGAGTTGTAACTATATACACATATACTTGTATATATTTCAAAAGTTATAGTTATTTTAGCTCTGATTTTCACCCTCAGAAGTGGCCTGGCTTTCATGATGTAAATGATATTAACACATTAGCCAAAGATAAGCAATTAGAAAGCAAAGTGAAATACTGAAATTTGTTGTCTTCTTCACAATTCACTAACATTTTATGTACCATTATCTAATGGTACTTACTTCTAGTCACTCTCAATTTGTTTCATATTTTCAAGGGGTGACTTTGGGGTGAAAGATGCTATTTCTTATCATCTTTAATGCATTCACCTACACCACACATTGGAACAACAATTTTTATTGGGGAACATTAAATCAGCTTTCCCTTTGGCACAAAATGTGAACCTCTGCTTCTGGGCTGGTAGTCTTCATGAATACATCAGCCCCTCAGAATGAATGATTGTTCTACTTGACAATAGATATATGTTTCACAACTTACACAGGAAATTCCTGACCTGTATTTTATAAATTATACAATCTGTAATGCAGTTCTAAAGATAGGCTCTAGTCAATATATCAAGGATCTGAAGAAAATGAGGACAAGACTATTATGATTTGGGCCACGGCCAAGCAAAGAAATGTAACAAACTCCATTTTCATTACTTCTTATTTGTTTTATGCATGTGGAGTGTCTGTTAGACTAAGAGCTGTAAGCAAAGAAATATTGGGTAGAATGCAGGAAAAATTTACCTTCCAGATGGAACTGGCCTAGACAAGTAAATTTTAAGTACATGTGCAAGGCTAAAGTAATTCAAAAACTTGTTACACATTTTTTTCCCTGAGTTCAAGTTGATATCCAAAATTACTTAGTGGTTTTTCACTTGAAAGTTGAGGTAGTGGACATAGAGACAGGGAGAAATAATGAGGATAACACAAAAAATTGTTACATCCTCATAAAAGAGGATGTAAATAACTGATAATCAAATAAACTATTTCACATGGTGTTGAAAATCTCTACGGAAATTGAAGTTAACTTCCATGACTTCTACCCTGTGTATGAACCTGTTTTGTACTGAGAGACATTGGACTCACTATACACACCATTAGGGTAGTTCTACCTGAGCATTTTATTGACCATAGCAAGGAATAATCCCACCATCTCTGATTAATGAAAGTATCAGCTTGACAACTTCAGGTGGGTTTTTTTTAAAGCACCTCTTTAAAATATAGCAGCAGCTTGACGAGTTATAATGTAATGCAAATAAATTCTAAGTCTCCCCATTTTCCTTGTGCATGGACAGTTCTGGTATAGTTGGAAATTTCTATGTTACATAGGTAATTAGCAGAATACCTAAGAATGCTCTATTTATTTTGAAAGATTATAGCTTTTCCCTTTCAGTTATTAAACAGTGAGTTGTGGCTCTAAATGATAGTACATTCAAATGTGTTAACAGTTTTAAATATTTTATAGGATATTTAGAGGAACCCACTTCTATGTGTTTATATGTGTGTGAAAAGGAAATGATGTAGAGACTGACTAGAATAGGTTTTAATTAAATTTTTATAATATGAATATGACAGGAAGTTTGGGAGAATTTAATTAAGGTCCTTTTAGAGGGACATAAGATTGTGAATCACTGATGAAAAAATCATACATGAGGTTACATTTCCTTTTCCTGGCACTGTGGACTCACCTAGATGTGCTCATCCAGTATACCACCAGGTATCCAGGGGCGAGAGATGCAACTTTTCAAAATGCATCAAGTAGATAACTGTCAGATAGAAAAAGAAGTCAAATTGAAATCAGGTTTCTCTGCAAATGAAATCTGGGCTCAACCTCAAAAGTTATAAGATCTTACACTACAATCATAGGAATTCATGTGTTTTAGTCAATATAGTCTGATCTTTAATTAAGCTGTTGTCAGTATTAGTAATTTGTACATCAATAGTATCTTTTTAAGAGGTCTGCCCAGAATATATCCAGCCATGTACTACGAAAAAATAGGGACTTTTGAAAAAATATTTTATTTATTTATTTTTAGAGAAAGGGAGGGAGAAAGAGAGGGAGAGAAACATCAATGTATAGCTGCCTCTCACAAACGCCCAACTGTGGGGCCTGGCCCACAAGCCAGGCACGTGCCCTGACTAGGAATCTAAATAGTAGCCTTTTGTTTCACAGGCTGGCATTCAATCCACTGAGCCACACCAGCCAGGATGAAAAATAGAGACATTTACTGAAGAAGATACAAGATACAAGAAACACTGTACATAGGACAATGACGCCTCAGTCCCCTTCCAAGTGGGCACCTTGGGACTTCACAAAATTCTCCCAGTTGCCATCAGCTGCTCTATTGTATTTTCCTGAATCTCATCAATGGTCTGAAATCTCTTCCTTTTCAAAGGTGATTTTAGTTTTGGGAGTAGCCAGAAGTTGCAAGGCACCAAACCTGGGGAGGCTGAGTCACCTGGATAATTTGATGTTTTACCAAAAAACTCTGCATGAGACATGATGCATGAACCCAGATGTCATTATGGTGAAGCTGCCAACCACCAGTTGCCCATAGCTGCGGCCTTCTGAAATCATCTGAATAGTTTCCGTGGGTGAATGTTCAATATTAATGCACAATCTGATGCAAATTCACTCTATTCACTCAGTCATTTTTAAGTATATTTTATTGATTATGCTATTACAGTTGTCCCATGTTTTTTTTTAATTTTGAATGCGACAGTTGCATAGTAGCACACATGCTCACTCAAAGGAGTGCACTGCTAAAGGAGTATATGGACTAGGACAGTGAAGTCATCGCTGTTCACACATGCACACTCCTGTCTACTCTCCTTGGCTACCAGGTTACATTGATGTCAAGCAAACCATTCTTGTTTATATTAACAGTGGCTAGACATTTTCTGGACAGACCTCATATTATTCCCTCCAAAAAACATCATTAAAATATAAAAAAGATCATTACAAAGCAAAGTTAGATATTAGCAAATGGTAAAGATATCCAAACAACTTCTTGCATTGATTATAATACTAAAAATTGAAAAGCCTAAGCAAAATAATATTAATGAAGAATGTTATGGAAAATATACAATGACAACTATACATACTTTCTTTCTTAGCCAATGTGTTGACCCTCTTTCAACTTCCTCTCCTATGTCTCTTACTAAACTTCTGTTTATCTCTCTGCCCACATTACTTGATCGAAACAACTCTTATCCAACTTACCACTGAAATATTTTACAAAATCTAAAGGACATATATTTATTTTTAACCTTGTTGACCATTTTCTTCATCTTACACATGGTCTTATTCCATTATGAGCACTATCCTAATTTCTTCCTACCTCTGCCTGTACCTAATGTTCAAGTTACAGCTTGAGCTTGACCAGGAGTTTTATTCTGTAGCTCTACTCTTTTCCTAAAGCATTCTCAAATATTTCAATGTCATTAAATATAATATCTATGCTTATATTTCCAAAATTTATGATTTAAAATCAAACTTACTTTAGCAACAAGCTAATATATTCAAATATCTTCTTGTCAATGCCAACTGATGATTCACTTAGGTATCTCAAAAATTATCTTAAAAATAACATGCCTCTAAAGAAACTCTGCACCCTACTCTTGACTCTAGTTTTTCCTCTCCAAAGCTTTTGTCCCCCTCTTAGACTTCTCCAAATCAACATGGACATTATAATTAACCAAAATTCTCAATCTGTAATGCTGAAACTCATCTGACTGCTTATATTCCTTATTCCCCATATCTTAAATTCATCCATACATCTCCAACTTGACTGTCATCATTGTAATCCAAGTCACCATCAGTTCTTACCTAATGAAACTTATTTCTAACTGATCTCAATATTTCTATTTTATCTTCCTTACATGATTTATGCATATAGTAACCAGCATGATTAAAACAACAACAAAAAATAACTTGAATTAGACTTTGCTTAAAACCTTCTGATGGCATCTTATTGCAGTTAGAATGATGAAACATTTTGGCCTGTCCTATATAACATGTTCTGTTACGACACTGCCAATCTCTCCATTCTCCTTCATACCTCACTGCCATTCACTCTCTATACTCCAATCCCGTTGTTTTCTCTCTTTTTTTTTCCAGTTTTTTAAACCCACCAAGTTCTTTCTCAGCTCAGAGTCTGACCTATTTTATCTTATATGGTGTTGGAAAGATATCTTAAGACAAAAGACACATTTCTCTAGACTCTAGGGTACAAATTATTATGAACCTTATAACCTTTAAAGATAGATTAATATAATAAGCAAAACAGCATCAGTTATTTCTGTTCACAGTACAAAGATAGATGTATAAAGAAAAACCACAAAAGTCATGATTAAGTTTTTGAAAATGTTGCTGCCTAGCAGAATTATAGAAAACTGCTTTCCTTAGGAAAGCAAGGAAAAAAGGAAGCAAGCAAAACAGACTGACAAAACTTTATATTTATTTGCGCTCTTCCTTATCCTTACCTCTCTTAAATTGAGGACAAAAATATATTACCCAGTAATTTAAAGCATTCACTAAATTTCTAAGGCAAAAAAAGAGCTGTTTTTAATCGTAGCTATCAAAAGTGATCCCTCCCAGCTGCACTGTTAAGCTCTTTAACCACAGATTGGCTCACACTCCCTGCAACTAGAGCACAGGTGGCAAACACAAGGCCCACGGGCTGATCCCACCCTCCACCTTGTTTTATCCAGCATGGGACCTTGTTTCTACCCAGCAGCAGCACCAAGCTCTCACTTAACTGTTAAGGAGTAGTTACATTCATACAGACCTAAAATTACATTCGGCCATTTGAAGGCAACCGTGAGGCTGATGTGGCCCCCTGTGAAAATGAGTTTCACACCTGTGAATTAGACCATTGCTCCAGCTGAGTGGCTGTGTGGAAGGACCCCCCTTCTATGTGTTCTGTCACATCTCAACCAGCTTTCATGATATAGTTTAAGTCCTACCTTTCTAATGACATTCTTACAGAGCATTCGAGCCTGTGTGTGAACTTCTGGTTCATGCTGCTGTGTCTACCAGTCTGGCCACTTGATCACCTCTCACCTTATCTTTTTGAGAAATAATTTAGGAGTAGGTTCTTCTCCCTCAGGGACATGCTAAATTTATTGAAGGCAGTAATGTGCTTTTTTTGCTTGTTTATTCACTATTTTTCTAGAGCTACCTAGTCCTACGCATTTGTTTATAATAAAGAATATAGTTCATTCAGCAAATAGTTATTGAGTTCTGCAATGAGAACATAGTATATCATAATACACTGGGAATACAGTTTTAATATTTGTATACTGAGCACTTAATATATGTCAAGTATTGTTCTTTGTATTTTACATTAAAAACTTGTCTAAGTTTCACTGTGAAGTAATGACATAGGCACAATTATTACCTCCTCCCCCAATTCACACATGAAAAAACTGAGACATAGTCACATTAAATATGACTACCTCAAGGTCTTAGAGCTTGTAAATAATAGGGCTAGGATTTGAATCCTGGAGGTCTCACTCAAGGTGCAGGGATTACCAAATTTTTTCATTGCATCTACAAACTTATGAAGAACACAACAATTGAATAAACAATTGCAAGGTAACATAAATGCTTTAACAGGGTACAGATTAAAGTAGAGGAACACTAAGGGAAACATTTAATGTAGACCTCCAGGCCCAAGGTTTATATACTCTGATTATATAATAATATATACATTGTGAGTGTATATATACATACACACACACACACACACAAATATATATATAGAAAAAATATATGTATAAATTGTATTGAAATGTATTCATTACACACATACACACAATACATTAGTCCTTGTTAGGTGACTTTAATCTTTAATTTGCTTCTAACTTTTGCATAATAGCAGTTCTGCCTTTAAACTGTTTAAAAATGAGTTTACAAAAAAAAATGTCACAGCCTTGTCACCAGCAAAACCTTACCATCTATCTACATTTTCCATCTGAATTTCTGAGAAAAAAAAAATAACAGGTTCAGATTTTTTTCAGATTTTCCTCTTTTCTCAGGGTTGGCTGTTTGTTATTGTTGTTGTTGAAGGCTACAGTAGTTAATTTGTTTGGTGACATTCCCAAATTATTATTTTAATAGTTTATTTTTTGTATTGTTTCCATCACCATTTATGCCCTCTATATGCTCTTCCACCTCCATCTACCCCTCCTTCACAATCACCACACTGCTGTCCCTGTTCATGAATTTTCTTTTTCTCTGGATCCCTCCACTCTCAACAGCCCCAGGCTGTCATCCTGCTCTCCATCTATGAGTCTGTCTCTATTTTGCTTGTTAGTTCAGTTTGTTCATTAGGTTCCACATGTGAGTGGAATCATATGGTATTTGTCTATTAAAATGTATAAAAAATTAATTCCTTCTAAAATGGGCAACACCATTTGCTAACAAAGCCATATAAAATATATTTCACACATTCAAATGTTTGTCTTTTGAATTAACAATTTATCTAGAGTGTTTATCAGAAAAAATTTAAAATTATGCAAACCATATTAATCTTTTAGCAATGTAATTTAAAAATTTGCAAATGCATTGCAAAAGTAACACTTTGAATATGTAACAATTGTACTTAATTTTTCGAGTATGAAAGCTTCTACAGTGCTTCAGAGTGTTTGGCATATTTGTCATCTGTGAGAGGACCCGCAGTTTCACACTCAACCTGTCTAGCATTCCTTGAACCCAAAGAATTTATTACTCGATCAAGATGTGATCTTCATTATGCAGTCATTGTTTGTGTATTAATCACTGACAATGTAAAAGTAATTCCTCCATCAGAGAATCCAGACTACTGGAGAAAGAGATTGTTGATTTTGTTTAATTCTTTTCAGATGAAAAAATAGTGCAGCCTAAGTCTGAACCTCAATGTTTTACCAAATGTACCCAGAGAGGAAAAGCCTGATGTACAGAGAAAAGCCAATGTGAAGAGTGAGTCATATGTACGAACCTTCAAAATAGTGCTCCAAGCTGGGCTGCTGCACTGCACCGCTCCAGGTGGCACCATCATGTTGCCACCTAGTAACTCTTCCTGGAGCTGTGCAGTCCACAGCATGCTTAAACCCCACCTAGCAGCCCTGACCGGGACTCCACTATGTGCTCCAGAACAGTCCCAATGAGTTCATTCTGGAAACATGAAAGCATCAAACAAACAAAGGCTATTCCTTTTAGCTTCAGAAGTGGAGGATTGTCAAGATAATAGAGAAAAAGCATATCATTATGAAATTCAACATTTACATTACAGAACATTAATGATTGCTTTAAGAGACTTTTTAAGTAACTATGCTTGCTGGAGGGTATGCAGCCAAACTTCTGTGAATGATTTCATCTTGCTCTCCAGTAAAGCTTTTAATTATAGATACTTTTAAAAGTGCCTTACATTAATTAGCCATTTGCTCAACAGGCTGTTTCCCAGGGCTCTGTCTTCCAGTTCCCTTGACTCTGTGGCAGGACCTGGCAGTCGCTACAGCAAGAGTGAGAGTTCAGATGTTTGGAAACAGAATTCAATGATCTTTTGCCAACATGAAGAAGATAGATATGAGCATAAGAAAAAGAATGCGTTGCTCTGCAAAAACACTGCTTCATTTCTCAAACACAGAGGGAGGGCAGAAAGAAATAAATTGCATTGGGATTCTTCTCAGACTTAAAATAAAGGTTTACGAAGCAGTTCCATTTTTTTTGTACCATACATCATTACTTTAATATTATTTGGATAGGAAACTGATTTAACTCAATTATCCTTAACTGAATTCAGGGCATTTTAGTCACGCAAACAGGAAAGGAAGAGTGGAGTAGCCTGAGAGTTATTAGGGCTGAGACAGAGAAGAAATGTGCCACCCACCCAGCTGCCCACCGGTACCATTTTTTTTTTCCCATCCATAATTGCATTGCATCCACAATTTTATTCTCTTCACAGAGACACATAATCTGACTCTGGGAGTTATCTTGCGAAAGGCATAACACATTAGGAAAGCCTTACATTTTCGAGAGCCCCATTGAAAATGCTGGACCATCCTCCCCAAACGATTTCCTCCTGAATTTAATTTTAATCCCCAATTTAGGAGCCTAAATGTATTTGTTTTGAAATAGTTTTTAGTGGTATCCTCCTTACATTGCACAAGCATGAACTTGTTACATAAAATTTGTCACAATAAAAGAAAAACAAAAAATACATGGAAAGACTAGAGCCTGGGCCGACAGGACTGTAGCAGCGGCCAGATTTGGTGTCGGATGGCAGTAGGTGGTGAAGCAAAGTTCAGCATCTGCTGTGTGCAGTTCCTGGCTGCTGTCCTGCTACTGCCAACTTGTCTCTTGTACCTTCCTGCCCTGTTTTCCCTACTTCTAAAGGAAAATACTTCTAATCAGGGCGTAACACAGCCATCTTCTTCGAGATGAAATACTCACATTTTCTGGTTTTCTATTGTGCAGTTGTCCTAAGTAATACATTTATTTATAACATTGACTAATCAGCCTTGAATGTGTGAAGCACCAACTCAAATGGGTATAACTCAGAATAGACATCCAGGTAAACTCTCATGCTTAATTTTTAAAAATATATATGGCCTATTAAAAAAGTGAGAGAAAAAATATATATCAAGTACTTTCCATTTTGCCAAATAATTTCAGTTTGCCCAAAATGCCAATATTGATGATGGCTTCTCTGGAAAAAAAAATTTCTTAGTTTGAGACTGTTTCAATATTTTAAACATAGATGTCAGAAATGGGCTGTGTAAATGACCTTGCTCAGATATAGAAGCAGTGAGGACAAAGGGACCATGGTTGGTTCTGTGGGAGCCTCTTCAGTGCAAGCTCCTGTGTTCCAATGCTCCCCAAAAGGGAAGACTTGCACAGGGCCTACTGCCTGGTTGACTCTCTGTCCTCTTAGCACTCAGAGCCTTTGAACATGGACTAATACTTTCCATTCTTCAATTCCACATTGCTTTGCCCTAACTTATTTTGATCAGACACAAATGAGAGTGTTGCAGACTTTTTATCTACCCAATTTCTGCTCTAAGCAAGAGCATAGGTAATGAGAAGAAAATGCCTTGTATGGAAAAGTGACACATAGTTTACAAAGGACTTAATTATATACAATCATTTGCCCTAATTTTCCAACAAATATGTTAGGAAATAATTATTAATTCAACTTTTAAAAGGAAGAAACTGAGGCTCATAGAGGTTAAAGGTTTGCTCAAGATAATGCAACAAATCAATGGTAGAAAGGAGGCTCAAACACAAGTATCATATTCCTAAAATCAGTGTTCATTGAACTCATTGGTTATCTCTATACTTACATGAAACTTAGAATAATTCTACGTAATCATAAAAATTCCTAATAATTTCCCAGTGACCTAAAATAAAAGAAGGAGTAGGTATGCCAACAACTTACGTGATTGCCCCGTTTTTGTGGGGAGCTCTTTTCTTATTTAACAGGAGCACTGAGAAGCTAGAAGAGAGTCATAGAACAGAGGCAATTCCCTGAAATCGAAGACTAAAATTAGGCTACTTTGCTTTAGCACACCAAAATACAACCTTGTGAGCCAAGGGGCTGCCGAGCTGAGGAGGTATGTGTGGTGGTGACACACCACACAGGAACACACAGACTGTGATGCACAATGCCAACGTTTTTGGCCATCAGACCGTGAGTAGCAGTGAAGGCGAAGCTCACTGGTTAGTGTGGTTTGGTTTCTCCCCAGATTTCTCTACTTTCCACACTTAGTCTTTTTTGACTCTACAGGTAATTTTGAAATGACCTAACTTCAGCTTTGAAATATCTGTTAATATTCGGCCTTAAAATAGTATTTAAAAAATGTTATTGGACTTCCTTTATCCTTAAATGGTCATTATACACAAGATTCTCCATTATAAAATGTTTCCGCTTTGCATAAAAAAGATATATATTTCACATAATTAATTTTATTCATATTTTAAATTCCAATGCTTTATAAGAGGATTTTAATAAATATGAGTTAACATCCACTGTGTTCTCTCTTGTTGTTTTTTATTTTACCTCTTCTCTGATTTCTTTTTGGATGTTGCTTTATAACTGCCTTTTCTTTCCCCTAGGTTTATAAAACTGTAGAGTCTTAAAAACACAAAATTAACAAAAGAGAAATTTAAACCTCCTCTTCACTGCTTTATTCCTCAAATCACCACCCTAGCTATCCTTATCTCTTTATTTGTGAATATACTGAAAATGTAATTTCCATTTTTCCTCAGTATTCTACCTTTCATTCCAGTATGAGTAACAGTGATGCCTATGGACTCTGATGTTCATGGGTAATTTTTCAATAAGTGCTGATTTCTCCTTCTGTGATCTCAACTGTCACCAAGGACATCCGCTCTTGGATTTATAGCTTCAGGGATCACCTCCTCTGTGCCCACTTCTGTCTCGTACTTCCTGGTCATTAATTTACCTCTAAAACATTTCTCAAGACTGTCCATATTGGCCTGCTTTCCTAAAACCCCTCCATTTTTCTTAATTGAATAGCAATAATCACATACTTAGTTTCTATTTTGTCCATTACAAAGATAAGACCCACCTTTCTAAAATGACATATAACACTCTTTTACTTAAATTAATCAATAATATCTGAAAAAGAAACTTAAAATATAAAAATGTTACAGATAATATTAAATAAAACAGTAAAACCACTGTATGCAGTGTTAAAATAATGTGGTAAACATGCATGCATGTATGCAGGGAGTTTTCTAATAGCTGTATATTATTGTAAGGGACACCAGAATATATCTTAATGTTATTTTTCTATCAATTGTAAGCATAACTTTAAAATTAAATAATAAAATATGTATTCAATAGCTGTGTTCCCTGGCATACTTAGTCTAACTGCAACACAACACAGAAAAAATTTTTTAAACCAAACTCAAATTAATTTTTCACAGTAAAAGCAAAAATGAATTATATCCAGGCATGCAAAACTACTCAACCTTTTAAAAATATAACTTGTTAATTCCTTTTCCTATAATTAGCACATGAGCCCATTTTCAATGCTTGTCTTTTTTTTTTCTATCCTAGCTAGATCCTACCCAAATTTTCTAGGCAGTGAGGATTTTTATGATCTATGTTTCTAATGTTTAACCATAAGAAAAGTAAAAAAGAAGTAAATCTTTCCATTTGAGACAACATGCATGGGATTTGTGTGCATTATGCTCAGTGAAATAAGTCAGTTAACTTACATGTGAAATCAAACAAACAAACAAAAACCTCATAGATACAGAAAACAGATTGGTTGATGCCACAGGCTGGCAGTGAAGGGGTGGAAAAAATGGGTAAAGGTAATCAAAAAGGACAGACTTCCAATTATAAGATAAATAAGTCCTGGGGATTTAATGTATAGCATGTTTACTATAGTTAATAATGCTGTATTATGTAGCTGAACATTTCTAGGAGGGTAGATCTTAAAAGTTCTTATCACAAGGAAAAAATTGTACCTATGAAAGGTGATGGATGTTAATTAAACTTATTTTGGTAAACATTACAAAATATATGAGGTTTGTCTGAAAAGAGTCCAACCATTGTTAATATAACAAGAATGGTTTACACAACATCGATGTAACCTGGCCAAGGAGAGTGGACTGAAATGATCATGCATGAATGATGATGACTTCTCTGTACTACTTAGTGGGGGCAGTGGACGCCACTGAGTGAGTATATGTACTGTGCGGCCATCACATTTAAAATGACTGAGCAAGTAGAGCAATGAATCTGCATTGAATTTTGCATTAAGCTTGAACATTCCTCTGTGGAAACTATTAACATGATTCAGAAGGCCACAGATCCTGGCAACTAGTAATTGGCAGCTTCATCACAACAACATGCCTGCTCATACGTCATATCTCATGCAGAGATTTTTGGTGAAACATCAAATCACTTGGGTAAATCAGGCCCCCTATAGCCCAGATTTGATGCCCTATCAAGGGCATCTTCTTCTCGCTTTTCCCAAAACTGAAATCACCTTTGAAAGGAAAGAGACTTCACACTGTCAATGAGGTTCAGAAAAATCGGACAGGGAAGCTGATGGCAATTGGGAGAACTGTGTGAGGTCCTAAGGGGCCTGCTTTGAAGGGGACTCAGGCATCATTGTCCTGTGTATAATATTTCTTGTATCTTCTTCAATAAATGTCTCTCTTTTCTATATTACATGTCTGGATACTTTCTGGATAGACCTCATAAATATATCAAAGCATTATTTTGCAGACTTTGTAGTAGTAAAATGCTATATATATATTATATCTTAATAAAACTGGAAAAAATTAAATGTCTTTGGCATATTAGGTCCATCACTCACCCACGGCCTCCTTAAAATAAAGGATTTTAACTTTTCTTTTTGAATCTCTTTTACTCTATAAACTCCCCTTAAATTCCGTTGTCTCCCTCCGCAAAATCTCTCACCCTTCTGACCCCTAAACTCAGTTTATAGCATAACACCTAGATTGGCACAGTAGCTGAAGCTTTCTGTTGAAATGCTGTATTTCTTGAGACTTATATTGGGTTTGAGTTGAAACAGAAGAAATATCACTAATAAAAAAGAGAGCCAAAGTAAAGTTGTGACAACTAGTCCAGCTAACTTTGGAGAATCTTTTCATATTTTAGTATATGAAATAGCTACTAGAGTTCCGAAAGATATCAGAGAACTACACCAAAGTCAGGAATCCAATGAACACACTGTAGTCATGTTAAGTTATAAGACAGAATATGGGTCTTCTTGGTGCAAAACTATACCAGATTTTCTGTAAAATTCTAAAGAGCTTTGTATAGTTTCTACCTCTTCATGCAGGCTCACTAAATATTATGTATTATTATAATTATTTGGGTCCTGTGGTACATTTTCAACTGCCTTCTCTGAATACATGATACTAATTCTTGAATCATTTATCCGAGTTGCTCAATTTCAAACCAGATAACCTCAGCTCAAATTTTAATACAAGCCGTCATCTTGTAACAGAAATTCAATCAGCCTATTTTGTGTTACTTAAAAATTAACAGAGAAAGTCACTTTTATGAAAGGTAATACTTGATCTCATGTCCATTTAATTCAGTTTCTTCACATAGATCTTCAATATTATTAATAGTAATCTTAAAGCTCACCTGTTGTGACAAACCACAAGGTGAAGTTATAAAAATTGATTACTGTATTCTATGTTTACCATAATATATCTTCTTAAAAAGCAAAAACACAAATTGTTAACTGAGAAAGTTTCACTAAAAGTTGAAAACAGAAATATGTTGAGCAATATTAATGAAGTATATTTTCAAAATATGAACAAACTAGGTCTGGCTTGGAAAGCAGTGATAAATGCATTATTCAAAAAACAATTTACTTAATAATTAACTCAGAGAGCTAATTATTGGCAAGTCCTTAAGTAGCATGTATTTTTATTCTTATGAAAAATTAATGAAAAAGGGAATGATGAGATTTGTTTAAATTAGAGTCTGTCTAGTCTTCTAAACAATGTGGTCTTGGATCTTAGAGGTTTGATTACATTCTAAGAAAGAAAAGCAAGTTTCTGACTCTTGACAGAGGTTTGAAAAAGGATTTTAAACATTTTCTATATGGGGTTTTATGAAGAAATCATTTAAATGATAATAGCAGTGTTAATGAATATGAAATTGGACTTCAACGTTATGTTAATTGATAGAGAAGGAAGCACTAACTAAAAGCCTTGCTTTGAACTGGGCCATTACTACAGTGGTTTCAATTATTTTTTATTGTCAGGTTATTAACTCGAGGTGTATTTGAAATATTGGTTAATTTTCCTCAATGATAAATCATAGTTTGTTCTTTTCCTCTTATTATGGATGGAGGGAAAGAATGTGTTTGAATACGAATGCATAGCATAAAAATAAAGAAGGTACATGGGAAGTAAATAGGAAACTAAGAGCTACTAATCATCATAATAACAGACTTACGTTAGGTACATTAAGGCTTTATTTTCCAAATTTTTTTTATTTGGTGGTATTTGACTTATTTAACAACAAGAATATTTTGTATTACCTTACTCTTAGTTTTCTGAGCCAGAAAATACTGCAACTACAAGCCACACTCTTTGGAAGCTCCATGACCAAATCATGAGAACTTATTTCTAAATGACAAGTTTTCCTTTTGTGTGCTATGTAATTTTGCCTTAAGTAAAGCTACACAGATTGTATGTTAGTGTCTCCATTTATAAGGGAAGGCAAATGCACTCTGTCACCTACTTACAAGTACACAGAATAAATAAAATGTTTCTGGTTCTCTATAAATTCAGGTATTATGATTTTAGAGCATGTGCCTTCACACAGAATTTCTCAATAAGTGAGTTTTTGTTATTGCAATGCACATACATCTTCCATTTCTGTCTCTCCTTTTTCTTTTCAAGCACTGTATTAACTAACCTCACTTATTTTCACATGGTTTAAGGCTGTACCGAACTCTTATTTTCTTCATTTCCAGGTGTTGTGATACCTCAACATCATTATCACCATCCTATATCAAGTGTTTACTACCTAAAGGGCATTTCCAAATGACAAAATAAAGAGAGTTTGAGGGGAAATCCACTTTTCTCCCACAAGTTCAGAAGCATGATTAAGGGCCCCCCACAGAACAGTGTTTAATTGTGATGAATCACAGAACATTCTCATAAAAATGAGCCCATTTTTAAAACAGAAATGTCACATGGTAGACTGCCCTTCTCTGCCTTCTCTCTCAAGTAGTTCTTCCTCACTACAACCGGACAGATAGGTCTGTTTTGACTTGCAAGCTACATGACACACATCTTCTTATTAATGGAAATTCAGTGTACTTAAATAGCCTGGTGCACTCTTTCCCCTTCCTGGTTGTCCCTAGTAGGTGGAGGAGCATTTTCATTCTAATCACATCACTCTCTGTAGTTCACAAGAGCTTTTTGACACAGGCTTTAAAAGCCAGAAATAAAATGCACATTCTTACTTTAACAAACTTCATTCCTTTAGGACGGCAAGGGCAATTTATTTCAGTCTCCTAATCTGTTGCCTCCTACACTTTTATAGACACCCAGTTTTTCATGGGCAATGGTTGTTCTTCAGATATGCACCACTTGAACTCTTAACAGATTTCTTCTCCACTAGTCATTCAAAGAGAACATTGTATCAAGATGTTTGAATTTGACCTCTTGACTACCTGATATTTTTAAACATTCTTGTCTTTTTTACTCAATTATCATAAATTTCATAGCCTTTGGTTTGTTCTTCCTTTCTAAAACTATTGCTATATTCTACCTTGCATTCTTTTGGGGGAGCTCCACATCTAGCTACACTTTCCCAAATGTACTTATTCCAACAAACTGAAGGAAGAAACTAATGTAAATCTGCACAAGGACACATGGTGTGGTGGAGAGGATGATAAAAAGACCACTTAAAGGAAAAGCAAATACTTGATCAGCATACTCCAAAAATGTCAAAGTCACAAAAGATGAGGAACAGCAGAGAAACTGTTGCAGACTACAAGAGACTAAGGAGAAATCACAACTACACAATCAGGATATCATCCTGGAGAAAAATAAAAGGACGTCAGTAGGAAATATGCTGAAAATCAAATAAGGTCAATGTATTCAGTTAATACCAGTGTACCCACATTAACTTTTTGTTCTCACCACTGTACTGTAGTTATGTAAGATGTTAATATTCAGGGATGTGAGTGAGGGTGAGGAATATAAGGAAATTATTCAGACTTTTTTTGCATCTTTTCTATATTTCTAACATCAGTTCAAATTAAAAAATAAATAAATAAAAGGAAAAAATTGAAAGCTTATATACCAATGAAGACCGTATTCCAAAAGTTTTGTCTGAAGCCTGACTTTTGGAGAAAATAGAGTATCTAGAGAGAGAAATAATTGGACAAATATATGGAAAAGGTGTTTGCATAATAGTCAAGCTTTACCTTTTGAGCAGAAACAACAGAATAAGGGGTCAGACCTTGAAAGCAGAGAGCAGGGACCATGGCTTCTGTTTTCTTCAACATTCTCAGCAACTGAACTGAGAAAGCAAGCTTAAGTGAGCAGCAGCCATTCTGTGGGTGCTTCCCATCCCATCCCTCACCCCCACTCCCGTTTAGTTTCTTCTTCTTACCAGCAAATACATACACTTGGTCACTGTGATGTAGAATCTTTTATTTGGAGGGTTTGAAACAATGGGCAATACTAACATCTGTGGAGATAAAAGTTACCTCACTTTTAAAATCTCAGGAATGATACCAAGGTAAAATAAGAAACACACACCAATAATTCACACAAATTCTTCCACGCAATGATGCTGCAAAGTGAGTAGGAAAATTTAGAATATGAGTATTTATTCTTAGAAAGGTTTTATTTGTTAATGGCATATTGAGTTTTTTTAGCATATATTTCCAAAGTGTTTAGATATATGTCATCATAATATCCTTATAAAATATCAACATATCCACTTTTATATAAAAATGAAATTTCACAAGGTTTATTAATTGTATAATTAAAATATTAACGTGACTAACATTTGATGTGAGTACAGAAGACCTCTAGGGACATAGTAAACCAAGTAGCCTGTGCCTCTTGCAAGGGAGGAGGCTCAACTCTTAGCTGGTTGTCCTGTAAGACTGCAGGCCTGATACTATCATATCTTGCAGGTTTTCAAGAGCAAATCAAAATATCACCCAATAAAATTTTATCAATGCAAAATTTAGTTTCTTGTCTTTACTCTGATTCAGATAGTTATGATATTTTTGAAATATGTATTTCCAGATATATTAGTACATTTTTTTTTACAACTCTCACTTAAACATGAAAGGTGGGGTAAAATGTGGCTATTTTACCATATCTATTATAAAATGCAAAACATTCATATGATGTAAATATTATGTGCTACTTCTCAATGTTCAAGATTGCAAAAACTTCATTAAAAAGTAAAGCACCTTGCATGCCAAGTTTTTTGGTCAAAAACAAACAAACAAAAACACCTTAGATATACTTTATGTAAAAATTATTGAGAATTTTTGAAGAGGACAAAAAACCTGGAATAATTTATCTATCAACCATGTCATTGGCTTTGTATCAGGATCAAGTGAGAAAATGCATGTGGAAGGGTTGGCATTTTGTAAAACACTGTACCTAGGTAAATGTACATAGGCGACATTTTAATTTTATTTTACTTTATAAAAAAATTATTCTATTCTTGGTACCTTTGTCCTGGCCATTCATAAACATTGACAGGTGAGTAAAAGAATGCACAGAGGCTCCAAACATAAGGCCGAATCAGCATTTACTGGTTTGTTCTTGATTACAAAAACAAATAGGAAGAATAAACAATTAGTTGTAGTAATATTTAAAATACAATTCTATTTCAGAAAGATGTATAAAAATAGATAAAATTATATACCTCATTTCAACCTTCAAATCAGAGCTGATAAAGAAGTTAATGCATACAATATGTAGAAACATATATTTCAAAAATAACCATTGTCAAACAGTAGAACAGTCAGAACAGAAATAGCAAGAGATTAATATTTTGCTAAAAAAACAGACAATTTATTATGATGAAATTAATAACTCTTATGGTTGATATAACTTTTCAAATATGTAGAAATATCAAAAACTAATGGAGAAAATTAAACAAATGTGTATGTGTCTTTGTATTTTTTTACATGGCAAGATACAGTGGTTTATTTTGTACAGATAAACTTGGATAAATGACATTTGGATGGAACCACAACCCCTCACAGCTCAGAGTGTCTCTCAGGATGAAATTTGCCACTTTCTCCCATTGCAAGAAAGGAGAATCTGGAGTAATTTTAACCCCCACTTGTTTTGGAACTTTCCACTTAGGCTTTAGAGCCAGACTAACTAAATTCTGAGCTCTCTCATTTACTACAAGAACTAACATGTTATTTAACTTTCTTACTCTCAATGTCTTGATTATGTAAATGTTAGGTATTAAAAGCACTTACTTCTTAGGTAATGGATATCTAAAATTGACTCTAACTTATTGAAAACAAATATTTTTGGACTTTGTACTCTCAGGGAACATATCTATTTTTCAAACAGAAAAGGAGATTCTACTCAGTATTGTCTGCTGTTGTATATTATTTTGACAAAAAATAATGTTTTCTGTGTGGGTTTTGATAATATTTAAGAGATATTTATTATTTTCTTAGCTTTGTTAAATTCTACAAAAAGGCAATTTCATATGTATGCATAAATTATATATGAAAAATTAAATAAATCATACATTTCATAAATAAGTATATATGTAACTCAAAATTCCATTTTTTCAAAATTTCATTTTTTTTATCATGCACTTTCTATTATTAAAAATTTTCCCTGTTAACTATTTTAGATATTGAGAACAATGCTTGTTAACAGCTACTTTGGATTCTGACTATGTTCAGGCACTGGGCTAAGCAGGGCACACACAACATTTATTGATGAAAGTATAAGAGCAGAAACATTGGTATCAGTAGCCTGTGTTCAAATCCTGACTCTGCTACTTCCTAGCTGTATCACAAAAGGAAATTATGACCTCTCTGTTTCCCAGTTTGCATAACTATAATATGGATCCTATACATAGGGTTATTATAAAGATTAACCAAGTTTTTACAGCTTACATATCCATTTCTGGTATATATGAAGCACAGAATTAGTCGTTATTATCCTTATTGAACACTTTAATTGAGGATTTTATTTTCAGAATCAATGTAGTAGGCAATGAGAAGACATGAATTGCAATGCCAGATCCAATTTTTCATATATGAGGTCTATCCAGAAGGTATCCAGCCATGTAACATGAAAAATAGAGACATTTAGGCACCTTGGAACCTCACACAGTTCTCCCAGTCACCATCAGCAGCCCCATTGTATTTTTCTGAATCTAATTGATGGTCTGAAATCTCTTCCCTTTCCAAGGTGATTATCATGTTGGGAAAAGAAGTTATAAAGCACAATATCTGGACTATAGGAGGACTGATTTGATGTTTCTCAAAAAAAAAAAAACCTCCGTATTAGACATGATGCATGAGCAGGTGTGTTGTTGTGATGAATCTGCCAATCACTAGTTGCCCATAGCCACAGCCTTCTGAATCATCCTAATAGTTCCCACAGAAGAATGTTCAAACGTAATGCAAAACCTGATGCAGATTTGTTGCTTTACTTGCTCATCATTTTGTATGTGACAGCCATACAGTACACATGCTCACTCAACAGCATTTACCAACCTCACTGACTAGTACAGTGAAGTCATCATTGTTCACATATGTGCAGTCCAGTACACTCTTACTGGCTGCCAGGTTACAGTGATGTTGCACAAACCTTTGTCATTATATTAATAACACCTAGACTTTTTCCAGAAAGACATTGTGTGGTGTGATATCGATTGAGTCATGTGATTTCACTGGGCTCTAATCTACTCATCTGTACATATGAGTAACAACATCTGACTAATGGGCCTACTATTATTATCAAATGGATAATGTAATACAAATTCCTCATAAGACATAAAGCCTTTATGAAAATTTAAGAACCTTGTTATGTAAACATACAAAAATAAGTATCAATTGTATCTTGCTTTTTCAGAATATCTCCCTGGGTGTCCACCTAATCCCACCCAATGGAGAGTTTCAAAACTACAAACCGCAAATCACAATCGTCCCTATGTATGTTGGAAGGTACAATGCACCAAACAAGAAATATTTAAAACAGCTGATCCTTGAAGAACAATCTAACAATTTGAAACAAGTTTTTCTATGTCCTAAAATCAAAGGATTATAGACCTTTTTCTATTCCCAGGAGCAAAAAGAAATGATAGCATTTTCTCAATCTTGAGATTTTCTCTTGAACATTTTTTTCTTAAATCTTTCCTTCCTGGCAAGGACCCTGAAAGCGATCAAATAAATTGCTGGGTATCAAACACACATTAATTAAAAACCTCAGTCCCAAACATCCTTTTCCTTTGACAGCAAGTTTTCTGATTAATACATATACTTGTCTCACTCATAGGTTGTGTTGATCAAATGTCATTTTTTCCAGCTATTTAATGTTTGTGATACCAGGTAGAAATGTTTCAGGCTAAAATATAATTCCCTGAGGAGTAACACTTCTGTGGTGTTTTCCATGCTGGGCAGAAAGATTTTTCAGTAATTAGGTAGTATTTTATCAATCTAAGTGGAAATTTCTGAAAAAAAAAACAAAACAAAACATGGATATAGTATTTACTTGTAATAGAAACCCTTTAAATGATAATATAAAGTGAACAATGTAGTTAACTAAAACTTATTTTTTTCAGCAATTCTGGAAATCATATAGTGGTGTTTTGATTTTTAAAAACTTTAGTCACTAATGGAAATTATTAATCAGATATGATGAATAAATTTTTTCTCTTATCCTACCACGAGAAAAGAAAATTCTAACAATAATGCAGAATTTATGTGAAACTCTTTTCAGTGGAGACCTGTGATTGGATGGTGTTTTGTAATTTTATTTAGTTAGATAATTCAAACCTTTTCTTGTGGTGTACTCCTGAAAGTAGAAAGAGGTATTCTATGTACTCTCTGAGCTGATAAAAGCATGCTATTTCTTTGAAATTTGTTGTTTTATTTTTTTAATTTCTTGTGAACTTTGCATTGTGTTTCTTCACATAGGTGAATCTCTTTTATAAAACAAAAAAAACAAGTTAATCATAATGAAACAATAAATAATGTGCACCAGGAAGATTTTATGTTTACTGTGCTTCAAGACATTCTTAACTTTTAATCTCCATATAAATCTCCTACTAACTTTGTCAAGATACAGATTCAGACCCAGCAGTCTTGAGGAGTATCTGAAGATATTGCACTTCTGAAGGTTCCTGTGAGAGGAGGATGCTGCTGGCACCCATACTGTCCTCTGAAAGGCCACATTTTAAGTGACAGAAAAAATCCACATGAGTATCATGTGGACTCATTATAGGGTATAAAATTCTAAAGTCATGCAGTAATATTCTGATAATGCATAAGAGTGGTGATTTCTGAAATCTAAATAAAACACAAAAATTTCTCACTCTAAATTCTAGTTACTTCTTGAAATAATTTCAATGACTCAAAAGCTAATTGGCATCACTCTGTTGACACACATTCTTTAGGTTTTAATTCAGTGTTACATTGAATTGAAGAGATTCCTTTACATTCTTTCTGGGTCATGCACCTTGTTTCTCCGATAGAGTGAGTTCTGCCACCTGGCCCTATTGGGAGCCTAAGGATCAGAGTCTGAAGCACAGGTTTAGGAAACCCTGCAAATAGTAAATAATGGAGCGAGAATTTGAATCAGCTAGACTCCAGGACTTGGTGATATACTCTTACAAGATAATGTTTATTTCCTTTGCTATACCCTCTAAAACCTCTTCGCAAAGACATTAAAAATGAAAAAAGTTAATATAGTATATTAAATATAATTATTTTATTGAACTCATACTGAAGGCAGTTGATAGCACATTTCTTTATAAGTACCTAAGGTACTGAAAATATGTTGAACTCAATATATTTATTTAGGTATGTTCTAAAATAAAGCAGCAGATTTCCATAATATCTGACATAGATCATGGATAATATCCACTCTCAGAAACCCCGACTTTCTGTTAACCTAATACAATATTCAGCATAATCATATTGTGAAAAAAGTGAGGCTTTGAATTCATACTATAATCATTTGTTAAACCACTGTAGAATGCTGTCACTTTGAATGGTTTCAAATACACTTGCTGCACTTTCCTGGTCTAGGAAGTACATGTTTATTGTTTTCATAGTACTTTAAACATCAGTGCTTTTGTGGAGGGGCCTCAATTGTCTTAAATTCCCACTATTTTTTAGTATTTATAAAATATTTTTAGTATTTGTGAAATATTTAAGTGTCTTAAAGTTCCACTATTTTTTAGTACTTGTAAAATATTTTTTAGTATTTGTAAAATATTTAAGTGCCTTAAAACCCCTCTATTGTTATTCTTTGTAAAACATTTAGAAAGTATGGGAAAAATCATCTCACACAGCGACACTTTTCTTCAAAGTTGTAAATAACTTCTGAAAACTTAGCTTGTGCAATTAGGTCAGTGACAACAGGGGAAGGGAGATGTTTAAAGAGTGGCTCAATCAAACCACTGAACCAGGAGAGTGGAAAATTTTATTTTGTTGCTTTGAGTTCGGTAAGCTATTACCCGAATATGTATGCACATATTTATTTTCTATGTTTATTAATTTGAAGATCTTGACTTCTCTTTTACCTTTTCTATAGCCCCTTATTTGAACAAGTTGGTATTTTTTGTTTCATTTCTTTAATCCCTAAACAACATTTTTCATAGAGTGAGGGTTCCCTCATCTCATTTTAATATCATTTGGTATTTATGAAGGGTACCCACTGTGAACCCTAGTGTATTAGTCATGCTCCAAAGTGAAAAATCTGTGTAAGACCTCTGGGAGCATTGAAACCAAACTAGATAACACTCACTCAAATAAATTATGGCTGACATGCATATTGTCAGATAACAGTGTGCAATAGCTGGTTCCATTTTGATTATTTGTGTGTCTTCACGCACAACCAGTGTGTTCTGTAGACCATGGTGTTTAACCTGGAGTCCACAGATCCATGGACTGACTTCAGGAATCCATAAAACTGGGTGCAAAATTTGTATTTATATATGTATGTGTGTATATCTTAAAGAAGCAGTTGTTATTTTAGGAATTTCTCAAAGGAGCTAAAGGCCCCCAGAAAATATTAAGGGTAACTGTCTTAGACTCAGAGATATCTAGTTAAGCATTTATTTTTTGTTAGTAATTATATTTATTTTATTTATTTATTTGTGGATTTAATTGTTTATTTTATTTTATTTTTTCCACCAGCATTTTTACCCCCATACCCTCTTCCACCTCCACCCAACCCCCTCCGTTCCACAACTGCTACATGGCTGTTCACATCTGTGAGTTCTTTTTCTTTTTCTTTTCTGCTCCATCCCTCTCAGTGTTGTCATCCTGCTCTCTTTTTTTAAGGCTGTTTCTATTTTGCTTGTTAGTTCAGTTTGTTCATTAAATGCTACATAGGAGTGAAATCATATGGTACTTTTCTTTCTCTGACTGGCTTATTTCACTTAGCAGAATTTTCTCCAGGTCAATCCATATTGTCACAAAGGTACAATTTTCTTCTTTTTTATGGCCAAAGAGTATTCCATTGTTTAAATATACTTCAACTACTCATCTACTAAGCTGCTTCCAAATATAGGATATTGTATATAATGCTGCAAGGAACATGAGGTGCATATATTCTATCAAGTTAGTGTTTCGGTTTTCTTTGGATAAATTCCCAGAAGTGAAATTGCTGGGTCATAAGACAGTTCCACTTTTAATTTTTTGAGGAAACTCCATACTGCTTTCCACAGTGGTTGCACCAGTCTGCATTCCCACCAACAGCACACTAGAATTCCCCTTTCTCCACCACTTGCTGTTTGTTGATTTATTGATGATAGCCATTCTGACAGGTGTGAGGTTATATCTCATTATGGTTTTAATTTGCATTTTACTGATGATTTGTAACTTTATGGTCAATATTTGAGAAAGTGTACAAAATATACAATGGACAAAGATAGTCTATTCAATAAATGATGTGGGGAAAATTGGACAGGTAAGTGCAAAAAAGAATGAAACTAGACCACCTTCTCATGCCACACATAAGAATGAACTCAAAATGGATTACAAAGTTCAATGTTAGGCTCAAAACGATAAAAATCTTAGAATAAAATTTAGGCAGTAAAACATCAGACATATAGCAATATTTTTTCCTGATATGTCTCCTCAGGCAAAGAAAACAAAAGAAAAAATAAACAAATGGGGCTACATCAAACTAAGAAGTTCTTGCACAACAAAGGAAATCATTGACAAAATAGAAAGACAATGCAATGAATAGGAGAACATATTTGCTGATACATATGATAAGAGATTAATATCCAAAATTTATTGAAAAGTTTATAAAATTCCACAACAACAACAAAAAAATTCCAATTAAAAATAGGCAAAGAACATGAACAGATAATTCTCTAAAGAGGACATACAGATGGCCAATAGATAAATGAAAAGATGCTGAACATCACTAATCATTAGATGTGTGTTTAAATGAGTTCTAAAGATCTTTAAGGGAACAGAAAATACTAACATTTGTTGAGCTACTACTATGAGTCAGGTACTGTCAGTCAATTTTCACATCTCATTAAATCCTGGCTCCAATTCTGTGAGATGATTTCTCTTTACTTAACTTCATAGTTGATTTTTCAAGGGTCAGAGAATTACTTAGCAACTAGACCTCAGCAATTATCAACATAATTATTGACCTATGCTACCTCTTATTTCCTGCATTATTTCATTTAATCTTCACAACCACCTTATGAGAAGTGTTCTTATTAGAAATTTACATAGCTTACTCAAAATTATACAGTTGGGGAAGGAAAAAAACAAGATAAAATCAAGCAATGTATGAAACAAATTCTTTGCCGCTAATCACTACTTTATACCAGATGTGACTCAAACATGTATTCTAATAAAGCACAACTCCTAAGAAAATAATGATGATGTCACACTTATATTTCACCAAAACAATTTTACATATTAAAGGAGATTAACAGTAAGAAAGTGAAATTCTTAGAAAACATAGAAGAGTTACACCCAACTCTAAAGATGAGAGATGAGTTCTAGAAATCCACACAGAATTTTAACTTCAGGATTGAAAAGTCTTGATGCATTTGAGTTCAATCGCCCTCTTATGTGGAGTCTCCTCTACCATATCTCCATCAAGTCAGCATCCAACTATTGTTAAAATTCTCAGTGGGTAGGAAACACACTATTTCTCAGTCCATCATAACCTTTTCAAAAAAATTTTTACAATAATAAAAATTATATAGAGAACAAATTATTTCCTGAACTAAAATGTACTTCTGCTAATTGGGTAACCCAAGCCTATAACTCATTCACAGCAAGTAGATGTTCTCTTCCCATTTTCCTTTTCCTTGAATGCCCATCCTATCTTATTTCGGTTAGTATATCCTCTTTGCTTTAAGATTTTTATTGGCGTGAAACATAGGTGCAAATTGTCAAAGGCCTGTATTCTCTGTCATTGACTGCTGGCAGCAAGACTATCTTTTCTTTGTTTTTCTATTTCCATATGCCTTAAAAGCTCTTTAAAAATGGATGTGCTTGACATTATGTGTATACAATACTTCATCAAACATTTATTAAGTTCTCTACCTTATAACAAGGTGAAAAAGACATAAAGACACATTCCTTTCCCTCAAAGAGACCATGATCTAATTGAGGAGAGAGATCAGTGGACGTATGCCTGTGGAAATGACGCATCTGTACAAAGTACAGAAGAATATCACCTCACAGAGGCTGTAGGTCTCCAAAAGGAAGTGAGTTCTGGAATGTTTATATGATGCTTTTTTCTACCTAACGCCATTCTCAGTAAACCAAGTATGTCCCTGTATTTGCCTTGAGTTACATAACCTTTCTATAGTTGTATATCATTTTGCCCTTTTAAAACCAAGTTTATCTGGGAGCTACTTGTGGGGCCAGATAATTTTTCTTTGGGAAACTAGCCTTTCTCTTATTCATCAGAATCATTTGTGATTGCAGAATTAGAATTATATTAGTGATAAAATTACCATCTTTCAGAAGGCTCATGACACATTCTGATTCATAACTTCACGTTTATCTTATTTTTTTCCTGATTTTTTAAATAAAAAAAAAATCCTTCTTTCTTTGCCTCTAAGTGCCCTACCCCTTAATAGTTTCCTGTGTAGTAATGATCAGGGCTACCCTCAGACAGGTGGTGCTTTGCCATAAAACAAGTGAACAGATCAGACTAGGAAAAAATGATGACAATGATTTATGAATTCTTCATAACACAAATTGCTTTGTCCAGTGTGAAAAGAAAATGTAAAAAGTCATCTGATTTTTCCCATTGTTAACCCATGTCTGCAAATCTTGATCATGATTGATTACGGATCTAGTAATCTAGTAATCTTAAGCTTTGTGTCGACTAATTTTTACCCATTTAAACTTTGAGTAATCTGATTTTCTCCTATTTTTTCCCATAATGTTTGCAACTCAAGCTTCTAGACAAGTCTGGTAGAGTCCCTTTGTTCCCCGTGGTTTTTGCCAATGCCATCTGCAGTCTCTTCATAGAGAAGGGCCTTTTAAACCATATTTAATACAGAAAAAACCCAAGATCACTAGAATTCTCAACCAACATCTCCTTTCATATGTGACAGTAATGTAAGTTTTAGAGAAAAAAATGTAGCTTTTTCTCCAAATAATAATAAATATGGTATAGTAATTTGGTTCCATCCACTACTTTCTTCAAGATGAGTGAAAGAGCTTTTATGAATATTATTCCATCAAAGGTATTGAGGCATAGCTTTTTATAGTCACCACTTTTTCTCCTGAAACATTTTTGTAGCATTCTTCTTTTCGTTGTTTCTAAGCTAGGTCATTGTCTCTCAACCATAACCAAAAATGATACAGTATTTTGCTTTTGTCTCTCTCTTCTTCTCATACATGTTGTTTACCAGCATCATCTTCTGCCTTTTATAATAGTCCCTAGACCTGTATCTCCATCGCCACGTTACTGACATCCTTACACAGGAACTAATCTCTTTTGGGAATTAGCTTTCTGTTCTCTCATTTTTTCCATAATCTACTTCAAGCTATTTAATCTAGCAAAAGTAACTAAATGATAGGTTGTTTATATTAAAATTAATAATAAAATGTTTTCTATGTACTTCTTAAATTTAAAAACAATATTTAGGCTTGTTTTTTATACCCCAGATCCCAACTGTCTTTTTGCCTTGATCTATTCCCTTGTGACTGCTTTTCCTCGACCTTAAATGCATTAAACAAACAACTAGTATCTGGGAATGAGTTATTTTCTGTCCATTTTCCTTCCCCAAAAGAATCTAGCCAACTGTGGAGGCATCACTTTCTAAGTAAATTCTGCGGATGTTGTCACCTAAATCAGAAAAAGGAAGTTCTCTTCTGAGTGTAGGAATTTATAACTTTTCTAAATCTCATTAGAATGTATTCTGTTTAAGAACAGGCAAAAAAAGTGGTGGAAAATGACAAAATAAGCTCCAAAAGGAGACCTTAAAGCAGGCAATCTGGTGTCATTAATGTGAGAGCTGTCAGGAATGTGGCTTGTGATAACAAGAACAGATAGAGCTTTTTTCAAAGCCTGAACTTAAGGCTTCAACTGTAAGCAGGGAATGACATTTACATTGAGATGTAAATTGCAGCCAATGACACTTTCATTTATGTAAGATGAGTTTATTCTGGTGTTTAGAAATATAAATTGAAATCTTGCATTTTCTCCTAGAAATACTCACTGCATAACAAGTAAAACTCAGGCTGGCCCTGGACACATCAGGAAAATGCAAAGGCCATTTTATTGCCTAAATGTTAGTATTAATGCAGTGCAAAGGTAATCCTGTTCAATAGGAAATCTAAATTGGTAAGATTATTTCTAAATTCCCTTGGAAAGACTCTTGCTTTTGAGGCAATGGGAAGTCTATAAAACCGAAAGCCACACAGAAATATGCAGACACTTCTTTATCCCTGAACATTAGGTAAACAGTTTCACAACTGTTCTCTAGGGACAAGTGATAGTTTTGTAGAAATAAAAGATTGAATGAAAGAGAATGTAAATTGCCAATAAATTTCAACTCCTCTCTCCTGGCACAAATAGGTCATACATTTATTTTTTCCATACAAATTCCTAGAGAAGATTATTCTTTAATCTCTGTGGTATTGTATGAAAGCCATCACAACTTTTATCATAAGAACATTTTGAAGGCCAACTCTAAACCTAACTCCTTCCATTTATTATGCTGACCAAAAGTCTCCTCAATGGAAACCCAGAACAAAGACCAGTCACCGTATCTTGTATGTTTGTACTTGACCTTTCCGTAACTCTCTGCATAATTCTATCATAGCTCAAATCTCACTGAACAAAATTTACCACCCCGCCCTCTCTCTCACCTGCTGTATTGGGCGTCCTTTGATGGCAGATAGTGCATCTTCCCAGTGCCTAGCTCAGTACCTGGAACACAGTAAGTGTTCAATAAAGATTGAGTTGTCATGCTTATTTGGTTATGTTATGTCCCCTATATTTAAGCCAAGTACTTTCAAGTACTTCAGACATCAAGTGGAGTTATTTCTCAAACTCTTTCTGGGACTCAGCAACATATATTACCAATAGCACTCCAATAAATGTTTTGTGATTATGATAATAATTCAACTCAGTTTGTGAGTTGCTTTGCAATTATTTTCAAGACCCATAAAGTCATCATGTTATATTCTATAGTACAGTCTTTGTGAGTGGCTCATACATAGTCTATGATTGAGATAATTTTGGCAGGAAGCAAGTGCTGGTTGGTACAAACCACACTATTTGTGTGATTCCACCTCGACCTCTTTATCAGGGCAACTCTATTTAACAACAAAAAATAGACAGATATTAGCAACAGCAGTAGTTAAAGAAGATAGGGATATGTCAAGGCTAGTTCTCAAAGTGTTCTCATTGCTTTAGAGAGCTTGGCCATTCTCCTTTAGGTGACAGCTGATCACACCCCACCCATTCATTTCCTTTCCAACTTTGACACTGTAATGGCTTGGGTAAATCTCATACTAGTTTGCTGCAACAAGCATATTCCAAAATAATGTGCAACTCTCCCAAGTACAGCTCACCATTATCAAATGTTTAGTCTATTCATTCAATTAATATTTTTAAAGTCTTTGTAATACATCAGAAATTTTTCTGGACACTAGACTGTGAATTTAAAAAACAAATTCTTTATTATGCAGTTTACATCTAGTACCAAAAGACAGACAATAAACGTATGTGCAATAAGTATACAACATATTATACTTATGGCAATAAGTATTATGGAGGAAAATAAACAGACTAAGGTGACCATATATGGGAAACTTTTGAATATGAAAGGAAGAAGTATGTATCACAAGACAAGAAGCTTTAATCCAGAACCGTCCCAGATAACTAGGGCATTTGTCTCTCTAGATGAGGGATAATTATGTTGGGGTGTAAGAAAATGACTTAATTTCCAGGATACAGAGAACTAAAAATTATGGTATTGAGTAGTGGGAAATGTTTAGAGCACGTTCTTCATGGTAACTCGTGTAATTATTATTATAACATTATGGTGTAGGTACCGTTATTTTCTTTTTGATGGGTCAGGAAAACAATGCATAGATACTTGAGAGCAGGACTTTCCTAGGAACTCTCCTGTCACTAACCCTTGATTCCCTTGCCTCCTTTGGATCCCGTTGTCCATTAGCCTAAAGTACCCATGCCCATATTTTCCCTCTCAAGGAGGCTTGTGCATGTGATTCAGTAAGACAAAATGCTTGGTAAGACATCCAAATTTGATAAGTTAAAATGATGCTGAACTCTGATTACAACTATTCTACGTGAGGTTGGAGAAATATTCTTTCCAAATGTCTGCCTTGGTGATTAAAGACTTTGGATAGAGCCTCTGGTACTTTGGCCACAGAACTGTACATTGTTCATCCCCATATTTCTCTGTATTCAGATTTGAGGTATTGACTTCAATATCATATGTATTATCATTTTTTTCACTTTATATACACATACTAAGAAAAGAAATATGGGGTCTATTCAGAATGTATCCAGCCAAGTAATATGAAAAATAGAGGCATTTATTAAAGAAGATACAAGAAACATTGTGCATAGGACAATGATGCCTCAGTCCCCTTCAAAGTAGGCACCATGGGACCTCACAAAGTTCTACCAATAGCCATCAGCTGTCCCATCATATTTTCCTGAATCTCATCAATGGTCTGGAATGTCTTCCCTTTCATAGGTGATTTCAGTTTTAGAAAAAGCCAGAAGTCTCAGGGCACTAAATCTGGGTTGTAAGGGGGGCTGAGTCACCTGGGTGATTTGATGTTTTTCCAAAAACTCTGCATGAGATGAGATGCATGAACAGGTGGGTTGTCACAATGAAGCTGCCAATCAGCAGCTGCCCATAGCTGAGGCCTTCTGAACCATCAAAGTAGTTTCCACAGAGGAATGTTCAAACTTAACACATACTTTGATGTAGATTTGTTGCTCTACCTGCTCATTCATTTTGAATGTGATGACCACACAGTACACTTGCTCACTCAATGGCATCTACCACACTCACTGACTACTACAGTGCAGTCATCATTGTTTATACATGCGCATTCCAGTCCACTGTCCTTGGCTTCCAGGTTACATCGATGTCATACAAACCATTTTTGTTATATTAACACTGACTTAACTTTTTCCTGACAGATCTCAATAGTCCGTTATCAGACAAGCTTAGTTATAAAATCAAATCTATGCTATTTTTCCTAGTGGTATTTTCAAGAAGAAGTCTATCTTGGAATATTTCATCTAAGTGTAAATTATTTTAGAAAGTTATTCCCTTAATTAAATGGCCAGAAGTAAACATACATTTTCCACATATGAGTCAGTGGATATCAGCTTATTCATGATAATTAAATCTATAAAACACAAGCAAGCTGATGATATATTGGATTAATTATGTTATACAAAAATAATACATATTTTGATAATATCCAGTTTTGCAAGAGTATTATCACATAAGCATGAGCATATTTTTTGGCAGCAGTACAGTTTATAATACTCGTTTTAGAAAGCAACATGACAGTTCTTTTAAAAATAAAAGAAGAGTTCATAACCTTGGTCTCAGCACCTAGACACAAGAAACAATCTTAGGAAAAATAAACAAATGATGATTAATTGTATTAGCATAAATAAGTAAAAGGTGAAAATAAACTAAGTGTTCTACAATAAGAAGATGGATTAATTCATTGAATTATATCAACTCTATAGAATATTTCATAGAAATTAAAAACAACATTTTGGAAGTTTGTCTGATGTATAATTATTAAACTAAAAAAGAAGAAAGTACAAAGTTTTATGTTATATAAATATCTTTGGGTAAACCAGGGGTATATTATTAGGAATTAGAGCAAAACATGGCAAACTAAAAATAAAGCAGATTTGTTAGAATTATGGGATTGTGAGTAATTTTAATGTTTTTTATTATTATTAGAAGATTGTACAATAAATCATTTTTTAATGGGGATTGCAAGACTTATTCCTCTCTTAAGAGGCTCTGGAGAGGCAATTTATAGTTCTTAATTTTCTAAAGTCCATGTAAATTAAATGGTAATCTTTTTATATTATACTTGTATTGATTTAAGGACTTGTTTATTATTTAACCACTTTAACACAGAATGAATTAGACAAATAAAGCATGATCGTGCAGAAAAATTGTTAAAGAGTTTTGATGAAATCTGTGACAAATGTAGAGTCTGATGAAGTTGTTTAACAGAAATATTTTTCAAGTAAAATGCTATAGTTTGACATCCCGTACATTTGTGCATTTTGAGGGGTGCCTAGAGAATTTACTGGTGCCCTGCAGAGAGATGGATGCATGGTACTGAGATAAATGTGTCTGATAGTTCTTCACCGATAAAATTTGGAGTTTATTAGTGCCCTTCAGCTCAGTTTTAAATTAATCACTCTGATAGGCTATCACTACGATAGCCTTTCTATAACTCCTCAAGTTGAAGTTATATAAATAAACATTTAAAATTGCTATTTAAATATATATATATATTTACAATTTCCAGTTTTTTACAAACAGGAGTACTTTAAAGGAACAAGATTAGATAATTGAAATAAAGTTAAGAAAATTTAAAAGTATTATCTTTGCACAGAGACTATAAATTTTGTCACTCAAAATTTTTGCAGAAAACATCTCTGCGGCTTTGATGTTTGAAAAACACTGTACACATATGATCTTTTTCAAAAATCCTCCCTAATCAATGTATAGAAAATTGAAAAAGTATTCTTTGCCACTGTCCCATTCTGGAAGGTAATGAATGAAAGTGCATGTTGACCTGTGAATGAAAGGGTCATTTAAAGATATGCGCATGTGGGTTGTTTGGAAAAGGAATAATATTGGATTTATTTGTATGAAGAATTATTAAATTTAAATAAATGTTATATCAAGCCCTGTGATATAACCATTAATTTGTTCTGTTTTATAACTATGACTAAACTTAGTCATCTTTAGCAAAGCAAATAACGCAAACTCCAGCAAGATGAACAATGATTAAGCACCCCTGTGCCCCAAACTATCTTAGGAAGACAGTCTGAAACTGGCCTTATTCATCTGGACAGCAGACTGGAGGGGCTCTTTCTAGGGGAATTTACTCATTCAGATAATCTTTTGAGTACTATTTGTTGAGTATAGTTTGTTTCTGATAACTCCCTCCTTAGACCAAGAAACCCAACCACAGTCCAACTCTGATTCAATCAAGGTGATTCACAGCACATCTATATCCATCGTTAATCCCATCCAGAGCCTGCAGTTGGAGAACAAAGAGTTTGGGGAGGAGGGCACAAAATTGTTTCCATTTCTATCTTTTCACTAAAGTATACAGCCTTTTTTTTTTGCCAATAGTAAGTAGCTAAATTAGGATAATTTTAAAGTATTTCCCTTGCTCAAATCTCGAAAGCAATAATCATTTATTTAGTACTTCTACCAGAATGAAGATCAGCACTAGAGTAATAATGGGAATAAACTTCTTAGAGATCAGATAGAGTGCCATTGTATGACATGGTATATGTGTATTACAAGATATTTTCTATAAAATTAACAATGAAGTTTATGGGCAATTTGAACTACATAGTTAGTAAGTAAGTAAAACAAAAAGTTCAAGGTACAGCAATATTTTTTATGTAATAGGGGTAAGAGCATTTCGAGGTACTTACCTGAGCTTTAGTCACAAGAACCTTTGCTTAGTCTTTTCAAATATACTCTAGTGCTACATTGATTGTAAAACTGTAATAAAACTTTGTTGAGATTTTTTTAACAAAATAAAATGTACTGATAAAGGTAATGCATGAGTGATGGCAACCACTTTTTAAAGACCTCAGCAAATATATCTGGTCAATAAATAGCTATTTCCTAAACACTCTGTTAGGTGCAATTGCCATCATAAAAGATGTAAATGTTATATATTTAACACAATCTATAACACTGAGTTTATGTTATAGAAATACCCCTATTACATCAAGGACTTAATGCAACACATGATGATAGAGACAGTAAACAACTGAGGAGTTCATAATATTTGAACAATAAATACATGTTTAATGACAAATAGTCTATTTGAGTTAGGTCTTAATGAAGGATGAGAATGCAGAGGTAAAGAGAAAAGAAAGGCATTGACAGGTACGATGTGCAAAGCCACAGACAGTTGACAGACTAGGAGGAGATTATTGTAGTTAAAAAAAAGACTAATGATTGAAGTTAGAATATGCAAGAAAACTCAATGAATAAAAAAAGCCCAATATGAATAATAATAATCAAAGAAGAAATCCAAAGGAAATGAAGATATGTTCAACCTCATTATAAAGAGAAATTAAATTAAAAACAATAGTGAATATCCACTTTGCAAACATTATTTCAGCAAAAATAAAAAATTCAGATAATACCGAATATTGGCGAGGCCATTGGGAACCAGGCATACTAAAGCACTGGCAATGGGAATGTAAACCAGCACAGCCATATACCTAGGACTTAGCACCAAGAGATTCACTCCTAGTCTCACACCTCGGAGAAACTAGTACGCAAAGGCAATGCAGAGATTTTGTTGTGCTAATGGTAATTGATATTTTCTGATAGTAGGGAGTTGAAAGTAATTTAAATAAGAAAGTAATCTAAATAAGAAACTTAACATAGGATTGAATAAAGTAAAATATGATGGAAAAATTGCTGAACCATCTAATATATATATATATATATATATAAAATTAAACTTAAGCAAAAGAGAACAAAAAACATCAGATTTCTAGTGAAATCCAGTCTGTATGAATTTAGATTATTAGCACATATTAAGTAGCACTATAATAACTTTCAGGGATACATACATATACAGTGAATCACAAAAACACCAGGAGTAGATAGATACCTATAGTGGGATAGATACCTGTAGTGGCAAGAGGGTAAATTGAAGTAGGGTTCTAGGATGAAAGAATACTAAGAGAGCGATTTGCAGAGATTGAAGATGAAAGAGGCCATAAAGTGAGGAGTACTCAACTCTCAACACAAGAGTTTTGGGGGAGTCGAGAGCTCCCAAATATGTAACCTCTGTGTTTTCATGGTATATAGTCATAACTCTATGCAAAGGAGTTCGTAGGGGGGCTTGCCTTCATTGGTTCAGGACTGGCACTGAAGATAAACAGTGTTCATCCCAGTCTCTGAAGCTGTTTTATAAGATTGTTTTTTAAAGTCAGAGGAACTCAGATATTGGCGTCACCAGCACACTTTAATACAACTGAGTCAGAATTTGTTTACTACCTGAGTGGTAGCAGAAAAACCCACTACAATTTCTTCCTCCAACTCCTGTCCTACTGAAATCCACCCCTAGAGCACTCTCCAGGCTGTGTCACTGTCACTGTCACTGTCACTTCTAAACCTCACCCCAGCCTCTTGTGTAAAGTATCATCTATCTCAACCCCTAACATAACTCCCCAATTATATCACCGTGGTTAATGTCTCATGCTGCCATTATGCTTCCATGATACAAGTCTGGCCATTGATCCTCCCTCTAAGCGTGCAAGCATTTGGGGAGTTGTGGAAATATTGTCCTGATTCTGTGATGAGGGGCATTAATGGGAAAATTAACAAAGGAAACCCCAGAGTATAAGTTATTATTTTGTGTGAGAGATCAAACTGAATCTTCTTCCCTTTTCTTCAGCTGATATGCACTGTTAACTGTTCCTATCAGATAAGTGACCAGAATGCCCATCACTGCTCGAGGAGCCTCTGGTCTCCTCATTCGCCAAGCATGTGTCAGGACACTGCATGGACTCAGACTGTCGCAAAAAAGGATTATGATTATTGACTTTCACGTTAGTTGCTTACAATTTTATTCCTAATTACTATGCTGTACAATAATGATTATGTGGACCATTAAATGTTTCATTAACGTTTTATGTGTTTAATTAGTACAGCACACTCTACTCATGTGTGCTCAGTGTTCACAGTTTATGCAATTGCAGCATGGTTTTCTGCCCACAGAGCTTGATCTCCTCTAGACACAATGACATTAAAAAATATGTGTTTTTCTAAAAATTCCTTTTTTAGTCTTATGTTGGAGCATGGATAAGGTACCATCAAAAAAAGTTACCAGAATTTTCACATTACTCATATATTTATTACAGTAAAAACTGACATAAAATTAGCATTTGAGAAAACAAATAATTTGGATACAGTAATAAATGGACTGAGTCTTTTGGCATCTCAGGTCCAGGACTTACTGGCACGCGGCAGGATTGCAAACGCCCCCATTCGGGGTTACTCAGTTCAGTGATTTGAGGTTATGTTCACTGGCAGCATACATTCTGAATGATGACAACAAAGCATGTCCTTTTAAACCACACAAAGCAACCTCGGCTTAAAAACATTACAGTACTTTATTCATGCCCTTTAACAAATCTAAAAGATAGATCTCTATTTTACAAAGAAAAATACTTCATGTGCTTGGTGAAAGGTTGATTTCACATAATTGATCTGTGGTAACAAATTCAAATTCAGCATCCAATATCCAATCTTTTTTTTATTAGAACCATATGAAATATTGCCAAATATAAACCATCTTAAAATAGTGACTTAAATTGAGATTAAATAATTTATTGCATTGTTAAATTAATAATTCTGTAATAATTATGTTTAACCTTCAGCTTCAAAACTAGTTCTTGCTCATCCTTTGAATTTCCCAATGAACTTTAGCAGCATGAGCTGTAATCCTCTACTCCTGCTGGTTGTTCTAAATTCTGTATTTCTCAGTTATCCTGCTTTGCCAGCTAGCCGATGTCATTAGTTTCTCCACAATAGTTCAAAATTTGTTTTCTAATAATTCCATATCTCCCATGACCTTTCATTTTCCTCATGCAACCTCATTTTTATTAATATTTGAATTATATGAGAACTTATTCTCAATACTCCCTGCAGTTTGAGATGTCTTTTCCCTACTTTTGACCAGGCTATTTGTAGCAATAAAAAGAGTGACTATTTAATTCATTATAACCCTAAAACATCCTTCCTTGCTTTACCATTGTCACATATATTGCAGCAATGTGTATTCCATTTATTGTAAGAATACAAGAACAGTTTGCAAATTATGAAATATAGCACTTGAATTTTTACAAATAATGATAAAAAGTATATACACAAGTACATTTCTGTCAGGTTTGTCATTCCTAAATAAAAATATGAAAGCAAACAGACTGACTAATTCAAAGCTTGGAATATATAATCACAAGAAAATAAAGAAATAACAGAAACAGGCTCTTATAGAATTTTAAGGAGTGAGCAGCTTAGCATTACCACAGAAAAATGAGGAGGCTTATTGGCTATACTGTATAATTCTGTGTCAATTGGGATAAACCATGCTAACTATTTGTTCAATCAGATACTAGTCTAGGTACTTCCATAAAGTTATTTTTAAAAGTTATTTTTAAAAGCTTTTTATTTTAAATAGTTGACTTTATCTAAAGCAATTACCCTCCATGTGGGCCTCATCCAATAAGTTGAAGTCCCTATGAGAAAAAGTGGAGGTTTCCCAAAGAAGAAATCCAGACTGCAACACAGAAAGCTTTCTAGAGACTCCACCCTTTGGACTCAACTTGCATCCACAGCACCCTTGCCTGAATCTCCAACCAGCCAACTTGCCAGATGAATTTTGGATGTGCCACCTGCCAGCCCTAACAATTGCATGAGATAATGTTTTAAAATAATTCTTCCTTCATCTTATCTCCTACTGGTTCTCTTTAAAATTCTGACTAATACACTAGCCACTACTGAATCCTCCAAATTGTATCATAAAATAACCAGAAGTTGTCCAGATCATAATCAGTCATAATGAAAATGCAAGACCATGTTCCTTCAGCAGGTTACCCCTCACTTGTGACCAAATCATTTTTTAGACAAAGATCTCAATTAGAACTATCATAAGCAAATTACAGATATTTGTAATTTTATCCTAAAAACTGATGTTATACAGAGAAGGCAGTGTGTGATGTTTTCTCAATCCATAGTCTACTTTTTTTTAAAGATTCCCACCCACCTAACTGAGTTAGACCACCTCCTGCCATGTTCGTACTGTGTGAAACTCACCTCTGGTCATTGCTGATCGGGCCAGAGATGGACACCCAGTGCAGGTTGAACTCGCCATGACCCCCTTTCTTAGGAATCTTCAGGCAGGTTTCAAAGTCTATAGCCTTCAGAAGTCTTCTCAAAAATGGAGAGAAAGCTGATTTTGAAGAGAGAAGAATAAAGCAAATATAATAAAAAGCAGAGATAATACCTTCCCAAGATCCAGAGGTAGAAACTAAGATCCTAAAAATTGGTAATTTGAATTGTAGTTAGTAATTACATTTAGTAAAAATAGAATTAATATTAACCAGATTTATTTCCCAAGGTTTGAACATATGTCTTTCTTCAGATTCCATGAAATAGCTCATTAACTTTATACTGAATTACTTTCTCCTTTTCATCCTCTTTCTACATTTTTGTTTTCTTCTTCAAGATAATTTGAGTGCATTTATCATAAGAGCTACAACTAAGGTGGACAACCAGTTTTCCTTTCTATGAAATTAACTATTATTTTATATCATTTGCTGACTTATATTTCTATTCTTAAGCTTTTTGTAGAGATAAAAATCAATGCTTTTACTTTTGACTCTCCGTCACTGCATGAATCACATCATTTTTTCCTAATAGCATGGAATGTATTACACATTGCACATGCACACAACACACACACATATGAAATGGCAAAAAACTGGTATTGATTATTATTGATTGTTTTAACTAAAATCTTAAGAACAAAGGCTCACAAATCAAGCTGAGTAAAATACAGGATTAATTATATTACAAAACAGCTGCCAACAGTCCAAAACACTAACTGGGAAAATTGTTCAAAATAGCCAACATAGAAAATTTATCAAGGAAAACAACAAGGTGATTGTTGGGAGATGGACTATGCAGGGACTAAATGGTAATGGAAAAACATATAATAAAGATTAAATTAAAAAAGAACTTACATTTGATAGATGTGGTAAATCGTAAACTTTTCTTATCCACATGCTGGATCTCATCCAATATTAACCAGTGTTATCCAATCCAAAAAGGACCTTTATCACAAGCAACACAAGAGCTCAGTAGCAGCAAATCAAGAAAATGTAGGGTTACTGCATGGCAACGGGATCTGGAGACCCAGAGTTTTGTGAGATAGAAAGTCAGTACCCTGAACAATTACCCAGCTTATCCACTGTTTCAGTTTAACCAAAAATTGTGTATATAGTCCACCTGACAGTGACAAGGGTTTTCTCAGAATTGAGGTTTGTATCAGGTATAATCTCTTCTGCTTCTGATATGTGGTTTTCTTTTATTACAATAGCTGAGGAAAAATAAAATCTTTACTCTTCCCCATAAAAAATGTTTCATCTCAGTAACAGTAGTAACAAAGTGTTTGTAAAGCATGATATATAATGAGATAATATTTAAGAAGAACAAAAATTGTAACCATCTATTATACTATTCCATAGAGAAAATGTTATAATGACATTAATCTATGCAAAAATTAGGGATGAATTCTTTTAGGTAGTGAATTTATTATTTCAGATTTGTCTGACAAAGTTTTTAATGTGCCAATCAGATCCGAATGTTTCTAAATAAATTTACACTGACATCAAATAAATGTATTGACCTGATTAGTACATCAAAATCTGTTTTAAATAATTCATAGTTGCCTCACAATTTCATAGACTGAGTCTCTGAAGCATCAGTGCAGGTATATTTACTAAAAATAATTTTCTAAAGATGTTCTTTAGAAAGATCATCTTCTACAGAACATCTCTAAAGAACATGAAGATGTTCTTTAGAAAGTGTAGTTTTGGCCATTTGCCTATTTTGAAAATCTTTGTATTGATAGGGTATCTATCACTTACATTTAAATGAAGATGTCCAACTAACACAATTCTACTAAATAACAACTGGCCTTTCATTGAAATGGCTTTGGTTGTTGCTTTGTACTACAGTAACTATGGCATCAAGCATTTTCCATGCAACTCAAAGAAGTTTAGTATTATTGGGTTCTAATGTCAACATCATTATAAATCCTAAGTGAAGAAGCCAGTCTCAAAATCTTGGTTTAGTTATAGTGTTGTATGCTCAAATGAAGGACAGGGTTGAGCAAAATATGGCATCTACTGTCCAGGCTTGCCCTATTTGCCCCCTTCCATCTCCATGTACCCACAGCTTAGCAATCTCAGGGAAATCTTCGATTAAAAAAAAAAGGAAACAGAAGAAGAAAGAGGAGAGGGAGGAAGGAGAGGAAGAGGGGGGAGGAGAAAGAGGAGGAAAAGAAGGGGGAAGAGGAGGGGGAAGAGGAAGAAGAAAGAGGAGAAGAAAAAGTATTTTACTCTTTGCAATAGCATGGATAGACTTAGAGAAAATTATGTTAAGTGAAACCAGTCAGAAAAAGACAAATACCATAGGATTTCACTCATACATGGGATCTAATGAACCAACTAAACTAACAAGCAAAATAGAAACAAACTGATAGAAAACAAGATGGTAACTCTGACGGGATTAGGGGGTGGAAGGATAAAGGAAAAAGGATTCATGGGCATGGATAACAGTGTGATAACTGCAGTGGGGAGGAGGTATAAGGGGGATAAATGGTAATGAAAAAACACACAAAAATAAAAAAATAAATAAAAATTTTTAAAAAGGAACAAATACAGTGTATTTCACATAACACTTTCTGTGGTAAGGGTGATAAAACATGGGCACAGACATAGGAGAAATGGATTTCAATGTGGTGGTATAGCATGGGCCTTGCCTAAGGCAACTCTGTACAAATAGGTGGCACTAGTGAGCAATGATTGTATCAAGATCTGATGACTTGGATTAAGTGTAGGTGGTACCCGTTAGGGGTGCAGTGCCTCTTTATCTTTTTTTGTATAGCAGTTTCCTTTCATTGAGGTTTCGTGGAAGCATAGCACAGTTTTAGAGCTTTCAGTCTGCTGCATACAGGAGCTCTCATCATTCTGAAATGCAATCCAACATTCAGGTTGTAACAGGGGGAGTCTGGCCAGATCGTTGGAGGGTGTGGAGAAACCCAGACCTAGTGTAAGAGACTGCCTCATCTCCCAGAAGGGAGGGGTTGAGGGAAATCTTAAGGCAGCAGATTGAGGCAGCAGCTGGTGAAAGGGCCTGCCTTCCCCAAGAGGGGCTGGGATGTGCAGAAGATAGCCAGGTATCAAAACTGAAGCTGGAGCTTGATAGGCTTCCATATTCCAGGGGAAAAGCAAACCACTAACTTAGGTTGGAATACCACTCGTACAGAGCCAGCAGGCAGTGTGGGCTGAAAAATGCCAACACACACTGTAACAAGGGGACACTGGCCCTGGGCAGAAAGGTGGTGCTCCTGCACAGCTCCAAACCCTCCCACCTGCTTTCTGATCATGGCGGCTAGAAGAGGGTCCTAGACACAGTGTGGGTTCATGCTGATGATGGACATTGCCAAAATTGGCCTGGAATTTGGACACCTCCACAGAACCTAGGAATTTGGGTGAAAAATTTAAAGTGGAGGACAGGCAAAAGTACTTCCCTTTCTTTCCCCTTATTTGCATGGTCCGAAGCCACCTCATGGAGGCTGAGTCCCATGTGCAGGACACGTGCACCACCTGTGGCAGGCCCATGGGACAACTGCCTATTCATAGCTCTTGTCTTACCCTGCTTGCATGGTCTGGAGCAGGGTCTTGCAGAACACACAACTTGACAGAGGGGAGCCTGCAGGACTCTATGGCCCAGGCAACACAGCATGGGTCCTGGACTGCTCTGTTCTCTTGCCCTGAGAGCAGCAAATGGACCTGCACACCAGGAATGCTCCTTGGCCCAGAGGGCCCAGGCAGCCTTGGACACCAGGGCCCAGAGGACTGAGTCCTTTGCACAACCATCTGCAGTGATTGGGCAGTGTGTTCCAGCCCCGGGGAGAGGGAAGAAGCTGCAGAGAGGCAATGGGGATGCTGGCCTCACAGGTGTGTGCTCCACAGATAGAGAGTCTGCAGCTGGAGTGATGGAAACCCATCTGTTTAGCAGCCTTGGACCACAGATCAGAATAGAGGGATTTGGATTTCAGTCTTTTGAAAACAAGAGGGTGTCTGTATTTTGCAGAAGAGAATGGCTTGGAGCAGAAGAACGTCCAGCTCTCCCAAATTAGGCACCTTGTTATTAAAAACCTTTATCCTCACCACCCTCCACCACCCCCCATCTCTGTTCCATGGTTGTGTATGGTGGCAGGTGGCCAAATCCCACTTTGCTCAATAACAAGGTGATTACAACTGTTGGATCAGCAAGAGGAGGCAACTTAACAGTCAGCTCTAGGGGCACAAGTAAAGATTCCTTTATGAGGCTGGAAAAAAAACGGGCCTTCTGAATGTGTTTCAATATTTAATTAATTAATGCCACATTCATCTACCACAGCTTACACATCACTTCCTCAGAGAAGCCTTCCCCTGCCCCCTACATAAGCTACTGTGGTGCAACTTCAAACTTCTTCAATGAACACTTCACAGTTTTACTTGTTTAGTACCTGCCTTCTCTCCTAGTTTTGTAATTGGCAGGATAACATTTACCTGGCTTGTCTTACTCACTGCCATAGCCCCAGAGCCTGGAAAATAATAGGGAATCAAATTGTTTGTTGAGTTATTAAAAGGGTTATCTTGGCTAGTCGAATCTCAATGTCCGTAGAAGTCTTCCACATGCAATGAGCAAATAAAGCCACCTTGAATATAACAGAATGTTCTGTGGTACATAAATAGGGGCTGTGCTCTGCCTTTCGATTAACAAGGGGCATAGGAAGTCCCTAGGAAAGAAGTTAAGCCATACCTTCAATCAGGGCTCACACACATAAGCATTTGTCTAGTGGTCAATATGTAGATGACCACAACGGTATTGGGAAAGGACAAAGATGGGACCAGAGCAAGCTGGATGACCAGGGGTTCTAACTTACCCATGGGATAAAAGTCACCTTTAACCAAATGTTCCCTGGGTCTGTAGGTATGTGAGCTTTACATAATATAGTTAAACAAACTGTCTTTGGATCTGTTGAAAAGAGTCCTTTTTCGTGCCAAGAAAAAAGATCACAATTGTATCATCATACCTATTTGTAAATATCTCTGAAATGTCTTTGTGGGTGGGTAAGGAACAGCGTATTTTCATGTGTAATCAGAGCTGGCCTTTACTGTCTTTGGCTGAAGCTCTTCCAGTCACTGATGTTGTTTTTCCCTAAACCTCATAATCTGTTTCAGAGACTACGCTAGTCCCTCAGAAGCCAATGGTGAAGGAAACAACACAATCAAAACAAAACACAATTTCTGCCAATGAACTTTGTCTAGTAGAGGAGACAGATACGAAAACAGACAATGTCAAGCTTAATTGATAAGTACTATGATCATAACAAACATAGAGGACTCTAGGAGTAGAGAAAAGTCAAGCAATGTATTATGAGAGAGGGCTTCTCAGAGGAGGTGACATCTAGGTTGAGACCTACTTAATGAGTAGTACAAAGTTACAAGTCCAGGCAGAGGGTGAAGCCTGTACAAGGGTCACTGTAGTGTATTGAAGAACTACCAGTTGTTCAGTACAACTAACTGAGAGTGCAAAGTCAAGGTGGCAAAAAGGTGCAGGGGAGGACTGGGAGATTAAGTCTGACTGTGAGGGCATTGGGAGCTGTGCCAAGAGACTGGGCTTTATTGTGGAATCATCTGAGAAGTACTAAGCATTTGGATTAAGGAGTGATGCCATTAGTTTTGCATTGCAGAATGATAACTCTAGCTGCAAAGACTGAATAAAGATAGAGGGTTGGAGAATGAATGCACAGAAACAACTTGGAAGCTGCTGCAAAGTGGTAATGATACCCATGTTGCATGAGAGTGGTCTGAATGCCAAGACGGGGGACATGACAAACTAAAAGGAGAAGTCTCAAGAGCTGTTAAGAACTTTTTAATTGATTTAAGGGATAAGGCAGATGGAAGTTTCTTGCTTAGGCTTCTGAGTGCAGAAAAGTTTTATATCCTGCAGTAGGAGAATCCACATGGCCTGAACGAGGCGGGCCCACGGCTGCACTGTGCAGTGCAGATCTGCTGCAGGAATGGGGTCAAGGAGGATGCTGACAGAAACTCCATCATGCTGAATGGGAAGCCCCTGCCTTTCACAGTTCTTCCAGGTACAGCTTCAGTCACTCAAAGATTCAAGAGACATCTTCAGGAGCTTTTTGTACAATTACTCCCACTACCTCTGTGGCATAAACTTTGTTTTTGTCATCTGCTTAAGTAGCCCTTTCCCTGAGCACAAAGCTGTTCCTGATGCTCCCCTTAGTGTCTGCTCTCTGGTGTACTTTTCCACATTCCTGAACACTACTGCAACGGGAGATGGTTTGTCCTTTTTTCATTTTATAGAAACTAGACTCAATGGGACGAGAACACGTGCACTCTTCCAAAGCCACACTTCCAGTCTGTTTGCATCTGGAAGCTCAGACTCGGACTTTTCCCGTCACGGAAGATGAGCTCCTCCACTTCTTCCCTGGATCCCATTCCTCTTGCCTTCTGCCCCTCTTCTGTCTTCCCACTCTCTGCAAATAATATCTCCATTTATCTAGCATCTCAGGAAAAAGGCTTTCCAGTCCTTGATTCCTTGCTTTAACTTACACTAAGACCCGACTCAGCACAGGCCCTACAAGTTTTATCACAAAAACATGTCCCCAAACCACTTCACCTTCCACACTCTAGCCCAGCCACCGTCACCCAGTGTGAAGACCACTCGGTGACAGCTTTCTCCCAGGTCTTCTCTTGCTGGTCATGACCCCTCAGGCTTATTTTTCATAGAGCAGCACAAGTCATCTTTTAAAGCATGCATCTGAGCACATCTGTTCACTGCTCGAAACGCTCCGGTGACCTCTCCTTCCACTCAAATAAAATTCTAGTCCTTTTCCATTACCTGCAAACCCTGACAGAAACTGGTCCCTGTTTTTCTCTGTGTCAACAATATACAACCTTCCCACCTGTAGATTCACATTAGACACATAGGCCCTTTCCTTCTTCAAACTCTCATTTCTGCTTAAGGAGTTTCTTACCCCTCTGCATAAAATGCTCTGTCTGAAGGCTTAAAAAGATTCATTTCCCCAGTTCAATGAGGACTTGACTTAAATGTTAACATGTCATTAAAAATCAACCAGAAAAGCAGCAGCAAAATATATATGGGGAGGCATATAAGATATATGCAAAGAGACAGAGAGAGAGAGAGAGAGACAGAGAGAGAGAGAGAGAGATTATTCCTATAGAGAAATTTATTAGAAAGAGACAAATGTTAACATCTCATTTAGAGTTCAGTCAGGGAAATAGTAGAATTGTGTGTGTGTGTGTGTGTGTGTGTGTGTGTGTGTGTAAAGGGGGACAGAGAGAGAGGAGAGATTGTGCAATTGTGGGGGCTGACTTAGCAAGTCCAAAGGTTGTAGGGCAGGCCATTCGGAAGGGAAGATTGTGAGCTGATCTGTGGTCTGCAGGCAGAATTGCTCCTGTCTTTCAGGAAAGCCTCAGCTCTGATCTCAAGATCTTTCAACTGCTCTAGTCAAGCCCATCCAGCGTAGTTATTTTTACTTAAAGCAAATTGATGAGAAATTTTAATTGTATCTGCACAATTTCTTCACAGGCGTTCTAAATTACTGTTTGATCAAAAAACTGGGACCGTTAGCTTAGCAAAGTTGACACATCAAAAGACCATCACACAGCCACCTGCCTGCTCAGAGAGGCCTTCCATAATCACAGAGGCCACACCATGGCTCTGGCAACTCTGCATTGCCTGTCTCCTAAACCTGCTTTAACTTTGCCAGAGAGTGCATCACAAGCTGATATTATTTGTTTATTTGCATATTTCATGATTCCTCTAGTAGCTCCAAAATTTTTTTCAGTCACCATTCAATATTCACTTAAGATTTTTTAAAATAGTGAATTAACTAATAAAATGATCACTTTTAAATGTACCCAGAAAGGGGGAAATATTCAGAGTGTGGGGCGATTGTCTACTCAGACCAACATTCTCTTTGGCAATGAGCGTGGTTAGACCTGTTATTAAGGAATTGTTGGCGACAAGAGAGTTTGAGGACGTGGTCACCCATAACCCCAAGTAAGAAGGCCATAATATATTTCATTTTAGTCTGAAATGTTTTAAGGGACTTGATTTCTAATGCACGATTATTTCAACCCGATCAAGACTTCTGACATCTGTTAACGTCTTTTCTCTACAACTCAAATCTTAGATACTCTTCTGACCATATAAAGCAACTTTTATAGGTAAGAAATTAATAATGTAGTTTTCAGAGAGAAAGAAAGAAAACAGAACAAACAAAGAAGGAAAGAAGAAGGAAGGGAAGGAGAAAGGAAGAGGCCTAAAGCTAACCCATGGTGAATTTCGATTTTTTGTTTGTTTGTTTGTTTTTCCCTTTTGTTTCCATGGGCAGTTTACAGTAAACCAAATTGTAGTTATTAGTCATTACATTTTTATTCATGTAAGTGTCTTTAAAAATATAAACAACATAATTGCAAATAAATTTTACTTTATTCAGTTACCTATTAAGAATGGCTTGTGTGTTCTGAGAAGAGTAAGTTGGGGGTCACAATGCTAAATCAACTGGTTTGTAGTACAGGGTCTGTCCAGAGTGTGTCCAGCCATGTCATATGAAAAAGAGAGACATTTATTAAAGAAGTTTCAAGGTAGAAGAAACATTGTACATAGGACAATGATACCTCAGTCCCCTTCAAAGTAGGCACTTTGGGACCTCACACAGTTCTCCCAGTCTCCATCAGCTACCTCATCCTGTTTTCCTGAATCTCATTGACAGTCTGAAATCTCTTCCATTTCAAAGGTGATTCTATTTTTTGGGAAAACCATAAGTTTCAGGGTGCCAAATCTAGGCTATAGGGAGACTAAATCACCTGGGTGATTTGATGTTTTGCCAAAAAGCTCTGTCCAAGATGTGATGCATGAGTGGGCATATTGTCCTGATGAAGCTGAGTCATCTGTTTCTTGCAGCTGTGGCCTTCTGATTCATCCAAATAGTTTCTGGACAGGGTTGTTCAAGCTTAATGCAAAATTTGATACAGATTTGTTGCTCTACTTACTTGCTCAATCATTTTGAATGGGACAGTCACACAGTACACATGCTCCCTCAATGGCGTCTACTGCCCCCACTGACTGACACAATGAAGTCATCATCATTCATGCATGTGCATTCTAGTCCGCTGTCCTTTGTTACCAGGTTACATTGATATTGTGCATACTATTCTCATTATATTAACAGACCTCATATATACTGAGATGTCATCAGGTGATAGGCACCAAGTAGGTGGTGTGAGGAATACAAAAAAAATAGCTTTTGCTTTTATAGATCTTATATTTATTATATGTATAAATCTTCCTCTAATTTTTCTATGAATTTACCAAGCACAAATTTCCTTTGCCATAGTTATATTTGTTTTGCAATTAATTTCAGCTAAATAAATACCACATACACACTTAAAACATTTATCTTTACACAGGAAACTTTACAAACTATTGTCGATGTGAGAGATTAAAGGCATGTAAGAATCAAAACCCAGAGCAAAACAAGCAGCCCATCAAACAAACAAATTTGAAGTCTCTTGGAAGAAAAAGCTGTGGGTATACTGAAAATCAATACTTCATCAACCAGTTCTCTGGGTGGATGAATGTATGAATTATTCCCAGGGAGCTGTAAGTTGGGTCATTGCAAAGGAATAGTCTCTGAGGCCACTTGAGGCTCATTTCAAAAATAAAGCTGCTGTATATAAACTGTGCTGGGCACTCTAGATATCAAAGTGCTTCCTTGTCTCACTCACCAGGAGGATCTGGCAGACTGAGAATTGTTTCAGAAAAAAAAGTATATTAGGCAGCAAATAGTTCCTTAAATTAGATACAGTGTGGGAAATTGGAGACGTTAAGGGAAACTCCTTTGAGGCCATCAGTATACAAAGATTCTTAGCAGAGCAAAAGTCAGGGTTCCAGAATAAATAGTGTTCAGTGGCCTAACATTTTGCATCAGATACCTACTAAAAGAGAACTTGAAAGCTTTTCTGAGTGACTGCCTAAAGCCTCCTTATGTTTCTGAGTGGGAGGCTCTCAAAGTTTTGCAGTTATTGCACACTTTCAAATACAGGCATTTTCCTATGAGCCAAGTTTTTATAATGTAAATTCGGTATGATTTGATCTATTAATTTTGAAGAGTAATTATTACTATCTGGTGTATATAATGGGATCATAAACGTGTTCCATTCCAAGTTTTATAATATGATTCATATTAAAAAACACTCTTAAAAAACAGATGGAATTCAACACTGGGTTTCACAGTAAAATTTTTATTAACTTGTAACATTAAAAATAAAATTATCATTGAAACTGCCTGTGAATCATTGGCTAGCCCATATTTAAAAAGTGGTATTTTTCTCTATCAGTAGGAAAGGAGCACCTACAATTTTAAGCTCTTTCATTAATGTATAAAATATTTCTAAAAACAAACATAAAATGCACATCAATTTGTTACAGAGATCTTATTAACCTTATTCCCACTCACTGTGTTAAGAAACTGACATATTTGCATATTAATTTTTTCATCCTTAAATGACTCTATGAAGCAAATATTATGTTATTACCATTTTATAGATAAAAATGGTGATGTTATTACCATTTTATAGATAAGAAATGATGAGGGAGATGGGCATGACTAACCCATGATGTAGCCGGGAGGTGGTTCATTGGTTTGCTGTACCTATGTGAAAAGCAGGAAGGCAGTACCCCTATGTCACAGGGCCAAGCCTGCCTGGAATAACAATGGCAGCTGAGAAAAGCAGAAGAAACCAGAGGACGGGCAGGTGTGGCTGATTGTAGGAGGAGTCAGAAATGGGGTTACAGAGGAAAATCGGGATTTAAATTCAAGTATGGCAGCTATTTGGGGTCTTGGCCACATGGTTTAGAAAGGAGAAAGAGGGTTTCTGCCATGTAGGGTGTAGTAAGGGATTAGGCCATGAATCACTGCTGTCATCGTGTCTGCTCTCCCTGAGTCTGGAGCTGCAAAGAACTTCTTTGCAAGATGCTGCATTGCAGACTTGGGCCTTACCTGAGCTATTAAGTCTTATGCCTTTGCTGAGTTTCATCATGATCCAGAATAACACGGCACATACTTTCCTGGACTATTATACAGAGGCTAAGGGCGACATACTCCAAATCCTGTACAAATAACATGGGGAACTTTTGGGGATGCTTTTGGCTCATAGCCTGGTGGGAAGCATGGGAAATACTAGGTCTCATGGGAGAGCTGGGCTCAGAGAATGAGGGCTCTAGGCTCCCCCAAGGTTGGAATGTTGTAAATAAAGATCTGATTCTTTCAGCATTAATCATTTGGTCTTACTCCATGGTGCTACATGGACCAGCCCTGGTCTGCTCACTTACATTTTTGGCAAACTCTGTAACAATATCACTATATAACATTGCTTTTATAAACCCACATAAGTGATTTTATTTTATTCATAGGATCCTCCTCTTACCATTTTTAACATTCATCAAGATATAATTATACATATAGTTTCTCTCTTATTGGTTACAAACCACAGTTTCTGTGGTCTGTAACTCCTGGCAGACTAGACCATGTTTATAAAATACAGTTTCTGACACTGAGAATATTATCATAAAGATGTATTGACTATATGAATGGACAATGAAGAAATGAAGGGATAAATGAATAAATTCAGGAAAAAACATTTAAAAATTGTTTTGTCTGATAGTATCACCATTTTTTCAAACTAAACAATTGTAGACAAAACTTGTGTTTGGTAACAAGTTAACCCAAGAAACTTTGATTGTTTGATGGTCACTGTAAGAGGCACATTTAGAAGGATGTAATGGTACCTACCAATTGTTCTCTGTACCTTGTCAAACTCAGCTCCACTGGACTAACTACAATTGACTGCCAGTTTAATAAACACAAGATAAAGTTCCATGTGTTCCAGTAAATGCATACTGCTTCTACAGTTGTTCAACCTGAACTACTCACACCTTCTACCTATTACCTCTGACTCCAGGCAGGTGATACCCAGAATTACATTCACAATGATTCAGCTGCTAAGTCCACATGAGAAAAACTATCATAATAATATTGGTTTCAGTATGGAAACAAATATACTTTACAAACTCACCAAGCCATAGAGGAAAATTGATGGTGATATTTAAAAAGAGCAAAAAGCTGGTGGAAGCATAAGAAAGTAAAAACTAGAAAAACATGAGAAAAAAACAAGACCTTGAATACATCAAAAGGAAAAATTCCCTTATGATCCACTTAAGCCAGTCAGTGACCTTTATTTTATTGTTACCAATTTCCCAAACCTTCCCTTTTATGATTATTTTTTCAAATTTGAGGGTATCCTCTGTCCCTTATTAGACTGCAGACACCTTAATGTTCATGGAAGGATCTGTTCTCTATATGTACAGAAGCTTAAACATGGGGAGAGTAGTGAGGGCTTGTGGGAACAGTGTACAATACGTATTTGTGGGTCTGCACACGGACAATGTGTTTTCCATTAAGGCCACATATGCCTGAGCAGCAAAGAGGAAGAGAGAGTTCATGGGGACAGGGGATTTGGGCTTAGTGAAGGGGCTGTGAGAGTGAGAGAAATAGGAGGGCATTCTAGGGGGTCCTGGAGTAAAAAAGATTTGAGAGTAAAAAACATGCTTAAAACAAAATTTATAAGCATTTCTGTATAATTCATCTGTGCTCAACTTTAAGAAAACTTCTAATAATGTTGAAATTGTTCTCTGTGCTCTCTGAGTTCAGGCTTCTCTCTCTTCACTTGTGACTGTAGCGTTCAGGCTTCGAAGGATGCGGGAGCTCTCGTGACATGCACATGGTTCGCTCCTTGGTGTTCTGTACGGAGCAGGTATTTGAACTCTGTTTTTACTCATCATTTCCTTGAACTAAAGATGAGTAAGAATTCAGGTCTAAGCATAAAATAATGTCTTACTTTTCTTAGAAAAACAAAGACATCCATGTGAATTTGTAGCATTACTTTGATTATCTCACAAAAGAAACGCGCTGCATTCCAGACTCTAATACGTACCAGGTAGATGTTTAATAAATATACAAAATGAAAGATGATCATTAGAAAATAGGACAAGTTATTTAACTGAAAGCACAAAAAATATATAAAGGCAGAAAAATAAGAACTCTGTCAGCTGTTAAGAGCAAAATTGAATTAAAGAAGTTGAGGCAAAGTAGCCCTTGTCAGGATAAAATTTAAATCAGCATCACCTAGGTGATCCACCCGTGTGAAAACAACTTCCTTTTCACTTAATGATGCAGTAATTGATGTAGTAAAATTAAAAACTATATATTTATATAGTTTTTATAAAATTATATATACAAAATGTGTACATATAATTATATATAAATTTTACATACATATAATTTTAGAGACTAGTGTGCTGTGTTGCTGAATGTTACATGAATTGGTACTATCATAGATTTGTTTCTTTCATGGGGGTTGGGAAGAGTAGGATTTACCAGGTTATAATAATCATAATAAAGATATGGTTGAGTCCCCATGAACTCTTAATTTGAGATGAAACACGCCCCTTTAAAGCCTAGTGTCCTGTTGTAAAGTTTCACAATGTGGAGGCCTCATGGCCAAAGGAATATTCCTGAAAGGCATCACACACACATTTGTGTCTTTCCCCAAGCCAGGTTTATTAGGAGAGACCTTCCCAATAAGCCAAGAGAGTCACACGAAGGTTACACACAGAGAGGATAGTCTTACAGGATTGAAGCTAGCAGAGAGAGCGTGGGGTGTGAAGCCCCATCACTGGTGGAGTCTGCCGCAGAGGGGCGGGTGACAGTACGGAGCCAGGCGGCTGCAGTGGCAGCACAACTGCAGTGGTGTGGAAGCCCAGCGGGGCTCCAAGCATGACCCACGGTCCAGCCAAGCTCCAGCGCTGGGTGGTCGGGGCTCCGAGTTCTTACGGCCCACAATGGGCGGAGGTCCCAGTCTCATCACTGTCCAGATGGAGTCCTTATCCGAGTGTCCAGACCTGTGGTTTTGGGTGTTGGGGACCCCTGCTGAGGGCTTTCTGTTATACCTCGTTATGACAGTCTTCACATAACTGTCATGGCTAACAGCGAGTCCATATTGGATTGTTTAAGGTGTCAAAAAGTCTGCTATGTTCTTGCTCTGTACAGCAGGTATGTCCACAGAAGCAGATATAAACTGCTGCCAATATGCTCCATCTCCCTGCAAATGAACAGGATCTGTCTTAGCTGAAAAATGACCAAAAGCTATTTATTAGTCAATTTATTGAATTATTGTTTTCTCATTTTTGGAAATTGCTTAGGATCATTTAATTATCTTATAAATCAAAGGTTAGCAAGCTATGACCTAAGACTTCATACCTTTTACTTAAGCTTTAAAAAATGTTTGTGAAACCATTTAGATAGCAAACCTCTCATAAGTGGAGACTCTAATATTCAATTTGTTTCTGACTAACACTAATGAAGTACCATTAGTATTAAGGGATTCCAAAATGATGGGTGTGTTTTTATGCCAAAACTTAAACTGAAATGTTTTCCTGCAAAAGGAACTTAGCTTTCAGAACACACAAACATAGCTCAGGCCTCGTCATCTGTTAGATTTACGAATGACCATTACTATGTGGTTGTTCTGAAGGTTCAGGAATAGAGAGACCCTAAAATCCAGCATCATTAGGATCAATGCCATATTTTCCTTTCATATTTCATTTTTATTAGTTCCCTCTATGCAATTAATTTATTTATTCAACATATACTCTTAAGTGTCAGACACTGTGCTAATTGAATGCAACAGTTAACAAAATACAGTCCTTTCCTCTAGCAAATGCAAAGTTTAATGGAGAAGAGAAACATGTAAATGCATGCAGCAGTAGAGATTGCTAAGGGTGGTATCTAAATCAAAGAGGATAATGAAGTGATGAGCACTGCCTTGGGGCACAGAGATCACATTTGAGTTGTGTCAGTTTCCAAAGAAACAAAGAAAAGTATCAGCATAAGAAGAAGACAAATGCATGCTTACTGTAAGGCATCAAAGTAGCATGGGATTCTTGAGGATGTGGGTTACTTCTAATTCTGTAACAGAGACCAGCAAACAGGTGTTACTTCAAGATTATTTTTTTAATTTTTAGAAAACACTAGATATTGGAAAACACTGAATATTTGAAATTTTAAGGCAGTAAGTTCACACACAGAAAATAATCCAGTGGTGCATACTGAAAACATATATGAAATAGCATTTGAAATTAAATGTTATGAGATGTTTAAAGGGGGAAGAGAGAGAGAGAGAGAAGAGAGACTGAAGAAGGTGTGGTTTAGGCAAGTGATGAAGAATGTGGAAGTCGTCTGTCATTGAAGTATGTCCAAGCAGGGCTGCCATGTTGCACAATTATGCAACACAAAAGTCAAATTGAAATTTTGCTCTAGGGAAAACAATTTTCATGGGATAAAATACATCCTTCACATTTTACCACGTGAATTGTTCAACTCAGCAGCAGCCCCACATAGCTACTCTGAATATCCTCAGAAAGTGCAGCCACAGGATTCGCCGTTTAGTGCATCAAAGCTTGTGTAAAGTCTAAGGAGCCTTTTCCCTTCTTTGAGTTTGGGTTCAGGCCACCTTAACACTGAATCTCAAGAGAGTCCTGAAGGTCACTAGCTTTCTGTGCCTTCCTTTTGCTGATCCAGCACTTAGAAACTTTCATTTCCATTTTAAAACCAATAAATCAGCATATCTTGCCAGAGGAGTTTTAACCTCTTAAGATGCAATCAAATTGCTCAGTCAGAATGACTCCTGGAAATTGATCTGTACGTTGCTAAGAATGGAAGAGAACTCCCATGTTTTTAAGGAACATGTATCACTGATTTATAAGATAATTCCAGCTGGGTCCTGTAGAATTGAATAATGCTGTTGTAATTAGAGAGACTTGAGATTATCTATAACAAGTAAAAAACAAAGTTGTCCTTCAGTGATACTGGCCAATTGTACAATGCAAGTTAAACACTGGGACAATGTATTTGCCAATAGACTGTTTTGTAATTATAGGCATGCTAGTCTGAACATTTAATGTCTTTGATCACTGTTAAAACCATAAAACCATACAATTTATTTTTAATTTCTGAAGTACTGTGCTTGGTGCTTTCTGTAACACACCAAAAGCTTGAAAGTTGTTATGGGTTGGGTTATTTTGGGCCACATGATTTTAATTTCTTTTTAATTCTGACTTTTCAGGTTTTGCCCAACAAATTATCAGTAGATAGTTTCCATCAAAATTAGGTCTCTGAATAAAACAATTTGTATTTTAACACATTAATTTGCTCAATCAAAGTATGTTTCAAAGCAATAGCATTATCCAGAATTTTTTCTTAGCTTTCCGCCCCCCATGCTGATCCTGTCCCATTTCTTTGGTCAGGGCTGGCTCACCCTCACAGGAGAATCCTGCAGAGATCATTCATGTCTCTGCTTAAACACTAGGAGGGAACTGAGAAATGACCACCTCTCTTGAGACCTTACTTCTTCCTTTAATGAAGCAGTATCAAATTAATTTAATCAGACTATCACAAAGATTTGCAAGATTACATGCTCCAAGTGTCCTGTGTATAGAAGAAAGAGCATGATTTATCTAGCATTATTCCCTCAGCCCTTAAATTGGCTGAGTGTTTTTCAGCCTCAGTGCTCAGAATCAAGTAAGCATGTCAATGTCGGACTCAGATAAAAGAAAAATGAGTGAATTGGCAATCACTGAAATCACAAAGTAATATCTGACACTTATGAATGTGAGGAATCAGTCTGCTATTGGGAATCTCAGAACAGCATCATATTTTTCTTGCATATTTTAACACTAATTTCTCCCCCTTCAACTGTTAGATGTCATATGAAATATAATCTGTGCATGTTTTGCTAAACTAGTAAGGCATTAGAGTTATTCCTGTCTTCCTAGAAAGGATAGCAAAACTACCCATTGTAACTGGGATAATCAGGTAAGTATAATGGCACAATCGTTGCCTCTAAAGTTTTTTACTGGTATAGTAGAAAATAATAATAGTGTTTTTGTTATTGTTGTTGATATCACCAACTCATGTTCTGTTTAAAGGCAATGTTCTGTTTAAAATATAAATGGGCAAAGGGGATAGGAAAATGAAAGAAGTCATTAAAAGATGGTTGGGAGCAAGTCTAGTAAGACAGCTGCAATGCATTAAATTGTCGTTTAATTATTTCAAAGTTTTCCTTGGAATGCTTAAGGGAGAATTGCAGGCATATGGGAGAGGAAAGGCCAAGCTGTGCTAGGCATTTTGAATGAAATTATTTTAAGCTTCTTGACTTCCATGATTTTTCCATGTACTTTCTGTAGCCCTAGGGGAAGGAAAGGAAACAGCAGATATCACTCTCATCCTTATGCCCCAGTTCTTGGTTGCAAAAGCCTCAAGAATACACTGTCCCAGTTATGGTATGAGCTCTTTATGGAAGGACACATGAAAAAGCTTGAAGAATAATCTAGTATCCCTTAGCTCAGAAGTTGTTTTAATCCCATCAGAAACTACACAAGATCTTTCTTGGCCCCTCAAGAATTACAGAAGTTGAAGTTGATATTAGGGGAAACTTTACACTTGTTCATATTTATGGAATTCTGACAGTGAAAAGGGTAACTACAGAAAGAGGAGTATCAGCATTGGGAAGGGGAGGGCAGCTCTGTTTCCCATGGGTCAACTGTTAAATATTCCAGTATTTCATAAGTCAGTTATCAAACTGTTAGTGGTTTTAAATTGTGCTTTGCAAGAATATTTACATCATGGAAATTGATAAAAGTTACACATCAACCCCTCAGTCTGTCAGTTTCCCAGCATACTAGAAGGAGAGCTCACTAGAAAAATAGGGACAGCCATCTGGACCTTACATGCTTTAGAAAGAACCCTTGAGTGTAAAAGGATTCGTGAGAGGACACCTTTCTTGGTCTTGAGATGATCATCACAGGAGCTTCCAGGAAAACAGTAAATAGCAGGGTGACACAGTGGAAGGTAAAGCAGGAAAAATGTCTAGAAGTTGTCCAAAAATGATCTCTAACTACCCACAACTGATACCCACCCCTAGACAGAAAACTTTGCCTTTAAATACCACCATGCTTGATTGTCTCTTTCAATTAAGTGATGTACAAAATTACATGTAACTTAACCAGATTTTCTTTCTACCTACCACACTCCCAAACAATTCCCTTAGTAGTTCTACAGCCAAAATTTCCAGAAACTCCTTTTAGGTTTTGTCAAATCAATATCAACTAATCCTTCTGGAGATCACTGCTTCAGGCTTTTACAGATAGTAGCCTGAGCAAATTTAGTTTTTTATTTATGCTCATGAATGGATAATTGCGTGATAAGTAACTGAAATAAATGTGAAATTATAGTTAACAGTTACACGCTGCTTACTATGTCCCACATGTATTAATATCCTTAATTATCATAAGGGCCTATAAAATGACTATTAACATTCTATAGATGAAAAAAACAAAAATGAAGCCTGATTGAAATACCTTGCCTAACATCTTATGAAAGTACATTTGGAGCAAGGCTTTAAATCAGAAAGGTCTGGCTCCAGAAGCTAAGAGTTTAACCACCACACTACTGCTGCTCTGTGTGGAACCATGACACACGTGCGTTCAGAAGCGCTGCTGACTGAGAGTGCTCCAATTCAGTGGCTCCGTTTACTAAAACGCGATGTGCATTACATTTCCCCCTTTTTATAAGGAAGATTTTATCATATTAATCAATTGCCATGGTTATTATAATCACTTGTGTAAATGTGAATTTATTCTAATTTAGTGTGCTTGAATAAACAATTAATAATTTACCAGTGACTCCACCATCTACTGAAAACACTGAAGAACAGAAAAGCAGCATCAACGGTAACATGATATCTGCACTAGACATTATTACAATGTAAGGTAAGGGGTAACCCATTATGCTCAGAACATTTGAAGATTAAAACAAGAAAATATGCAATAAAGTTATTCCTCTGGAAGAGGAAGTTTGTATGAGAGACAATATTAAATCTATGTAAAATTCATAAAGATTCTTATAGAAAGAACATAAGGCAAAATAATTAGATGCTAGCAAAATAAATCAGAAACATCACTTTTATAACATGCTATTACAGAGTTTTATAAAAGTAAGTAAAATAAATTATGAGGATGAAACATTTTCTAAGGAAAGATAACACTGAAGGGAAAAAAGAGAAAAAATAGATTAGATAAGAAATGAAGGAAGCATTACACAGAATCCTGAATAATTAAAAAAAGAGGTACATGATGAAAGGAAAAAACAGAAATGTACATATAATACAAAACTGAGGATATAAGGAAGAAACTTAAGTTCAAAATTTGAAAGGTGCCAGTATTTCTTTTAGGAAGCTGAGGCAACTGGGCTAACAGCATTAACAACCTTTAGAGTAAAAAAAAATATTGCTTATATTAAGTGAAATGGAATATTTTAAAGTAATACTAATGAAAAAACTTGTATTTCAACATTATATTATGGAATTCTGGGATTTCAGAAGCTTAACAAAAATTGATATCTCACATGTGCAAAGTCTAACGTGGGTCACTCTACCCTCCTCTATCCTTCAGTCACACTATTTATAGTATTTGGACTCCAGGGGTACTACAACAGGGAAAGTGTGACCTGGAGACTTATACTTTTATTTTGAAGTCCAGGCTAAGAAATAGCACACATAGCTGACCACATCTCATTGGACAAATGAACCTCAGTGTTACAACCAAGCAACAAGGAAATAGAATCTTCCTGTGTGTCAAGGAAAGGAAGATAATGAAGTGGCAAATTGTATTGTATCTGTCAATATTTATTATTAGGATATGTAAGAATTAAACTATAAACACTTGGGGAACATCCTACTTTGCACAGCATCCGACTGGCAGAGAAAGCTAAGCAATGGGATACACTGGAACAGTTAATCACCAGTGTCTTCACTATGAATCTAAAGGATCCTTGAGCAAAGCAGACTGTCTGAACAAGGGATGATGAGCTAGTATTTAAAGATAGAAGAGTGCTAATGATTAATATTTTAATCATGCTTACTAAGTGTCAGTCAGTATTTGTAGATAGACTTTGCTTATATATACTGTCTATAAATCCATTAATCTCTGTGTCCCTGTACCATTCTAGATGCACAATATAACATCTCCTCAGATTTGCCAAAAGGCCATTAAATGCAGAATTGCCTGATAATTACATAAAGAAGGGTACAGCACAAAAAGTAACTTGATATCCTCCTTACAATTCTTAAAATTTGTCTCCAATCTGCTCCGTTTTGTGGACTACAGCCTACTTCTTGTACATGCCTCTCCCAAATCCCTTACACCTATCAAAGAAGTTTACCTTTGGAGGAATGCATTCATAGCTCTCAGCACTCAGGGTCGTTGCATCTAACACCACCACCTAGACGCCTGGTGAAATTTCCAGGTCTCTGTAAAGGAGGAGGAGGAGTAAATAAACATTTAAATACATTTTTCTGTTTTACTGAGAAAGAGGCAGGAATGGAATGAGAAAGGGATAAATATGTACATAAATACTTTAGAAACACAGGATGAACATCAAAAATTACCTAATTAAAAAAAAAAACAATATTTTAAGAAGCTTTTAGTGTCAGGTAGTACCCAAAATGTCTTGTATTTATAAAGTTCCTTATATTTACAATAATTTACTAAAAATTAGCTATTTTAATTTTCACATAATCAGACAGTAATTATTATCTTCACACTCCACAGAAGGAAAATCATTTGCTCAAAGTTACATAATAGGAATCTGAGCAAGAACCCAAACCACTTCCTTCACTCCCACTGTGTGATTATGAAATGTTTACCTTAGAACTGAAGACTGAATTCTAAATTGAACATAATCACCCATGGCCAAGTTCCACCTCAAGAAATAATTACAGAGGATAAGCCAAATTAGCATCTTGGTTTTAGGTTCCTTGAGAGCAAAACCTGAGATAAGGATTCGTGTGCAGTTATGTTCTTTGGGAAGTGATCCCAAGGGGCTGGAGTGGAGGAGGAGGGAGAATGTGAGAAGGAGAAGGAGGTAAAAACTATACCGGAGAAATTATTGAGGTTGTCTTCAATGAGGGAGACAGGTGCTCAACTCACTTGGGGTCATCTGATAAATCTTATTGTATGTTTTTAAAACTTCTGCCTTGTTACAGGAGGCATGTAGATATGAATGAAAGAGATGGGGGCCAGACAGGTCATTAATCCACATTAACTAGAAAGGGGTGGTTTCACAGTCACTTCAGGGAATAGCCCCCATTGTTCTCAGCGATTAACAGGGGAAGGGAAGATGGCATAGGGGAAAGTTCCTTTACTAATCACAGGCACAGTAGAAGCAAATTGACAAAGCAGAATTATGAGACATTGGCAGTAGGACCCCAAATGGTGACCTTAAGGGGGAGGAGACTAGCCTGGGAAAATTTGGAAAATAGATTCATAGGATAAAGGCATGAAATTTGAAAGAAACAGGAAAGACATTGGATAGAGGGAGAGCAAAAGAACAGCCCTGGAAAGAACCAGAAAAAAGATGAGATGGTTTGAAAGATAGCCTGCTCTGTTCCCAACCCAGGAAAATATATGAAGGCTTAGCAAAGACTCCAAAGCAGCCACTACTATAGCCTGCCCAGTCCCTGCCACTTTGAGGGTGTATATCTTTCCACTCTGATAAGTGTTGCAACTGTTGCTTAAAAATCCTCCATGGGTGTGTCTCTAGAATTCATTTCCCTAGACACTGCAGAAGAGCCTCCAGTAACAGCCTGGAGGATTGGAAGCTGTGCTTTTACCCACAAAACCTGGCTTCCTGCTGTTGGAGTCACATACCTCGCCGCTGCAGGAGCACTCACACCATCTCCTTAGTGCCCTACCTGCATGTGGGCCAGGTGCTATCTCTGCTGCTTGGAGAAAAATCTAAGGTAGAGTTGGGGGAGAGCTCAGGATGCCAATGAAGAGCCTCTCAGAGATGCAACAGGAGTGAGAGTTGGGATACAAGACCCAGCACAGGGCACTCACAGTGTCTGTTAGTCATTCCTAAAATAGGTCAGCATTCGAGTCAAAGTGCGATCATTAGTCCAAGGTTAGATAGAGATTTGGCAACTACAGAGAAGAAGCATAATGAAAAGTTTCTATCAGCTCTCACAACAAATTGATAACATAGTTTTTCTCCTTATCGATTAATGTTCAGCACACATCTCTCAAAAATAATTCGCAGTCCCCAAGAGATTCAATTTCTGTCTTGAGGGATAAATAGAATTATTCAGAAGGAAAGGATAAAAATGAGGAAGAAAAAGATCAAATCACTATATATTCATTTAAATATGCTTCAACTCTGTCTTTGATAAGAAGTTCTAACAGATATCAATAATACAAATGTATAATATATCATAAACTAAATTATCTTTAAGACATATATCAAGAGGTCAACTTCTTTGGGCAGTAGACAAAGAAAAATATAAATATATCTCAGGATAAATAAGAGGACTTCTTAAATTTTTAAAGTGTTACATATTAAAGATAACATAAATTGTGTAATACTAAACTTAAAATTTGTACAGAAATCAAGTTGGTATAGTTTCAAAAGATATGTACATTGTAGAAGATTGCATTTAAAATACTATATTTTCTACTATAGCCTTAAGAGTTTTCATAAACATGAATACTTCCCAAATATTTATAGAGATAGGGATATTTATTTTATTTTATTTATTTTATGTTTTATTTTATTTTTCCATTACCATTTATCACTCCTTATACACCTCTCTGCCCTATAATCACTACACTGTTGTCCATGTTCATGAGTTCTTTCTCTTTTTTGCTTGATCCCTTCACCCCTAATGTGCCCCATAGTTGTCCTCCTACTCTCTATGAGTCTGTCTCTATTTTGCTTGTTAGTTCAGTTTGTTTATTAGATTCCACATTTGACTGAAATCAAATGGTATTTGTCTTTCTCTGACTGGCTTATTTCCTTTAGCATAACGTTCTCCAGATCCAACCATCCTGTTGCAAAGGGTAAAATTTTCTTCTTTTTACAGCTGAGTCAGATTCCATTTTATAAATGTCCCATAGTAGTTTTATCCACTCATCTATTGATGAACATTTGGGTTGCCTCCATATCATGGCTATTATAAATAATGCTGCAATGGACATAGGGGTGCTTATATTCTTTCGAATTAATGTTCTGGGTTCCTTCAGATATATTCCCAGAAGTGTGATTTCTGGGTTTCAAGGCAGATCCATTTTTAATTTTTTGAGGTATCTCCATACTGCTTTCACAAGTGGTAGCACCAATCTGCATTCCCACCAACAGTACAAAAAGTGTTTCCCTTTCTTCATATCCTCACCAGCACTCAGATGTAAAAGACCTGTAATCAGAAAATTATAAGACACTCAAGAAAGAAATTGAAGAAGATAGAAATAAGTTCATGGATAAGAAGAATCAACATCATTAAAATATCCATGCTACACAAAGCAATCTATAGATTCAAAATAATTCCTATTAAAATACCAATGATGTTTCATTCAACTAGAACAAATATTTCAAAATTTTGTATGGAACCACAACAAGCCCCACATAGCAACAGTCATCGTGGAAAAGAAGAACAAAGTTGGAGGAATCACAGTACCTAATGTCAAACTACATTATAAAGCCATAGTAATCAAAACAGTATGATAGTGGCATAAAAACAGACACAGATCAATGGAACAGAATAGAGAGCCCAGAAATAAACCCACACCTTTACAGTCCATTGCACTCAAAAGAGGAAGCAAGCACATACAATGGGCTAAAGATAATTCATTCAATAAATAGTGTTGGGAAAATTTGATGGATATTACAGAAAAATGAAACTAGACCACCTTCTTACACCATGCACAAGGATAAATTTAAAATGGATTAAAGACTTAATTATTAGATCTGAAACCATAAAAATCCTAGAAGAAAACATAGGCAATAAAATCTCAGACATCGCTTGTAGCAACATTTTATCTGATATATCTCCTCAGGCAAGTGAAACAAAAGAAAAAATAAACAAGTGGGACTACATCAAAATAAAAAGTTTTTGCACAACAAAGGAAATCACCAACAAAATAAAAAGACAACCTACAAAATGGGAGAATATATTAGCTGATACCTCTGATAAGGGGTTAATATTAAAAATTTATAAAGCACTTATACAACTCAACACCAAAGAAAATATCCCATAAAAAAATGGGCAAAGGACTTGAATAACCACTTCTCTAAAGAGAACATACCAATAGCCAATAGACTTATGAAAATATACTCATTGTCATTAATCATCTGAGGAATGCGAATCAAAACCACAATGAGATATCACCTCATACCGGTCAGAATGGCTATCATCAGTAAATCAACCAAAATATTTTTAATAATTGCAAAGTCAGGACAAAACAAACAAATAATTAGAGATTCCTACTGGGTAAGCTATTTATTAATAGTTCAACATTTTCTTATGTGAGATTAATTATGACAGTCACTCAAGCTTTCATTTTTTTTTATTCTTTACTAAATTATGCTCCCATTGATTTCTGGAGTTACTACCAAAGATCACATAATAAGAACCAGAAAATTGTTTATGCACACTCTCCAGAATAATTTAACTGAAATAAATTAAGGTAAGTAATTTTTTTAATATTAGAGGAAAACTTTTAAATGGAGCTGGCACTTTAACACACTACAAGATTTTTAATCAATATGAGGTTGTTTTTATGAATCTTCCATATTAAAATACAAAATCTTCTCCCAGAGCTTACAATGCTAGAAATAAGATAATTTATGGAATTTCCAATATATTCAGGAATATCTATATATGTATCACTCATAAATATTTTAAAATTTAAATAAACTTTATTAAGACATAACTTTCATTGAATAAAAATACCCATTCTGAATGCAAGACTTGCCACATTTTGACAAATGTATTCCAGCAACTACTACTGCCATGAAAATATAGAGCACCTCAATCACCTCAAAAACGTTCCCTCGTGTCCTTTAGCAATCGACCTCCTGCCGCCACACCACCATTGGCCCCAGGCAACCACTGATATATATTTTTTTGTCACTGTACATTAGCTTTGGCTGTTGAAGAATTGTATATAAATGGACTCATAATATGGTAATATTTTTTGGCTGGCTGAAATAAGACCCGGAAACATAGAATACAAAATAGGCTGAGAATTAGTGTCTTCATTGGAGGATAAGCTAGAGTCTGGAATCTCCCCCTGGGAACAACCCATCAGGGCCTCTTGGGGTACACAGGTGTCAATAGTGAGAGTTGCTCTCACTTTTCTCTTGGTAGGCCTCTCTCCTACTTAAGGAAACTCTGTAAAAATAAAGTTTGTTTCTAAATTATTATAGTTTCTACCTTTTCCTAAAATCCCTTGTTTTTAAATCTGCCAAAACCCAGACATTACTGTTTCTGGGACAGACATTACTTTGATTCACCTATTTACAAAGAACAAAACACTTCAGAGTATCAACAGGAAGGAGCTGATTAAAGGGTATCACAGCTGTTTGTACCCTGTCAGAACTCAAACAACACCCTAATATTACCTACACAGATTTTAGGTCTTTTCCTGAAGACAGAAGATTACAATGTTTTCAGGAGATACAGTGCTCTGAACATCACTGGCTTGATGACCATGATCAGAGAAAAGGTGAAAAGAACTGAATTAAGGCACAAAGAGTGGGAAGTGGTAACAAAAACCATTTATATTTTTTGGGGAAAGAGGCTTTGTGTCTCTACTATATCCCAATCCATTGGGTTGTGTCCATGCAAACTCTCACTTTGAACACTTTGTCACAACTTTCTCCTTCATCTAGTGGGGAGAGATACCTGTATAAAAAGAGCAAAGCATCTGGTTTCCTACACAAATGAATGTAAAATATTAACTCTTTATATGTTATTATTCTCCCTTACTGAAACAATGTAAATGTCTTAGGAGAAAGGTTATGGTTAAATTTGAAACATCTTTGGAACCGGAGATAGTTAGCTAGAGTTCAAATCCCACTTAATTGTGGGATTGTCTATAATGTCTTCCATTATCTGAAGTTCCATCTGATCTTGTGGGTTTGTTAACTAATACAAAAAAAATGTTAAAAATTATTTACCATTGGTGATATGCATTATTCAAAGTATCTTGATTGCCCCAGCTGATCATACCTTTCAGAGTTGTACCGTAGGCCTACGACTTTGGATTCAACACTCAGCTCGGACATTCAATGAAGGATTTTTTTATTGTGTTCCAACCTGGATAGTTGAATTCTGCTAGAAGATTGTCAGTTATGCCTTGAATTAATCTTTCATGTAAAATTCTTACCAGAGTACCTAAAATGATAATAAGCAAAGTTGTGGCTCATACCTAACTAATTATTGGAGGTCACTGGTATCTATTTAAAGCAAACAAACAAACAAATATAATAATTGGGAATAGTCAAATTGGCTTGAACAGCATGGGACAGAAGATGTAATATTAACACCAAAAACACATCAATAGTATCTGTGTGAGGGAATAATGGTCTGGACTACCATTATACATGAGTCCATTATACATGGACTACCATTATACTACCATTATACATGAGGGAACAGAAATATTTGAAGAAGGATGAACTCAGAGTCTCTGTGCGAATTTTCGACAAAAGAAATTTAACCTCAGATTTAATTAAGCTAATTTAAAAGAAATTTAATTCCAGAATATAAAATCAAGGACATTATTATAAAATTTAACATGTGCATTTTAAATTTTATTTAACAATTTTGATTAAAATAATAAGAATTAGTGAGAAAGCAAAGCTAGAATAAAAATTATTAGATCAGGATAAAAGAGAACAGTCTCAAAGACTGACAGTGGTTTATCTAGAGATGCACTTATTACAGGCCCTCTGGAAGAGTATTTGGCATTCTGTGGAATGATGGAAGTGCACTGTGTTATGAAAACATAGCTGTGCATCCTATTCCACATAAAATGTTATGTTAGGGTGACAGACTGTCCACAGGTGCAATATGTACCTAATTTGTTCTTATAAAGAAGACTTTTCTATTTTTCTATTTCTGGCATAGTTTAGTCCAAAGCACTTACTAAAGTACTTAGCATTATTATTACTTTTTGACATGAAGAAATTAGTTGAGCTATACTTCAGCATGTAAAATTTTGCCTGGAACACAGTAGGTGTCAATGAATCATTTTAAATTTAAATGCACATACTGGAGTGACAAGTAGAGTAAAATATAATTAACTCCTATTTACAAATCAACACAATAGTTTATTGCATTAGTATTAATTTCTTCTTAGAAAAGAAGAGCAAGTTGGAGTCTGTGTCAACCTTGGAGAGTTACTTAGGGATGCCAAGCTGGACAGGGTAGGAGCCTTGGAACTGCCACAGTGCAAATGGTAGGACTCAGAGATGATTATATACAAGTATCAAATCCAAATTATTTCAATATTACAAAAGTTTTAAAGAGAAAAATGCCTAGATGTATTTATTTTTAACTCTTAATTATAGAAGGAAATAAAGTACATTAATGGTAATCTACTTGCTTAAGTACTTCTAATTACTTTTAAAATATTCCAATTCTAGTTCATTATCTGTGGTTAGTCTTTAATTTTTATTTCATGTTAGCTTCTTATTGATAACAATATAGTAATCCAAGTTAGAAGTAATAACTTTTGCAAGTAGGATCTGTCAAGTTACTTGCTGGATTTTATTTCAGGATAAGAGAAAACATTTATATCTATAGTTCTTAAATAAAAATTTTGACATGATAGAAGTTCTCTTGATAAGAACAAATTTTATAAGGATGGTGTCTTTATTGAGGGTATATTTGAAAACTAAGGGCATTCAAACATGCTATAGCAGCATATGAACAAAAATAATAAATGCATATATATTGAATATATATGTATATATAAACATACACATAGGATTTTAATATTTATAGCATATTTAAATAATTGAAAGCATAACAGACCTTTATAAGGACAACTATGTTTGAAACATAAAAACAAGTAAGCTGAGCCCTAATATTCATTTGCCTGGAGAAAGTTTATAGGTTTCAGTACAAACAGAAGAAACCTTGAAAAGACCCCAAAGACACTAAGTTAAGGAAAAGCAATGCAACTAGAATTCACAGATCAAAAAAAAAAATAAATAAATAAAACAAAGAGGAGAGATTCACAGAGAGAGAACTCCAGACATCCTCAAAAAGCTCTTTTAAGTATGTAGCTGAATACTGATCAGCATAGGAATTCAAGGAAACTTAAAAATCTGAAACCTAGAAAAACCCTTGTATCATTAAAGTGTTCTCAACTGAGAACAATTTGCCCCTTAGGATACATTTTTGCAATACCTTGAGATTTTATTGTCACAACTTGTGGGGCGAATGCTACTACCATCAAGTAGATAGGGACCAGGGATGCTGCTAAACATCCTGCGATGCACACAAGAACCCCTTCCCACAAAAATGAATTATCCAGTATGAGATATCAATGACAACAAGGTTGAGAAACTCCGTTTTAAAGAAAACAGTGTGGTGGGCTCACAGAAGAATGGCATAAGGTCTATCCCAAACATCTTTAGTGGAAAAACCTCATAATGCATAGGGTAGCAAATGGAAGAGTAAGTAAGGGGAGAAATGTACTCAGGATTAAATGCTGATCTAGTTTCACCTAACAAAACCTAAAATTACCTCCAAAATAATTTTAGACTGTTTCTAAGTAACTTCATTGCAAAACATATCACAAAGATTATTTTAGGAATCAAAATAAAATGTATAATATATGAATTAAAAGAAAATTACCAGGAACCCATACAAACAGGAAAAATGACCCATGAAGAAGACAAAAATCATTAATCAAAGCTGGCCAGGAAGTGATGACATAGATTATAAAATTAGCAGTCCTGGAATTAAAATGATAAAGTAGTCCATATACTTAAAAAACAAACAAACAGACAAACAAAACTAGAGGAACAGTAGGCATGAACTATTTTTTTTTAAGAATAAAATTGAACTTCTAGAAATGAGAGTTACAAATTGGTATAGAAATTACACTGGAAGGAAATAACAACAACTGGACTTTGTAGGGAAAAAAGAGCGAACTTGAAGACATAAGAATAGAAAAATAGAAACTAAAATAAAATTCACAGAGAAAACCTACCTTAAAAAAATTAAGGGTAAATGAGTTGACTATGAAAAAATTTTATGAGGTGAAATATAAGTTTAATTGTAGCCTATAAATAAGGGAGGAGACTATAGGAACAGAAAAATATATTTGATAAAATTTATGGTCAAAATGCTTCTAAATCTGATAGAAAATGAAACCCAAATATCCTAGAAACTCAACAAACCCCAAGCACAGGAAACATAAAGAAAGTTACACAAAGGCATATCATTGAATTGCTTAAGACTAATGATAAAGAGAAAAATCTTAAAAGCAGCCACAAGAAAAGACTCATTGTAACAAAAGAATCAAGATAAGGGTGAAAGAAAATTTCATATGATAAATAATGTGAGATAGAAGACAGTGTAAAAACATATTTATAGCAGTGAAAGAAAAGTGCTGTCAACCTAGAATTTTACCCAATAAACAACTGTAAAAATAGATGGTGAAATTAAAACTATTTCAGACACACAAAAGTTTAAAGAATTTATCACTTTCAAAACTGTACTACCAGTTATATTAAAGAAAATCCTACCAGCAAATAAACAACATTACCAGATGGTTATCTAATAAGAAATGAAGAGTGCTTGTAATAGAAACTAAATGGGTAATGATATTTAAAAAGCATTTGAATCTCCTTAATCAAGTGTTTAAGGCAAAAAAAAAAAATACCAATGGGCAGTGGGGTTTATAATTTACATAGAAGTAAAAGAAAATATGTGGTCACAATAGCACATAGGCTGTTTTAAATTTCATAATCCACAATACTACAAATGAACTAGCATAATATCATTTAAAAGTATGCATAAATAAAGATGTACACTATAAACCCTTAAGAACCACTAAAATAACTAAAGATTTTATTTTAAACTAAAGTGTTTAGTTTAATTTAAATGAAACAAACAGTTTTAGTAAGGCAAAGAAAGATATTAAATAGAATCACACAAAAAAATCTCAATTATTCCAATAGAAGTCAATTATTCACCCAAAAAAGCAACAACATAAAAGGGTAGTACCTAATGAATAAGTGAAATTTAAACTAGAAATTAAACATTGGTTAAGATTTGAAAAGCAGTCAAGTGTAAATCACCAAATTTACATATATAATATGACATCTCAGGTGAGAAAAAAGTAAGAAAAATCAAACATCCAACCTTGTTTTAAAAAATATCTAAACAAAAGAAACAAGCAAAATATAGTCAAAGACACTGCATTAGAGGACAGGCAGAAAGTGACCAGAGGAGAGAGAAGAGGGAATTTCAGGGGAAAAGGGGAAGGGTTTACAGGAACAAAGTTAAAAGACACATGGATAAAAACTAGGGGGAGGGTGGTAATGGGAGGGAAGTTGGGAGGGGGGTGGGTGGGCTTGATTGGGAGTAAACGGGAGAAAACTACTTGAACAATCATTAAAATAAAATTGGGAAAAAAAGATAAAAGAGAAAAATAAAGAAAAAAATATCTAAACACAATAAGAGTGAAACAAGATATTCTTGACCTGGTAAAGAACATCTACATTCATAGTTAATATCATAATTAATGCTTAGAGATTGAATTAGATACCCCTACAATCAAAAACAAATGAACACTTCCACTTTCTCCACATTTCTTTAAAATTTTACTGGAGATTCTAACCAGTGCAATAAAGCAAAAAATAAATAAATAAATGGTTGCCATCCAGATTTGAAAAGAAGGAATAACAATATCTTAATTTCTAGATATAGTCAATGTAAATAAATTGATGGAATAGAACAAAATAGGTCATTAGTGAGTTTCCAAAGATTGTAGGATGTAAGATCCATATAAAAAACAATTATATTTCTATACACTAGAAACAAACATTTAGAAATTGAAAGTTAATGAAATAATAGTCTATAATAGTCTCGGAAATATGAATGCTCACTAATGAGTCTAACAAAAGGTATACAAGACCTGCACACTGAAAATTATAAAACATTATTCAGATAAATTAAGAAGACTTGAATAAATTGAGAAATATACATACCAGTGTAGCAGAAAACTATTACTAAGATACCCATCTTCCCTAATTTAATCCATAGATTTAATGTAATCTCAGCCAAAATCCCATCATAGATTTTGCATAAATTGACAAGTTCCTTTTAAAATAATATGAAAGTAAAAGTACCTAAAAATTATCTGAAATAGCCAAAATAAAAAAAAAACATTGAAAAAAGAACAAAGTTTAAGAACTATTTGAATTCTAAAATTTGTATAATGCTACAGTAATCCAAACAGTGTGATACTGGAATTAACACCCACAAGTAGATCAATGGAAAAGAATAGAGTCCATAAATAGAGTACAGAATATATGATTTTTGATAAAAGTGGAAAAGCAATTCACAATTAGCCTTTTCAACAATTAATATCTAGAAAATATTAGCCTTTTTCAACAACAAATAATACTGAAAATTGGATAGCCATAATAAAAAAGAATTTCAATCCACACCTTACACTAAAAGTAGTTCATAAATTCAATGTAAAATCTAAAACTTACAGAAGTAAACATGGAATAAATATCTTGGTGATCTTTGATTAGAAAAAAATTAATAAATATAACAACAAAATGTAATTCACAAAATATAATATGTTGGACTTTATAAATGTTTAGAATTTCTGTAGAGAAGACACTGTTAGCAAAATGAAAAGACAAGCTACAGGTTAGGAGAAAAATATTTGCAAAGCATATGACGATGTCTGTCCAGAAAGTATCCAGCTCCATAATATGGAAAATAGAGACACATACTGAAGAAGATACAAGATACAAGAAATATTAATGTCTCAGTCTCCTTCAAAGTAGACACCTTGGGACCTCACAAACAATGCTCTCCCAATTGCCATCAGCTGCCACATAACATTTTCCTCAATCTCATTTCATTCAAAGTCTGAAATCTCTTCCCTTTCAAAGGTAATTTTGATTTTGGGAAAAGCCAGAAGTTGCAGGGTGCCAAATCTGGGTTGTAGCAGGGCTAAGTCACCTGGATGATTTGATGTTTTATCAAAAAAACTTTGCACAAGACATGATTCATGAGCAGATGCATTGGTGAGATAAAGCTGTCAATCACTAGTTTCCCATAGCTGTAGCCTTCTGAATCATCTAAATAGTTTTCACAGAAGAATGTTCAAGCTTGAAGCAAAATTTGATGCAGATTCATTGTTCTACTTGCTCATTTTGAATGCTCTGGCCATACCGTGCACACACTCACTCAAAGGCATCTACCGCCCCCATTGACTAGTACAGTGAACTAGTCATTATTCACACGTGTGCATTCCATTCCACTCTCCTTGGCTGCTGGGTTACTTTAATATTCTGCAAACTGTTCTCATTATAATAATAATGGCTGGACTTTTTCTGGACAGCCCTCCTATATCTGATAAAAGTTCTTTGTCCAGAATATATAAAGAACTTTTATAACTCAAAATAAAAGACAAACTTAATTAAAAATGCACAAAATATTTGAACAGACACTTCATAAAGAAGCTCTATGAATGTCAAATTAGTACATGAATATATGTTTAACATTATTAATAATTAGGGAAATGAATATTAAAGTCACAAGGATATAGCATTACCTACATATTATAATGTCTATAGTACAAAAGACTGACAACACAAAGTAATGGCAAGGAATGTGGGAACACAAACTCAATGCTGGTAGAAATCCACTTTGGAAAACAGTTTGATACTTTAGTAAAATGATAAACCTACACCCACAATATGATTAAATCATTCCATCCTTAGGTGTTTTCCAGACAATGGGACACATTACTAAAGAAAGATTTATACGCAAATGTCATAGTAACTTTACTTACAATACACCCAAAGTGTAAACACCCAAATGTACATCAATAGGAGATCCAATAAACAAACTATGATATATCCCTTCAATGAAAATCTGTTCAGCAATAAAAAGAAATGAACCATCCATACAAACATCAACAGGGATTAATTTCAAAATAATTATGCTGAGTAAAAAAAGCCAGGCCAAAAAATCAAAACAAAACAATAATACTTACTATAATTTTTTTCCTAATAAAGTTCTAGCAAATACAAGTCAACCTAGTTGTAGAAAGAAGCAGATTCATGATGTCTCGGGGTATAAGGGATGGGCAAGAGCAGTGGGAGAAGGTATCTCAGAGAAGCATGTGAAAATTTTGGAGGGTGATGAATGTATTCATTATTTTAATTGTGGTTTTACACTCACACACATATAACACATATTTTACAGATTAAACATATGAAGTTTATTGTATAGCAATTCAACCTCAATAAAACTGTTATAAAACATATTTCCAGCTTCTGTGAGATGTTTACATAAACCTTCACAATTTCCTATGAAAGCCTCTTGTTCCAGAGCTCACATTTCCTTTAAACTTATAGAAAAGGATGAATTAAAGACAAAATTATATTGCAGAAAGTCAAAGTTATAGTTTAAAATGATGATTTCGTACCTTTGAAGGAAACAGAAAACACTAAAATACAGTATAGTAGTTCCTAGAAAATTACTGAGTTCAAAGTCACAGGAAATGATATAAGAATAAAAAGTTAAATCTGACTGCAAATTGATATGTGAATTGAAAAGCAGAATTAGGAAATGGTAAATTACTTAAAATGTTGTTTTTCTCCGCTTATTGAGTGAAGATTGCCAAACTATAAAAAGACCATCTTTTCTACTGTAGGGAAAACTTAAAACATAGTCATTTACAAGTAACTGAGGAAGTGGTTGAAAAGAGATTAAATGTTTGAACGTATTCAGAGGGTTCTCTATAAATAGCAAGTACCCACAAGTCTTAAAGAGAGTTCCACACATTTTGGGAGCTGCCTTATAAATATCAAGTAGTGAAGGAAAGTTCTTACACTATTAGTCAATTTGTGTGTAATGAAACAAAGATTATTCCTGAGGAAGTTAATGGAAGATATTTTTGAATTACCAAAAATAAAAGATCTAGATGCATTTTAAAGCCGTTGAAAGTGCTTCAAGTTAGAGACTGAGGGACTAGAGTCTTATTCACTGTTTTTTTATTGTTATTTACTTGTTTGTTTGCTTTTAACCATTGCCAAACACAGGCATTCTGGTGATACTCAACAAATCTTGAATAAACTATGGTTTTTTGTTTTGTTTTGTTTTAAAATCATGGCAAAGCCTATTTTTATTGTTTTGAGATTTTCCATTAGGCAATATTGGTTTAATAAAAAAAGAAATACCTCTTATCTCTGACAACACAGTTTTGTTCTTCCATTAAGTAACATTTAAAAATGTACATAATAACACAAAAGAAACCTACAAATAGAGGCATCATCAAGCAGAAAAGAGAGCTTTGTTAGGACAGAGGCTAACAAGCTGTGGAGCTGAAGCATGACAGAAAAGCAATAGAATCGCAGAGGAGGCAAATCACCTTCAAATTATTAAATCAATCTAATGCAAAGATTCACAGTCCCTTCATAATTCTAAAGTGTTGCACTACTCAGATAATACAATACTACAAAGCAAGACAATAATATAATAGTCAAAACTAATAAGCTTAGACACTGTAATCTCAATAATAAGTGGCAATGAAATCTTTAAAGGACAAAGAATAACAAAGAAAAGAGTGGAGATAAGACATGCAGCGAAGATGTGGCCAAGAAGGTGAGGAGACTAAAAACATTGCTACTTCAAAGATTTGGGAAATCTGGTAGGAGTGGAGAATACTCAATCTGGACATTCACTTCTCAGAAATATTGAAGGTGGGATACACATGCATGTTAGCAGAGGGTTAGAGTAGATTAGGAGTTTAAGATAAATCAGTTTTATTTTTAACCTTGGACCATATGTAAAAATGAACTGCTTTTGTAAAAACAAAAACAAAGGAAATATATAAGTTTCTAGAAGTTGGGATACCAAAATTCAGAACATTTCAACATCATCTTCCCTATCCAATGCAAATTTATCAAGCAAATGACTCTTCATCACACCTTGTATTAGTTTCCTGGGGCTGTGGTAACAAAGTATAGGCATATCTCCCTTTATTGCACTTAGCTTTATTGTGCATCACAGATGTGCATTTCTTACAAATGGGAGGCAAGACCTCCCACCACCAAAAAGATTACGACTCATTTTCCTGAGATACTCATTTTATTGCTGTGGTCTGGATCTGAACCTGCAGTATCTGTGAGGTGTGTCAGTACCATGAACTTGGTAACTTCAAATGAGACATTTTTATCACAGTTCTGGAGTCCACAAGTACAAAATTAAGGTCATGGCAGAACCACATTTCTAGAGGCTCTAGGGAAGAATCTGTTGTCTTATCCAGCTTCTGGTGACCATAGGCATTCCTAGGCTTGTGCCCACATCACTCCTCCCTCCCTGATCACATTGCCTGCCTCCCTCCCTGAACACATTGCCTATTTCGATGTGTTTTCTCTGTGTGTTTCATTAAGGACACATGTGCTTACATTTAGGGCCCATCTTCATTACCCAGGGTAAGCGCCTCCTTTCAAATCCTTACTTAATCACATTTTTGCAATACTAAGTAATATTCATTGTTTTGTCATATTATTTGATACTTATAAATTCTGGGAATTGGGTTATATGTGTTGGGGAAACTAATACTCAACCCATTACCTACAAGATTTCTTACTTCATTTTTGCTGACAAAATTATGCATAGAGATAGAAGTTGTCTTCCAGAAATTTATTTATATTTTTAAAGGTTTTATTTATTTATTTTTAGAGAGAGAAGAAGGGAGGGAGAGAAATATCAATGGATGTTTGCCTTGCTCACACCTCCCTGACTAGGGACCCAGCCCACAACTCAGGCATGTGCCCCAACCAGGAATTGAACCAGCAACTCTCGGCTTCGCAGTCTGGCACTCAGTCCACTGAGCCACACCAGCCAGGACTGTCTTCCAGAAATTTATTTAACACATGTTCACTGAAGGAATTTCTCAAGCCAATAGCATATAGGACAATGTCTTTTAATAACCAATAAAGACATAATTCCCAAAGCAATGATATATTAATTAACTATCATTCTAGGCAAGGGGAGATGAAAGATATAAAGTCCCAATTTAGATGGTGTGTACCTTTTTGTAAAAGTAGGCATTCAGGAGAGCTGTCTTTAACCAACCTCTGGCTGACTTTCAGTTGCCAGTGCAAACACAAAAGTCCCTTGTAGCTAAAACATGTCCTGGGGGATGAATGTGCTAGTGTTGGTGAGCAGGATAATCTTCGCAAGGTCACTAGGCAGCTTTCACCGTTGTCTAGGACGACTTGCCTCAACAAGATGGGAGCTAATGTCCCAAAGATCTTCTGAGATCTATTTACGTCATCAAAATTTCAACTTGCCCAGAAAAAAATCTCTCAGATTGTCCCCATAAATTCTGGGTATTTATACCCTAAATGTCACCTTGCCGTAGCTACTTCTCCACATGTTTTTATAAATAAGTCCCCAAAAGTGTACATCACAAGTTAGGCCACTGATAGAGGATGATGACATCCTGACAAAATTTAGTTCTTACATATATCAAAACAACTTTGCACATAAAGCTACTTTTTTGTCTTTGTTATTAATAATTGGATTAAAAAAACTTTACTTCTTATAAATGAGCGGACTTAAAATCATATCAAACCGACACACAGCATCAGTCTCCTAAAACAAATGTACACTGTTGACCCTTGAACAACACAGAATTGAACTGTGTAGATCCACTTGCAGGCAGTTTGTTTCCATAAATATATATTTGGTCTTCCTCATCCCCAGGTTTTGCCTCTGCAGATTCAGTCAACAGCAAATCAAAAACAGTATTTTTTATATCTGAGGTTGGTAATCCATCCACACAATAGGCCAACTGTATGAATTTACTTACACCATTTTATACAATAGAAAGGACTTGAGTGATCTCAGATTTTGGTATTTGCAGGGGATCTGGGAACTGAGGAATGACTGCAGTTAAGTTTTAGAGGAATCGAAAGTTATATGTGGAGTTTTGACTGTGCAGAAGTCAATGCCTCTAAGCCCCATGTTGTTCAAGGGTCAACAGTTTACATAATATAAAGGGAATGTACTCACGATTTATAAGTTAAAATACAACACATGATACTTTTGTAAGCTTTATATGAATTGGTTCTCACAGAAAAATTTCCTTGATTTTTGCTGAATTCTTGTATCCATAGCCAAACTGTAGGTTCAATTGGTAACAAATATTTATTGACATTTTGGTTTATATTAATAAGTAAGATGAGGGTGAAATAAAAAAATGGAAACTCTACTCATTCACCAATGCAGTGAGCAAATTTTGCTGAATTGACTAATACGTTTTTTGTAATGCGGAAAAGGCATTTTCTCAAATACTTTTAATGTTAGTCACAATAATCAAGTCCTGATTTGTAGCATTTACTTATTGGTCTGGTATAAATATTTCCACCATGACTGAATTCAGGTTAATATGAAATCACTAAATGCAGATTTGGGAAGAGATAATCAGTAGCCCATAATGATACAGAACTTTCTCTATTTATATCCCATAGAGCATATAACCTCAAAAGCAAATGAAATACTAAAATAAATTAAAATAGCTAAAAAGTGATAAATTTTGGTATCTATTTGTTTTGCTTTCAACATGGTTTTTAAAATTTAAGTTTATATAATTTAATTTTCAATAATGGCTGTTTAATAAATGGCTTGAATGTTTCTGAAAATTTAAGTTGGTTCTCATGAGTCATTATTAGCTGATTGCTATTATATAGTTTTAATTTGAACAATTCACCTAAAATGTCTTGTGTGCTTGAGTGTGATATTGCTATGTTATAGAATTACATGCTTATGATTTTGTAATAAAAGATTTTGCATTAAAAAAGGAGCAATTAAAAAGGAGCATTATTTGTGCCAGACCCTGTATTATAAGCATATCTAATTTTATTGCTCTTCACTTTATTGTGCTTCACAGATCTTTCTTTCTTTCTTTCTTTCTTTCTTTCTTTCTTTCTTTCTTTCTTTCTTTCTTTCTTTCTTTCTTTCTCTTTCTCTTTAACAAATTGAAGGCAATACCTCCCAAAAGCAAAAGGATCACAACCTATTTTATTGTGGGACTCATTTTATTGCTCTAGCCTGGAATCAAACACACAATATCTCCATATATAACATGAAAATAATAAATCAGAAGAAATATTTTCAAATCTTTACATTAGATACACTGAAAATTAATGATAGATTAGCACTTTAAGCCATAGCAAATACATTTTAAAGCCTTCAGTATTTTCCCAAGTATTGATACAACTCCCAGTCAGGGTTGGCTCCTAAGAAAAAACACCAAGTTTTATGTTAATGAACTCAATATAATAAGCAGAACAAAAAGCCAACTTTCCTGGTCTGCATTTTAAAAAGTTTCAGCTGTGTCTACTGACGACTCTCCAGGTGAATTTCATAGAGGGAACTTACTCATGAGTTCTAATTATGCCCAATTCCATATTCACCAACAAATTCACAGTTTTACTGAGTGACTTAGGCAAGTCACTTCCTTATCCTCGAAGTTTCTTAATCTACAAAATGTGAACATCCTACCTCACAAGGGTGTAGTAAAGTGTAACAAATTAAAAAAGATTACAAATCCAAAATGCAATTGCACCATTAAAAACAGTAATTAAGAAAATTAGTAGGAAACTAAGACAACTCTTTTGGAACTAAGCCATTAATTTTTAAATAAGGAAAGGAGAAACATAAAGGAGCAGCCTCATTATGATCTGTTATAACCTCTCTTTTGGGAAAAAGGAATCATGCACCAGTTACTCCCTCATGGAGAAAAATGGAGAGGCATGTGACCCCAGCTGGTTTCTATTATGCTAGCATCTGCAATCATTAGGTTCAAGTGGCATTTAAAAAAAATTATCTTCTGCAAAAGAGTCCCAAGGAAACAATAATTATCATTTAATGGGATTCACAGTGGCACAATAAATATCACTGCTCTTCCATACCTGAATGCTGAACCATTTGAGGGAAGGTGGATGGGCACCAAAATGCATCTTTGTTACTGACTATGGAGAATGGGCTTTTATTGGAGGGTAAGTGGGCTTTTGTATAATGAATGCCCCAATAATACTGACTTAACCACCATGACGACAGCAGAAAATCACTACACACTTCTGAACTAGAATGTGACCCTTGATAACTTATGGAATAGGAGATCCAGACAGGATACATGATTTCCAAGAGAAAGGGAGAGACAAGGGGTCAGTGCCTCACCCCCAGCTTCTCCTTCTAAATCCACCCATCCAGTAAGTCTCTCATTTTCACTGAGGGATAAACGGATGATGAAGCGCAGAAAGTCCCAAAATGTTACACTAAAGAAGATCTCTCTACAGGGAGGGAAAAACTTCAGCAGTAAAGAAAGCTCATCCTTTCAAACCCTATCACACAATTACTCAAAATTATTAGGGTACTTAGTCTACCTCTAATCAATCCCAGACTCAGTACTATGTGCTCAGACAAGTTGAGTGTCTTAAGTGAGGTCCCGCAGCCAGCAGTGGTATATGGCTAGACTATGTACTCTGACAGAGAGTGTACCTTAATAACTTTAATAGCTATAGCTTAGTGGCATCCTGAAATGTAAATATTTGTGGAAGAAAGTAAAGACACAAGAAAATAAGAAAAGAAGAAAAGAATTGAAATAAATAAATTCAAACCCGGGCCTGAAGGGGTTCTCTCACCACTCTACATTGCCTATAGGTGTGAGTGATATTCCTGGGCTTAATGACTCCTAGAATCTTATTACACTGTTGGAAAGGAGGTACTCTTGAATGATCCTAGTCTTACTCTTAAGAACATTAAGTCTGTTGGAGGCAATGTGCTCAGCTTTCCAATCAGCTCAGGTATTGTACTGGTGCATGCTAAGATAATGTATAATCCCATGGGCCTTCAAACCAGATGGGCAAAACAAAATGAACTGCATCTAATACATAATGGTGTTTATAGTCACACTTAAGATCAGCCCTGGCTTGTGTGGCTAATTCAGATGGAGCATCATCTTGTAAACTGAAAGGTTGCAGGTTTGATTCCTGGTCAGGGCACGTACCTAGGTTGCAGATTCGGTCCCAGGTGGGACACATACGAGAGGCAACCAATCGATATTTGTCTCTCACATTGACGTTTCTCTCCCTCCCTTCCCCTCTCTCTAAAAATCAATATGCGTGTCCCCAGTGAGGATTAAAAAAAAAAAGATCAGCACGGTCTGTCATAAATAATAATGCAGCTACAGTTTTCATTAGCATATTTTAGTCATCCTCTCTCGACACAATACACAAACCTTGGTTGTTATCCTTTTTCTTTTAAAGATTGTCCTTATAACACTGACAAATATTGATATATGGGATATACTCCTTGAACTCACTTATTCAAGAGGTGATTCCCCATCATGTCCATGATTGGATAAACAAACAGTAGATATCATTAAAAATTCTCAGGCATTCTATTGGTCAAAATATTCAGGTAAGAAGAGAAGTCAGTCAGGGAGCTCAAGTAGTTATTCTGCTTTTCATATTTCTGGGATTTAGGGGTTCTACTTACAAAGAGAGGCTGAGTCCTCAGTACTTATGATGAGCTATTTATATATTAAAGTAAATTTTCAAAGTGCTTTATAGTTGAGAAACAGATAATCAAGTCACCTTTTAAATTTATGTATTTAGTAAATGGGAATCTCTCCATCTTTGGAGATTCTCATATAAATGTGCTATTGGACTTGAATTTCAGTCTATTTTATTGGTGACTAGTGGGACTACCTTAGACATATGATTACTCTCCTCTAGGTCTCCATTACTGTATTTTGTTCATAAGGATGACAGTAACTGGCTGCAAAAGACAGAGGCTTGGATCAAGCCACCTCTACATTTATTTTATAGCCTTAAATATCATGATCTATGGTAACGTGTTAAACTTGCAATTTTAGAAAACTGAAGTCCACGGTAGTTAAGTGACAAAATTGCTGTTCTCATATACCAGCCATTCTATACCCACGGCAGCTTCAGGAGCCGTGTTATCTTTTTCTGACAGAAAGGGGCACCTGCGTGGATGTCAGCTGTAGGAATATGAAGGATTATGCCTAAATGAAGCTTATCCTCCATTCCAGGCAAGCTAGTCAGTGCAGGAATAGTCCACATTCAGGCCTGCATTTCAATTCTGCCTTCACAACATTTATTCAAAACCTACTTAGTATGTAGATTCTAATTCCTCAGTAGAACTTTCCTATTGCTGCTGTAACAAATTCAAACTTAGTGGTTTAAAATATCACAAATTTATTATCTACAGTTCCTCAGGTAAGCTGTCCTGCATGGATCTCTGCCCTAAAATCAAGGCATCAACAGGACTGTGTTTTTCTATGGAAGCTCTAGAAGACATCCATTTTCTTTCCCAGAGGCCTCACGCTCTCTCCTCCATCTTCAAAGCCAGCCCCACCACAGCTGACTCTTCTTCCATAGTCACACTATCCTCTAGCCACAGCCAGGAAAGTTTCTTCAATTTAAGAACTCATGTGGTTAGATTGGGTCCACCAGGATAATTGAAATTAATCGCCTCACCTCAAGGTCCAAGGTTCCTGTTCTTAGTCACATTAAAAGGGCTGAATTTTACAGCCCTGGCTGGTAAGGCTCAGTGGATTAAGTGTGTCCTCCTAAACCAAAAGGGTTGCTAGTTTGATTCCCAATCAGGGCAGGTGCCTGGGTTGCGGGCCAGATCCCCAACTGGGGTATGTGAGAGACAGCCACACATTGATGTTTCCCTCCCTTTCTTCCTGTCTTCCCCTCTCTCTAAAAATAAATAAATAAAGTCTTTAGAACCAAAAGATGGATTTTACTACTGTATTAGGGTTCTTCAGAGAAACATAATTAATAGGGTGTGTGTGTGTGTGTGTGTGTGTGTGTTGAGAGAGAGACTGAGACTGATTCATTTGAAGGAATGAGTCACAGAATTCTGGAGGCCAGCAAGTCTGAAATCTACAGGTTAGGCCAGCAGGAAACAGCTGATGTTGCACCTTGAACCCAAAGGCAGTCTGAAGACAGAATTCCTTTTCCCTTGGGGAACTTCGGTCTTTTTTCTCTTAGACCTTCAGGTAATTGGATGAGGCCCACCCACTCATAGAAGTTAATCTGGTTTACTTAAAGTTTACTGATTTTAATGTTAATTTCATCTAAAAAATGCCTTCTCATTGAGCGTGGGCTGCAAGCCAAAGCATCATAGGTTCGATTCCCAGTCAAGGCACATGCCTGGGTTGCAGGCCACGGCCCACAGCAACCGCACATTGATATTTCTCTCTCTCTCTCTCTTTCTCCCTCCCTTCCCTCTCTAAGAATAAATAAATAAAATCTTTTTAAAAAAGGACTTCATTTATTTTAAAAAATGCCTTCTCAGCAACATCTAGACTGGTGCTTGCTCATATATCTGGGTTCTGTGGCCTAGCTACATTGACATAGAAAACGAGCCATCAAGTCTTGCAAGGTGACATAGTCACGGGTTCCAGGGATTAGAATAGAGAAATCTCTGGGGGGGGGGGGTATTATCCTGCCTGTCATCTGCTCTGTGACACTTCCCATAACTATTCCAGCCCTCACTTACTGAACTGTGCTTTGAACTACATTATTTAGCAATTCATTGATTACTACCTTTTCAAGTCTGATTGTTTTAAATGAGGTTAGTAATGATAAACTCCCTGAAAGGAGACTTTCTGCTTTGTGTGCTCTGTGTCCTCACCCTCTTTCCCCATCCTGTTCACAGTACAACTGCATGGCAATTAGCATATTTCTTAGGTGTTTCTCTAGAAGCAAACAGCAACTTTTTTAGTTTTGAAGATACATTAAGTTATATTCTATATCTATCTCTTTTTAACGCAAATTGAACACCAGAAAGTTCAGTGAATATCTAAAGCGAGATGGGGTACCTACAGTACAGCATTCAGGACCTTCTAGATCCTGCAACTAGCCAATCACCTCAAGTTAAACGAGTATAAGTAACAACTTCCAATAATTATTAGATCAAAGGCAAGGACATCATATTTCTATGATTTAACAGGATGCAATATACCATTTTCATAACTAGTTTTATATATCATTCTGAAAAAAATACTTTTAACAAAAGAATATAAACAATATTCTTAATACTAGGGACACTATGGTTCAGCATTACACTTTTTGTCACTTTAATGTTGTGCACTGCTGGTTTTTAACATGGCTTAAAGTCAAAGTAGTTTGCAGCAATGAACTCATGTGGAAGTCCTCCCGATTCCCTGCCCGTGTTATAATGCTGCCCAGAATAAAACAAACTTGCTATCAGTGCTCACTGAGGACACTTTGGTCCCTGGAAGCTCAGCTGAAAAAACCCGACTAATATTAAGAATTTTCTAGGTCAATAATTAATACCATTGAGGTTATTAAGTGATTCCCAAAGAATTTATAGCTGAGATAAAAGAGGTAAAACAAGGAAAAAGACCCCATTAGTATACTATACACACATACACACACACACTGCTCACAATTGTCCACAATGAGAAAATAATAGAATTGACTTTGTAAGTGACTTAGAATATAGGGATTCTTAAGATATTATTTGACTTGAGGATTTAGAACTACCATTCAATTTCATCAAAAAGTAATAGAGTCTTCATACAAATAGTCTGAACATAAGATTATAAAATACATTAAGTAAATAATGCTCACATTTGCTATCGATTGAATTTTGTCCCCTATTCATATATTGAAGACCTAACCCCCAAAGTGATTATATGTAGAGACAGGGAACTTAAAAGGTAATTAAGGTTAAATAATATCATAAGTATGTAATTTTATACATAACCCATAGGTTTACAAGAAGAGGAAGTGAAAGAGATTTCTTTCTCTTTCTCTCTGCCACATGAGACATAGTTCCAGAAGACAGCCATCTATCTGCAAGCCAAAAAGAGCGCTCTCACAAGAAACCAAGTCCTGCTAGAACCTTGCTATTGGGCTTTCCAGCATCCAAAACTGTGAAAAGATAAATTTCTGTTGTTTAAGGTACCTGGACTATGGTACATTTTGTGGCAGAATATTTAATTTATACTATGGTTTTAGTGGAAACCTAATACAATTAACCACAACAATTTCAATCTATATACTCTCTCCAACAGAAATAAAGATATCTCGAATCAATAAAACAATAGGTTTTGTTGAAGTTTAAAAAAACCTACATACAAAAAAATAAATTGAGGCAATGACTTTAAACATTTCACAATGAACTCAAAATAGAACAAAGACCCAGATATAAAATGCAAAACTATAAAATTTTTAGGAGATATTACTGGAGAAAAATCTAGGTATTCTCTACTTTGACAATGACTTTTTAGAAACATCTCCAAAAGCATGATTCATGAAAGAACAAATGGTAAGGTGAGCATTATAATTATACACTGTTAAAAAATGAAAGAGCATGCCACAGACTAAAAGAAAAATCTTTGCAAAACATATCTAGTGACTGTATCCAAATATATAAAAAAATGAACTTAAAATCAACAATAAGGAAACAGACCACCAAATTAAAATGTGGTGAAAAGATCTGAAGAGACACCTCACCAAAGAAGATACACAGGTGGCAAATAAGCAGATGAAGAGATGTTCACCATTGTATGTCATTAGAGAATTACAAATTGAAACAACAATGAGATATCACTGTGCACCTATTAGAATGGCTGCAATCCAAAACACTAGCACACCAAAGGCTGGTGAGGATGGAGCAGTAAGACTATTTTTATTCATTGCTGATGAAATTACTAGAAGATATAATATTTAGATTCTTAAGAAAAAACACCTGTACCTTAAGTGATAAACTGAAGTGGAGTGATCTAAGTGAAAGGTTTTCAGAAAAATCAAGCTGTTCTCTACAGAGGCTGAGAAATGCTTCCCCTGTCTGTCTCATTGTGTCCTCAGACTGGAAAGAAGTAATCTCTCTGTTCTTTACACAATCTGGGACAGACAGGGATAGGAGTTCCATAAGCCTCTCTCTTTGGAGTAACTGCGAAGTTAAAAATGTCATGTACCATCTCAGAACTCAGAAAGGAGAGGGATAGGGCAAGTAATGCAAAGAATATTACAAATTCTGTGACTTCTAGTTGTCTATTATTTTTATTTATACCAATAACAATTTTGAGCCCTTTCATTTATTTGTCTATTTATTCATTTATTCAGAAAATAGCACTGGAATTCCTATGATCAATTGTAGACACCAGCAGTAGGCAGTAATTGAAGTGGACCTGGTCCTTGATCTCAACAAACTGGAATAATTACTAGTTCTTTCAATGAAATCTTGCATATATAAGTATCACTCAGGAATGATCACCCATTGACTTCTGGCATCTGCTGTTAAAAATGAAACATCTGTTTTCTAACTGTTGGTTTTCAAAACTAACCTGTTTATTCTCTCTGGTATCTTCCGGGTTCTGTAGTTTCATTATAACATGTATAAATGTGGATTCGTTTTTATTTATCCTATTCATGGCTTTGTAGGCTCCTCTGACTTAGAAAACTGTGTCATCATCTCTTGAAATATTAACAGACCTACACTCTCTCTCTTCCTTTTCAAATGTTCTGAGACATATTGGGGACTTCTTGCTCTATGTACTGTACTTCAGTTGCTTTATCGTGTTTCCTGTTTCTTTTCCTTTTCATGCTGTATTTCCCAGATATTTCTTATATTCACTTGTTCTCCCTCTCCTAGAATCTAATCTTTTAAATTCATCCATTGTTAAATATTTATTTCTAAACATTAATTTTATTTTTAGAGTGTATGCTTTATTTTTATCAATTTGTCTTTTCACTTTCCATCTTCCCTTAAAAAATAAGCAATAAAAAATGGACAACATGGGAAAGATGGTACAAATGGACAAAGATGGTACAAAATTTGGTCCAAAACATAGTCAATGAATAGTCCCAACACACAAGGTCATCTAGGTCACTGTAAAGACTTTAGGTTTCATTCTAAGGGTAAAACTAGCACTTTAAGCTGGTACATAATATTTTATTTATGTTTAGAAATATGACCTCTTTGAAATGGGAAAGCAGTGCAGGAAAAGTTACAGGAGGCTATTTCAGAGGTTTACCAAAGCAACTATACTGGCTGGATTTGATTATGGTAATGAAGATGGAGAGAAGTGGAAAGTTATACTTACTGTATGCTGGCCAGTGCTCATAGCTTTATGCACATTATCACTTTGAATCTTCCTAAGAACTGTTATTATCATTCCAATTTTGCAGATGTGCAAACAGAGATTTAGTGATGCTAGAAAACACACTGAATTCACACAGCTGCTACAGCCGTTTTGATGAAGACCTCTTAGTCTAGTGACTCTGCACAAGGGAAAGAAATAATGAAAAAAAAAATAAAACCAAATGAATGGGCCAGGTATATTCAGATTGTGACACACTATGAAGAAAATATAGCAGGATAATCAAGAGAGACTCGTGGCTGGCGTGGTGATAATTTAGCAAATTTTGAGTTGAGCACAGGCTGACAAGAAAGTAGGCATTAGTAAATCTGGGAGAAGGGTCTTTGTGAGGATTCAAGATTGACATTTTTGTAAAACTATCAGCATAATACTCTTAATGTTAAGAGTTCTTAGCTCCAACCAAGAGCCACTCTTTTAATGTGTGGATTTCTCTCCATGTGTAGTGAGCAATACTCTAGTCCTTTCTATGAATTTCATGTGTTGTTCCCATGTCTATTAATGACAAATGCCAAAAGAAAAGCCATTTTCCTTGGCTTTGGGAGCAGCAAGACAGGATCGGGGTGGGTGTTTATATGTGAGTATCTTGTGAGAAGAGTAAGGGGATTGATAAAGGAAGTCAGATCTCAATCTACAGCCATGCATGGTGGATAATTTCTGGAAAGATGACATCAGAAAACTACCACAGTTCTCCCTTATCTGCAGTTTTGCTTTCCATGGTTTCAGTTACCCCTGGCCAACCATTGTCTGAAAATATTAAATGGGAAACTCTAAAAATAAACAATTCATAATGTTCAAATTGTGCACCATTCTGAGAAGTGTGATGAAATTTTACAATGTCCTGTTCTGTCCTACACCAGACAGGAACCGCCCCTTTGTCCAGGGTGTCCACATGTATATGTCACATGGTTGTTATTCACTGAGTAACTGTTTGGTCATCAGATTATCATCAGAGAGAGAGGCCACATTCACACAGCCTTTATTACAGTATATTGCTATATTTTTTATTTTTATATTTTACTATTTTTTTAATATTTTATTTATTTATTTTTAGAGATGGTAAGGGAGGGAGGGGGGAGAGAGAGAGAGAGAGACATCAATGTGTGGTTGCCTTTCATGTGGCCCCCACCAGGAACCTGGCCTGCAACCCAGGCATGTGCCCTGACTGGGAATCGAACCTGCGATGCTTTGGTTCACAGCCCGTGCTCAATCCATTGAGCTACGCCAGCCAGGGCTATATTTTTTTATTTTTATCTGCTATTGTTGTTAATGTTGCACTGTGCCTATTTTATTTATTTATGTATTTATTTTTCACTGTGCCTAATTTATAAATTAAGCTTTATCATAGATATATATATGTATAGGAAAAATGATAGCGTAAACACTGCTCATTACTAACTGCAGTTTCAGGCACTCACTGGGAGTCTTGGGACTCATCCTCTGCTAATAAGGGAAGAAATCCCCTGTGTATAAATGGCTGGTTCCTGCCTCCTAAAGGAGAGCAGGGAAAAGAGACAAGGTCTGAGACGGAAGTCTTGACTTTTAACAATATTTCTTGATGAATGCATGGTCCTTGTGGAATTCACTTCCATCCTAAAAGAGTATAATATTTTAAAAGTAACCACCTGGAGGTCATTATGTTCACTGGACAAAGGAACATGCTTCCAAGGATAATAATTAGCATGTCTACATTACATTGCTTTGCATTTTACCTTGGAAGTCTTTGCTTTGAGTCTTGAAGAGCAGTAGGAAGAGGCAGAGTCAGTAATGCAAAGTGTGGCCTGATACAAATATCAGTATAACTGTATTTTAAATTTCAGAAAAGAGCACATATTATGGAATTGATATATTAACATATAGATGCCAGCACAGGCTCACATGTGCTTGTGCACACACCCCTCACACACACTCACACTCAGGATGTTTCTGTCTGGCAATCATTTATTGACTGATACCAGTCAAACTGTGCATTTCCTGGCCTAGTCTTATGGAAATCCTACAGAAACTGAAAAATCACTACTTGACTTGATACTTGGCAGGACTCATAAACAGTGTTCATGCACTTGACTGCTATGCTGCAGTCATTTTCACTAGGTGATAAAGCACAAGCCTATAGCTGAGAATATCTTATTCAACGTTCTCCACTTATAAAACCAATGTTCTCTCTCATCAATAGCTCTGCGAAAGAGAAAGAAGCTGTCTGGATACAGTGACTGGAATCATTGCTGCAAACTAAAGTCCTGGCACTCTGCCCAGAACTCTACGTGCATCTAAAAATCTGGACGGATTCTTTTCCATGTGCCAGATGAGGAATAGTAAGAACTCCAACCATGCTGTATCAATAGCTCACATTCTGAAGTCAAAATGCCGGTTTCCAATCCCTTGTGTGCCTTTTATTTGTCCGATGTACTTCGGTGAGTGACAGAATCACACAATGTTTCAGTTTCCTTACCGGTAAATGGCTAAATAATCAAAACCACCCCCATGTAAGAGATGTTGTAAGGATTAAGTGTGGACAACATAGGCAAATGCTTCATAACTATATGTGGTCAATACCAAAAATTTTCATAGCACTATCTTAACATGAAACATAGAAGTAATTAAATTATTATTCTGTAATGGCACACTTACTACTTGATATGGGTACCAGACCCTTGACTAAAATTATTTATTGGGTTGCACCCAATATATATATAATTTATGATATATATAATTATATACAATTCAATGTCATTTGTTTCAATCCAAAAGGTCATAGTCAATTTTAACTGAAGCCACATTGTAGATTAAACTACACACTATTACTAGATGATTATTAACTCAAATATAAATACATATTTAACAAACTGCAAATAGTATTTAATTTTCACTTGTATTGATTTTATGTTTCCCCTTTCTTGAATTAGCAGGGCATTTTAGCCACATTTCTGATTATATCTCTCTCCTGGTTTCCTTTATATCCCCATCTTTCATTGTTGGATCTGGCATTATCCAAAATAACTCTCCTGTGTATTCAGTGTAGTATTAGAAATGTTAATATCAATTCCTGGGATTCTTTAGTCTCTCCTTCTTCACTACCTGTTCTGTACAGTGCTCGATTTTAAGAAAAATTTTCTCTCCTCCAGCATGTTCTCTGAAAAAATGCTGGCTACAAAAGCTTATCCCTTCTTACACAAGATGCAACTCAGAAAATGACTGGGCTTTTGCCAAGCACTGCAGTTCTGTCAACACCTCTTGGATCAAAATTTAAGACTCTATAATGTTGACCATGTGTTATTGTGAAAATGGGAAGGATTTTTATTAACAGTGTTTTTTTTAGGGGAAAGCTGTTTTCAGGGTGAGAAAAACATCTAGCTAGTTAATGTGCTCCCTGGAAAGAAAAGTCATCCTCACTCATACATGTAAAGACCGCATCAGTTTACATAACCCTTACAGTGTAGCACTGATGGGCACCAACAAGTTTCTCGAGTCACTAAAAGTTTAAACTCTAAATTGTTCATTATTCACTTTTATTTGTTGTGTAGGTTATACTCCCACATACATTGTTAATATTGGATCCTCATAATCACCCTGTGTGGTGAGCTAAGCAATCATCTCCCTTTGGGGACACCAAGGCTTGTGAGATGTCCTGAAGATAATTCGGCAGATTCCTGGGAGGAGCCAAAATGAGGACTCGGATGCAAGTCCACGTCCAGTACATTTCACATGCCCCAGTGCCTTCATCCTGTGTAATCCTCATTGAACACTAGTCAGTTCATGATTCCTTGTTTATAATCCAGCAAAATAAAACTCACCACAGGAGAAACTAATTTTATAATTCTACATTTTTCCTGTCATAAACCAAGCTCCAAATTATATTTAAAGCATTTGGGCACATGGTAAGTAAATTATATTTGCTGTTGTTCTTCCTCAAAAGCAATGAATGTAAATAATAAAGCACAAAGCACAAGATTACTACTCTAAAAAAGGACAACTCACCATCACAGTACTTAATACAAATTGAGGAGCAGTTTAATACAATGAGAAAACATGAGCTCTAGGAGCAGGGAGGCATGAGTTAAAATGGGTCCTGGCCTGCCCCTGGTTGTTTGGCCTCAGTGAGCCGTTTACCCTCACTGACCTTCAGCTTCTTCATCTGCATGACGAGTATTAGGATTCCTAATTTGCAATGTTGTTTTGCCTATAGTAGAATACATAATGCATCAGAAAGTATATAACACACAATTAAAATTCAATAAATGTAACCATTGTGACAATTAGTTGATGATATGATTAAGTAAACCTGAGGTATATATAAATCAAAAAGCTTTCCCATAGTCATAAAATGAGCTACTGCCCGAGCTGGAAAAAGAATGCATATGTCATCACATTGTTTATTATTCACTTCAAATAAGGCCAGCAACCAAGTGCCCTTATTTCTATAAAAAATTAGGTAGAATTTTTTGGGGGGATGTATTATAGACAATTAAAATCTAAGGATAAATTGCAGACATACGTTTTACAGAAATAGTCACTGTACTTATGCTAAATCAAGCTGGTGCTAAATGCACTTTATCTTTAATGTACTGGTGCTAAATGTACTTCCATCTTTTGCTATCAAAATTGGAAAAATAAAATAAAGAAAATCTACATATTTCTAGTATGTAAACATGTACTCTTTAAGCCTCACATTATCTACAAAATAAGAATATTAGATTAATAAATCTTCACCTGATTAGTCATGCTGTTTTATGATTGCAGAGGGAAAACACATGTTAGGACAATAATGTAATATTTTGAATTTGACAGGGGACTTGAGACTCAAAAATATTTTGTCAGGATTGAAAAATATTAACTGAATTAGGTAGAGCTACTGATTCACATATCTAAGGAGTAGAGTCATTACTGTTAACTTCAATATTTGATTAATTAATAAATCCTTTTAGCCTTGAACATGAATTGTGTGTGCTATACAGTTAGTGGGAAATTGTAAGAGCTAATTTATCTTATTTTTGATTTTTTTGAAGCTCACCATAGTTTGCAATCATCATATATATGATCTACTTACTCTGATGGAAACCAGAAAGCATCTCTCTCACAGAAGGGGACCTCTCTGGAACTCTACCATGGGAGAGGTATTTTGGGGTCCCCTCTGCAGAAAAAATCAAATAAAGAAATTTCTATTGTTTCTCAGATCAAAATGATTTAGTGTTATTTTCTGAGAACAACTGAAGAAACTACACTATAAATTTAATATCATGTCAGTCTCTGTGATCACTGGACTCTTCTTCCCTAGGTTCTCAATATAGAACATATACTATATTGTAGATTAAATAATTAAATCACTTAATAAGAAAAAATTATGCAGCACATTTCTTTAAATGGGACAAATTTTATTTCCATACTTTTATATAAATTGTATTCTCAAGTCTGACTTGTATAATTGTTATAATTATATAACATAGACTGGAATTCTGGCCTAGAATACATCACAGAGGAGCCTTAACCAGCCCAAGAAGTTTGTTTAATCACATTTCTGCAATTCTTAATCTTGAAATTGAAATAGTCTGAAAAGGCTTGACTTAACATTATGCCAATGGCTAGATAAGAGCTTATAAGGCCTGATTTTAAAGGGAGGGGGCAGGGGAACTGCTTATGACTTAAATGCTACAACAAATGTTTGACATCATCTTAACAACAGCTTCATGGCTGGACATGATGGCAAATAGAATAGTAGATGTTCCACCATGAGAGAACATCTAAAAGGACAGTTCTCCCCATTAAAAAGAATATAGAGATACCTAAATCTCTTGCTTTATGTGTAGCTCAAATCCAACCTCATTCAGGAATGAGAACCAGAGGACAAAGGAAGTCATTGAGTATTCAAGACTCACATTTTTTAAGCACATATTAAGGGTGAAAATTTGGACATCTGAACCCATAATTTTATCATATTTACAGGAATATTTCAGGGAACTCTACCAATTTAAACATTATTTTCTCTACAATTATTATATTGAAAATAAATTTAAATATATTTATAATTAACATATATTAATTATAATAATCTCAAGTGGCCCACCACCATATCTAATAATGAAATAATAATACAAAATATATTTTGAATATAGTAAATAATAACTTCAAGAATACTGCTTTTCTGGTACATTTTTGTTTGTTAGCTTAACAAAATTTTTCTCACTTAGATGTAGGACCTGATTGCTAAATTGCACTGATTCATCTAAAAAACTAAAATGAAATGAAACATTAAGGTGCATTCAAAGTTCATTAAATTGATGTTTTCTGAGCCTGGATTTCCACTGAACTGATAACATAGTCTTATGTAATGTTGTGTCCTTTCTACAGCCCTAAAATAACCCATTTTTCTTAACAGTGTATTTTTTAGCTGTACATCAAGTCTGAAATAACTTGCCTTTTCTGAAATGGGATGTGTCAAGGCCCAGAGAAGCAAAGGAAAGAAATGATGCATAGAAACACACTTATGTCAGCAGGCCACTAAAAGTGACTTCTATAGAGTCTGCATTCCTCTAGGATGGCAAGATTCCTCTTGCATTGGCAAGCATTCCTTAAGAAATAGTTGCACACTAAACTCTTGAGGAGGAAGATGGCAGAGGAGTGATTGGAAGTCACATGGACCTCCTCCCAAGACTAATCTGGAATTACAACTAAATTGTGGAGAAATGACCCAGAACAAACAATGGAGCAACAGGGAGAGAAAAACCTTATAACCTTGGACAGACAGAAGAATCAGCTTTAGCACTAACTGACTGGTAAGGAATGCAGTGGAGACAAGAGAGGGCTAGCTGGGTGCCCACAGGTGGCAGCGCCAGAAGTAGATCCCCCTGGGAAGAATGATGCAGGGCAAGTACAGGTAGTATGTCTTCCTTACCCAGATGTCTGGATAACTAAGAGAAGCAGTGTTCTCATGGGCTTGGAGGGGCCTGATAAGTACTGTTCTCATGTCCTTCAGATTGGGTCCAATAAACTGTTCCCATAACATGAAGTGGGCTTGCATGAGCAGATTTATGCTCTGTTATATAATTTTCTGGCTTTTTGCCAGCTTTGTTTGCCTCTAGTATTTAAGCAGGTAGGGACTCCCTGCCAGGTGCCATGATGGGTGCCAAGCAGAGACACGCAGGGGGACATGTGGATTGTGGCATGCATGGCTCGACCACCAATGAATAAAGGCATGCTAGGCATCCCAACATCTCCATGAATATTTTCCATCTGCACAAATACCATAAACCTGTCATGCCTTGAATGGTTCCAACACAAATGGGTCTAAACCCTAAGCTAGGATTCCCAGCCTAGAGCACAAAAAAGTGCACAGATAATAACCAGTGGTGAAAAGCAGTAGGCTGCTTGCTCTCTGCCACAGAAAGACACCTGGAGATGCAAAGAGCTGTTTAAAAGACAACATACAAATTTTCATTTGCAGACACTTACCCTGAGCTTTGGCAAAGGCAGGGGCAGAGTGAGCTGGAGATACCTCTGTAGAGACTGGACACGGAAGCCTTGGGGAGAGAACTGAGAGAGTAGATGCTGGGATCCTGGTCCTGAATCATCCCCCATACAGCAGCAGCCATCCTGCACAGGCAGACCACTCCCCTCAGAGCAGCAGCAGCCTGAGGGGCAACAATAGCCCAACTCCAGGAGGGATTCTGCCCAGGACCCATGGTATATAAACTTGACTCCTGAGTGCACAGTGACTAGATTAACAACAGGAGGAGACAGCCATGGACAGTAGATCACTGAAAGTCTGAAACTGGCTGCCTAAGGTCAGACATGGTCAACATCTGTCATCACCAGAGGCAGATCTAGAAAGAAAAGAAAAAAAAAAAAAACAGTGGTAAATACTAGAGGCTACTGAGACAAAATCCACTGTGGTCTTCTCCATGATTTGTGATATTTTCTTTCCTGCATAGCTTTTTAAAATTCATTTCTTGTCCAGCAAGTTTGTACATATGAAGTCACTAGATTTTATACAATGGTTTATTTCAATTCACTTATTTTGCCCCTCCCTTCTCTTACCCCATTTTACCTTCTTCTTTCCTCTCATTATTTTCATTTCAAATTTTGTTTTCTCTCTTCCTACAACTTGTTCCACTCCAAACTCTTACTATGTCTCTCCTGTCCAGACATACAAAACCAATTTTCTTGTCAATGGTCATCTCACATCTTTTTTCCTTGTTTTTAAAATACCTGCGTTCTCTCTCCACCTTCAGCAATCTGTACTAGTTGGTGTGGGTAGGGTAGATGTTGTTGCATTTTTCAATTTTATCTGTATATCTTCACTAATGTAGTATTTCAAATATCAAATTTTACTAGGTTCCTCTACTACGCTTTTGTTACATCTCAAATTGTTAATTTTACCCCGTCTTAGCCTGTTTTTGTCTTTTTTTCTTTCTTCTATTTCTCTTTCATCCTCCCCTTTTATTTTTATTTAGTCTCCTTTTATTCTTTTTTGTCCAAATTTTAATTTTTCCCTCTCAGCTTGGTTTTTGTTCCTCACTCTTAGTAGTCCCTCTCCCTCTATCATTTCAAAATCACTTCCCATTCCCCTAGACATCTCTTAAGCTTGTCTTTGTTTCTTTTTTCTCTCTTATTCCCATATCACCTACATTAACTTTAGCTCATTTGTTGTTGATAGTGCTGGGGTGGATCTTTTTTCCAATTTGGCTCCTGTATTTTCATTATTCATTTAGATTTTCCCCTTCCTTTTTCTTTCTCTCTCTCACTTTATTTTATTTTAACTTCTGTTTAAACCTAATACTATGCTTCCCTTCTCATATTAGTTCTACATTCTTCACTCCCTGTTTTATTCATGATGTAAATTTTACTTTCTCTCTTCACATTGCTCTGATTCCCAGATTTTATTAGTGCTCCTCTATCTTCTCAAAATAATTTTCCTCATGTCTGCTCTCCTTCCTTATACTAGTCTTAATCTGTTTACTCCCTTATTAATACTGGTTCATTTGCTATTGATAGTGGGATTGTGTGTGTGGGGGGAGGGGTATTTCTGCAGATGTAGGTTTGTTTCCTGAGCTTTGTGGTTTTAATGTAGCACCACCTGCACAACAGCACACAAAACATAGTGGGTGGAGTGACCCTCGGTAGACCAGCTAGAGGGATAGACCCACCAAAGAAAGACCCAACAAAAATAAAAAAAACAATTACATCCAGACAACCAACATAAATGACAAAAAGGGCATCCCAGGAACATGAAATTCAGGAGATTAAGGAGACTGAACCACTGGATCTCACAGGTCTCCTACCATAGAAAATCACACCACAAAGTTAGGAAGTTAAAACAGGACAATTTAAGAAGCAAAAGCAAACAAGAAGAGTCTCACAAATAATGTGAAGACAAAGAAACAACCCTCAATAAAAAGGAAAAGAGGAATCCTCAGAAAGAGTGCTAAATGGAGTATAAGCAAGTAAACTATCAGATATTGAGTTCAAATCAATGGTTATAAGGAAGCTCAATGAGCTCACTGAGAATTACCAAAAACTATAGGGGAACTATGAGAAACTTACTACGAAATATATCAGCATAAAAAAGGACACAGAAACAATCAACAGGAGCCAAGAGGAAATGAAGAATATGATTTCTGAATTGAAGAACACAATAGACGGTATTAAAAGGAGGCTAGATGAAGCAGAGAACTGAATCAGTGAGCTGGGGGACAAAGTAGAAAAAATCTCCTAGAAAGAGCAAGAAAAGAAAAAAAGACTCAAAAAGAACAAAGAGGGGTTAACAGAACTGCAGGAGAACATTAAATGTAATAATATCTGTGTAATAAGGATATCAGAAGGAGAAGAAGAGGAGTGAGGAATAGAAAACCTGTTTGAAAAAGTAATGATGGAAAACTTCCTTAATCAGATGAGATGAAAAGTCACACAAGTATAGGAAGCAGAGAGTCCTAATCAAGAGGAACCCAAAGAGACCCACTCCAAGACACATCATAATTAAAGTGGCAAAATTCCAAGACAAAGAGAGAATTTTAAAGGCAGCAAGAAAGAAATAGAAAGTAACATACAAGGGAGCCCAGGTAAGGCCAGCAGTTGACTTCTCAACAGAAACACTACAAGCCAGAAGGGAATGGCAAGATATATTCCAAGTAATGAAAAGCAAAGGCCTGCAACAAAATTACTCTATCAGTCAAGGCTCTCAATTAAAATGGAAGGCCAAATAATGAGTTCCCAAGACAAAAGAAGGCTGAAGGAATACACCTCCACCAAACAAGCACTGCAAGATATGCTAAAGGGACTGCTTTAAGAAAAGGAAGAAAAAGAGTGAGAGAGAGAGAAACACAGGTACAAAGAGAGTAAAATAGCAATGAATAAGTACCTATCAATAATAAGTTTAAGTGCAAATGTATTGAATGTTCCAATAAAAAGACATAGGGTAGCTGAATGGATAAGAAAATATGACCCACACATATGCTGCCTACAAGACACCCATCTCAGAACAAAAAACCTACACAGACTGAAAGTGAAGTGTTGGAAAAAATATTCTAAGCAAATGTATACTAGAAAAAAAAGCTAGAATAGCAATACTTGCATCAGACAAAATAGACTTCAAAACAAAGACCATAAAAAGAGACCCAGAAGGACAATTCACAATACTCAAGGGAAGAATACACCAAGAAGACATAAACATTGTAAATAAATATGCACCCAACATAGGAGAATCCAAATACATAAAGAAAATCTTAGAGGACTTCAAGAAAGATATTGACAGCAACACAATTATAGTAGGGGATTTTAACACCCAACTGTCAACAGTGGGTAGATCTCCCAAATATAATACCAATAAGGATATTGTAGAACTGAATGACACATTAGATCAAATGGATTTAACTGATACATATACATATATAGAATTTTACATCCCAAAGAACCAAAATATACATTCTTTTCAAATGCACATGGAACATTTTCAAAGATAGACCGCAAAACAAGCCTCAACAAATTCAAGAAATTGAAATCATATCAAGCATTTTCTCTGACCACAAGGGACTGAAACTAGAAACCAGTGTCAAGGAAAAATTTCAAAAACACACAAATTCATGGAGATTGAACAGCAGGCTATTAAACAATGAATGGGTGAAAATGAGATCAAAGAAGAAATAAAAAAGTTTCTGGAAACAAATGAAAATGAATTTACAATAGTCCAAAACTTATGGGACACAGCCAAGTCATTCCTGAGAGGGAAGTTCATGGCAATACAGGCCTACCTAAAGAAGATAGAAACATTTCAAATAAATGTTTCTAAGTTAATCCCACACTTATAAGAACTGGAGGAACAACAATAAAGAAAGCCCAGAACAAGTAGAAGGAGGGGAATAATCAAGATTAGAGCAGAATTCAATGACATAAAGACTAAAAGGACAGTTGAAAGGATCAATAAATCCAGAAGCTGGTTCTTGAAAACATAAACAAAATTGACAAACCTTTTAACTAGATTCATGAAGAAAAATAGAGGACCCAAATAAATAAAATCAGAAATAAAAGAGGAAAAATTACAACCGATACCACAGAATACAAAGGATTGTAAGAAATTACTACAAACAACTATATGCCAAGAAATTTGAAAACCTGGGTGAAGTGGACAAATTTCTAGAAAAATATAACTCTCCAAAACTGAATCAAAAAGAAGCAGAAAACCTGAAGATACCCGAACAGCTGGTGAAATTGAAGCAGTAATAAAAAAACTTCCGGCCCACAAAAGCCCTGGACTAGATGGTTTCACAGGAGAATTTTACAAAACATTTAAGAGTGAACCCCTATCCATCTAAGACTATTCCAAAAATCCAAGAAGACAGAATACTCCCAAATGCTTTTTATGAGGTCAATATTATCTCAGTCCCAAAAACAGACAAAGACACAACAAAGAAAGAAAACTACAGGCCAATATCGCTGATGAGTATAGATGCTGAATCCCTCAACAAAATATTGGCAAACCTTATCCAGAAATACATAAAAAGATCATACACCATGATCAAGTGGGATTCATCTCAGGGATGCAAGGATGGTGCAATATTCCAAAATCAATAAACATAATATATCACATAAGCAAAAGGAAACACAAAAATCACACGACCATTTCAATAGATGCAGAAGAAGCATTTGATAAGGTACAGCACCCACTTCTGATAAAAACACTCAGCAAAGTGGGAGTAGAGGGAGAATTCTTCAACATAATAAAAGCCATATATGAGAAGCCTACAGTCAACATCATACTCAATGGGCAAAAACTAAAAGCTTTCTCACTAAGATCAGGAACAAGACAAGGATGTCTGCTTTCACCACTTCCATGCAACATAGTATTGGAAGTCCTAGCCACAACAATCAGACAAGAAGAATTAAAAGGCATCTATATTGGAAAGGAGGAAGCAAAACTGTCATTGTTTGCAGATGGCATGATAACGTACATACAAAATCCTATAGACTCCACCAAAAAACTACTTGACCTAATAAGTGAATTTGGCAAAGCAGTGGTATACAAAGTCAATATTCAGAAATCAATGGCATTTTTGTATACCAATGACAGGAAATATCAGAAACAGAAATCAGGAAAAAAAATCCCACTTGCTATAGCAACAAGAAAAATAAAGTAACTAGAAATAAATCTAACCAAAGATGGAAAAGACCTGTACTCAGAAAACTACACAATACTGAAGAAAGAAATTAAGGTAGACACAAACAAATGGAAGCATGTACCATGTTCATGGATTGTAATAATTAACATAATCAAAATGGCCATACTACCCAAAGCGATTTATAGGTTCAATACAATCTCTATTAAAGTACCAATGACATATTCCACAGATATAGAACAAAAATTTCAGAAATTTATATGGAACCATAAACGACTCTGAATAGCTGCCGCAATTTTGAGAAAGAACAAAGTAGGAGGGATCACAATACCTGATATCAAACTGTATTACAAGGCCACTGTAATCAAAACAGCCTCGTACTGCCACAAGAACAGACACATAGATCAGTGGACCAGAATAGAGAATCCAGAAATAAACCCAAGTCTCTATGGTCAATTAATATTTGACAAAGGGGGAAATAGCATAAAATGGAGTGAAAACAGCCTCTTCAACAAATGGTGTTGGGAGATCTGGACAGCTACATGCAAGAAAATGAAATTTGACCCCCAACTTACATCATGCACAAAAATAAACTTAAGATGGATAAAAGGCTTAAATATAAGCCACGGCATCATAAAGTCCTAGAGGAGAACATAGGCAGGAAAATTTCATATATTACACACAGCATATTTCCACCAATATGTCCCCTAGAGCAAGGGAAATAAAGGAAAGAATAAACAAATGGGACCTCATCAAAATAAAAAGCTTCTGCATGGCTAAAGGAAACATCAGCAAAATGAAAAGGGAACCAACCATATGGGAAAATATATTTTCAAATAAAACTGTGGACAAGGGTTTGGTCTCTAAAATATAAAGAACTCACAGGACTCCACTCTGGGAAGATAAACAACCCAATTAAATAATAGACAAAGGACCTGCACAGACATTTCTTCAAGGAGGACATACAAAGGCTCTAAAGACATATGAAAAGATGCTGAGCATCACTAGCCATCAGAGAGATGCAACTGAAAACTACAATGAGATATCACTTCACACCAGTCAGAATGGCCATCACAAACAATAAATAAACAAGTGCTGGTAAGGTTGTGGAGAAAAGGGAACCCTAGTGCACTGTTGGTGGGAATGCAGACTGGTGCAGCCACTGTGGAAAACAGTATGAAATTTCAGAAAAGTAAAAATGGAACTGCCTTTTGACTTGGCAATTCCATTGCTGGGATTATGTCCTAAGAATCCCGAAACACCAATTCAAAAGAACCTATGCACTTCAATGTTCATAGTGGCACAATTTACAATAGACAAGTGCTGGAAGCAACCTAGGCACCCATCAGTAAATGAGTGGATCAAAAATCAGGATATATTTATACAATGGAATGCCATGCAGCAGAAAAAAGGAGATCCTACTCTTTGCAACAGCGTGGACAGAACTGGAAAGCATTATGCTAAGTGAGATAATGCAGGTGGTGAAAGACAAATACCACATGATGTCACTTATAAGTAGAACCCAATCAACAAAACAAGCAAGCAAGGAAAATATAATGGTAGATAATTAAATTAAGAACAAACTGAAAGTAACCAGAGGGGAGGGGGCAAGGAGACAATGGGGGAAAGAAGGGAAAGGGTCATCAAGAAACTTGTATAAAGGACCCATAGATAAAACCATAGCGGGGAAGCATTCAGGGTGGGATGCAGTGGTGAATGGGTGTGGGAAAGTGGTGGTGGGAAAATAGAGACAACTACTTGAACAACAATAAAAAATAATAATAATAAATAACAATAAAATAAAATAAAAAATAAAATGTAAAGACAAACAAATAAGAAACAGTGGCAGAACCATCAGTGCAAATTCTAATGTATTTTGTAAATTGTGTTCCCCTGATTATGGTGTGTCAAGAGTTTCTAGTCCAATTGAAAACATATTTTCTAGACACCTACTAATAAAAAAAAAAGGTTGTATACACAATTCCCAGCAGAACAGTGTTTTTCACTATTCTGTTTTTTTTTAATTTGATAATTGCATTTTATTTATTTCCAAGTCCTGAGTCTCTTTAACATTTTCTATTGAATTTATTGGGGTTACATTAATCAGTAAAATTATATTGATTTCAAGTGTATAATTCTATATTATCTGCACATTGCACTGTATACTCAGCATTGAAACTGTAATTTCCTTCTGTCACCATTTATTCCCCATTTACCCTCATTGTTTTTCTTTCTTAAATTTCATCCAAGCTATAAATAGCATTAGATTTGTTATAAAAATATAAAAACTTAATTAATTATCATTTTATTATATAAGTTGATTATTTTGATATGATGAGCCACAAAAATTATCAAATCCTTGTGCTATTTTAGTACTTTAGCCCTTCATAAACTTCTACTGTTGTATCCTAAAAAAATTAATAAACACATATACAAGTTTGGTTAAACAGACTTTACTAAAGAAATATAATCAACACAACTTTATAAACTATCTCTCATGGTCCTTTCAAAATTTATTCATATAAAAATATTCTTGTTCTCACTGAAATAAAAATAAATCTATGGTCACTTTATTCCAAGACAATAACTTAAATCTGCATGATTTATTAAAAAATAAAGTCTTCTCCTTCTCCCCCCAACCCTCAACTATCCCACCTCTCACTGCTAATATTGCTCGTTAGCAAGAAGGCTACCTCTCTTTCTGTAAAGGGCCATGATTGGCTTTTCCCCCTTTATTCTGCTTGATAATCCTGCTTCAAACATTTAGTCCTTCTTTGATTGGATTTTGGAGGAATCTAATGGAATATAGAAAATGTATATTCACTAATACTATAATAAGATAATCTTTATATTCTTTGGACTTGGCATAGGTTGAAAATCAAATATTAGTCTCATGGCGGTTTCCTTGTATATCTCCAAAACTGGTTGCTGCGACCCTCTGAACAATTCCCGGTTTGGACAATTCCCTCCCCCTGCCAGTTCCAACCCTCCACGCCTGTTTCCTAGTTACCTGTTCCATCACAGTCTTTTGGGCAGGAATCAAGAAGCCTCTATTCTTGCAATCACTTCTATGTAGCCCATGTTTTTGTCATGGACTATTCTTAAAGTCATCTAAAAGAAACCACCATCTGGGTTTCTTAGCCTGTCTGGCACTCATCTGAGACCCCAGTGTGAGCACTGTCTCTGGGTGGTCCCTCTGGGGTTCCTCTGATTGGCTGAGAGGTAAAGGGTACAGTTTCTGCATGTTTAACAAATAAAATACAGAATGACAAGTTAAATTTGAATTTCATATAAACAACAAATAATGCAATATTTAGAATAAACTTGTACAAAATGTATTTGTTCATCTGAAATTCCAGTGGAACTGGGCATCCTATGTTTTACCCAGTTTCTTTTCTCACCCTTTCTTAATGGTTGAGTAGGACCTAGCAACACCTCTGGCCAACATCTCCTACCAATTCCTTTTTAATGTGGGCTATGTTCCTAATGGGTGAAGACAGGGAACATAGTTCTTAAATATTGTTTCTGACTTTGTTGCTATATCTCATGACTTATTAAGCATCAGAAATCTATGTTATCTTAATGCCTTAGCTGAAACTTTAATTTTAGCTTCTTGTTTAATAAATATGATATAATGTATACCTATGGATATTTTAGAAATCCTCATATAATTTTCATATTTTTAGTACCCTATAGATTTAACTTTCAGCATTCTAAAATTACACTGTGTGGCTATATTATTATGATAGTCTTTAATTATAATAGCACATTTTATATTTATATTTTTATATTACATACTTATTTTTATTCTTATATTTATGTTTATGTATATGTTAAATTTATAACTTGCATAATAATTATAATTTTTGATTTAGGGAAGGCAACAAAAACCCCATTCTTCCTGGAATTGTCCCTTTGCTGGTCTCAACCATGATCTTCTATGATTCTGTTCTTTAGTCCCTTTGGCCCAGAATGAAGCTTTCACCTGAGTCAAGACAATCAGAAATGTCCACTGGTAATTTATATCATATATGGAAAAATCAGTTAAACTTAACTTTCACATGTAAAATTCAGAGCTGTAATTTTTCTTATTTCTTACTCTGTAGAAATAAAAGCATTTTAAGTAACAGTTGTGGAGGCATCTGAATGACTGTTCTAACTTTTTCTGTGGTCTAAGTGCCACTCTGGACCTTCACAAATAGGATGCTTAATTTTTTCTTGGTTTTTAGACTGATTTTTTTTCCAATGTAGTTAGAGTTGGGATTTCTTTACCTTACAATCAATAGATTGCTTAAATGTTGCAATTCAATTATTTTAATATTATAGCAAACAAAATACTATCAAGGCTTTTATAAAATGTAATAATTTGGGGGAGTTGATGGGTTTAAACAGATCAGCTAAAATAAGTTAACTGGTCCTACTTTAGAAACAAAGTTAGAAAAGAGAAAAATAAATAAAAGAGCTTCACAATCAACACGGTTAACATTTATTTGAACATACTTGACACATATTTCATCTACATAAAAAGATTTGATAAAACCATATTTCAAATGGGAATTTAAAAGTGAGGGAATTATTTAACTGAGATAGGAAAACAAGAACTAAGAGTACAGATTCTAATAATTCTTAAAGAGGTCATCAAATATCCCAAATATTCTTAGAAGAACTTTCTTTTAAGTTAGTTAGAATGAAAATTCCCATGTATTTGAACACTGAACAATGGTGTTTTGTTTTGTTTTGTTTTGTTATCCCCAAACCACACTTCTCACAATGGCAATCATTTGCCATTAATCAGAAAAATACAGTTACTTACTTTATTGTCATTTTAGCATTATATCTAGTCTTGGATCAGAAGTATTTTAGGTAAATGGCCTTATACGCTTTGCCCCTTTCAGAGCTTTCCCCCTCATTACACTAATGTCTTTCAAATAGTTTTCCAGTGTTTTTTTTGTTTTGTTTTTTTGCTACCCTATTTTCTGTAGCACAGGTACTTAATCAGTTACTTCTGTCCCAGTCTTAATTTTAGGTTTAGAGCCCCATGCTGCATTCTCACTCACAATAGATAGCACAATATGACATAATTAGGTGTGAATCAAGTAAATCACCTTTATAGATATGAAATTAAAGTATTTTTTGCAAAAATACACATTGAGGAAACATATATATATATAATTTTACTTTACCACATTTTTGTTTCCATTTTTATGTTATTTTATTCATATTTTCTGAACAACAGAAGAAATATTGCCTTTCTCAGGTCTATTGTTTTTACAATAAAGTTCACATAATGTTTATGACCATGCAATGAACCATGAAATGACTTTAACTTGTAGAAGTAATATATGATTTACTTAATATTTATCAGGCTTCTGTTATATATCTACCTTCATTTAAGAGATTGTGTAATCATAAAGAAAACAGAAAATATGATCTGAGGCCATATAAAAACATATGATATAAACAATCAAAGTATGGCAGAAAGTTGTAAATATTCTAATTAAAAAAGTAATATGTCTGTATTCTGAAGAAACCAATGTGCAGTTATATTAGAATGGTATTTTCCATGCATACACAATTTAAAAATCAACAAGTGAGCATATATTGTCTCTGTAATATTTTTCCTTTGAGGAGCCACTATATCTGCATATATGTCTGCACCTGAGTGATGCAATCAGTGACTTTCTCTGCCTGAATCACACCCCCATCTTCATCACCTGGCTCCAACAAAAACTGATTATATGATCCACAATAGCCAATAAGTGTGACTGCCTTATATGGTCTGCTGTGCCTAAGGATGTCTGGCCAAGGGAATAAGTGAAGCCTGAAATCTAGCCATGCTTCTCTCCCCAAGCTGTGTACCTTGGCATGGGGTGTATATGCCCGGAGAAAGGTCACCTTTTTCTAATTCTCATAAAGGCTCCATCTGCTTGCCAAGCTGTTCACCTGTAGGGCTGCCTCTACCTAGTGGGGAAATCATTTGCTCATTTGTACAAAGGCTATGGAGCCATATGGGCTAGCAGAGGACCTGCCAATGAAAAGAGCCCATGCCCTTTGCCCCAACGACTGTTTCATGGAAGGACCTAAACTCAAAGCTGGTCAATTAGAATTCTCCCCTGGAATTTTATATGACAGCTTGAAATATTGCATTTAGTGGCTAGGATTGCTAAACTGAAAGAATGGTCACAGCCATATTCCTCACTACAAAGAGAGGTTATTTGCAGCATTAAAGCAAACACAAAGATAGAAGGAGGATCAAAAGATGAGAAAAGACAGAACAAGCCCTCTTTTTAACCCTTTGTTCCAACCCTTACTGAAATGTCTACCAACATTCCCCAGTTACATGAGCCAATGCATTTTTTCTCAATTAACTTGGTGAAAGTTGGATTTTTGTCATGCTCAGATGAAATGTTTATGATATATACCAGTGTTATACTGAATAGTCAGTTGTTGCAATTCAGTAGAAAGAATGGTTTGCATAATAGAATGCTACTAATCTACCCTTAATAACAGTGCTACCGGTTACTATGGAATTACGAGCATCTGTTGCTTTGCAGCTTGAGCCTATATGTGAAGGCTGATGCTTTCAGAGTCAATGATTGATTGTAATGGGATGAAGTTAGGAAAATGTCTCTGAAGATACATTAGTGCTTTTGGCTAATCCCAAAGTAATGAGCTGGATTGGTGAAAGAAACACTTCAGTTTGAGAAAGTAGAATAAGCAAAGGTACAAAGGAGTAAGTTAAGAACAGATTCCACAATATAACTTTTTAAAGTTTTAAATGAATCACTTTATTAACTCATACTGAAAAGCTCTATGGGTAAAATGGAATTAGGATAATCTTGATTCATGACTCATATTTACAAATGATTGTCAGGAATTAATCTATCTCTCTCATCTGTCTCTCTTACAAGGAACAACTCTCTCTCTCTCTTTTATTCTACTACAAATTTTAGTAGTCATGATTGACATTGCTTAGGTCATGGGCCCAACCTTCACTAGATCTGATTGGCCAGAGAAATATGAGGCTCTGATCCATATCACTAGATTGGGCGCTCAACTCTGGACCTGAGGATAGAGGGAGAAATTTCTGACCAAGAACACACTGATAAGCTGTTGTCCAAGGAAACTGGGAGAAATACTACTAGAAAAGCAAAATAAATGATGGATAGGTAAACATCAAATGTCCCAAGGAGACAGTAGGGTGACTGGTTAGAGACAATGAGGGAATCTGTTAGTATGAAAAATGAGATTGGAAAATGAGAATGTAAGGGACCAGGTCAAAAATATTGAAGTGGTTTAAATGCTAGGTACTTAAACCTCAGTATCACACACATAAGTGAAATTGACATGTAGCAATCTGTTTATCACTGGAGAAATATCTGTGAAAAGGTGCATTTCTTTATAATAGGGAGATCATATAATTTGTATTTCAAGCTGGAACACTTTGCAAGTAAAAGAGGACAGTCTTAATGATCATACTGGAATAAGGGACATAAACTGGGACATTCTGTCCCCCAAAACTGGGGCATATTGTCATTCATTTTCTAAGCCAAATGGCCAGAAAGAGTAGCTGACACACACATTTTATGTGTAGTGTCATTTGACCCTGTTATCATAACCAGAATAAATTCCAAGAATCTGTGACTAACCTTAAGGCAGTCACTTATAGTTGGACATAAGAAGGACCAGGTGATTGGCAGGAAATCTGGGCTTGAGTGGAATACTTGATCAGATGGTAATCTATTATACAAAGCCAATTGGATCCTTTCCCTTGAGAAATGTTAGGTGCAAGATACATAGAGTAAGACTTGTCAGAATGAAGCAGAATTCAAAAGAAATGCATTGATAATACAGTGTATTAGTTGATGTGGACTACAGTTTTATAAAAGACAGAACCAAATACATGTGTCTCAAAGGAAATTGAATGTCGCATTCTCACAATGGTCCAAAGTAAGCGTTCCTATCTGTGGGAAGCTCTCTTCAGATGGTGATTCTGACAGCAGGACCTTTCCACTTCGTGGTTTTGTTGCCCCCAAATTGCTAATGACCATTTGTATCCATCAGCAGGAGGGAGAGATGAACCATAAAAGTTCTTCATTAGAGTGTTGGCCAAGAATGGCTCACACCATATCCTCTTACTCCCCGTTGATAAGAACTAGTAACAAAGGACATCTAGGAGCAAGGAAGGGCATATGTCCTGACCTGCTCTCACCTTTTATACCAGAGTCACTATGTGATTATAAGGGGAAAATTGTTGAAGAATTTCATGACCCGATCAAGCTTAAGAACCACTGCTTTAAAGTCCCCAAGGAACATTTTCCACAATTGTGGATTCAGTTACACTTTTCATAGAGATGACTCTCTCATCTTTTTCTCAAAGACAGACTTCTCTCTCAAGTTCTGGTCTGGTACACCTAGTGGTACTGTGCAACTGCACCATACCTCAACAACACAGGCAATTCAACCTGACAACACTGAACTCATCACTCACTCTCCTCCAGCCAGCTCCTCTTGCATTTTCCATCTCAAAGAATAGCACTGCCATTCATCTGGGTATTCATATAGGAAACTGAGGAATCACTCCTGATTCCCTTTCCTTCTCGTGCCTCACAAAAATGATCTGGAATGCAGTCCCTCCATCTGTGGTTGGACTGCACCCATGTGTGTCTAGGCCTCCTGTAGGTTGCAGAACTCAGGTCAATTTCTCTCAGCCAGATTTTCATGGGGACTATCTAACTGTCCCTTCAGCCACCAGTCTTGATCCTCACCCCTCTATTTATGCTCAATGAAATAACCAGTGGGATCACTCTGTAATACATACATAACACTCACATGTCTTGCTTAAAATATTTTTTCACCATTACTTCCAGAATAGCTCATATTTACTGTAATGTGGCATACAGGGCCTTTTAAAAACCAATTGTAATCAGGAAAACAGAATCAACACAAGTTAATACAAAAGAAGAGAGTAAATACATTAAACAATTACATAGAAGTTGGTATAAATGAAAACACACAGGGGATGCTGAAAAAGACAAAAATCGACAACAGTAGGAAACCCTACCGCTGTAGGGAAGCATGAACAAAGAAATAAGTAATGTTACCAGAATTCAAAGTCAGGAGTTCCTGGAAGAAACTGGAACTTCTGCAGGAACATGTGTGATAGGAGCTGGGATTGCAGGTGAGGAGGGTCTGGTAGGGCTGAAATCATGAAGATGTAATCTCTGCAGAAGAAGAATAAACCTATTGCCTGGCCTACTTCTCCTGTTCTGCAGTCTCAATTCTAGTGTCTTCTGTTATTGAACTTGCCTGGAATCCAACTGACAAGGGAATTTGAATGATATGCTTTGCAGACCTCATTTCAGTGCTCCAGTGCACTCCCCTTGTCCTCTCTGTGCTTGTACACCTTACAACCCCACTTCAGCGGGGACAGAAAAGAGGTCACACTTCGCCTTCTTCCTCTGACCTGAATATCCCACAATTCTGCTTTGGGTCTCATTTTAGAAAGCACTTCTCTAGAAAGTCTATTTTGGTCCCCCAAAATTGAATTAGGTGCTCTTAACATATAAGCTCTTGATAAGCTATAAACCCTCACTATAACATTTATAACAAAAATTAAAACATAATATTAAAATAGATATGATTTCCAATTTACTATCTACATCTTGAGCCAGCTTATAAATTCTGTGAGAGCAGAGAAGTGGTTCTGTACCCACTGGTCTCTGTGGCACACAGGAGGTGCCAAACAAGTACAATGAACTGAGTTTGGAGGTCAATAAATGAACACATGTGAGTCGGGGAATGGCAGTGGTCCACAGAGAGCAGTGCAAGTCCCTGCTCATGCTAACAGCATGAATTGCAGTTAGAAACTCATTGTTCTCAGATTATGAAAAGAAAAGCACTTTGTTCAAATTTTCCATGATATCCAAGTGTGTGATTGCTCCTTGGACTTTAGTGCTACCTTATTTCAACTCTACTCTTACAGTAATTTTCTGGCTCCTCCACTTAGGCAAGATACATCATACTATCCACAACAGATGAAGGAGAAAGATATAAGAAATGAGGAGCCAAGCTAAAGAGCTAGTGTAGAAATCTAGGTATAAATTTATAGGAGAAGTAAATTAGAAAACAAAAATAATGAGGATATTATTTAAGCATGAAAATAGTTTAATTTGGAAATAAATCTATAAGGGGTACTCAGAGAAAGCTATGATTACCTGGGAAACTATTAGAAGAACTGATTTCATAGTGTAGATGTACCACAGCTTTTTAAACTTTTCGTCTACTGATGGGCACTTGAGCTGTTTCTAACACTTGGCTATTGTAAATAATGCAGCTATGAACACTGGGGTGCTTAAGTTCTTTTGAATTGGTGTTTCAGGATTCTTAAGGTGCCAGGAGTAGAATCACTGGGTCAAAAGGTAGTTCCACTTTTTGTCTTTTTGAGGAAATTCCATACTATTTTCATAATGGCTACACCAGTCTGCATTCTTACCAGCAGTGCACTAGGGTTCCTTTTTCTTCATGTCCTTACCAGCACTTGTTATTTGTTGGTTTATTAATAATAACCATTCTGACATGTGTGAGGTGGTATCTCATTTTGGTTTTAATTTGCTTCTTTTTGATGGCTAGTGATATTGAGCATTTTTTCTTATGTCTGTGGGCCCTCTGTATGTGCTCCTTGGAGATGGGTCTATTCAGGTCATTTGCCCATTTTTAATTGGGTTCTTTGTCTTCCTGGTGTTGAGTCATATGAGTTCTTAATATATTTTGCAGAATAAACCCTTGTCCGGTGTATCATTGGCAAATATGTTCTCCCATATGGTTAATTCCTTTTTCATTTTGATGATGGTTTCTTTAGCTATGGAGAAGCTTTTTAATTTGATGTAGTCCCATTTGCTTATTTTTCCCTTTATTTCCCTTGCCCTAGGAGATATATTGGCAACAATATTGCTATGTGGGATGTCTGAAATGTTACTGCCTATGTTTTCTGCTAGGACTTTTATGGTATCACAACTTATATTTAAGTCCTTTATCCATTTTGAGTTTATTTGGGTGTATAGTGTAAGTTGATGGTCTAGTTTAATTTTTTTTTTTTGCATATACCAGTCCAGTTCTACCAACACCATTTAGTGAAGAAACTGTTTTTTCCCCACAGCAGAAACAAAGAAGGAAGTCTCACCCTTTGTGACAGCATGGATGGAACTGGAGACTATTGTGCTGAGTGAGATAAGCCAGTCAGTGAAAGGCAAATACCATATGACCTCACTTATAACTGGAAACTAGTGAATGAAATAAACTAACAAGGAAAGCAGAACCAAAGACAGGGAAACATTGAGCAGACTGATAGCTGTAGGAGGTGAGGAGGGAGGGGGGCATGGTGGAGGGACGGGGAAAGGGCAAGTCAAAGAACATGTATGAATGACATATAGCCATGGACAACAAAGAGAAGGTCAGCTGTGGGCTAGAGGGGTGGAGGGGGGTTAAAGAAAAAAATTGGGACAACTGTAATAGAATAAATAATTGAAATAAATAAAAAATAAAAAGTAAAATAAATATAGTTATGTGCAAGTGCATAATATGAGAAAATGCTGTCAGTTTTGGGTGAAGATTAAACATTTTTAGAGATTTTTTTTTCTTGCACCATACTTGAATTTTTCTGGGCATATCATTAGATTAGGTGATTTTAAAGTTGATTGCTTTCTAATAAAAGTCTAAGAAACCTGCTGGAAAATTACAAGTGGTTTCCTGTTAAAACATGCCTGAATGAGATTTAAAACTTGACCTTTGCATAAAGGAAATATTGCTATTGTATCCAATACAATTTCCTCAAGCAACTTTTGTTCCTCTTTATTTAATCCTTATCAAATAATTTCACTGAAGTCTTAGCCTGCAAAAAATTTTGTTTTCTTAGACTTCATCATTTAGGGACACTGTTTTTGAATTACATTTATCTAATTACTACATTACAACAAAAAATTTAATTTAAGTTTATAATTGTTGCCAGAATACGTTTTCTTGTTCTGAATTATCCCAGTATTAATACTACTCTTAGAAATATATGTCAATTAGATTTTTAGGCCTAAGGAAATGGTCTGAATTTGGGACAATTTTTTTCTTGCCATGTTTTTACAGCATTGTTGTCTTGACTCTTGCTTTTAGTTTTCAGAATAAATTAGATCTATAAAAGGTTTAAAGTGCTTTTATATACTGGAGAATCACAAAGTTTAGAAAGGTAGAGAAGTGTTTAATCTGTGAAATGCCAAAGCAACCGTTCAATTTAGCAGACTAGTCAAACTGTTGGACATTGTATAAATGCTGTGTAAAACCCAGAGACTGAACTTTATTTTTCAGTCATTAGGGTTGTGTTTAACTTTTATCTGGCCTGAACCTGAAAATACTGTTTTGTGTTGTTTATCTTCCTGTTAACTAGATATTAAATTTCATCCAAAGTTTAATCTTAAAAAGAAAACCTAATTGCAGCGTGGTTGAAATCCCTCTCTTTTAACAATACAGGCGCACTTCTCATTTGGAGTTGGACTATTTGTAAGAACATAACAGAAAGTGTAGCTGTAGAAAAGCTAATACCACATTCTGGGAAAAAAATGTTCTTTAATAGTTATTTTAAATACTAGATTACAAATAAGAAATCTACAAATTATAAATAAGAGGTAGTATGATTTGGATTTTAATTATTATTTCCTGAGCCACAGGTGGTATCCCTCTCCTCATCAGTCAGGTGGTATCTCTCTCCTCATCTCAATTCCCCTCACTTCCACATACTGCTCTGCTGTTGGAACCTGAGAAAACTCTCCTGTAAAGTGCTATTATCACTCTCTGTTGCAACGATCACCTTTTCCTATCATAGTCTATTTGTTTGTAGTTGTGTCTGTTTTGTGCATAGATAATTTCTTCCTTAGCCACATAGATCTGTTGTTGCCTGTTATTTTTTCTATATCTAATTTGTTACACAGATTTATAATGATGAAACTCTTCAGGGCTCTCAGTGTGACAGACTTCATATGTGAATGTGCTAAGCTAGTAATCTCTTGTGTGTTGGAGGGGATTTCAATTATTCCTGTTCGTGAATAGAACAACTTCTAGACTAGTCCATGAAGAACATTTCTTCATATACAATGTTTTTTTCTCTATGTACTACAGTTATTAACCTGAGCAGCAAGAAATAAAATCTCTTGCTCTGTAATAAAACTGCCTCACTGGGTCTTTGCTTACTGCATATTGGTTCCATATCTTTTCAATATTAAATAAAGAAGCAAAGTAAAATTGAAGTAGGATCTTCCCACAGAAGATTACACAGTTTGGTTATGAAAAACAACATAGCTACGATATAGTATTTCTATGCTCTCTAGCAAACACTACTTGAAAAAATTTACCACTAAATCTGAATTTGTGAAAAGAAATATTTAAAATCAATAAGGCACATGCACTAAAATACAAACCTAGTGATATTCTTTTTTATTCAAATGTAGAATAAACAATTATATTACTTGTAAAATACCTGAATGGTTGAAATAGGTTTTATGAAGAATGAAACAGAAACTAACCCTGTAAGACCCTGATCTTGGAATTCTAACCTCCAGAACTGTGAGACAATTATTTATGTTGCTTAAGCCTTCAATCAAGAGAAATAACCTCGAAGTAAAAGTATAGGTCAACTAGCATGATTTCCTAGGAAATAATTATTGTATCTCAGATATCATCACCTAATTAATTACCCACAGAAATGCCCCAAAGTAATTTTATAGCCAAGAAAAATAATAACAAAAAATTATAAGCAGAGTTCATACTTGGAATTCTCAGTCAGAGAAGAAATGTATTGAAGAGGCTGACTTGATGATGCCCCGTGAATGAGAGAAAATACATTTTCCAAACACATGGCAGTGTCATCTAAAAACATTGACTAGATAGAACCCAGGGACAACAGAGTTAAATATACTCACCTTATAAGGTTACTGTGATGATTAAATAAATGTCTATACAGTACCTGTTATAGGTTTAATTCTGTCCCTCCAAAATTTTTTATTAAAATCCTAACCTCCAGTACCTCAGAAAGTTATCTTATTTGGTAATAGGGTTGTTGTGATTTATCTAGTAAAATTCAGATAAAGTCATACTGGAATGGGGTGAATTCCTAATCCAATATGACTGATGTCCTTATAAAAACTCAGATAAAAACAGAAAGTGCCTTCATCTTCTCCAAGCCAAGGAACACCAAAGGTTGTCAGGCAAATATCAGAAGCTAGGAGATAAGCATGGAACATATTTGTCCTTACATCTCTCAAAAAGAACCAACCATATAACACCTAGATCTTGGAATTCTGGCCTCCAGAAACGTGAGGCAATGTATTTCTGTTGTTTAAGCCCCCAGCTCTGTGGTGTGTTGTCACAGCAGCAGCAGTAAACTAATACAGTGCCTAAGTGTGAGTGCCACATAGTAAAAAGTCAACTGACTCAGGGTCTCAGCAACGTTCTGGTGTGAATGCATTAGTGTAAACAAAGGGGTATAGAAGTACACTAAATGTCGCAGTAAATATTTCCTAGCAATTTTCAGGGCTAGAATTCCAAATCTCATTCCTAGTTTTCCAGAAGACAGAAGTGAGCAAGATGAGAATCTGAGACCAAGGGCACTGGGATATTTGGAAGAGACCCTAGCACAGCACTCATAATATAAGAAAGATCCTTAGTTACAAGGAACAATGAAAAAAAATTATTGAAATCAGAGTCAAATCTGTCATTCATCATTTATATAGTATCCATCATATGTTCAAGTATTTTGCTAGGTGTGGAGGACACAAAAATAAACAAACTCCTGGCTTTCATGTTCAAGAGCTGACAGTCTGCTTGGGAACAAGTTATAAAAATGTCATAAAAATGTACTATGGGGATTTTAGGTACAAATGATTGTCAATAAACAAAGTAATTTCAAGACACACTGAGGATTCAGAGTGGCAGGAAACGGTGTGGGTACTGTTTCCAATGTCACCGTGAGGTTGTACCGAGCCACTAGAACACTTTCTGGGCTCCTCCATCTTCTTTGGATAGAACAACATTGTCATTTGGGCTAAACTGTGATCATTGGAATTGAGTGATGCAGTGAATGTCTGAATGAGTGAGTCATTACAATATCTCTTCTCCCAAGTTTTCTATGTGCTTGACATCTGTGGCACAAGTGTTTTGAGGGACGGCTTATTTATTCCTGCTGTCTACCAACATTTTTATAATAAGCACAAACATTATTTATGCAGACTTAGTTAAAATTTGAATATTTTTGTTTTGTAGTGACTTTTCTTAAAAACTCTACAAAGATAGATACCCTTTAATGCTAAAGTAAGAAATCTTCTTCCTGTGGTCCCACTGTAGAAATTAGTTAAATTTAATTCATAGCTATATAACAGAATTTGCTATAATATATTATGGTTAGTTACTTATAAATCTTTGTTTTTTAAACATTGTTTGCTATGAGGAGAAACAACTTACTCTCATACTTCTAAGTGTGTTATGTTTTTAAGAGCTAAATGTACTGCTTTGGGGGGTTAACCCATAGCATAGCATGACGCGAACCCTCCTATTTTGGGGGAATAAGACAGGAACGAGACAAAAGCAAGGCTGCAGAGAGGGTATGTGGAAAATAGAACAGGAGTTACTAAGCAGCTACTTGGAAAGAAAGATGATTCTTTTTTCACAGGACTGCACTTGTTATGAGGGGCATGGATGTTGTCAAAGTATAACAAAGCAGTCCAGAAGCCCACACAGTTCAGAAGTTCTGCACACAGTGCAGTTGGGGTAGTGGGCTTGGTGACAGGTTGTGAGACTGGAGGTTTAGGGGCAGTACTCTGGTTCTGGGCCAAGAGATGAAAGACAAAGATGTGCTCCAGGTGGTGACAATATGACCCCAGCTATGGGACTGGCAGAAGTGAAAAAAACAGACACACCATATGGATTGAGAAACAGGAACTGTGGTCGGGTAGTTCATTTGGTTAGAGCATCGTTCCCATGTGCCAAGGTTGCAGGTTCCATTGCTGTTCAGGGCACATACAAGAATCAATCAATGAATGCATAAATAAGTAGAATGATGAATCTCTCTCTCTCTCTCTCTCTCTCTCTCTCTCTCCCCCCCCTTTCCCTTTCTTTCTCTGTTTCCCTCGCTCCCTTGTTTTTCTTAAAAAACAAAACAACAACAACAACAACAAACAGGAGCAAGACTGAGAAGCCATAAGGTTGGAGGGGATATGCAGTCTGAAGCCTCTGTGGAGGCCAGGATCTAGGTGAAAGTGGTTGCAAAATGTTGGTGACAATGAGCAATAAGCAACATGATTGCAGTGATGATGACAACATAGACTTCTAAAGGCGAAATTGTCTAATATCCCCCCCTCCTATATTCCAGGGACTAAAATGGCCTCAACAGAGTGAATGGCAGCAAAAACACCTAGCTAAAAGAGGTGGGAGGTTGCCAAAATCAAGGTAGTTTGTGATGAAACATGTACATATTTAGATGGATAGAAGTAACAAAGTTTGCAAACTGAATTTGAATGCAGGACTTTTAAGAAACTTCTGATAATTTTTATTCATATTTAGTCCAAATAATATAGTTGTGATTTATGTATATAAGGGTATCATTACCCCTTTAAACACAGCTAACATAGCTCATTTACATTTTATAGGAAAAAAGTGATGGTGCAGGGAAAAGAAATGTCATACCTAACAGTCTCAAGAAACTCATTCTCTTTTCAGACTAAATCTAGCTACTAAAACTTTATAGTCAAGCACTCAAATGCCTGGGAAACAAATGTATGCACTGGGCAAAAAGGCCCTAGCAGATAATGCTGGAAGAATGGGAAAGCAGATGATCCTTCTGAGTCTAAACTAAGATGGAATCATAAACATAGATTTAGAACTACACTTGAGTCATTAGAAAAACCAGTCTTAACATATTCAATAAGTAAACATTTGATTTAATAAGATATAATCAACTTTAAGCTGATTAAAAAGTAACTCAGAATCAGTTTATTTTAGGGCAGTAGTTCTGAAAGTGTGTTCTTAAAACCAGCAATACTAATTAATATCCCCTAAGAAATTTGTTTAAAGTGCAAGTTCTTGGGGTCTACCTCAAATCTATTGAATCAGGAGGTCTTAGAGTAGGGTCAGCAATCTGTGTTTTAGTAAGCTCTCCAGCTATAGAATTGCCTGACCCAACAAATACAAGTATAGTAAAAAAAGTAAATTGAATTTCAGATAAACAAATAATTTTTAGTATGTGTCATACAATATCTGAGACACACTTATTCTAAAATAATACATTGTTTATTTGAAATTTATTTTTTTAATTTTAAGATAGTTTATTGATTATATTATTATAGTTGTCCCATTTTTTCTCCCTTTTATCCCCCTCTTCCCTGTACCACCCCCCTTCCCACCATCATTCACCTTAGTTCATGTCCATGAGTCATACATTTAAGTTCTTTAGCTTCTCCATTTCCCATACTATTCTTAACCTCCCCCTGTCTATTTTGTACCTACCATTTATGCTTCTTATTTCCCATACCTTTTCCCTAATTCTTCCCCCTCAACCTTCCCACTGAAAACCCTCCATGTCATCTCTATTTCTGTGAATCTGTTCCTGTTCTAGTTGTTTGCCTAGTTCATTTTTGTTTTTTTAGGTTTGGTTGTTGATAGTTGTGAGTTTGTTCTCATTTTACTGTTCATATTTTTTATCTTCTTTTTCTTAGATAAGTCCCTTTAACATTTCATATAATAAGTGCTTGGTGATGATGAACTCCTTTAACTTGACCTTCTCTGGGAAGCACTTTATCTGTCCTTCCATTCTAAGTGCTAGCTTTGCTGAATAGAGTATTCTTGGATGTAGGTCCTTGTCTTTTATGACTTCAAATACTTCTTTCCAGCCCCTTCTTGCCTGCAAGGTTTCTTTCAAGAAATCAGCTGATAGTCTTATGGGCACTCCTTTGTATGTAACTCTCTGCTTTTCTCTTTCTGCTTTTAAGATTCTCTCCCTATCTTTAATCTTGGGTAATGTAATTATGATGTTCCTTGGTGTGTGCTTCCTTGAGTCCAACTTTTTTTGGACTCTGAGCTTTCTGGACTTTCCAGAAGTCTATTTTCTTTACAGATTAGGGAAGTTCTCCTTCATATGTTTTCAAATAAGTTTTCAATTTCTTCTCTTCCTCTTCTCCTTTGGCACTCCTATGACTCAGATGTTGGAAGGTTTACAGTTGTCCTGGGGGTTCCTGAGCCCCTCCTCATTTTTTTCAAATTCTTGTTTCTTCATTCTGTTCTGGTTGAATGTTTCTTCCTTCTGCTCCTAACCGTTGATCTGAGTTCCAGTTTCCTGTTGTTTCCCTGTGCATTTTCCTTTATTTCACTTTTCATAGCCTTTACTTGTTACTCTACTTTGTGACCATATTCAACCATTTCTGTGAGTAAACCACCTCAAAAACTGATTACCAGTTTTTGAACTCTGCATCTGGTAAGTTGGCTATTTCTTCATTGCTTAGTTGTATTTTTTCTAGAGCTTTGATCTGTTCTTTCATTTGGGCCATTTTTGTTTGTTGTTGTTGTTTCAGGGTACCTGTACATAGTGATGGGCAGAGCCTTAGGTGTTTGTCAGGGCAGGGCACCCCACATAGCTGCATTCTGATGCCATATGTGGGGAAAAGGTCTGAGAGGAAACAATGCCTTTTGCTCAGCTCCCTGCCGACATTCAGTCACTTCCCCTGCTGCCCACAAGTTAATTGGGCCCTTCTGGTGATGATTCCCTGTGAGTGGGTTTGTGTGCATTCTAGAACCCTGTTGGTCTCTCCAGAGAACTCTCCTGTGAGGCTAGGAGTTTCTCCCGCTGCCGTCCCACCCCCCACAGGTATTTTCAGTTAGAAGTTTTGAAGCTTTATTTCTTAGCACTGGAACCCTGGGTTGTGCAGTTTGTTTCACTCCCCTGTTGTTCTTCCTGGTTTATCTGCATGCAAGTGTGGGACCACCTGCTCTGTCAGCTACCACCTCACCTGGTTTGCCAGCCACTGCCTTGCCACGAGTCTCCTCCACCTAGGCTGCCTGTCTCCACCCCTCATATCGGCCTGGATGAATGTTTCTTCTTTAATTTCTCAGTTGTTGGACTCCCATACAGTTCGATTTTTTGGAAGATCTGGTTAGTTTTTTTAAAAAATTTGTTGTCCTTCTTTTGGTTAAGCGAGGATGCAAACAAGATATCCTCAAGTGAGGATATCTACCTACCCCTCCATCCTGATTGGAAATCTTTGTTTATCTGAAATTTAAATTTAGCTGGGCATCTTTCATTATATCTGACAACCCTACCCAGGTGATTCTGGTTCAAGTGAAATTTAAGAATTTTAGGATAAAATAACAGCAATATTCTTTAAAAAATAGTATCTCCTATTCTCCTATAACAGATAATCTGGAATGCTTAATGTCTGGTGCAGGTGTCTGTCTGGTGGCACATTAAATTTGATTCTAAAATATTTTTGTTTGGTTCAATGCACTTGTTTTTTATTTGACTTTCTTATTTGAATTCATTGCAATATTTAACATATTGTGAATTTTATATAAAATCATGATATGGATCAGATACTAGGACAGCAAAAATTAGGATTATCAGCAAGTGGGGTGCAGTGTTTCACAGTCCCCACCATTCCCTATTGCCTTTACCATGAAATTGTGTGTTGCCTGTCATTTGTCATTTGGATCTATGGTTACACTTTATCAGCCCAGGCTGGGATTGCATTACTTGTCTGGGTCTTCCTAGGCATGTAAGTTTGAAACTCCATCTTTAGGTTCCCTCCACATGTGGACCTTTTAGAACTTGAAACATCTCAAAAGACCTCACGAGGGAAATAGATATTAATGTCATCGGCTACCTCCTCCATAACAAAAGTTAGTAAATCAGAATCAGGTTTGTGATAGAGTCCAGTTTAGAACATCCAAGCTTAACTTACATAAGGAACAATTTAGAGGGGAAAATATTCACTTTCTTTTGTTTGTTTCATTTAAATTGAAAATATTTTTCTTGATTCTCCTGGTTAAAATGTATATTACAGATTTGATATGTTTTAGTGATGAAAAAATATCAATATAAAGATCAGCAGTGATTTTCAAGGGCTAAAATGTTAACACTGGAGAATTTTTAGGAAGCAAAACACAGAGTGTGATATTCAACCTTTCATGCTAAAACTGAAATTGGGGTCATACCTTAAATGTATCCCACATATATGCATCCCCAAGATTTTGATTTGCTAATCATTTCTTAATACCAGATTGATTTAATATGTGGAAAGGTAGAATCAGTGGCTAATGCCTTGTTGGAATTTGGTTCCTGACACCCCTCAAGAACTTTTGTGATTGTTGAAGACACACCGTTTAGGTATTGCTTGATTTATTTTAAGTAATTGAATAACTGAACTGAAGAAAATTCACTTAGTTTGTACTTAATCCAACTTTGTGCCTCCATGATTTAAATTCTGCAAAGTCACTTTCAATTCAAACCTTAGCGGCAATGTCCCTTTTACTATCTCAAGAGTTTTCCCAGAAAATCTTTCCCCTTCCAAGCAAGATTTGAAAAACATGTGCAGCTCTGTGACATATGGGCCTGTCTATAGTAATTAATTCCTAGGTTGTCTGGCCTAATTGCTCCATGTTGGCAACTCTTGTTATTTTGTTAAAGGCAACATTGTTAAACATGAACAGAATATTGCTAAAATGGTGACTATTTTTCAAAGCTACATATTTTTTATAATTCTTCTCTTTATTATTAAATTCTCTCTTTACTAAATATTTCATAGCCTGTGATTTCAAATGGTATTGCATGTTCCTATTTATCTTTTTAATTATGTTGATGATTAGCTGTGTTCTGAATCTATTGTGGAGGTAGAAATTAGAATAAATTTTCTTTTCCCATGCTAAAGTATATATGCCCTATTTTATTCCTACTGGTCAGGAAAGTAGAACACCCAGGTGTTTTTTATTTAATGTAAAGTAGGTCAGCATTCCTCTCTGCTTGGTTGATGACGAAGGGCACTCAGTCCACCTTGAACTCCTTCACTTCAAGTTAGTTGCATCTCAGGCCCTTCTGGACTTTTTTCTCTACCAACCTGCCTCTCCATTTAGTGAAAATGCCAGAGGAATGTCTTATGGTGAAAACGGTTTGAGATACAGTAAACAATCCAGGAATTTACAAATTTGATAACTATTGCTCTGTCACAATTTGCAACAGTGAAAGATCCAAGAGAATACATTTTATTTATCACCATCTAGATTTGCAAGCCATTTTTAAAACAATTCTCTAAGTCTCACATAAGGTCCTATAGAATGCCCTAATTCTACATGCCTAGTTCTAATGCTGTCCCTTATGCATAAAAATCTATTGGTTATATGCAAACAACAACATAGTTGTAAATTCAGTTCTCATTTCTGAATTCTAATTTATTAGGTTTTTAAAAAATCATATGAAATCAGTGTCTTTCACAAGAAATGTTCATCTAAAACAGTTAGTTACTCTAGCCAGGATCTCTAAATTTGTAGAAAAGAAGAAGGGAGGAAGGAAGGAAGGAAGGGAGGAAGGGAGTAAGGGAGGAAGAGAGGAAGGGAGGAAGGAAGGGAGGAAGGAAGGAAGGAAGGAAGGAAGGAAGGAAGGAAGGAAGGAAGGGAGGAAGGGAGGAAGGGAGGAAGGGAGAAAGAGAGGAAGAGAGCTCAAGAAAGGAATAGGTTCAGCAGCAGGAAAATAAAGGCCAGCAGTTTCTCCTCATCTACCTTCCCCTTCCCCCAGCATCATAAACTGGGAGAGAAAAATGCTTCTGAAACATTTTCACTTGAATTAGAATATTCTATAAACCTTAGTGACTTGAGAATTTCCCATCCATTAAAAACAATGAGTATGATGCTTAAGATGAAAGATATATGCTAAAAGGAGTAGTTTATACCTCAGCTTTCACTGTCAACTTAATTTTGTAACAAAACAATAGGCTTGAAAAGCTGTCTTTGTTAAGGGATGGAAGATGGGAGACTGTGAATTCCTTTCATTTGGGAGATTTAGATTGTAAATCCTTAAGTGTAGGAAGGATGCACTTGCACTTAGAGCATGGCATTGCTGCCATAGGGACTGGAGGACTGGAAACACAGAAAGGGGAAGCCCAAAGTCAGCAGACGTCCTTGCAGTCCAGGGATACTGCGGAGGATGGAGGGGAGCCGGAAGAGGAAAGAAAAGTATGTCAGGATACTTGTCCTGCCACCCTCACCTCATCCTCTCATCCCCAACTTGTGGGGGATAGGGAGGGGTTTTTAGAAACATCCACGAGTTCTGATAGAACCAAGATTTAGGAACACAGGTGAGTGCTGGGAGGGAGCAAAAGTGCCTGTAAGCTACTAGGAGCAGCTCTGTGCAAGATCACTGTCAACACCGTTTTGGGTGACTATCCAGTACTCTTTGCATAAGGGGGGCTGAGAGAATGGAAGCAAGCTGTGAGATAGTTACCCAGGAGAGGAGATATTTTTAAAAAGCTAAATGTCAAAGTCATCAGGCTCACCTTAAAGTCTAGGACTTAGGGATGTCATTTCAGAGACTGCTGGGCACCAACTTCTGAGGCTCATCCTCAGGAAAGTGAATGCAGCTCAAATGAAGAGAAATGGCCATGATTCGGGTCTTGTGTCCATTCACTTCGCTTGTGATAGGACAGGTTTCAAAACATTGCATTTATCTTTTGGACAGACACAGGCTTTAGCTGAACTTGTTAAACAAAGTTGATTGGCATGTGTGATATATATGATATCAATTATAAATAATGGTAAAGGGCCATGGCAGGCCTCAGTAGTAGCTGGTGGCTGCATGGATTGGGGGGCTGGAGTGGCATAACCAGGGGTGGGCTGTCCTTGCTCCTGCATGCTGTCACTGCCCCCTAGCAGAGCTGTACAAAGACCATGTAAAAGAAGAACTTTTCTCACTTGGACAGGGAGTCCAGGGTATGGTCACCTCACCTGGGCTCAGGCTGACTATCCTCCATTTCAGCGTGGCAGCTCAACATGGGCCATAGAGCTACACCCTGTCCCCAGCGAACTCCGAAACAGGAGCGACAGATGTTACTGTCAGGTGAAGCTCATCAGGGGAGGCCTGAGGGCTCTGGTGACTGAAAGGGATGGGGAGCCTCTAGGGAGGCTGGACCTGGACTTGCCCCTGTCCTGTCTGGGGTCTATTCTTGATGATACACAAAATTGAGGCCTTTCTCATCTCATCATTGGCTTCCTTGTGATCTCCTGGTTTCCTCATGATCCATACCCTACAGCAAGAAGGCAGTGCAGCTGGGGAAGTGTACAGTGCCCAGACAAGTAGTGTGGTCTGGGACCCAGGATGTGGGCCAGGGGTGTGGGGCAGGCAAGTCCCCAAGCCCAGGGCCTCCACCTGCTGTGTCAAGCACTGGAGCTGCTTCTGCAGCCAGCTGCTAGTTGTTGCATTAACAGTGGCACAGCTAAGCCACTGTGAGGGCCCACTGGTGGGTCAGGAGCAGCACCTGGGCCAGGTGGAACTCCACACCACACCGCAGCCTCTGCACGCTGTCCTCATGAAGCATGCATCTCAAGTTCTTAGGCCCTGCCATATAGCCCCCCAGCACCAGGTGCAGCTCCTTGTTGTGGGTGGCTCCTTAATTGTACAGGGAGCCTGAGCCTGAGAGCAGGCAGAGCAGGGGAGTCTGCAAGGACCTGTGTATGTAAGTGCATCCCTGTGTTTATACATTTACATTTATAGTATATACATTATGTGTCGTTTAATGTATATACAGCCCTCTGTTGGACCGTAACCTGAGTGTGGAAATAAATATATTTTAAACTGTGGTGATGCAAGTACTGTGTCTTGCTGTCTTATGCTTCATCATAACTTTCTGAGTTTCTGAAGCATTCATAGCCTGCTCATGGGAATTGAAATTGGTGCAACCACTTCAGAAAACATTTTGTATCATTACTAAAGTTGAAGAATTGTGTGTCTCTGTCCCAGTAACTTAACTTGTGGTTATCTAGCATACAGATCCTGGTGCATAGGTGTACCCTAATGTAATCCAAAGAATTGTGTTGTTTATGATAGTTCAAATTTGGAAAAATATTACTCATCAAAAATTAAAATTAAGTTTGATGCTCTCATACAATGGAATGTACTATAATTTTCTTCAAAGTTATTTGATATTTTCACACAATGGAATAAAAATCCAACAATAATAATGATAATAATAAACCAGAGCTATTCAACAGCCTGGATGAATTTTACAAATATAATTTTAAGTGCAAGAAAGGAGACACAAATGTGCATTTACAATACAATTTATTTGTGTAAATTTCAAAGGCAGGAGAAACTAAACTATAAATTTTATGGTTTACGTTTATATATTTTGGTGTTATGTCTGTTCAGGGAATTAGTGGATTACCTGCCACAGTCGTCATGCAGTGGTTGCCTCCGGGAGCTGGAGGAGAAGGTGGTTTGCAGGGTGCACAGAGGCTTCGAGGCTGTTAGAAATGTGCTAATTTTGACCTGGATGGTGGTTACATTAATGTTTGCATTATAATTATTCTTCACACAATCTACTCATGTTTTATACATGTTTTTATATATTGTTATAGTTTAAAACACAACAAAAACATTTTCAAAGCTGTGAAGTCTTATAGAGAGAGTTTCCCTCCACAATGGTCAGTCTTCTTTTAGCAAAGGACTCACATGGGCTGACTGCCAGTGGCTGCACCTGTGTGGTCACAGCCAGACCTCAGGACACTCGCCAGTGCCCAGCAGAGCTAGGTGGGTTCAGATCACCCAGAGAGGACTATCAGGCCCTGTCAAGACGAGGGAGAGAAAGACCGTGAGTTGTCCTAGGAGCCCTCCTCAAAGAAGATGCTAGCCAATTTCCTCTGGACAGAAGTTCAGTGAAGAACCCAGACCAGCCAACTTTCAGTAAAATCCAAAGATTATTCAGAGGACAGAATATTTATACTTGGGTACCAGCTCCCTTAATTACCATATTACCCTACAAAACATTTGGATACTACCTTGTAAAGGGTAAAACTCTGGGTATTTTTATTTAAATAGGCTTAGCATTTACCTAGCAGAACTGTTTAAATGATTGTATCTACATTGTTTACCCAACTGGACCAAAATTTAGATATTTTCTCCACTACACTGAAAAGTGCAAATGTAAAGGAATTTATACCAGTAACATAAAATAAAGTACATCTTATTTAGACATCTAAATGTAGTTTGAATAAATTTTTGATCTAACAATAAATATGTGCATTTGTAGAGGAACACGGGGAGGAAACAGTCTGCATCGTTTTTAAGTATGTCATTGAAACAAAGGAGCCCCAATAATTCGTTGCTGTTGCAGGTAATTCTCTCACTTGTTTTGACTCTCCAGGTTTTATAGCCCCTAAATGTGGTGAGGCAGAAACAAGGTCTCAGCTTGCATATATGCACTACTCATTTCTTTACGTTTCTAGCTATGGCCTACTTGCAGAACTCAATTACAGTTAACACAGAACATCAAAGTATGAACATGGACACTTACAGTTAACTGAAATATTATCTCTTAATAATGTCATTGAAATTGTGAATTAAAATAATGAAGTAATTCAAGATAATCATTAACAATTGAGAAAAATGCTGTAATAATTTTGAAAAGGAATTCCATTTCTTATACGACATTCTGTTTGTTATTCTGTTGTACTCAAATAATCATGTTCATTCTAATAATATTAAAAGGTTTCATTAGTATTCTGAATTAGAATAAAAGCCATAGCACTCATGCTTATGTACAATGTAGCTGTCTGTGTGGCTCATTTCAGAACTGCTCTAAAACAATCCCCTTTAAAGTATAGCTTTACCCTTTCTACACCATGTAATATTTCAATTAATAGTTAAATGAATTAACAAATGAATAAACGATGTGAAACTAAGCACATTTTGGAATTTGGAGTGACATGGTAATTAATTTCAAGGATTATTTTTACAAATACAAATTTTGATGACCTTTAAATATGTTCAATATTTACTTGTATTTTTACCCAGCTTCATTTGTTTCTTAATAATACACCTATAAATTAAGCCATCTGAAGGCTATTACTTCAGTCAATGACTAAAAACCCAATTTTTTCTTTATAGTGCAAAATCTTATTATAAAATTTTATGCCAGCAAATTATTTTATTTCCTCAGACTTAATACAAAGCATATATATCTGAAGGTATCAGTACTTAAACATTTTAAAGTTTTTAAATGTTTAAAATATTTAAAATGTTTAAAACTGACTTTTAAATTGCACTTTTAATGAGAACATGCAATTTTGATATAAATCTTTCCAGAGAAGAGACTGGACAAAGAGGCTAGGAAAAAGAGTGTGGACACGAGTGTAATGAGATCCAGATTAATGACCAATGGGAAGGCCAAGCAAAAAATAAATGACCAAATACATCTCTGAGGGACACAGAAATACTCTTATTTTGGGAGTTGTGATTCCAAGTGTTGAATATGAGTGAAAGCAGAAGGATCCAAGGAGACAGATCAGATTCAGAGACAAGATCGCTGATTTTGTCTTTTCTATTTCCTGAGAAGTTTGAAAGGAGGAGGAGCTCAGTACCAACCATCGGGTTGGGGCAGATTCTGTAGCTGCTCTAAATATTAAACACGGGAGAGTCTCCTGGAAGCTTTGCTTCATGGTAAAAAGAGTTTGCTATGGAAGAGCAAGATTTCAAACATATTTAGCAATATTATCCAATATTATTTGTTATTTTAGACTTAAAACTATCATGTTGCTTTATTTCTAAGTTAACTGGTTATCTTCAAAACTACATCAAAACCAACACAAAATCTTGAGTCTTAAACTATCTTAATAATTTGTGATTAGCATTTATTCAGAGATAGCATATGCATAGCTCCATGTGTTCTGAAATAATTTTTAATGATGTATAGAGTCGTGTATTTTGTCAACATTTGTTCGGGCAAAAGAAATAGAATTAAGGCTTGCCGTAGTAGAGTAAAGAAGTGAAATGAACTATTTTTCACATATGTCTCAGTTTATTTAAGGGTTTTAACTTATATACTTTATTAATGCTATTACATATTGTCTTAGTACTTTATTGTTTGTTTAACATTAACACCGAGATTCTCATAACTACTCTGTAACATTCAGGAAAGGAATTTTCATTAGTTACCCCAACCCTACTCCACCCTACTTTAAAAAAGAAAATCCTGAGCCTTAGAGAAAGTAATTGAACTTATTTCGCAGTTTACTTGTCTGATATTAGAAGAGCCCTCCAGTTTTCTAATGGTTGCTATTTGCGTGACATATCCTCTTCAATCCTTTTACTTTCACCTGCCTATTTCATTGAATCTGAAGTCTGTCCTTTGCAAAAGCATATAATTATTGTCCTTTCAATACAATCTGACAATCTCTGCCTTGTGATTGAGTTGGTTTAACCATTCTTATAATGTTATTATTGATAAAGTCGGGTATACATTTGCCATTTCACATTTTGTTTCTGTATTTCATGTACTTTTTATTCACCTCTTCCTCCTATACTACTTTCTTTTGCACTAAGTGAATATATTCTGGTACAATATTTTTATTCCTTTGGTGACTTTTTCCTGTGTTTTTGACCTATTTTCTCAGTATTTGTACAAGGCTTATTCTATAAATCTTAACTTATTTTACTTTACTTCAGATATATATTAACTTATTTTCAGTGACATATAGAAATGTTGTTTCTATAGAACTTACTCCTCCATTTTGTACTATTATACACATGCAAACAAAATGTATATATTACATACATGTGTTACAGACACAACAACACATAGTTATAATTATTACTTTATGTAGCTTTATGTGCACTTAACAAAGTGAAAAGAAAGGAGAGCAAGCAAGTATTTTAGAGTGTGTTTTATTTACTTTATTTGTCACTTCTGGTTGTAGTCACTGGTTTCTGTGAGTTCAAGTAATCATCTGGTGTCATTTCCTTACTTCAATACAACTGTTTCCCCACCTGCCTCCTTTGTACTATTATTATTATCAAATACCTTATACTGCTACATAGTATTGACTCAATGATGGCACATGTTGTTTTATGCATATGCTTTAAAATTTTTAGTTACAAAAGAAAATATGCATGTATATTGTGTTTTATAATTATATAATTACCTTTACTATTCTCCTTTCTTTTTCTCTGTGGGTTCCTATTGCTATTTGTTTATTTGCTTTCAACCTAAAGAACTTCTTTTAGTATGTCCTATAAAGTTGATCTGCTGGTAATAAATTCCTTCAGTTTTTGTTTATCTGGTGACGTGTCCCTTTTGCATTCAGTTTTGAAAAATAGTTTTTGAATGCTCAATTCTCGGTTAACAGTTTTCTTTTTTTCTGAGAACTTTGAATATGTCATTCATGCTCTTTGTCCTCCTTTGTGTCTGAAAAGCATTCGACTAAAATTTTTTGAGGTTCTCTTGTATGAAATAAGTGATTTATTGTCTTGTGTGTAGATTTCCTCTTTTTCTTCAGTTTTCAGCATTTTTTCTAAGATGTGTCTGCTGTGCTCTTTATGAATTTATCCTACATAGACTTTAATCAGTCTTCTTGAATATGTAGGATAATGTCTTTCAACAAACTTGTGAAGTTTTCAGTTGTAAATATTCATATATTTTTTCTGCTTCTTTCCTTTTCACCCTGTTCCAGGCACTTCAAACACATGTGTGTTGGTACTCCACACTGCTCTGAAGATCTGTTCATTTTTCTTCACTCTCTTTTATCTCTATTCTTTGGATTGTGTAATCTCTATCAATCTATCTTCAAGTATATTGATTCTTTCTTCTAATTTAAATCTACTATGGAGCTCTCTAATGACTTTTTATCTCAGTTGTCATTTCAAATGCAGAATTTTCATCTAATACTTTTAGAAAACTGTTATATCTTTATTGATTTTTGTTTGATAAAATAGTAGCTCTGCACTTCACACCTTTCTTTACCACCTTAAGCATGGTTTTCTTTAGGTTTTTAAACATATTTATAATGACTACTTTCAAGTCTTTGTTAAATTTAACACCTGGTTCCTCTCACAGGCAGTATCTGTTGACTACATTTTTTAAAAGATTTTATTTATTAATTTTAAAGAGAGAGGGGAAGAGAAGAAGAAAGAGAAGCATTAATGTGTGGTTGCCTCTCACTCATTCCCTTCTGAGGACCCCGCCTGCAACCCAGGCATGCGCCCTGACTGGGAATCGAACCAGCAATCATTTGGTTCACAGGCTGACACTCATTCCACTGAGCCACACCAGCCAGGGCTACTTTTTTCCTATGTATGAGCCACATGTTGCATTTCTTAATGTATCCTGTTAAATACTAGCCATTTTGCATAATATAGCAACTATGGACACTGACCATCCTCCCTTCTCTCTGGTACTGTTTTTGTTGTTCTTTGTGTGCTTATTTGTTTTGTGGCTTAATTAAGCTACTTAGTAAAGTCTGTTTCCCTTTCAGTGAGAAGTTTTTGACATCATGCCTCAGAGGATGTAGCCTTGGGCATGTGCACAATTCTCGGGAATGACAAAGGGCTCTTTCACTGCCTCTTTCTCTGATCTCCTGGTAGGCCATCTGGTTCTTTAGGTATCACTCCCTGCCCATTAGGCTTTATTAATTACTGACTGATTTCTCTATTGTTTCCAACATCACCCTGGAACATAAATTGCTTAGTGGTCTGGTCCTATTAAATTTTAACAGTAGTAGTTTTGAGGCTAAACTTTAAAGTTTTTACTCTCCCCAGGAAAGCTTTTTCCATCTATCTCTCCCTGTGATTTCTGTGGGAAATTAGATGGCCCATGTTACTCTTTAATTTAGAGGATCTATTGTTTTTGAGAGCACCCTACAGTTGGAACTATATTTCACATAAAGGCAGTTGCTTTAGATAGAGCTTCAGAGTTCTCTTTTATGATAGACTGCCTCTCCACCTGGGAAAACTCTCTAAGCCACGACTCTGTGTCCTGGGTGGGGCAGTAGCCCCTGGTTTTTTTTGGCTTGTCTCTCCCAGAATGGAACCTATGAAATAAGAATGAACTAGGGTGAAGGCCATAGGGGTTTGAGAATTCTCAGCTTGCTGTACATGGTGTAGAGCTTTTGTCCTATGGGTAGGGCCTGGGTGGCAAAAGAAGCCCCCTCAACAGTTAGCTGGCACTTACCAGGAATTCAGCCTCTTTAAGTGGTATTTGGATTCGATGGTTTACGGCTTCTGGTGAGATACGGTGAAACTTGATTGAAAGCTGAAGGAAAAGGGGCCCCGTCCCTTTGCACATCTATCTGTGATACAGATGAGCTTGATGGATGGAGAGTAGCTGTGGGCTGTGGTTCAAGTGCCACAGTCTCTCGCTGTTCTTATTTAGAGAAGAACTTCTTCAGTTTTGAGTAAATATTTATTTGCTGTATGCTCTTAGAACAATTTCCAGAGACTAGTGTTTTTTTTTTATTTTGTAATTTTTGTTAGCTTTGCTTATTTCATTCATGAGTGGGTCTACAGCAATCTTCACATTGTTATCCTGGAGATGGAACCCCTGTAAACTCTTTAAGTTTCTATTTTCTATGATTTCAAGGGAGTATGAGGTGGGATAGGAAATGGACAAATATGCTACATTTGTCATCTTGATGCAATCCTTTTCTCTCTTTTCAAGAGTTCATCTCTTCTTCCTGAATCTTCTCTCTCATCCAGGTACGAGTAATTGATTCGTACAGTCATGTCGCTGCCATTTGTTAGAATCAGACCTCAAACCACAGTGGGTAAACTTGGTTTCAAATCCAGGCTTTTATACTTCCTAGTTGTATGACCTTAACATCACATAACAACAATGTGTTTTTGTGGTTAAAGATACTTTTCCTTTATCTATAATAAAGGAAAAACAATGTGTTGTTATGGTTAAAGATACTATAAAATGCCAATCTAAATATCACTCAGAGAACACAGGATATTTTATCTTAATAATGTGAAATACAAGAAAGATTTTGACAAAATATCATCAACTTCACTATCTAATGAGCTTTTAATTACTCTTAAATTTTAAAAGTCATTGACACAAAACAATTTTTGCTGTATTAAAAATATTTTGAGCCCTGGCTGGTGTGACTCAGTGGATTTAGTGCTGGCCTGCAAACCAAATGGTTGCTGGTTCAATTCTCAGTCAGAGCACATGCCTGGGTTGTGGGCCAGGTACCCACCAGGAGGCATGAGAGAGGCAACCACACATTGGTTTTTCTCTCCCTCTTTTGCCCTTTCTTCCCCCTCTCTTTAAAAATAAATTCTTAAAAAATAAAATAAAATAAAAATATTTTGAAAAGAGTGCAGTTAGTACAGACCTATTTTGGGGGTTCCTAATTAGTCTCTATAGTGTCTTGAATTCTTATGTGAAAAACATTTAAAAGCTCATAACTGAGAAGAAGAATTTTCTTTTTATATGAGCACTCTCAGATATTTTGGTGTTGATTACATTTAGACAAAATAAGCAGAATGATATTGAAATGTTAGTACCAGAAGTTTTATTTCAGAAATATTACTGTTTAATCTTATCATGAAGATTCTTGATTCTGAAGTGCTTGATTTAATTTAAGGGTTTATAACTTTGGCATATTTATAATGTTAAGACATATATTTCTATATTAAAATTTTACTGATTCTTATACCATTATTTGAAATCTGTAAAAATTCATACACAGAATGAGTGAAAATTTGCCTTTGCTATTTTTAAGTGGGTTTTCTAAAAATGTGTCAACAAAACCTAGCAGAGAACCTTGCATAAAGTAGTTAGTCAACAAATAGCTGCTATTTATAATAAATATGCTCTTAGGTGAGGGGAGTGCATGATAAGCAGGGATTTGTCGTACATTTAAGCAAGCAATAAAAAATACAGATATATAAAAATTTAGAGTAAAGGGAAGGTTTTTCAGGGACTCACCTGGCAAGATCTTTTTACATCAAGTATCTGAGAGCTGCAACCGGTTCCCTTTTTTAGGCATCCATGTGGTTTTTAACTAGTGCATCAATAAATCCTTGCAGGTTCTGCAAGTTCCCTTAGTGATGGGAAGTGGAGGTATGCAAGTGGGGAGTGGTTGGCTGTAAATATTCTAGGGACTCATCTTGCTTCAGTCATAGAGCTTCTTTTGTTTTACATATGTTTCTGTATAACCTTATATTTATTCAAAGGATTCTGCGGTGGTTAATTTTATGTGTCAGTTTGATTAAGCCTCTGTACCTAGATAATTGCTCAAACACCAGTCTGGATATTGCCGTGAAGGTACTTTTTAGATGAGTTTAGCATTTGAATCAATAGATTAACTCTCTGTAATGTGGGTGGGCCTTGTCCGATTAGTTGAAGACTTTAAAATAAAACAGGTCTATAAGGAAGAGTTTTGTCTCCAGACTGCCTTCAGACTTGAGCTGTACCATCACTTCTTCCCTGGGTCTCATGCCTGTGGGCTTGCTCTGCAGATTTTGGACTTGTTGGCCTCCATAATTACATGAGTTTCTTAAAATAAATTCCTCTCTCTCTCTTTCTCTCTCTCTCTCTCTCTCTCTCTCTCTCTCTACACACACACACACACACACACAAGTATATATGTATACATAAATATATAATATACATTTATATATACTGCATGAAGTGGGTAGTGAATAAATAATTGTATTTAATATACACATTTGTGCTAAATAATAAGCATTAATTGCTTTATAGTTTGAATCCTAAAGTTTGCAGTATTTTATTGTTCTGTATTGTGTACCTAAGGGATTCTAAAGGTGTTATCGCTGTATAAAATAGAAGGGACAGGACAATTGCAACTTCATTATTAAAATACAATTCTTGATACACTGTCTGTAATGAGAGTCCCTACTCCATTTTTTTTCTTTTCTCTTTTGTTATACGATGGTCAAGCTTAGGGCTTGGAGTAGGGAGGGTGCTGGATACTGGGAACAAAGAAAGAATTAGCTTGGAAGTTTTTAGTTGGTTCCTAACAGGATTGTACTACTTGTTTTTTATGATGTATTAGCAGAAACCACTGCATTATAAATACAGAATGATGTGTTTTCTGGCAAATGGCAAGTCACCTTGGTTTGCTGTGTTAAAACTGCAAATATAAAATATTAATAAATGTCTCTTTTATGCACACACTTTTTATTGGTAGTTTCTCTGGAGTACTCTTAGTAATGCGAATCCATTAGAAAATCTTAAATTGGCGCATTTCCCTCGTCTTCCAGTAAGTAAATTAAGGTGCAGGGAGTGGCAGAATCATGATCATACCTCTATTTTGCAGGCTATCTGGGATAGAAGCAAATTCCTTTGACTTTTCCTATCAGCAGTAGATCTTTCTCTAGGTTATAGGTCCCTAAACTTTAGCGTACATCAGAATCACCTGGAGCTCTTAATAAAAAACATTACTAGGTTTCACTTCTTCTTTTCTAGAATTTTTGACTCAGTGTGTTCAAGATAAGATTCAAAAAGTTGCACTTTTTATTTTTTAAAATGTATTTTTCAATTACTGTTCGCAGTTAATGTTAATTCATATTATTCTGTGTTAATTTCAGAAGTACAACAAAGTGGTTATAAAATCATATACTTTACAGGGTTGTCCTTCCACTGTTCCAAATCCCCACTTGCACCTGTATCTATTTATCTTGATATTATTGACTCGGTTTGCTGTGCTGTAATTCACATCTTTGTGGTTATTCTGCAACTACCAATTTGCACTGCTTAGTCCCTTTGCCCTTTTCACCCAGCTCTCCAATATCCCTCCCCGCAGAAGTTCTTCGTCTGTATTTTGTGTCTATGAGTCTGTTTCTGTTTTGTTTATCAGCTTATTTTGCTCATTAGATTTCATGTATAAGTGAAATCATGAGGTACTTGTCTTTCTCTGTCTGACATTTCACTTAGCATAATATCTTCTAGGTTCATCCATGTTTTCACAAAAATGTAAGATTTCCTTCTCCTTATGACTAAGTAGTATTCCACTGTGTAAATGTACCACAGATTTTTTTATCCACTCATCTGCTGATGGGCACTTGGACTGCTTCAGAATCTCAGCTCTAGTAAATAATGCTGCAATGAATGTAGGTGTACAAATATTCGGTTTTCATGCATTTCCAGGTGATGCTGACACTGCTAGTGGACAGACCATTCTGGAGAGCAGCTGCTTTAGATCACCGTGTACAATGTGGAGAAACAACGATGGAGCTGCATCATACTAGAGAGAAATAATTCATTAAATGAATTGTTGGATGGGGCTTCTTGTCTAGGATCTGCTGCAATCCTTGTCCACATTCCTGACCTCAGGTATTTAATTAATAAAATAAGGACTTTGGAGCAAGGGATAGTTGAACTTCTTCCTATTTATAATAATTTATAAGATATAAATACTACTACTTATGAAAATTAAAGAAAGTACTTAAGAAATTCTGGGACAGTCCCCCTGTAACAACTAAAAATGACTTGGGAGCAGGTAACTGTGAACTTTGCATACATTGATTTGAATACATTGCTATCTCACATAGCAAAATGTTTGAAAGTAAATGACTGTGATTTTTTTCCATTATTACAGGTTAGTTCTCTGAAAGAGAAGCTGAGATGGAGTTTGGGGTGTAAGATGTTTAGTAGTGATCATCACATTTGAGGAGAAGTGGGAAGAGCCAGATTGGGCTAATAGAAACTGTGGTGCGCACCCTATAGAACCTCAGCCAATCAGATGGGGAGCGTTAGAGTGAGTATTCCCTTTCGAAGGGTCCTGTGTTGGCCTGAAACAGCTGGGTTTTCTCAAGGTATAAACCCCATTTTGCTGTCACTGGAAGGGTGTGGCCTGAGGCCAGGCCATTCTGAATAGCTTAGTTATACCCTCATGATCTGACGGTTGGAGGCTGTCTGCTGACCCCTGCTCTCTACTGCTAGCAACCAGATCTTCCTTAATAGGGTTTAGGTGGCATGTCTCATGGCCATCACACTCATCAACATGTCCTCTGTGATTTTTTTTAACCTTCTTCTCATGTCGAGAAAATGGCCCCTGAAGTTGTGTACAGTACATGCAATTGAAAGCACCAAGGGAGGGAAGAAACCATGACACCTACTCCTTTTTATTAGAACAGCTTTCCTAGAAACCACTTAGCAGATTTTGCTAATGCTTCACTTACCGGAAAGTCTTCACATGACTAGATTTAACTAGAGTTTGGGAAGGTGAGCAGTCAGTGTCTGCAGTGGGAAATAAAGGAACGGTGGCTGGGAATGGATGTGGGGTTCTGTGCAGGACTGGGTCAGTCGTGTGACTAGTCACCTAAAATGCTACCAGTTATCTGACCGGTACTATTTGTTTAAATCACATAAAGAGATATAAAGTCAATAATATTCTAAGGTAAAGGCTGAAAATTAAATTGTGACTTTTTCTTATTTTTCTGACATTTTCCTCATCCGTTGTCCTGGCACCCAGGATGAATAGTCTTACCTTTAAAGAATTCACTGGAGAGGCAAAAAAGGATACTTTCTGGCAACATATATAGAATGCAATGTTACTAAGATGGCACATACACTCATATTGGAAAAATAGCATTTACTGAGCTTAGTATTTTTGTTTTTATTTTTTGTTTGGGGTCAAAATAAGTTTCCTTTTCTACCCTGGGAAAATGTAGACAGACAACCTACAAATGTGACATAAACTGAAGGGTCCAGAGCCTGTTACTTGCATCAAAGCCAAACCAACAGGCCTGCCATCTCCTTTTCAAACCATCATCATCCTAAGGGATATGCGATTTCACTGTAAGCCAAGGAATTCACGCAGCTGCCAGCCCACAATTTAACATAAAATGTTTAAAAAGAAAGAAATAAAATAGGAGGGAAAGAAGCCTACTAATCTCAGGAATCCCTCCTGCTTCCAAACAGCAGGCAACACCAGCCTCCACCACCCCATTACCATCTCAGACCTTGTGTTAACAAACCAAATGAAGGTCAGTAATGACCTAGAGAATTACAGTAATACATATCATCAAGTGAATAAGTCATAGCTAAAAATATGAGCCTTGCTTTCACAATCGCTGAAGTTGATAAGGAGGAGAAATCTAATTATCTTATCTCTGTAGCTTGTCTGATTGAAATTTAGTGACTAAGCAAATTCACTGTCCTGTGAATTTATTTCTGGAGTCAGTAAATTTGACTTAGGATTTACATATTTTTCAAGAAAATTCAGAGACTATATAGCACAGCAGAATAACATGAGAGTTGTATTTCATATTAAAATTATTGTGTTTAATAAATGAAACTATATATGAAAATTAAAAGTGTTTTAACATTATAACTTTTCAAAATAATTCATATAGTTTTTCTTTATGATGTGCTTTCAGAAATTGTTAAGAAATAAATATTTTGGGATATTGGACAAAGTAAGTTGTTTTCATAATTAAATTGTAGAATGTCTCTCTGTTACTCTAAGAACCAGAAGAAACAAACCAATGAGCACGTTTGAATGAATTGACTTGCAGGAGACAAAATAAGCTATGGTTTAAAAGACTTGTTATTTTAAATAAAAACAATAGAAGACTCTGAAAATAGTGAGACAATCAACTGCCTATCTAATTCAACTGAGTCCCAAATAGGTGTAACACGTTTTACACTCATTAACTCATATATGTACTTATATACACGTATACACACTCATGTATATATGATATATGGGAGATACGGGAGCTATAAGTAAAAGAACAAAGGAGTAAAAATCAAACTGTTTATTGATAACTTTCCACACAGTGTTATTTATCTTCTTAAGCCATTGCTTAACTATTTTAATTTTACTTAAAAGGGTAAAATAATTTTCTGTAAAAATTTCAAAGAGACAATTTGATCACTTCCAGAAAGATTTTAAACATATATTCTCTTGGTATTATGTTTTTAGCCATTAGTTATTCTGTCTCTTGTTACATATTATTCTATGTATTAACTTTTTCTGACATATAACATCAATGGATATATTTTTCAAGGAGCTATCCTTCTAAAGTTTATTAAAATAAAATTTATCTTTTCTTCATTATTAAAGTCCAGGAGGTATGTTTCACAAGGATAGAAATATAATTTAATGTTCTCCTTATTGCCACTAAAAATAATTGCATTGTTTTTTTAATTAACTATTATCACCAAAGTCCCATGTTCCTACATATATATTAGTTTTGACTCAGTATTAATTTTGTATACATATTTCACTCAGGGGTAATTTTCTAAATTAAGGATAATCTATTCAATGTGGAAAATGTATTTTGAATGCTATTTTTAAGATATAATTATAAATTTGGTAATTATTAAGATGGAATCAATTGATTATAACTAATGTTCAGCAACACTCCTCTCTCCTACTAGAAATGATTAGGGAGCAACAAGATGGCTGAATCCCTGAAATGCTTATTTTTTCTCTCTTCTAAGTCCCCAAAATTCTATCTGAAGATACAGGAATGACAACTTTACCACAATACATCAGAGCCCAAGAAAGTCCGTCTGAAAAGAATTGATGTCAGTGCGACCAAAGAGCTGTAATGTTAAATATTTCTGCAAAATGAGAAGCAGCACTGTTTTCTGATGAGGAGCAGGAACTTGACACAAGGCTGCCTGAGACGAAGCTGGGCTCCACTCGCCATCTGTGTGTCTGTAGGCGAGTTGGTGCCTCCCTGTCAATGCAGAACATTGCCGTAACACACTCAATTACTATTAATATATTACTGACTTTACACGTTGATGTAACTTTCAAAGGGACCTGTTTCATTAATACAAACTCAATTTAAAATCAAGGGAAATTGACTTCATATGATAAACTATGATTAAATATTTCAAAATATCTGCAAATATCCATTTTTAGACTGTAAATATGAGCCTATAGTGATTCATGAATCCAAATCTTTTATTTCTGTTCTTCACAGTTTATCTTTTGTCTTTTCCATCTCTTCCTTCTGCTTTTTATTTATAATTTGACACAGGACAAAAGGAAAACAGATACTTCTAGGATATTTCCTAAAAGCAGTCTAAGTCCTCTCAACATTTTAAATCAGAAGATGGAGAAAAACATCTCAACTATAAAAAAAAAAACAATTACTAGTTCTATTGTGTTTTCACTTCCTTCCTAGGTTAAAAATCAGAAATATTATTAAAACTATATAAAACATACATAAAATGAAAGACCAAATGGGACCTTTCTCTCATTTCCCTCCACCGTCTATTTTCATCTTTCATACACATAATACCTCTATTAAACTAAAAAGATGTTTTGTCAGTTTTTATTTTTCACCAAACACTCTCAATTAGCATGTGACACACTAAAAGCACTGTCAGACACTATTAAAGAGAGGCAAGATTCTAAATGGACACAAATTGAGCAATTTAATTATCTGTCACCAATATTATCGATGTGCCTGTGTTGCACCTCTCCACTCCACAGGAAATAGCTGCCTACCAATTGTTTCCACCTATTTGTGGAAATTCAAGACCCAGTTTCATAACAACATACAGTTCCTGGACAACTGAGGCAGATCCCTTTTCTAGTTTACTTTATGAAGTAAGCCCTAAAAAAGATTATTCAGTTAATCATGCAGGCATTTATGGAAAATCACTTCATTTTAGAAAAATCACTTAGTGTTAACAGGTATAGGCAGGGACTCAGGTTAGCTGTGTCTGACTAAGTATCTTTATCTATTTGCCTTTTCCTTTAGAAATGATAGAAAAAAAGACAAATAGGTACATTAATTATAAGATTTATGGCTCAAGGAAGGAAGGTTATTGTTTGTTCTAGGCAAATAAAACAAATCTTGTATTGCATAAGAATTACACATTGTTGTGGGTTTATACATATATATGCATATCAAATCACAACATTAAATTATCTCAAATTCACTGTGGGACTTGGTTGTAGGAAATATGGTTTGTCTGATACCCTGAGATTGGCCTTGAAATAAATAACATTTTAAAGAAGAAACAATTAGAAAATACTTTTTATCTTATACTGTAGAATACCACAGTATGTGCATAGGGGTAGGGGAAACTACCTGATTTTAAAGATTTCACATTGACTGACATATTTATACCCTCACGACTGTCACATACAGTTCTTTTATAAACCTCTCTTAGTCATAATATTTCTGTTCTGGAAGATAAGTGAGCATGAGGAAGGAAGAGAAAAATTTCAGATACCATAGTTCTGTTGTCACCTTTAGTAACCTTTCTTTTGTTTTTAGCAAGAGGTCACAGAGGTACAAAAAAAAAAAAAAACAAAACTATTTTCTACGAGAATCAATTAATTGTTTTGCACAGTGATGAGGTTTTATTAGATATCTTCTTAGCCCCTTCTATCTCTAAACTTCATGATTAAAACATAGAGTAGAAGATAGAAGCATAGGTAAACACAGTTTGCTTCCCAGCACAATGACAGCAAAAATTACAACTAACCTACAAAACAACTATCAGTCAGAATCATCAGAAAATTGAGCTGTATGGAAGTCCAACAACCAAGGAATTAAAGAAGCCACATTAATCCAGACAGGTAGGAGGGGCAGAGAAGCAGATGCATGGCCCCAACACCCATGTGTGGTAGATAAAAATCAGGAGGGATACCTCAGGAGTGAGGGGTCCTAGCCCTACATCAGAACAACCAGGGTTCCAGCACCAGGAAGTTCCCATAACTTATGGGTGTTAAAACCACTGGGGGCTGTGGTGGTAGAAGAAAGTTCAGGATTCTCATAAGTCTCCTTTTAAAGGGCCTGCAACAGACTCAGGACTTATGCAGACTCACCCTCTCTGGGCTTCAGTACCAGTGCAACAGCTGGAAGGGCACCAGTGGCATATGGGGAGAAATTGAAGTGGCTGGCATCAGGGTGAGTACCAGGGGACAGCTTCCTCCTGGACAAAACTCTAGAGGCCAGGCAGTGTCATTGTTCTCTTTCTGAGCCTTCCCTCGCACAGAGCCACACAGCAAGTGGCACTATATCTGAAATTCTATCAAGGTGGTTCACATGGATTGCCCTGCCCTGGTGATTACCTAAGGCTGCACCCAGTCCAACTTAGGGGTGTACTTTTCTGTAACAGACCACACTACTAAGACAGGGAGTCAAAGCAGCTCTACCTAATACACAGAAAATGAGGAGATAAAGAAATATGGCCCAAGTGAAAGAATAGAACAAAACTCCAGAAAAAAAAAAAAAAAACTACATGAAATGGAAATAAGTAATCTATCAGATGGAGAGTTCAAAACACTGGTTATCAGGATCCTCAAGGAACTCATTGGGTACTTCAACAATGTAAAAAGGACCCAGGCTGAAATGAAGGTTACAGTAAGTGAAATAAAGAAAAATTTACAGGGAATCAACAGTGGAGTAGATGAAGCTGAGAATCAAGTCAGTGATATGGAACATAAGGAAGAAAAAACATTTAAACAGAACAGTAAGAAGAAAAAGGAATTTAAAAAAACAAGGATCGACGAAGGAGCCTCTGGGACAACTTTAAACATACCAACATTCAAATCAGAGGGGTGCCAGAATAAGAAAAGAAAGAGCAAGATATTGAAAACTTATTTGAAAAAATAATGAAAGAAAATTTTCTTAATTTAGTGAAGGAAATAGACATAAATCCAGGAAGAACAAAGAGACCCAAACAAGATGGACACAAAGAGGACCACACCAAGATACATCATAATTAAAATGGCAAAATTTAAAGATAGAGAATCTTAAAAGCAGCAGGAAAAAAGCAGTTACTTATAAGACTGTCAGCTGATTTCTCAAAAGAAACTTTGCAGGGTAGCAGGGACTGGCAAGAAATATTCAAAGTGATGGAAAACAAGGACCTACAACCTAGATTACTCTATCTAGAAAGGTTTCATTTAAAATTGAAGGGCAGATAAAGTGCTTCCCAGGCAAGGTAAAGCTAAAGGAGTTCATCATCACCAAGCTATTAGTATATGAAACGTTAAAGGGATTCATTTAAGAAAAATAAGATCAAAACTATGAACATTAAAATGGCAATAAATGCATAGCTATCAAATTGAGTCTAAAAACAAACTAAGGAAACAAGCAGAACAGAAACAAAATCATAGATATGGAGATCATTTGGAGGGTGATAAGTTGGGAGGGGAAAGGGAAGAATGGGGGAAAAGGTGCAGGGATTAAAAAGTACAAATTGGTAGGTATATAATAAAAGGGAGGATGTTAAGAACAATATAGGAAATGGAGAAACCAATTAACTTCTATGCATGATCCATGGACATGAACTAAGGAGAGGACTGCTGGTGGCAATGGGGTATATTAGGTGGACTGCAGCAAAGGGGAAAAGTTGGGTCAACTGTAATAGCATAATCAATAAATATATAAAAAATAGAACACAAAATAAATAGAATAAATAATTATTACAGAAAATATTATATATCTTAGAGGCTTGTTGTGGACATTAATACTAATACCTAAAGAGAATAAAAAGAAAAGACTAAAATCTCTGTGGATAAAAGACTTGAGGGTATGAATGAAATGTCATTACTGTTTAATTATCTTCTTACATTTATACTAGTAAAATAAAAGTATATTTTGAGGGAATTTAAAACTGAATTGAGCCTTGGTTGGTGTAGCTCAGTGGATTGAGTGCCGGCCTGCAAAACAAAGGTTTGATTCTCAGTGAGGGCACATGCCTGGGTTGTGGGCCAGGTCCCCAGTAGGGGATACACGAGAGCAACCACACATTAATGTTTCTCTCCCACTTTTCCTCCCTTCCTCTCTCTGTCTAAAAATAAATAAATAACATCTTAGAAAATGAAACTGACTTGAACTTAAATAATAGTCATATGCACTTATTTCTGTTATGGATAAAAAAATGTGACAGGGAAGATGAATGAAGAAAAGAATGGGTCTTATCACTGACCCTTTCATTAGCTCATTTATTCACTCATTTAAATGTTTACTGAACACTATTTTATAGGACACTGTTTCAAGCAGTAGAGAAAAAATATGCATACATCACTGTGCTTGCCCTCAGAAATATTTTATGTTCTTAGAACAAAAAAAAAAAAGAAAAGGGAAATTCAAGTTTAAAATATCTCTGTAGGTATTGCTGTAGTGAATTTAAATTATAAAAAATGGAAAACTGTTCATAATTTAAAAATTACAACTATTTTAATTAAAAATAGATATATTAACATGAAAGAGTGAATAGTGTAAGTTCATCAATTTTAGAAAGCATTAAAGTAGTTTAAAATAATCGGACAAAGTTCAGTCACAGATGGCTTCCCTAGTGAATTTTCCCTAACATTTACAGAAAGAAATAGCAATTCTATAAAAACTCTTTCAAGAAATAAAAGAGAGGAAATAATTCTCAACTTACTTGAAAAGGTCACAATTGACCTAATATGCATATTAGACAACTACATTTGAGAAAAAAAAACACCATTGACTGATATCTTTCATTAATAAGTACACAGAAATTCTCAAAAAAGTATTAGCAGATGTAATCTAGTAATATGTAAAAAGGCCAATACAGCATAACTAAGTTGGACTTATCTCAATAATACAAGATTGGTTTAATATTAAAAATCTAATCAATGTAATTCTCCATATTTATAACATAAAGAAGAAAAAACATAAAAATTTCAAGAGGCAGAGGTAGGTTTGGCAAAATTCGGCACCAAGTCATTTTAAAACATTCAGCCATGAGAAAATAGAAGATAACTTGCATCAATTGATCTGACCCATTTATGAGTAATTTACGACTGTCCTCATACTTTTGGGTGAATATTTTGATGTTTTTCCCTAGTATTAAGAAGAACAAAGCAAGGATGTCTGCTCTCAATATTACCACTCAGCCTTATGCTGTAGGCTTTAACTATTGCATGAAGAAATAAATAACATAAAAGGCATAATAATTAAAGTGAAATAAGTAAAAATGTTTTATTTATATAAGACATGACTTTACATAGAAAAGTTTTACATATTTCACAAAAATACTAAAAGTAACAGATTAATTTACTAAAGTTGGAGAATACAAAGTTAATATACAAAACTTTTGTATTTTATATAACTGGGAAAATAGTTGGAAATGAAATCATGAATATTCTATTTAAAATAGTGTTAACATATAAAATAACTAATAATTGATTAAACAAAAGACAAGGCTATAGCCTAAAAACTGTAGCAGAGTACCGAGAAATATTAAAGAAGACCTAAATAAATGGTAATATTTACTATGTTTATGGATTGGAAGAATCAATAATGTTAATATGTTGATTTTTTAATTGAGCTACACAATTAACACAAACTCGATTGAAATCCTAGCAGCCTTTCTTTTTAGGAATTAATCAGTTGATTCTAAAGTTTGTGTGAATATGCAAACTACTTAGAATATCCAAAATAAGTTTTAAAAGGAACAAAGCAGACATACATTATATGATTACAAGACTTTCTATAAAGTTACAATAATTAAGACAGCATGTCACTGGTGAAAGGATAGATATACCAAATTGCCAGTAGAACAGAAAAGTAAATCCAGAAACAAAACAAAATTCATGCATACATGGTCAATCGACATTTGCCAAGGGTCCCAAAGCAATTAAATAGGTGAAGGAAAGTCTTTACCAAATAGAGTTGGAGCAATAGGATATCCAAAAGGAAACATGAAACCTTAACATACAAAGCATACAAAAATTAAATCAAAATTCATCACACACCAAATTCTAAATGGTAAAAATACAAAATTTATAACAGGAAAATTTTTTGCAAATCTAAATTAGGCAATTTTTTCTTAGATAAAATACAAAAGCCAAAACCACAAAGAAAAAATAAATAATTAGACTTCATAAAACTAAGGCTTTAAAAGACACCATTAAGAAAACAATAAAATAAAAAAGACAAGCCTTAAATGTGAGGATAAATCTACATTACATAGCAGCAAGTAATTTGAAAATAATTTACAATAGTGCTTAAAGTACACTCTAATTAGGATAAATATATGGTATGAGGAATAATCAAGATAACTTACAATTGAATAAGGAAATCAAGCCAATTAAATGGCATAAAATTTGAACAGACACTTCACAAAAGAAAATATTTAAATGGTCAACAAACTCATGAAAAGAGACTACACAAATTCATAATGGAAGGCAGTATAAATTATTATGAGTTGTCACTATACAACCACTAGAGGAGCTAGACTAAGTTATTAACACTACTAAGTACTTGAATTGATAGTCTCATATACTAATTTTCAAACATAAAAGTTGAATAAGCACTTTGTAAAACTTTTTTGTAGTTTCTTAAACTATTAGATATGCATCTGCTATATGCCATAGTTATTGCATTCCTAAGAATTTACCCAAGAGATAGAAAAGCCAATTTTCACACAGGTACGTATGTGAATATGAATGTTCACATTAGGTTGATTGACAATAGACTAAAATTCTACATGCAACCATGTTGTATTAGCATAGTATAACAGAGAGGGAAAGTGGCCTTTCTTTGTCTTGTTCCCCGTCAGATGGCTGAGCAGCCCCTACACCTTGGTGTTTGAGAAGATATACTTGTGGACGCCATGTTTGGAATCTGCCAGGTGTATCTTGCCAGGTGTCATACAGTAGCAAGGGTGGTTTTCCCAGCTCAGAGAAGCTAGGTAAACAGCTGGTCAGTGGAAAATCTCTTTTGGAACCATGGTGAAACAGTGACAAGCAGTGGCCATGTTGGCATGGCCTCTGAGCATTTTCCTGGAGTCAGCAAACATGGGTTGAGTTGGAGAAGCCAAGAGCAGAAGCAAGCACAAATCAGATGCCTTGTACCATGCTGGCAACACACTCTAGAAGAAAACTGAGATCCTCCTAGTCAGAGTGACAAGGAAATCAGATTTGGACTCTAACAGTAATATCATGTTTTTATACTCTAGTAGAAAAGTTGGGGGTATTTTATGTGTATTAAAAATATATGAAAATCATTTGGGGACTCTACATTTGGGTTTGATAATGTATCTAAGTGTTGATAGAGAGTTGTTGTCTTTTAAAAAATCACCTTGTGAGTAAAAATGTCTGTGAATTAGAAGATTTAATATTATAAATATGTCAATATCATCAAACTGATCTAATAGATTTAATAGAATCCATTAAGTTCCCCACAGCTTATTTTTTAACTGACAAACTAATGGAAACTTTATATGGAAATGCAGAGGGCTAAGAACAGAGCTGGTGGACAAAGCTAGAAAACTTAAACTACCAGATATAAAGACCTATTGTAAAGTCATAGTAGGAGAGGATTTATTGGCACCAAAAAGAGACAAACAGAAAAGTAGAAATGGATACAGAGTTTAGAATCAGACCCACAAATGGGTTGTCACTTAATTTCTCACAAGGTGGTCAGAACAGTGAGCTAAGAGTGAACTTTTCAATAACTGTGCTGGGTCAATTAGATATCCATATGGTTATAAGAGAAATCTTGGCCTATAGTATGTGCAAAAGTAAATTTAGATGGATTGCTGGCTTAAATGTAAAAGGGGCAACAGTAAAGTTTTTTAAGGAACACATGGAAAACATCTTCATGAATCTGTAGTATGTAATAATCTCTCATAAAAAGCACTAATAAAATCTCTTATTACAATCTCATATGAAGTAGAGCTAAACAGAAAAATGGCAGATAGAGTGCTTAAGTAGAGCTTCTTTTCATCGAGGAACATCATTTAGATTCTGAAAAATAAAAGCAACAGAGAGGGAGAAGATATTGTACAATATCCTGGAAGTAATTTTTACTCAGGATGTAAAAAAATACCTACAAAGAAATTAGAAAAAGACAGGTAAACTGACAGAAAAGAATAGTAAGATATTGAACAGGCACTTCACACAAACGTATGGCTAAATGGCTTATTCATTTTTCGATGGATGTTTAATTTCATTAGTGATTAAGAAAATACAAACTAAAATAACAATATAACACCACTACATAGCTGCCAGAAAGGCTATAAAGGAGAAAAATCAAGTTTAGGCAAGGATGGAAAGCTGTAAGAACTCTTATACACTGCTAATGGAAATAAAAATTGATACAATCATTTTAGAAAATTGTATGGACAAGTATCAATAAAACTGAGCACATATAAGCCTTATAATCCAACATTCTGCTCTTAGGTATGTGTATGTTTTTATGTGTATATATACTAAAAAATGTGTAGGAAAATATTCATAGCAACTCTATTTGTAATAAACAAAAGCTGAAGCATTTCATAAATATATATGTTATAGTATAATCACACAATGGAATACTATACACTATGAAAATAAACTATAACCACAATCAAAGATACAGCTGAATCTTACAGATATAATGTTGAGGGGGGAAAGATAAAAAATACAGATTTCTTAAAAATAAATAAAAACACATATTTCTTTTATAAGTTTCAGATTTAATCTGAATCTATGCACATTTAATCTATGGTGTTATTTGGCACTATTTTTAACACTTGAGGTGAATAACAATTGGGACTAGACTTGTTAGGACTACTGTGGGTAATTGTCATATTCTGTTTCTTGTTCTAAATACTGGTTATAAGGGTGTGTCAATTTGTAAAAGTTCATCAATTTGTACCCTTCTAATTTGGGTCTATATGTATGAACTTTAATTACAAGTTTATTTTTTCAAATCTTTGAATACAATGTTTTTCTTGTGTATATTTTATCCAGTATGTGAGTTCACATATTTTCATTAGAATCTGTTAAAAGTAAAAAACCTTTTTTTAAGTAGAGTTTTAGGAGTGTGACCAGGATAAATGATTATAGAAACTAGGACCACAAAGCAAAATTAAAGGAAAGAGTTATTTTGTTCTTTTTGGAATTAGAGGTGCAAGTTGGGGCCAGGTGTCAAAACACTCTAGCTCAGGAATGGTTACTCAATGGATATGAAGCCTACAGGGAACTAATGAACCATGATGGTGGCTGAAGGGTCACCTACACAAAGACCCCGGGTTGAGGGGAGTCTTGGTAGCTTTGTCAAACTAAAAACTCTATGGCTGCTACAGGATGTATGCAATGAGACTGGCATGCCGAGCTAGAGCCAGGCCACGGAAAGCCTGGCAGCCATGGTGAGGAGTTCGGGTTTTATGCTTATGGCAATGGGCAATCACTCACGCGTTCATACAATAAAAAAGAAAAGGGCTGATACATAATTTTAAAAGATGACAATAGACAGCAATGGGAAGAGACTGGAGGCAAATGTGGAAGAGTTTGACTGATCTGCTAGAAGTTCACTGCTATAGTGTACTTATGTGATGATGATGCAAGATACAGAGTGATAAGCATTTTTAGAAAGAAAAACATTATATACCTACTTCTACAATATCTATATTTTCATTATAAACATTCATATAATTATAATGAATTACCTGGCTTATTTATTACCTGACCTCCTTCTTAAATTCAAGAGGATACACTATTTTTGCTTTATAACTGTGGGGAGTGTAGGGGGATGCAGTAAGCCATAGATTTTTCCAGAACAGCATCCTTCAACATCATCCCAGTCAGTACGTGATCTGTGCTGATGTGTGAGTCTACTATTTAGTCCCTCAAACCTGTGTGCAAAATAGAAATACCTTTAAAAGGGTGACATCCCTTTCTAAAATCAAAAGGGCTTGGATATTGTTGGAATAACCTGCAACTGTGTTAAAGAGACCTATTACTTGGCTCACTACTTTGTTTTAGTAAACAGCTTTGTGTGTTCAGTTTTCTAAACATTTAGCCTTACATACCTGTAATAAAAGTGGCAGTAGGTGAAATGCTAAATAAATGGTTCTTTACAGAGGAAACTACTATATAGTGTAAGCTCATCTCATTTTGTGTAACTGAAAACAGTAAAAAGAAAGTGTATTGCCAAATAGCATAATAGGTATACCATAAGTATGTGTTGAATGGAATGACCCTCTGTTAGTTTCCACTGTAATTTCTGAGAGATATTTACAGAATAAAATATCTAACCCAATGCCCAGCAAAATGGAAAGTGAAATCATAACTTCTCAGTGGCGATGTGGTGAGGCAGAAAGAAATGTGGAGCCCTGTGGGTTTGATTCCTGCTCTTCTACTTTCTAGCTGTGTGACTAGGAATATTCTCAACAAACTACCTAAAGCTAAATTCTCTCAAGCACACAGCTAAAACATGAAGTGTCTTCACTTCCAAAGCTGTTGGAATGATCAAATAAAACAATGCATACAAAAAAAAATGAAAACTCAGTCACTATGTTAAATTTCACTATAATAAAGATTCTTGTTTTGCCTATAGGAAACCTGTTTCAATTTAATTTTTCCCATAATCCCTAGAGGAAATGATGCAAATACTTGTTAATTTTCAATTAATTTGATCTTGTATGAATTTTAAAACATACATTTAAAAATAATATTGCATATCAATGTAACACTTTATCAAGGTTTTTTACTGAGTCCACAGATTTTAATATTTAAAAGAAAATTTCTACACTATTATTCTGAGAAGTAAGTGAAATTCTCAGATTAGGAGGTTGTATGGAGGTACTTTTTTTGTTTTCATCAAATAGTGGAACAACCATACCAGAGTAGTGCTTTTTTAGTGTCCAATCTCCTTTCTGTGAAATGCACACTTACCAGTGCTTCCCAGAATAGGAAGATGAATATGAAAAATGCACATTTCAGAGGGATGTGTTTCATAGTACCTGAGGAGATGCTTTCATTTTGTAACTTCATAAAGCTAATGAAATGATTATTTGAGGTTGGGGGACAGTATTGTCTCTCTCATTTCTTCTCTTTCAGTAGAGGACAGGGTTTCTGCTCTACTCCAGAAAAGGACATAGGGGAAAGAACACCATAGCTTTGACCTCCATCACTTAGTTCCTCTGTAACATTGTAGCTAAGGTTACTTGTGTCTGAGGCATCAGAACAGAGGAGCATGCCCCATACCCCCACATGGCACACGTAGGTAAGAAGGCAACGGCTCCTGTTCTAAAGTTTTTACATAGGTTAACCCACTTAATTTTCCCCAAACCCCAATGAAATGTTTTAATTTTTAAAATATTTATTTATTTTTTAGAGATGGGAAGATAGGGAGAAAGAGAGGGAGAGAAACACCAATGAGAGGAAAACACATTGCAGGACCAGGGATCGAACCCACAACTTAGGCATGTGCCCAAACCAGGAATTCAACCTGGTACCTATCGGTTTTCTGGACAATGTCCAACAAACTGAGGGTGAAATAAGTCTTTAATCATCTCCATTTTATAGAGGAGGACACAGGCATTGAGATGTTAAGTGATTTATACCTCCTACCATAGCTAGGAGGTAGTGAGAACAGAAACTGCACCTGGGTCAGTGACTCTGTCTTTCTTTTGTGAGCTTGATGGCTTTTTTCTCCACTCATCATGTGACCTGTGCTATGAAGGACCCTGATCCTTTGGGAAGCTTGTTCATCATGTCCTTGTAAATTACACTGTAGTGCCAGCTGTACCAAAGGAGATTTGAGGAGGAGGAAAGAAATGTCTCCCGTTTTGGTCTTAGGTTGTAACTACCTTCTACATAGCATAGCGTTTCTGGGAGCTATCAGCCCACCAAGAATAAACCCATACTGAAATCCCCATTTAGCACCTTGTATCTCTCCCTTTGTTTGAAAGACCCTGGAGAGGAGGAGGTTTTATTAGGGCCCCCCAGCTACTGACCAAAATGGAAAGATTTAATTCATAAGGTAGAAACCATATTTTTAGACTTATCTTAAACATACAAACACACACACAATTCACAGATAAAATTACAAATAACGCACCTTGTAGACTGAATATGAATTGACTGTTAATTATCATGGTACATCCTATTCAAGTCTTATTTTTCTTTGTTGGTTTGTTTTTGTTTGTTTATTTTTACTTAGTATTTGTTTACCCAATTCATGCTGAGCTATAAATGTGTATACAATATTCAGAATGGTCAAAGCAGATTAGTGTCTTGTACTCCTGGCCAAGATGGAGGCGTAGGCAGACACACTGTACCTCCTCGCACAACCAAAAGAAGGACAACAACAATTTAAAAACAAAACAACCAGAAGTGACAGAAAATCAAACTGTATGGAAGTCCAACAACTAAGGAGTTAAAGAAGACACATTCATCCAGACTGGTGGGAGGGGTAGAGTCGGGCAGCCAGGCAGAGAAGACTCACAGCAAGACAGTGACTAGCAGACCCAGGTGTGCAAGGTGGCGGCTGCCCAGCAAAGCAGTGGCAGACTGGGTGGTCCCACATTCACATGCAGATAAACCAGGAGAAACAAAGGGGGAGCAGGAACTCCCAGCCTAATGGGAAAGTTCACTGGAAAGACCCACAATGTCCTAGAGCATACACAAACCTGCCCACCTGGGAATTAGCACTAGAAGGGTCTAATTTGCTTGTGGGAAGTCAGGGAAGTGACTGAAATCTGACAGAGAGCAAAGCAAGCGCCATTGTTCCCTCTCAGACCCCTGAGCATCACAACCCAGCTCATGTTACCCCAACTGGATGAACACCTAAGGCTCCGCCCCTCACTATGTAACAGGCACATCAAAAAAAAAAAAGGCCCAGAAATGAAAGAACAGATCAAAGCTCCAGAAAAAATATAACTAAGCAATAAAGAGGTCGCCAACCTATCAGATGCACAGTTCAAAACACTGGTAATCAGGATGCTCACAGAATTGGTTGAATTAGGTCACAAATTAGATGAAAAAATGAAGGCTAAGCCAAGTGAAATAAAGGAAAACGTATAGAGAATCAATAGTGATGGGAAGGAAACTGGGACTCTAATCAGTGATGTAGATCAGAAGGAAGAAAGAAACATCCAATCAGAAAAGAATGAAGAGATAAGAATTCTAAAAATGAGGAGAGGCTTAGGAACCTCCAGGACATCTTTAAACTTTCCAACATCTGAATTATAGGGGTACCAGAAGGGGATGAGGAAGAACAAGAAGTGGAAAAGTTATTTGAACAAATAGTAAAGGAGAACTTCCCCAATCTGGCAAAGGAAATAGACTTCTAGGAAGTCCAGGAAGCTCAGGAAGTCCCAAAGAAGTTGGACCCAAGGAGAAACAAACCAAGGCACATCATAATTACATTACCCAAGATTAGAATGAAGGAGAGAATCCAAGAAACAGCAAGGGAAAAGGAGACAGTTACAAACAAAGGAGTTCCCTTCAGACTGTCAGCTGATTTCTCAAAAGAGACTTTACAGGCAAGAAGGGGCTGGAAAGAAATATTCAAAGTCATGAAAGGCAAGGACCTGCATCTAAGATTGCTCTATCCAGCAAAGCTTTCACTTAGAAAGGAAGGGCAGATAAAGTGCTTCCCAAATAAGGTCAAGTTAAAGGAATTCATCATCACCAAGCCCTTATTACATGAAATGTTAAAAGGATTTATCTAAGAAAAATAAGATAAAAAATATGTACAGTAAAATGATAGCAAACTCACAATTATTAAAAAACACACCTAAAATAAAAACAAAAACAAAATAAGCAAACAACTAGAACAGGAACAAGACCACAGAAATAGAGATCACATGGAGGGTTAGCAACAGGGGAGTGGGAGGAGGAGAGGGGGAGAAAGGTACTGACAATAAGTAGCATAGATGGTAGATAGAAAATAGACAGAGGGAGAGTAAGTATAGTATGGGAAAAATAGAAGCCAAAGAAGCTATGTGTATGACACATGAACATGAACTGAAGGGGGGGAATGTTGGCGGGAGGGGGTGTGCAGGGTGGAGGGGAGTGAAGGGGGGGAAATGGGACAACTGTAATAGCATAATCAATAAAATATATTTGAAAAATAAAAATAAAATAAGATTGCTCTTGACACATAGATTCCATGAGTTTAGAGAGAGGACTTACGTGAAATGCCTACCTATAATATCAGATTGGCCAAAAAGTCATATGTTTTTTTCCTGAAAAGACACATTTTTCATTTTCACCAACAACTTTTATTGATTTGAATATTTTGAGTAAGTCAGCTACCTCCTGCATGGTATAATGTTGATTATTCTCAATTAATTTCTCTATTTGATCACTATCAACTTTAACTGGTCTACCCAAATGTGGAGCATCATCCAACAAGAAATTTCCAGCACAAAACTTTGTAAACCACTTGTGACACATTTGAGACTTCACAGCACCTTCTCCATACACTGCACAAATCTTTTTTTGTGTTTCACTTGTATTTTTACTTTTCTTGAAATAAGAAACTATAATAAGCCAAAAATGTGTATTTTCTTCCATCTTCAATATTAAAATGGCTACATAAAATTTAAAAAAAGAGACTAGTATCTTGACTACATGGTTTACATACTGAAAGAATTTGCAAAATATTATATTATATTGGATTATATATTAAATATTTTATATAATCCAATATATATGAAACACATATATTTAAATTCCAACTTTAAATGCAAACAAGATAATGTTAATCATGTCTATACTCTCTACAGAACCAAGAGGCAAATGACTGTGATACTGTATGGTCGGTTTTGTAGATGATAGATTAGATATTAAGGATTGAAGATTGAGCCTAGAAAAATTACTCTTTTACTTAAGAGCATACTAGTGGCAGATGATGTGGCCAAGATGCCAAGCTAAGTCAACACCCAAAACCATGCAACATCATCTTGGAGACACAGACTTCAGGGAATCTGTCTGTTCCTAGGGAAGATGCTACCCACACCTTCAAAATGCAAATCTCAGATGGTGTGTCATACATGGAGAGTAGATTTAAGGTTGATAACTATCTGGAAGACTTTTATTGATAGCTGAAAACAACTGCCTTCATGGTTTCTTTTTCTTTTTCTTTCTTTCTTTTATTTTTTTTACTATCTTTCTAGTTCAACTTCCTTTCTGGGGGTTTGAGTAAATAACTACTTACTTTTTGAAAAATGTTGCTGCCCTAGGGTTTGGAAAAGAAAGCACTGCATTGGTATTACATATGAGGGGGAACCACAAAAACACACACTTTATTTATAAAAAGTGTGTATTTATTCTTACATGTTTAAACTTCTATCACCTTCAAAGTACTCTCCATTTGATATAATACAACTATCAAGATGTTTTTGCCATTGCTTAAAAATCAGTTTCTGAACACATTGATTTTGACATCTTTTAGTGTTTCTGCCATTTTTTTCATCTCTTCCACATCAGCAAAATGTTTTCCTCTGAGGACTTTTTTCATTGTGGAAACAAACAAACAAAAAAAGTCATTTTGTATGAGATTAGGTGAATAGAGAGCGGTGAGCATGGGGTCATGATGTTTTTGTTCAAAACTTCTGAACACTCAGCTTGGTGTGTGTTGGTGTGCTTATAAATCACCTATCATGAAATAGGCAAATACATTGAAAGAGTTTTCAAAAAAAAAAAATCACTGAAGCCGAACACAACCTCTCACAACAACACCAGCTGGTACACTGATACAGATGGGCTCCTAGAGCACTCACCTAGAGGGGAAGCCTGTACTACAGGGGGCCTGCCCTCCAGGGGATAATTCTGGGTTTACATAGAAGGTCCATGATTCCTGTGGCATTACGGCCCATTTAAGTGGCTACAAGTGAGTAGCTTTTGAGTTTGGTTCTTCTCTCTAGAGACATTGAATGTTGAGCTAAACATAAAGGCAATCTAGATGATCTTTTAGAAAATTATTTTTGGTCACATTTTTAACATTATCCAGAAACTCCATTCTTTTTAAAGAAGTTTTTTAAAAAGTAGGGAAAAGAAAAATCACAACCTTTAATCAATGCAAGTTCCTCTCAGATGTTAACCTCAGAATGACAGAACACTGTTTTGTTTTGTTTTGTTTTACCTTAACATAAAAAATCTATAAAGCTAGGATTGCCATATAGAACAAAATAAAGATAAGCAATCAATTTCCAAAATTTCTGAGGAAAAAAAATTGTTACTCAAATTTTGATGGGCCTCTTGACAATGCTGAAATTTTGGTAAGAAATACCAGAACATAATCTAGTCTTAAGAAATACCTTTTCATAGTCACTGCAAAACAATTAAACATTTTGAAAGGCTATAACTGATACTTTGATATATGTATCACTGTAACAGACATGTATTCCCTGAACTGAGACTGTTACACTGTTACAAATAGGACACCAAGCACACTTTCCATGATCACAGCTTTCAGCTGCTTCTGATTTAGGCTGAAATGGAACCAGTGACCTAGAAGGAAACAGTGTCTTATTCCATTACTAAATGTCTTAGCCAACCAGTTACCCTCAGTTTTTTTCCTTAATCATTTTTAGTAGCAGCATTCTGGTTTTCCCCATCAGACAATTCGAAAGCTTTCCAGAACGTGCCCTGACACATAGTGCAGCTATCGTTTCCACTACCTTCCTGTAAAGGCAGACTATCCCCAAGTGTGAGATTCACCTTGAATTATGCCAGCTGCCTTTCTACTTCAGTATTTGTTCTTCTTTTATTCTCTGTTATAGCCTCTAAGTGACATTAGATGTGCCTAGAATGACAAGTGCCTTCTCAGCTCCATGAATGAAGGTGAATTCAAGAAGGGGCCAATAGACACCTGCCCATCACAACCAGGACAAGCTGGCCCTAGCTGTAGAGCTATGTAAATTGATCCAAAAATTTCACTCATGGCTTCTATTTGTTTTTAAAATTTCACCTCACAACCTGTGAGAGCTCTAGAGATTACAATGTAAAATACCACCCTTGCTCCTTCCCGTTTTATCAACAAACTAATGCAAAAATATATATAAGAAAAGGAACCAGGACTCTTTTTTCCTTTTGGCCCTACATATTTTTCTCTGGACTTGCATCTGTTTGAATGCCTGCCATGTCGACAGTGGCCCGTGAAATAAAATGCCTGGATAGAAAAGAAGTAGATCAATATTGCTTTAACAGAGAGAGAGCTCTTCATGAAGACACACGGGTACATAATTAAACATAACAAACATTTCCCAAGGACAGATCTCTCTAACTCAACAAAATCAAACCCTTTTTCCCTTGTGCTTTAACCTGATGAGAACTTCATAACTCTGAAGTGCTGCAAAGGGATTCAAAGGACAATTTTAACAGCTATTTATAGAAATGATAGACACCCAGCTTAGAGAAAAACTTGGACCTATAAGGATGTGTTTAGAGGAAGTGGTGTGGGCAATGTAACCCTAAAGGATTCTATACTCAGGCAAAAATGGTTTGCCCTTGATCTTAGTATTTGAGATTTCGTGTTTTCCAGAGTTCCTGTAGTTGGCATTCATCACAATTTCCTTCCAAAGTTAATAAAACACAGTTTCTCATATTAAATTAAATCTATGAAGATGAAGATATAAAAGCACTGTTTTATTTTAGCGATAATTTATTTCACCACATTACAGTTCCTACAACTGAAGTTATTTGAGGATGTGGTGCATAGACATACTGACTCTACAGTGCACATTTTTTATTTTGGGTCCCTCAAAAACAGTGCTAACTCAAATGTTTGGTTACAAGGAGTGTATTTGGAAGGTGATCTCGGGAACAGAGTAAAGGGGTGAGGAAGTGAAACATAAAAGGGAGAGAAGACAATGGAGTTTTATTAGTGAGTTGGTAGCTGCTGTGAAAAACTAGAGTTCATTCTGCTCTGGAACTTTTAAGAGATTTTGTAGAATTATTTCACCAAGAAAGGAAAATGCCAAGATTTTACCCATTGCTATTCATTGGTTGAGAGGCACTCCTGGTGGCATTAACTCCTTGCAAGCACCGTCACAGGGCTGAAGTTCAGCCCCACAAAAAAAGGAAGCAAAAAGCTCTGGGTATGAATGAGGTCTGTCTCCCAGAACAGAATCCAACTTCAGGGTTGGCTGAGGGTAGGAGAGGGCACACACGGTGGCAGCTACACTGTGTATGGAAAACCCTAAAGCAAAGGGAGAGCAATACAAAGGACACGAGTATCTAGATGGATTATATTTTTTTTAATTGAGAGAGCACTCAGCAGGAGCTATAAAAGGTTACAAACTCTACTTCCCAATGTCATTATCTCTGTCTACCTACAATTTTGATGGGTACCAACTCTGCCCTAAAGAGAAAATTCTCTTTAGCACTTCTTTCTTTACTAGATACATTTGTTGCTCACGGAATACCATTGTCAAGCTCTATTTTCAAAGGCAGTTCATTTTGTAAAGATATGTGACTTTGGGCTCAGGGGAGGTTTGAAGTGATTTAAACCAGCCCACACAAGTTCAGGGGTCCAGGGCCTTGGGGTTTAAGAGGATCCTGGGCCACAGGTGGGTCTGTTGTTCTGGAGAGGCCATTCTCTATGGTTGAGCAAAGTTTCTGGGCTCAGGCCTAAATCATTGCTACCATGTAAACAATGAGAGATATTCTGACTGCTGTGCAAGGGAAGACTTTTTTGAATAATGTTGAAAAGAATTGTTAACGTCCTCCCTCGGCACTGGTGGCATGGTGTAGGTGGTCTAGGGCCGGACATGTCTTCCACCGCTACCTGGGAGCCTGCGATGAGTGCTTATGACCAGGTGGGGAACACACACTCCCTCACCACAGACCTCAGTCATGTCCACGTGGCCACTCCTCTTCTCACTCCCGCAGAAACCCTTCTTATAGCCTTTACTCAAGTTCTTCCCTTAGTTCCTTCAATTTTTATTTCTTATGGGCATGAGGGAGGTGGGACTCTGGCACCTAAGCTCTTCTTCTTGCCCTATTTTTTGTGGTATAACCTTAATCCCTAGAGATTTTAGGGCTTAGGCATTTGGACCTCACTTAGAACAAGTCTTGCAAATTCAAAAACTTAACTACAGAGTCTCTACAAGGAAAATAAAAATACCATGAACGACGCTCCTTGGTCTCAGTTTCTGCGGTTGCATCTGTTCCCTAATATAGGTCATTTCAGTGGCCCAGCTAGCTGAGCTGCAGGTGGGACCTCTGGACACCAAAGAGGAAAATCTCAAGTAATGTCAATATTTTATTTTCCCATAAATATCACCTGTAACCTGGCATTGTAAGCAACCTCTATAACATTATAGTGTAATAATAATAGCAGTACAAACAGGCATACACTGAAACGGTTTCAGTAGGAAGTTTTAATTACTACGTGGTTTAGCTGCTAATAGGATTTAGACTTCAATTCTATTTTAATGAACTAATAATGGTACTTTGAAAATGTACCTGAAATACAAGGCCACGGGGAACTTTGATAAAAGGTATTGATCCATATTTCACAAATATATTTTCTTTCTTGTGAGTTGAAGATAATATACAGGTTTGCACATTTGTTTTTACTTTACAAAGTTATAAACAACATACATGGCTCCTAAACTTTCCATTAAATTATCTGATCTTACACATGTACACACTATGGTGGCACATATGATTGAAACAAAACTAAACTCAGTATAGCACAAACTGTTCATCCTACAATTTAAACAGTGTTTTCAGTTAACTCACTCTCTTTTGAATGAACCATAAATTTTTAAGACTTTCCCCACACTCCTCTTACCTCCATGTTCTTCTTGGTTCTCTCTAGGACGGTGTAGGGTGTGTGGCCCCATGTGTGATGGGAATGAGCTGGGGCAGGGGTCTCTGAAAGCCCTTCCACACAGGCAGGTTCTCTGGTTCCTCACTTGTGTCCACTTAAGCGTGTCTAGTCTGTGCTGAAAATCAAACTGGTGAAAACAACCCTTTGGCATCTGCAAGGGTTTGCTGGTAGAATCTCCAGGATGTGTATCTCTGAAACTGAGTTTACTTCCTGTCATTGGGCAGGCTAATCAGGTCCTGCACTATAATTCCCCAGGTCTGTGGACAACCGGAGTTCTTTCTGTGAGCCCCACATGTATCTGACCAGGCTGTCTGCCACACAGCCCTCCCCTTCAGTTTACTTTGCATCTTCTGTAGCAAATGTTTTAGTCAAAACATCTAGTTGTACTATTCAATAACTGCATTGATAAACTCTGAGACATCTTTTAAGTTGTGTCTACTCCAAGGAGCACTTGACAAACTCAGGCTCCCCAGTTGACAAGTAAGCTATAACAATGAATTTACTGCTTATGTATTTGTGTGCGAAGTGCTTATGAGATGTTTTCCTTCTGGAGTCTACAAAAAGGGAAGGAGAATGTCCCTCTGCCTTCAGGATCTCCCAAATCTGTATAGAAATTTCTACACACTACTGGCTTCCCAGGGTTATAGATTTTTAATGTTGGGTACAAACATTTCTGTACTGATGAAAGGTGTAGTGAGCTATCAAAATTTGTTATTCTAGAATTGAAACTCAAAGTACTCAGGGAATGGGTCTGTCTAGCTCTTTTCTTTCTTTTTTTTTTTTTTTGCTTTACCACATCAAGAGCAATGTATAATAAGTGATTGATTAGTATTTTCTGAATGAATGAAAGAATGACAATAACTTATACATTGCTAAGACTGCACCTGAAAGACACAGGACTTTCTTTCTTGAGGGGTGGAGACCACAACATTTTTTGCTCAAGCCTTGGATGTGTTCTTTATGTGTTGTTTCATTAAAATTTCCTTTGAGACATTGAAGAAGATCCAGCAGTCTTGCCGTGAAAGAGTCTCCAATGAGTGATTGGCAGTGGCAGTTTCAGAGAATGACATCAGCAGTTGATGGTTAATGTGCAGATATTTGCTTCTTTAACCTTAGACATGAGCAACCACCATGAAGACTTCTACAGAACGATTGTGGACATGGGTGTCTCACAGGCATCAGCATTTTTGGAAGAACTATAGATACCTGTCTGCACAGCACCTCAGCATCTTCACAGACCATGGTCCGCACACTCGCGGCCTTCATTAGTCACAGGAACATAAAATGTCCATAGGAAAGTCAGAAGAGGAAGAGAAAAAACAGAAGTTATAACAATAGCTAGAGGACTGGTATGTGGAGAATATCAGAGTTTTTAAAGAGAAATATGAGGGTTTTTTTTTTTCAGAGAAGTTGAGGGAAAGCTGGAAAGTTTTATTTTTGTGCTTATGATTAGTTTGGTTTTTTAATTTTAAAAATAGAGGATTACATGACCTAGAAATGCGTGTGAAATGTGTGTGCGTATATTCAAGTACAATTCAATGATATAACCAACAAAGCAAATTCCAGGATCCAGACCCATTTTTATTACACTATGTCTTGGGAAGCTGTATTATTACTACTATTTTAAAAGATCCCATTTCCTAGATTTAATTGAAGATATCAATACTTCTCCTGCTTACTTCACATTTGTGTTGTAAGGATAAAACAGGAGAGTGCTTATGGAAGTGCTTGATAAATTATAAAATGCTTTACAAATGCAAGATTTATCATTTTCCAAGTTAATTTGGTGAATAATTTATTGAATGGTTTGGTAACAAGGAACAAAAATGCTGTCCAGCTAGCTTTGGAAAAATGGAATGTCATTTTCTAAACACAGAGAGTTTATGGATCTCAAAGGTCAGGAGATAATCAGAGTTAGGTCTCATGTGAATAAGAAGGAGAAATGGAAATATTAAGGATTAAAGCTTTTCTCTCACTTTTCTGGGGTCATAGGATTTCTATTAGCTCTCTGCTTTCTGTGAGTCTGTCCCATTTGTCTTTCTTAACTGCTTTCCTCTGAGGCTTTTCTCCCTCAACCTCTCCTGCCCAGTGTTTCATATTTGCACTATAGTTTTTCCTCTTTTTTTTTTTTTAACTCAAACACACACTTCCCACTGTAACTCTCTCCTCTCTCTCTGTTGCTTCAAATTTCTGAGACAAAGGTCTGCCTGGACCCACCCTCATGATGAGGAAGGCCACACAAACTATGAGTTCTCAGTCAGCTTGCTCACTAGTTCTGCTTGAATCAGAGCTCCTTAGTGGCCCAACCACCTGTGACTAGAGCATTGTGGTCAAGGTGTTCCTCATCTACCAGAGGTGGCTAGTGGGAAAGGCAAGTTCTTTGAAAAGAGGTTAGGGTAGAGCAGGCAATTCACAACATAGAGCAAAAACTCTGTTAGAACAGCTTGTGAGAGGTGTGTTAATTTGTTCAAGTTGGAGCTGCTGTAACAAAAGCATCAGAGGCTGGTTGGCTTAAAAAACAAACATTTATTTGTCATAGCTCTGGAAACTGAGAAGTCCAAGATTTGGAGGCAGCAGATTCAGAGTCTGGTAAGAGTAAGCTTCCTGGCTGTCTTTTTATTATCCTCACAGAACAGGAAAAAGTGTGGGAGCCCTTTGGGGTCTGTTTTATAAGGGCACTAATCCCATTCATGAGAACCCTGCATTCATGACCTAATTATCTCCAAAGGCTCCACCTAATATACCATCATTTTGGGGATTAGGTTTCCAACATACAAATTGTGGGATAACACTCATGTTCTGTCCATAGCAAGAGGGCTATTATGGAATAATGATGGGATGAAATAAGTGGGCATGATGGTTGGAGTTACAGAAGAAAAACACGGGGAAAGAAACATTAAGAAGAAGGACCAGTTTCAACAACTTCAGAATTTTAACTATGTCTGCCTTTGAGTCCTATCATTTTTACTGAATATTTCATTATTCGTTTTATTTCCTGACAGTAATGAATGGGTACATTCATATAAGTAAATGAACCAAAATCATAGTAAAACTTTTGTATTTTAATTTATAAAATACTATAGAACTTGGATGTGGCAGCAAATTTGCATTCCTAATTATGTCCTATTAAAGTGCATCCACATCTTTGAGCACACATTAATCACCTTTCACAGGATTAACGAACCCACACTTATTCTTAATGGATAGAACAAACGTTCACACACAGATGACTAAGCATGTCAATGCTCCTAAAGTGGCATTTGATGAAAGATGCTGAAAGTTGTATATAGTGTTTTATTTTCTAACAAACATTCAACATTAGGATTTTTCTAATTTTTGCTTCCTCTCTTTTGCAATATCCTTACCTTTTTTGTCTTGAGGCACTTTGATCAAAGAGAATTTGCCTCTTTTTGCTTTGCACATCTAAGTGGGAACTACATCCCATTGATTACTTTGGGTTGACAAATGACACAAATGTTATCCCTCCTGTATCTGTGTGTGAAGCTCAGATGCATTATGCCATTGTGCAAAACTGCATATGAAATCAATAAACGCGAGGAGAATGGCTATAAAACCACAGTTCTTGGAGTCAATGGAAAGTAAATTGCTGTGCTGCCCAGATAGTTTGGGATTTGTTGCCTGTTTCCATAAGAGAAATTTTCTTTCCAATAACTTCAGGCTCAGGAATTATAGTTAGTCACCATAAGCCTAAAAGTCGGATGCATTAATCTTTATATATGTTCCTTTCGATTGCATCTTGCTTTATTTATGGAAATCATTTTGCTAGAGTAATACCATAAGCTATACAACTTGTTTTCATGAGGAATTGAAGTTTTAAAAAGTAGATCAAAATAAAACTAGTGATGAAATACCATTTGAGAAGTACCCTGAAGAAATTACTATTTATTGGTTTTGATTTATGTTTCCCAGATTTTTTTAGAAGTTGGAAGTTTTGCTGTATTTATAAATCATCACTAACATGTTAGTGATTTTTTGAAGTATATAACATTTTGGACCATTGCTTTTTTTGTTCAAATCCCAGACTCATCTAATAGTTTGTATTTTATATCATTTTTCTCGTTAAGCAACATCCATAGTAATTTACATAAAGCAGAATATATGATTGGGATAGGAAAGATTTTCCAAACTATACTTCATCCCAAAATCTTCAAAAAGTGGGGGAGGGAGGAAATGCTATTCAAACAAATATGAATTCAGTTTATTAAAATTTCAAATGTAAAAGCTTTCAAAACTAAATGCTTGATCGGTTTCTTGGTAGTATCTCTAATACATCTGCAGCTGCTATAAATATCTTTTCATGAAGATATTCATTGTTATAACCACCTCAGTTTATGGAGTTGACAGTAAGATTTTCATTTTATTTATTTTTTCAGAGACATGGAACTTCAATGAAGAATGCTACAACTTATGGACAATAATTGGTTCTCAAATGTTAAAAAGTGATTATCATAAAAACCACTTCACTGATTTTTTTTCTAAAAAGGTAGTGTTTAAGGATGTCCAAGAAAGACAGCAAACACAAGGCACAAAAGAGGAAGGAAATGTTGAATTCCAGTGCAAGACACTAATACAGCACAATGAGGAGGTCAGATGGAGGCAACTAATTCACAAATAGTGGAATTAAGCATTTATATTAAACCAGGAATTTTTTAAGCTTTGAAAGTCCAGCATAAGGAAGGGAACTGGGGAGAGAGAATGGGGGGAGGGGTTAAGTTGATCTACAACCATCAAAAATATATTGGTTCAACCACATGAGAAGTGGAGTTCAAACCTGCCTATGTAGCCCAGCAAATATTAAATGCAAATGCCAAGAATAGGTATAGGTGTTGATGTCACAAAAAGGTACACAGTTTTAATTTATAAACACTGAATAACTCTCATTAGTGAAGAATCTAATTCATACTGGACTAGGACTCAAGTCATAAACTTTTATTTCAGATGGAAAATCAATGTGCTTGATATTCCATCTCATTATTAAGACATAATTATAATCTTAGTATCAATATTAACATTATTAAATTAATAATAGATTAAAACTGATTGTATGAAGTTGGCCAAAAATTTCACTTGTTTTTTTCCATACGATGGCTCCAGAAGCACTTCGTAGACAATGTTCATTGACTTTGTTCGAAACACCTTTGTTAGATTGTGTTGTGACAGCTGTCATATCAGTGTGCTTTTAAAAAACATTAAAACTGGTGAATTTTGTGTAGCCATTTTAATATTGAAGATGGAAGAAAATAAGTGACATTTTCAGTATATGATGCTTTATCATGTCAAGAAAGGCAAAAAGGCAACTGAAATGCAAAAAAAAAACCACAACAATTTGTGCAGTGTATAGAGATGGTGCTGTGATGGATTGAACATGTCAAAGTGGTTTGCAAAGTTTCATGCTGGAGATTTCTCGCTGTGTGACACTCCACAGTCATGTAGACCAGTTGAAGTTGATAGCAATCAAATTGAGACACTAATTGGGAACAATCAACATTCTACCACGAGAAAGATAGCTGACATACTCAAATGTCCAAATCAATAAGGTTATTGGTGAAAACGAAAAACATATTTTATTTTACATGAAAAACTAAATGGACTTTTTTGGCCAACCAATATTTAATTTTTCTGTTAAGTGTATTATCAATTATTTATTGATTTTTAAGATCAATTCACAGTTTTTGAAAGAAAGTTGTTAATAATGCAGAAGTCAAGAGACCCACATATTCAGGAATAATCCTGGTCATTAAACTGGAAAAGAGTGGCAATAATCAAAGTTGCTAGTTATTATCAAGTTAAAAAAAATTAGCTAAAAACAACAGGTCAAATTTATTTAGCTCTTACTAAATTCTGAGCATGTTCTAAGTTGTTTATAACAATCTTCTGGGTTAATTTTTATAGTATGCTATACAATAGGCATAGATATCTTCATTTTACAGGTTAAAAAAAGGATAAAATATATGCTTTTTACTTATGGTAATACTGCTAAGAAGTGGAGAATCCAGGATTTAAAGCTAATTTGTCTGACATTCAGAGTCCACATCTTTTTCTAGCAAGGTTTTATTTGAATGCATTTATTGTGTGTAAACAGTAAAGTTAAATTCCCTCCTCACACTCTATATTTAGTATACAGAGAGGACATCTCCCCAAAAGTCCATGAGTGTACCTGATCTGCTGACAGTAAGAGAAAATAGCCTAGAACATTGTTACCACTCTACCCCAGCTGTGATGCTTATTCTCTGTTCCCCCATATCTATCCTCTCCTCTCCTTTCCTCTCTTCAGTGCTCCAAGAATCCAGGGCTGCTTTGCCCTCTGGCTTCTGGTTGGAATCCATAAATGGGGTAATCCGTTGGAAATGAGAAATCTTAAGGAAAAGGTTTCTAGGATCTTTATTCAAATCCATTCCTTCTTCATATACAACTACTATATTAGCAGTGGCTCAATTTTCAATGATTGCAGCTCTTGTCCAGTTCCATTAGACCTCAGTCCTGCTGGCCACTTCAGACCTGGGGACAGTAATGACTTCATCTTATCTCCAACTCTGAAAAGCATCCTTCTATGAAACTCTGTTCCTGCAATCATGCAACCTGTTTTTTTCTTGGGGTTCTAATTAATATATAATTTTATAGAGTAAATCAGGAGCTTCTTCCCAGGGAGTGGTTATTTGTTTTAGAAGGTATAGTCATGTTACCAAAAAAGAACAAATATAAATTTTGTCAGGACAGTGAAAAAGAGTTCTCTGGAGGCTCTAGTAAAACAAATCATTAATTCCAGTGTTATGTATATACTTGAATCTGATTCTGGCCTCCATCCCTATCCAAGAAGTGCAATTTGTAAAGTCTTAGACCTGGCCTAATGGTGGATTCTCTAGGAGATGGCACTTCTGTTATAGTAAAGGATATCCATGTTGTAGATCACGAGTTCCATCCAATCTAATTTGAGGAGGACACACACACAAACAATTAAGTGAGATGGCTGTACCGAATATGCATACTGAAGTGGGGCTCTATTCACTACAGGCATAATGTATATAGTATACCTTTGTGACACATCTGGGCAAGGTGTTCCACAGAGAGAAAATATTCTTGATAAGTCTGCTGAATGAAGAGAACTAAGAATTATTCTTCAGGTTTATCCTGTACTCAATGTGATGTCACAGTTTAAACAATGACCTTGATGACAGAATGCTAATGACACTGAACTAATTAATGTGAACAGAACTCTAAAGAAGACAGGAGTGTCCCAAAGGACCCTAGGAATGCATTCTGTAACAATATAATGAAATTCATTGAGTAGGCTTCAGGGTAATATACTTAACCAGAGGGAAAGCAAACTACATATTTAATATGAAGAAAACTTTGTTGAGTCTGAAGACACCAGAAAGAGTTAGTGATGTGAAACATTCAGAAAATTATTTTTAAATGATATCCAATATATGACATTAGCTGGTTCAATTTCTTTAGTGGATTCTAAATTAGAACATCATAAACATATACTTTACAAATTATGTAAAGAACAGAAAATAATATCTTTAACTCAGGTGATTATAAGAGATTCTATGTATTAAACTTTTGGTAAATGCCATTGTCTCATAATCTATTGTTACAAAATGAACCATCCCGAAACTTAGTGACTTAAACAATTGTTTGTTCATAATTTGTTGAGTTGGCAATTGGGTTGGGTTCATCTGGTGGTTCTTTTGCTAGGCTCACCCGAGTTATGTATTCAACTACAGTCATCTGGTGGCTCCAGCAAGGCCAGATGGTCCAAAGTAGCTTCACACACAGTTGGGCATTTGCTGCATTGTTGGTTGGGTCTCTGTTTCCAGTGTCTCCCACCTTCAGGAGTCTATCCCAGCCTTCTTTACAGAGTTACAGGGTGTTCTAAGAGGTTTAAAGCAGAATCTGCAAATATTCTCGAGGCCCAGTTCCAGAAGTGGTACAGCATCAATTTTACCACATTCTATTGGTCAAAGAAAATCTCAAGGCAAGCTCAAACTTAAAGAGAAATGTATGTAGACACTACCTCTTAATCTGAAAAGGTACTAGTCACATAGCAAAGAAGCATGCACACAAAGAATAGGGATCGTTTGTGGCCCTCTTTTGCAATCAACCACAGATATACATGAATCATGTTTATGATCATCTTGATGCATAATTTAATAGTTTTTTTGCTTCAATAAAATATCAATCCTGAATAATACCCAGTTTTAGGGATGAATTTTCAGGCATTTTTATACATGTGTCTCCAAAGGTGGGGGCCATATTTATCTCATCTGTTCCCACATATGCAAAGTTAAAATAAATCCCAAGGCTGCTACTCATTATTTTACATTTATGGACCCACAAACTAATCTTTGTGCTTTCTAGCTAAATGGAAAGAATTCCAACTAAATACTGTCAATTAAATTAAACTAATTAAATAAATAACATAAATTAAAACTACAAATGCAGGTTAAATTGTATTGGTTATTTCATAATGAGAAATGATATTTATAAAAGGTGATCTGTAGTTGAAATACATTTAAAGATAGATTATGTGTCACACTCATAGGCACGTATAATTTAATGACTTCCAAACAGTTATCATGTTTGGTGCCCCCAGCACACAGCATCTTGTGTTCTCCAAACTGTTTCTTCCTCCTGTTCTTTGGAGAGCAGTCACAGGAGCCAGAGGCTAACAGTGGAAGACGCTCTTCTAACATCTGCTTGCACTGTGAAATTAGCCATGCAGTAGTGGCTTTTTGCTATTAGTTAAACTTTAAATGTGAAGAAGTGAGATGAACGAGCAGTGCTTGTTGAAGGATATATTTTCTTTATAGAGGAAAAATGGCCAGGACATTTATATGCAGGATATTAAATAAAATCAAGGAATCACTGAGACATTTCTACAAATATACATTAGAAATAATTAAGCCAAATTTATAAAACACCTTGGGTTTTGTTTTTTTTTTTTGCTGTAAAGAGAACCTATATGAAAAAAATGTGAAGTATATATATTGTTATTGTTATGTTTATCTCAGAGGCGTAATACCAAAATGTCTTTCCTGTTCTTGAAACCTAGCACTTTCTGTAGGGATTTCTGTTCTAGCTTTATTTGTCCAGCAGGAAGAAAAAAAAAGAGAGGGGCAGAGAGAGTCTGTAGTATTAAGTTATAGTGTCACCAAGACAAAGGAAAACACTGCTCCCATCACTGCTGTTAACCTTTATTGCTACAGAAAGGAATATAAGAAGGAGAAGACTGGGCTAGACATTTGGGGTGGCACTTTATCTAGTGATCTTTTTGAGGATGTCCTCAAAGTTATAGGTATTTGACTAGATACAGGGTCCATTTTATACATTATATAAAATCTATCATTTTATTGATAGGCCATTTAGAACATTTTTCCTATCACAATAGGTCCAGATAATTGCCTAGAGTATCCACTTGTATATAAGTTTAGGATCAAGTATATTTCTAAATATAATAATAATTTGTTATCATTTAAATGATTTTTTTAATTTTTCATATTTCAAAAGTCAGAAAGTAACTAATCCAATTATGTGAAGTTAGGAACTCACTACTAAACTCCATAATCAAGTTTCTTGTATTAACTTTTTTATTTACTATATAAAAAGTTTTAAACACATTTGTTTTTCTAGAGACAAATTATGTGACTATTGTTCCATTCATTCTCTGAGGAGGAAATGTTCTTAGAGGGAAAAAATTCAAAACTTCCTCCACCCAAATGAGGAAGTACACCAGACTTCCGTCTCTGTTTCACCGCACCTGCGAAATCGAATCGTGGAAAGCTGTGCACCCAGACCTGATACCAAACCTCACTTCAGTACCTACTCTTGGAACCATTATTCAACACTGTTTTAATGTTTTGAATTACAAACGTGGGAATAATTTTTAATAAAAGTTGCTTTCATATTAACTGAGTTTTATATACAACTATATGTCAACTCAGTTACACATTAGCTTTCTGTATTGATTTTTTCTTCTATTGATATAAAATACTTATGAAAGAAATGTTAAGTTATAAAGAATAATTAATGGAAAAACTCCTTACTCTTATAGAGAGAAATAGAGAGAAATGTCAGCTTTATGGAATAGGAATAGGTAAGAAAGGACTAAAACTAAAATAGAAAAAAAAAAGTTGAATCACCAACATCAACCCTCTTACTACTATTAGTTAGGTTTTTCATTCTTGTTTTCTGGGAAAAAAATGTTTTTCAAGAAAGCTTCAGAAGCAAATAACAAACAAACAAAAACCACAATAAAACAAAAGTGATTTCATGGTCAAACTAATTTTGGGAAATAGTGTACTTTTTATTCCCCATTATAGATTCAGGTATAAGCTACTGTATTAGAGGCTTTGAAAAGTCTTACAGAAAAGAAATCTCTCTTACTTTAACCCAGTATTCCAAATATTTTATCATAATGGAATACCTTTTTCTCACTACAACTATTAATACCCTGAGGCACAATTCTTTCTCTGGACACTTGAGAAATGCTCTAGTACGAGGAAATGTCTTAATAGCCTGAAAACTTAAATGCTGCTCTTCTATAATAATTTTTGTAGACTCTTGATTATTTAAAACCAAATTTACTTTGAAGTTGTCAAAATTTCATCCCTAGAGTGCAAAAGTATTGACTGAATTTATTATTCATTCAGAACAACCAGAGAATAATTTTAACAAGTGCAATTAAGTCAGATGCATGAATTAATTTCAAACAACAAACTATTTTTGGAAAAGGAGCATTTTGAAAAAAATGTGAAAGATATCATGATGCCTTGACTAATAATTGCCCTCAGTTGATGCTATGAAAAATAATATATATGTAAGAAAATGTAGACCATCTACTTTCAATCATCACAACATGTGCATGGTTTAACTTTCCTTAAACTAACAAGGGCTGTTCCTTTGACAACCTGAGGGAGCAATAAGTAGAATTTAGATTTACAAGTGCACTAACATAACATTGAACTTCATATCCATTTCAGTAATCTAATTCAAATCAGTTAACATATATTGAGTGCCTATAATGTGTGATTCCTTATGTTGACTTTATATCAGTTTGTTCCTGTGCTTGACTTTGCTTAACCTTATTTCTTTCTAACATCAGCACTTAGACGAATTTATTCTCAGTACAGATGAGAAAGCTGAAGTCATAGAAATCAAATAGCTTGTCAAAAGCTTCATAGTTGATAACTGAGTCAAAATATAGACCCAGGTGTTCTCCTATCACCCCCCAGGTATCTGTCCACACGACGGCAGCATTCTGCTAATAGACTTTGTCATATGAGAGAGTTCAGGACATTGTTGTTAGGAGTGTGTGCTCTGCAGACTGACTGGGTTCACACTCTGTCACTGTCATTTCACTGTGACTTTGGGTACATAACTTAATTTCTTCTAACATAATGTCACATTTATTAAAAATTTTAAATTAATCATTAAGTTAATAAATGTAAAGTACTTAGAACAACATATACCATGTGGTAAATATCCCCAAAATACTATACGATGCTTTGGATTTTTAAAATTTGGAAACCAATTAGTTATTTTCTTTTTTATCAAGTTTTTAATGTTTATGAGGATTCTTCAGGAACATTGTTTTGAGATTCAAAAACTCTATATTTATGTTTTTTATTACACCATAAAGGGTACTACATTTGACTTTTTGAAGTTACTATTTTAATATTTTCTTTCATACTTCTAAACTTTGCAGTTTTGTTATTTTTATATTTTAACATAGTAATAATTGTCATTGAAATCTCATGGTGGAGGATTAGGATCTTGTTCTTTCATGTACCTGCCTCTAGATCACATACATATACTTCTGATTTCCCCATTACCCTGATATAAGCAAAGCCATTTTTGGTCACTTCTATATGAATTCCACTTCCAGATTTATTCCCTTTGTTTAATGAGGTGTATCCTCCTATAAATTTAAAAAAACAAGTGCATTAGAGGTAAATATTTGACATGTTTCCTGTATCAAAAAATATTTTGCTTTCACAATTGTGTAATTTATCTTGTTTAGATTCTAATTTGAAAGTTATATTATGATGAAAAGTGTTTGTATTTTAGCTTCTAGTATTGCTACTAAAAAGTCCAATAAGAATAAAAAGTTCTTACATGTTCGACCTTTATAATAAGACTTTTTTTCTCTTTCTCTCTGAAAACCTTTCTTTGCTTCAAGTGTTCTGGCATTTCACGTTAATGTGTCTTTTTTAATCTATTTTCAGCTGATGTAGTACTATGGGTTTATAACTCAATAAATAAAATAAATATTTGTGAAATTTTACTGATATAAACAGATAAAGGCATTCTGCGAATCTTTTAATTAGGATGTTTCCTCAAATTATTTTGATAATAATATGATAATTTCTTATTCTGTCTTGCATGCTAGATCATTTGAACTCCTCTTTTAATTTTCTTATTCTCTCTCCACTATTTTCTCTTGATCAGTTTTTCTACCATCCAAGAGATTTCCTCAACCTTACCTATAAACACTTTTACTGAGTCTATCTACTCTCATGATTTTAATTTTCAAAGAGTATTTTGTTCCATAAATGCTATTTTATAGTATTATGCTCATGTTTCATTAATCAATATATTCTCTTATCCCTTTGAGAATATCATTAGCACTTTCCTTTTTTAAATTTTTTATTTTGTAGATTTACAAAAAAGTGACAAAAATGGTGCTAAGTATTCTCATGCACCTGAACTCATTTTCCCCTAATGCTCACATCTTGAATAACCATTACACAATGTTCAAACTAAGAAATTAATATTGATAAAATACTATAAACTAACTTTATTCAAAGTTAACAAAATTATTTTTTCTAATGTCTTTTATCTCTTCCAGTATCCCACATGGCACTTAATCATTTAATCTCCATGTCTTTTTACTTTCTTCTAATCTATGACATCTGTGACAGCTCCTCAGTCTTTCCTTGGTCTTTTTTTTTTAACTTTTAAAGATTATTGATCAATTGTTTTGTAACATAATACTCAGTCTGTGTTTGTGTGATGTTTTCATATGATTAGATTGAGGCTGTGGATTTTGGAGAAAGCTGTTGAGGTCACATGCCTTTCTCAGTATTTTGCGTTAGCAATGCCTGATATTAACAGATCTGATACTGATGTTTATCTTGACAGCTTGGATAAGGAAGTATCTGCCTCTACAGCCACTGCAAAAGTATGGCCTTGTTTCATTTTTTTACCTTTTTATTAAAAATCTTTTAGGGGAGATATCTTGAGGCTATAATATCTTGTTTCATGTCAAACATTTGTACCTTAATTTTATCTTCCATAGTTATGAGTAGGTATTGCTGACAATAATTATTATTGTGATGTCTAATTGTGATTTTTATATCCCCCATGCCTTCTACATCTACTAATTGGAATTATTTTGTAATAAAGAGTTGTGTCTTCTCTTCTACTTCTTATTTATCTACTTATTTATTTACATGACTATAGACCCATGGGCACTTATTTCATTTGTTGAGTTTAATCCAACATTATAAGTGTTAATTTTCTTGCCCTAATTGCTCTAGTGTTGGTCCTAGCAGTTCTTTTGGATTGGACTTAGTGACCTTTCAGCAGACATCAACCAACTTTTTAGTACTTCCTTACTTCAAAAAATACGCAAAGTATACAGAAAGCACAACAAGATTTTCCAGGCTCATTTTGTGTTTACACTGATTGAATAAGCATATTTAAAAACTAAATCTTGGCCCTAAATCTACCATTGCTTCTATGATATCTCAGTGGACAGACCTTGAAAATATATGTACAGCTGACTCTCGAACAACACAGGTTTGAACTGTGCAGGTCCACTTACATGTGGAATTTTTTTCAATAAATGTACAGACCTCCCATTGTATGCTCAGGTTTCACACCCATAGATTCAACCAAGCATGGATTAAAACCAGCAAATGCAGAGGGCTGACTACTTGCATTGTTTTAAGCCATTTTATATAAGGGACTTGAGCACCCATGGAATTTAATATTCATAGGGGCTCCTGGAAACAATTTCCCCACAGATATAGAGGGATGACTGCAGTTAAGTTTTGGGGGAGTCAAAGGTTCTACACAGATTTTTGACTGAGGGGATTGGTGGAAGAATTGGCTCCCCTAGCCCTTGCATTGTTCAAGGGTCACCAGTTTGTATATTAAACCACACACACACACACACACACACACACACACACATCTATATTTCCTTATCTATCTATTATCTATCTATCTATCTAATCTATCTATATGTGTATATATACTATTTAAAAACATTAATTTATACTGATAGCTCAGAACTCCAATTTTAATCTAACACCAGAACTCATCTAGCTTTTCTTCTTTCCATATATGTAACATCTTTATACAAAATAAGAAATCTCACTCTACATTATCTATAATATATTTATTTGTTCAACTCTATTATACCTGTGAAGTAGTTCCGACATTCTTTTTTTTTTTAAAGATTTTATTTATTTATTTTTAGAGAGGGAAGGGAGGGAGAAAGAGAGAGAGAGAGAAACATCAATGTGCAGTTGCTGGGGTCCCTGGCCTGCAACCCAGGCATGTGCCCTGACTGGGAATCGAACCTGCGATGGTTTGGTTCGCAGCCCGCGCTCAATCCACTAAGCTACGCCAGCCAGGGCTTTAGTTCCGATATTCTAATCCATACTACTGCTCCTGAAAGAAACAGATTTGCTAACCTGAGTACAATATTTGTGCACTGTTTTCTTTTTATTATTAGCCTTATAGAATCCAGTCAGAATGTTATTTTCCAAAGTAAATTACTGTATTAGCTTCCTAGGAGTGCCATAACAATGTCCCCAAAACTGAATGGCTTAAAACAAATGTATTGTCTCACAGTTCTAGACACTAGAAGTCTGAAATCAAGGTGACTGTGGGGCCATGCTTTCTCTGATGGCCCTAAGGGACAGCCCGTTTTTGCCTCCTCTGGTTTACTGTGTGTGCCAGCCACCTGTGTGCTCCTTGGCTTGTAGATGCATCAGTCTGGTGATACGACCATCCTCTCCCTGGTACCTTCAAATCATCCCTCTGCGATTATCTATCTCTGAGTAGAAATTTCCCTTTCTTACGAGAACACCAGTCATTGGATTAGGCCTTTTCTTAATGATCTTATTTTATCTTGATTATCTTTGTTAAGACCCCATTTCCAAATAAGGTCACATTCATAGGGACTGGAGGTTAGGACTTCAACATATCGTTTTTAGTGGACACAAACCAACTCCTTCAGTATGGTGGAGACATACTTCAGTAAGTATGCAGTACATTCATATGTAATGCAGTTAGATTCATCTATTATAGTTTATATTCTATTTTGGATTTCACTTACATTCTGTTGATTTTTCAAACTTACATACAATAAACTTTATTCTTTGTGGTATAGAGTATGCAAGTTTTGACAAGTGCATAGCCTTATATGCACCGCCACAGTCATAACACAGAAAAGCTCCATCATCTGCCAAAGTTTCTCCTGCTGCACCTTTGTAGCTCCTCTCAACCCTGCACTTAGAATTTTTTGAAGTCTCATCTTCTCTATTTTCACTCAATTGTTCAAGTTTTTATTTGTAGTTTGATATTTCTGTTTATTTGTTTTAGTTTCTGTCTTTGTTAGTAAAGGATTTTCCAGAGTCTGATGATCTTTGACTCTCTGTTTGGATTTAAGAGCTGGGCAACTAAATGCTGATTAGAACCTCTACCTGTGTGAACCTGGGTGACCCTAGTGAATGGTGGGTGTCAGAGTATAATAATTCTTTGGGCCATTTCCTTGAGAGAACCTCTGTTATTAGTACATTTTTCTCTTGTGCTACTCTCATTTTCTAAAGAAAGCACTTTTAAGATCATGCTGAGAAGGCTTAATCCTATCTGTAACCACACAATTAATGGAGTCTGGTGAAGAGGAAGCACCTTATCTGCAAATTTTTCAGACTGATAACCTCACTTTTAAATGTGCCCAGTATGCCCTCAGTCCAGAGAATTTCAGTATAATGCTCTTCAGACAATGAGCATTGTTATGGGTTGAACTGTGTCCCCTGAAAATCCACATGTTGAAGACCTAATTCCCAGTACTTCAGACTGTGACTTTATTTGGAGATAGGATCTTTATACAGGTAGTCCAATTAAAATAAGGTCATTAGGTTGGGTTCTAATCCAAGGTGACTCATTTTATAAAAAGGACAAATATGGACACAGAGACCACACACAAAAAAGGCTATGTGGAAGACAAAGGAGAATGTTATTTGAAAATAAAGATATAGATTGGGGTGATATATCTACAACCTAAGAAACACAGCTGATGGTCAGCAAACCACCAAAACCTAGGAGAGATCCATCCTTCAGAGTCTCAGAGGAAACCAACCTTGCAACACCTGGATGTTGAACTTCTAGAACTGTAAGATTCTATTTCTGTTGTTTAAGCATCCCAGGGTGTGGAATGCTATTATGGCAGCCTCGGCAAACAACTTCTGTAAGTGGTTAGCACATAGGGGGCACTCAACTAAAGCCAGTACCTGGTGACATTCTCATGAACATGAGAAATTAAAAAAAGGGTTGTAGTAGTATGGTTTTGTGCAAATAAAGAGATATAGTAGTATACTAAGTGTGGCAGTAAATGTTCCCTCTCAATTTTGAGGGCTAGAATTCCAAATCTCATTTCTAGTTTCTCGGAAGATAGAGGTGAGCAAGACAAGGGTCTGAGACCAATATTTGGGATATTTGGCACAGACCCTAACACAGCACTTATAAGAATTGATAAGAAAGAACCTTAGCTGCAAGGAAGAATGAAAAAAATTAGTATTGGAATTAGAATCAAATATGTCATTCAACATTTATCTATAGTATGTTCAAGCATTTTGCAAGGTACAGAACAAAAGACTCCTGGCTTTTCCATTCAAGAGCTAACAGTCTACTTGGAAGTCACAAAAATATTATAAAAAACCTACCATTGTGATATTAAGTACAAATTATTGGTAATAAATAAAATAATTCTAGATACACTGAGGATTCGCATGTGGCAGGAAACCATGTGTGGGTACTGTTTCCAGTGTTGCCATGAAGTGTACTGAGCCACTAGAACACTTTTTGGGCTCCCTACTCTTCTTTGGATAGACAATGTTGTTGTTAGTACTAAAGGTGATGATTGGAATTGAGTGATGCAGTGAATGTCTGAGTGAGTGAGTCATTGCAATATCCCTTCTCCAGAATTTTCTATGTGCTTGGCACCTATGGCACAAGTGTTTTTGGAGGGCAGTTTATTTGTTCCTACAGTTTACCAACATCTTTATAATAAGCTCAAACATTATTATGCAGACCTACTTAAAATTTGAATATTTTTTCTCCTTTGTGATCTTTCCTAAAATTTCTACAAAGTTAGATACCGTCTGAGGCTAAACTCAAAAATCCTCTTCTTGTGGTCTTTACTATAGAGATTAATTGCATTTAATTCATAGCTATATAACAGAATTTCTCATATAATATTATGATTAGTTACATCTAATTCTTTGTTTTTAAACTTTGTGTACAATGAGGGGGAACACTTTACTTTTTCAATTTTAAATGTGTTATCTCTTTAAGTGCACAGTATATTGCTTAGTATGGAGGACCCACACCAAAGTGGGCATCCTTCAGTTTTAGGGGCAAATTAATACAAACATCTAGTGTTCACTGAGGACCAGTTGATGCAAAGAGGGAAGAGAATCAATGAAAAAATATTTTAGCTGTTTCTTAGAAAGACTTCTCCAAAATTCATTAGATTATAGCTCAGTCCTGACCCTTACTTCCAGAAGTACTTGGTGCTGTTCATTTCACTCCTTGGGAAGGATTCTGTGTGTATTTTGCATCTTAGAATCTTGCTGACATAGCAGGCAGCTTTCTTAGTTCTACTTATCAGTTATCATTTTCCAACTCCAGGTAGTTTATTGTAAATATTATTTGTTCTTTTGAGTTTATGTCAAGAAGATAAAACATTATAATTCTATTAGTTTATTGTTGTGGAGTTTAGGGAAGGGATAAAAGTTAATGCAATAAGTTCACCTTCCTATATTTAACTAGAAGTCTATTTTTATTTTATATTATTATTATTATTATTTTGCTAATACCTGGTTAAAGCTTTCCCTAATGTCCATATCATATTGTGACAAAAACAGCCCCCTCCCCATCCCTGGGGGTCTTGTTACTTTATGGTTCTTTTTGTCCATGACTGATATGAACTGTGGTTCTCAATGCTAGAGTTTGGTGAAAAGGAAAGGGATATTTATTCAAAAGTTATACAGGCTTCGAATAATAGTGGAAGGTTGCCATTAAATCCCAAAGTCCCTTTAAAACACCTGCAAACACACACACACAGTTCTGCCTCCCCTTGCCAAACCAGGTCAGTCAGGGGTACCATATCTCAGGAAAAGAAAATAGAAGTCTGTAGCTTGGCCAGGCTCCCCTTCTTAATCCAAAACCACATCCTCATGGCAAGCTGGGGAATTCTTCTGCATCCTTTCAAACCGCTAAGAGAGAGCTCCACATGGTTGCTACATCTTGTTTTCTTGTTTCCTAATTCACATGGTCAAGGGAGACCCCTCTCCACTCTCAAGACTGTATGGTTAAGCGCCAGCATGGGTGCCATGCTGGGGTTTAAATCCCAGCTGGATCTTCCTCCACAACCCCATTTCTGACTCTTCTCCACAGTCAGCTACACCTGCCGGTAGTCTGATTTCTTCTGCCTTTCTCAACTGACACTGTTAGTCCAGGCAAGCATGGCCTCATGACACAGAAGCTGCCTCCAAGCCACTCTTGCAGAAGCTGCCTCCAAGCTACTCTTGAAGCTGCCTCCAAACCACTCTTGCAGGTGTAGGAAGCCTCTCTGGCTGCACAGCATCACAGGTTAGAGTCACACCCATCTCCCTGGCTCCATGCAGGCTCAGGTTTTAATATTATTAAAACACTGGCCAAGCTACCCTGTTACAATACATAGCAAAAAGTTTAGTGGAAAAAGCTCAGACTTGGATTAAGAGATAAATATGTGCCTGAAATATGACTTCATATGACTCTTCTTGTGATATGGGTGACAGATATGGAAAGAGGTGGCCAGATGAAGGGAGAGTTCCAGAGGCTGTTATATTAATTTATGTCACATAAATTGAGAACATTGACAGGGGTTATAAGAATGAGTTCAAAAGAAATAAAAAGATTCAAGAAATACGTGGGAGATATTTATACAATGGAGATACCGAAAGTCAAGCATGGCTTCATTGTTTCTACTTTGGGCCACTGGGAGGATGGTAATGTCATTCTCTGAGGAAGGAAACGACAAAAAAAGGAAAAACTTTAGGGGAGTTTTGGAGTTCAGTTAAAGTTGTACTCATTTTATAGTGAATACTAAGTACATCTATTTGTATAGGTGTCTGTATATTTGCATGGGAAAACTGGAGAGTATTCTGTAAAAATAGGCATTATTGTTTTTAGCATATAAATAGAAATTGAGCCAGGCATGTAGATTTTATCACCCAGTGAAGGTAAGGAGATTGAGAAGAAGGGTGAGGAAAGATGCTTGAGGTCCACCATCAATCCAGGTTTAGAGATTTCTCTCTTCTTTGTGTCCACCTTCCATAGCGAGAAACTTGGAGAAAGCTGCGAAGAGTAATTGCATTCTCCATGGATCTCCGAGAAGGACCCAACTTTTTGTCTTTAACAAACCCTCATGCTTAGAGTGATTCTCAAATTTCTTTGGATAAAAAAGGAAAATGGCAACATTATTTAACACGCAAAGGTCACCAGGAGTAACCTGTTATCACATTTTCTCAACAATATCAACTCTCTCAAGAAAAGTCTTACAGGTGGGTTTATTGCAGGGAATGTAGAGAAAACAGAATATATGTATGAAAATAAAATCACAACTTGTAATCCTTACACCTAGAGGTAAAGATATTTTTATAGACAAGGGTTTTAATATTTTGTTATATTTTTAGGTTTTTGTATCTTACATATTTAATAAAATTGTAATTATATTCTACATTCAGCTTTATATCTTTGCTTTATCACCTAATATTACATATTGTGTTGTTTCTTAGAATTATCTTTAAAAATGAAATTTTTTAGGAAAAAATCTTCAGAGTGCTCAATATCATCCCAATTTTAATTTGGGAGAAAAACATTTTAGAGTGAAGGTCTGCTTTTCAATAATTTGCCTCATTCTGGAGATCCAAGCCATTTAGATAACATTTACACATTTACAATATTTTTATTCTGGTCAATGTTCATACCACCTCATGTTTTCACTTTTACAAGTGAGAAGATTCTCGTATGCCTGAACTTTTATAAGGTACCTACTGAACACCAGCAAATACATGAATTAAAGATTGTAGTGATAAATAATAAAGATATGGGCTAGCAGATGCTTTAACCCACATTCTCACAGTTCTTTACAAGCTTCAGTACTAATTCTTGCATACATTTGTGAGTGCATTGCTCACCTTGTGACAGGTACATTAACTCTTTCAAGTCCCAAGGGCACCATTTAGTAAATGACTTCTTTAGTGCTCTAAATGTACCTTAGTGCCCTGAAAGAGATACATTAATCTTCAGAATACCCTGTGAGCACATATGTCAGGAAATGGAATTTTCTTGGTTTTCTCAGCTCAAAACATTATGAAATTTATATTAATACACAGGCAATTCTCATTGGATTTTATTTCCTTAAGTTTTTAGGTATCACCCAGACTCAGGGTCTGAAAAAGAAATAATTATACACACAGAAGACCGCTTCAATTGAATTTCCAGAGTAACTGGAAAGAGAATCTCTAACTCATAAATCTAATTACATCATCAGAATCTTTCTAAGCAACTTACAACAGAAACAGAGTTCTTTAGTCATCCAACGAAAAATGCAGATATAAACTTTATACTTATAACTGGAATTTGCTCCTTACTGGACAAAAGAAGAATACTCTATGATTTACAAACCAAGAGGAAAAAATTGTTTAAATTTATCAGATCATTTTAGAGAACATAAAGTAATTTTGCATATGTCTCTAAGTTAAAGTGAAATAGAATCAGTATGAGAAATTTATAGACAGCTATATTTAAAACAGTGGAATTTTTCCTTCATTTTTTTCTGTTTTTCTCTTATTAAAATTCTCACAGTGCAAAATTAATATGTCTCTTATATTTAGGTCACTACTTTTTATTCCTCCTCTGATATAATGAAGAGAAGAAATACAAAGAAATCTTATGTTTTTCTTATTAGTATTATCTACTTGTTGATTTAGTCAGATTCTATATTGAGGGAGTCTAACCTTCCCAAATATTGCAATTATAGAAGAAATGCAAACATAGTTCTTTAAGGTATATCTTCTTTGGCATGAGAAGATGCATATAGATTTTTTTTTCCAAATCACTGGCACACAAGTTTGGCTTAATATGATATCTAAACATTTTTAAGGTAAAAAACAAAATAAAATAGTTTAGTAAAATGTATTTTAATCCATTTAAGACTGAAGGTTCCTGGAAACATTAATAATTGTCAGTAAATTTAACTGTTTTTCTGAATCTGAAAGAACTCAGTCATGAAGTCCACCACATTCTCTCAGTAGCATGCCTACGGGAAAAAGATGCAAAGAATAGTACTGCTGGTTCCAAAAACTCTAATACTGATGTGAGGTAGGTCCCAAGGAAGGAGTGGTGAAGTGGTCTTCAGGTTCTACTACAGTGTACAAGGAGAGTGTCAAATTCAACTTCAGTCTTAGCCAGTGCTCAGTTTCATGGAGGAGAAATTGCATAGACTCTGCAGGAGTCTCCAGATGGTCCCAGAACTCACAAAGGGGAGGTGGCAGGCTGATCACAGGCTGTCTGTCCACTTTGTAGAATTACAATTCTAGCTAAGAGGTTAGTGGACCAGATCCAGCACTTGCTAACTAGGGAAAGTTGAATTTTTTAGTATTTCAAGCAAAAAATTTAGGTTGGAGAAGTCTGCATTTGTTTTGCAGAAAATCTGGAATACAAGGATGTTGATACAGATGCCCACTCAGAGAAACTGGTAGCATGCATTGTGGTAAGAATCAGAAAAGAGGTTTCACTCAGTAGGCACAGAAATTCCCAGGACATGAATATTGTAAAACTATTTCCAGTGCTGGTGGGTATGCAGCCAGTAAGTCTCCCATTTATCCGCACAGATTTGCTTCTTAGTTGGGTGAGTCCAGACTTTTCAAAATCAACCTAAAAAAGTATTTTAATGAGACAATTGTGTCCAAAACTCTCTTATTTGATGTTGAACTCCTAATAGTATCTTGTGACAGACGCACTGGTTGGTAGTTATTCTACATATATAATTTTAATTCTTACTATAACCCTGCAATGAAATATGAATATCCTCATTTACAGAAACACTGAGCTGGGATTACCCATCAGTGTGTCTATCCCCAAAGAGTTTTGTAGGACAACATTCTGTGTGGTGTGGGCCCAGCTCCCACTCGGAGATGCACAGGACCCACACCCACAGATAGGTTCTCCTGTGGGGAATCAGGCCTGCAATGTGCATAGACTGCTCTGAGTCTTGCTCTTGTTAAAAATCTCCCTCACCCTGAATTGAGGATATTTACTACAAAGCAACTTCCTAAAATCCATGCTAAACCTTCCAAGGATGAGTGTGACCAGTTCAACCACTTTTGCCTTTTCATTTGCAAATATCCCTCTTCTGTGATGTAATTACTGCATTGGCTCCTTTGTTTTCTATAAAAGGTAACCACCTAAAGTGAACCTGTGTATAGTAAATGAGGACCGTCATGTAATGTACTCAGAGAAGAGAAATAAAGGCCTGTCATGGTGGAGGCCATGGCTTTTGCTCCCCTTGAGAGAAAAGCCATGTTGTCCCTTTTCCTCCACCAGACTTGGTAGTCTGTGTGAATGTCTCATTTCATCCATAATGACGTGGACACTGTGGGCTGGTGTCTGCATCAGGGTTTCTATCACCCTACTTTATATAACAGGATTTTATAATAATCAAGAAGACACTGTGCAAACTAGAAAGGGGTTTTATCATCTCACATGCTTGAAGTGATCAGAGATAGGGCAGGCTTGACTTATTTTGATGGCAGGTTGAACTCTGCTGTCCTGCCTGTTGGCTCCCACACAACTCCACCCTCTGCTAGGCTGCAGTAGGTTCTAGTGTCAAAACCATCCCACAGGAGGAAAAATAAAGCCTCAAACCAGAAAATAAAATCCCTGCATTCCATTTTGGTCCACCCAACCTGGTTCGAGTGTCTTGGACAGTCACTGAAGTGAGGAGGTGTGAGTTATGCCTAATGGCTAAAGCCACCTAGAGTTCCTTTTGTGCTGTCAGAGGCAGAATGGATTCACTGGAACTAAACATCCACCACTTTCTAGGGGCAGAGGAGGGGGATGGATGGGAAAATCCAGGAAAATCCAGGAAAATCCTGGGAAAATCCAGGAAAATAAGGGGAACCAATCATTTCCACTGTGTTTTTTAGTGAATATCAGATGAATAAATAGAAAACATAACTATTTTTAAAACTTTCAGACAACTACTGTCATTTTAGTTAAGTAAATTTCTATTTTTAATTTGCTAACTATATTTTCATTATTTCTTATGTATTCATGTGTCATAAATGAATAAATAAATCAGCATAATGGCAAAGATTAAAAGGTCGCAGTTAATTTCATAAAATTTGATAATGCAGACATTCTAAATTAGGTGAGTGAAAAGATAATGAAGGTTGAAAACATTACAGATACAGGAAATGTTTTGGTGGTAGATGCTTGAAAAACAATTTGAAGATTACTTGATCAACTAAAAATATGTGAATATTGTTCTGCTGAATTCATAGAATGAGCTTCATGGTTAGTAGCCTGGTCACTGACCTTGCACAGGAGCTACCACCTGGGTACACTCATTGCCGATGATTCTGAACGTGGACAGAGCTGCTCACAGTAGACAGTAGTGATAAATAAGCAATGTAATTCTGTCTGAAAGCCTCCAGAGAAAAAAACAAAGCACTCTCATTATGGATCCTTTTAAAAATATATATATACAGTTAATATGCCCAGGAAAATGCAGGGAAACCAAGCAGTCACATATGAACAGCAAATGGAATAATATGACAATGAAAACTGTTCAATAATGGAATGAAATAAACTTTGCTTTATTTCAATGCTACCTGATAAAATAGAAGCATAGCTCATGGAAGAGCCATTTCTTCCCTTTGTCCTGTGAAACCCATTAGACCTTAATACCATTCCAGGCACAGAGGCCAAGCTCGGTAATTTTTTGTGGGACTCATAGTGTGGTGATGAGTACCAGTGAGAGCAATATTAAAAATAGCCACCATTCTCAAAGATTGTTTAGTGACTAGAGTACTTATCCTTAAGCAAGTGCTTACTTATTCAAAGTAACTGGTATTTCATTTCAGGTATTCTCTCTCCACAAGTTCCCTAAAGGATTTCTATTTGTCTAACTATTAGCATATCTCTGATTACTTCACAAGTAAAATAAAAGTCATCAGTGGGAAAAGTACCAGTCACCTCCCTCCCTAGTTCTTATCTGTACCTAAGAACACCCATGTTCCATCCTCCTAAGGTTCATTCTCACTCTCACCCGTACACTTTTCTCCCCTCTTGATTCACCCGCCAGTTTTTTATCTTTTCCAGATATTCTAGATCCACCTTTCTCTTACTTTTCATCATAGAAATATAGTCAGTCCCTCTCTTTCCATATTTATTTTTTTAATTAATAAATGCACCTTTTCTGAACTCTGTCCATCAAGTTGAAACAGTTTCCCTTCTTCTCTTAGTCACCATCTTATTTAAAATAAATTACCCATAATTGCTTTTCTAATTTCCCCTATTCCTCATGACTGAGTCAATTGGAATTTGACTTCATCTCTACCATTCCAATAAAACCACACAGAACATCACAAGAGATCCTAATTTCCTAATTCAATTGGACTGTTTCCAAATATTTTGCTACATCTAAAACATTTATTTCTATTTCCAACTATAAAATTATTTTTGTTTAACAGTCTTTTATCCTCTTGTTTTTATTTGTTGCAAATAGGCTATCCTCTTTTCAAAGACCATAGGGCTTCTGTTTCCCCATGACCTTGAGTAGCAAGGTCAGCATTTGTGCTAGCCAAGCTGTGTTCACCTCAACATCCTGAAACTCTATGATTCACTTTTCTGGACTAATTGTCCTTCATATAACTTTCTCTGAATGCCTACTTTTTTTCTAATTCCTTAAATATAGGTTTTGAAAAAATTCTCATTTAATGCTGTAATCCCATTTATTTGCTACTGTCTATTTCTTAGCCTGGACTGCCAATTTTTTCTTACCTTCCCAGAAAATCCTAACTTCCTAATTCCCCTTTCCCCAATGCTAAGTCTCTCTTTCTGCCTCCCCACCCTCTCTTAGTTGAAGCCTCCTTCAGGCCTCATGGATTATTACAATTTCTTAACTCCCTAGAAACTGACCCTCTAGTCTATCCTCTGCCTTGTTGTTTGGTTATATACCAAAAAAATAAATTTACTATTAAACTATTTCTATTTGTCTCTACTGAACAGAGAACTTGTCTCTACGTGGAGGTGTACATACCTTAACGTGGGCACAAAACATCACACCTGGTGTGGGTCTTCTGTGCACACAGTGTCAAGTTGTGCTGAGAAAAGGCCTGTTAAATGGAAGAATGTGAAACTTCCCTTAGCAAAGTGTGTAGTCAAAATGGGAAGTACTCACAATATATCCTTATTTTCACACATATTCTAAGCTTGTACTGCAGATATTTGTTGCAAAAAGTACAGCATTTAAATCACAATCTGTTGTGTACTTTCTGTTATACTGCTCTGAATAAATATCTCAAATGCCTGGAGTGCTGAATGCCAAAGATGATTGAAATCCCTCTGAGCCATAAATTTAAAATGTGTTCTCTGTGATGGTGAAGATTTTACATTATGCAAAAGACATAATTGGATACTTCATCCTGATTGAAAGACAGGATAAATATTACAGGATTCTCTATACCTAATTCTTTTCCTTTAAAAAGTTAGAAAATAAAATATAAAGTCATACAAGTCAACACCAATTTTGTTTCTCTCTGATTCAAGTAGCCCCTAATTTAAACATGTACACTAGCAGCTGAATTTTTGTTGTTATTATTAAATTCAGTCTAGCATCCCACTGAATGAATAAGAGTTTCAGGTAGTTGAGTGAGGAATTATGTCCTGTTGAAATTTCAAAGAGTCTGCCAACCTCAGTGGCTTGGACCTTTTGCCACCACTGCCAAATTCTAGCAGACTCATTTGTCAGCACAGATTTCCCAACAAGGTTAGCCAGATAGAGGAGTAAACATACCAATGTTGGTTAATTCCTGTCATTGCAGGGGCACTGGAGGAAACTAACAATGTCCTACAAGACTAGAGACAAGCATTTTAAAAAATTCTGTTAACTCTTTAAGAATTTTAGAGAAGGAAGAAACATATTTTATGTAGGTAAACCATTTTCACCCTAGGAATTATGAGTTGCTGGGTAAGCATCTAGAATTGGTTTACCTGATATAATTACTACATACAATCACCTATATGCAGAGTCCTAGAAAACGTATGTTGACTAAGAGGAGATAAATTAGAAGGAAGCATCAACTCATTTTGGACATTGTTTGGTGCAGCAGCAGCCAGAAATTAATAAATTAATAAAGGGTGTTAAGAGGAGTGTGCAGGGTATAAAGTGGCAATAGGGGAGTAGGCAATGATAGAACCATTGGAAGAAGCTGAAGACATTTTTTAACCTCATAATTTTGCCTAGAATCACCTTATTTGCCAGGTAAATAAAAACTCATTTTTTAAGGGTTAGAAATAATATTTAAAATCATTCACTTCTAGAAACACTGCCAATTGAATTCAAAGGTGACTGACAGGTTTGCTCCACTGGCAGATGGTTTGGATATCGATTTTATTAGTGTATAAGCTGTTTGGCTTAGGAGTCTTCATACTGCTTTTTGAAGGTGACTAAAAATCTCTGCACCTGCCAAATCCCATATTTAACATGCGACAGTTAGGGGTGCTGGCAGGAATATCCTTCAGAGATAAAATTGTCTATTACTCATGCCATTGTAGGTGGACTATGACCAAAAACTAAGCAAATGGCAACCTGGATTCACCGAGACTTAAATTCAAGGTTCTAATTTTGGCCTTTGGGACTACCACGAAACTTAGTCTCATATTCAGTGCTTAACCAACTTCACAAAAGCAACATGACAACATGAAAAGATCATCTAAGAGCATAAGAAACAGCAGGTATTTATTGTATTTAATTGTCATAATGACCTCAGATGTAGAATCATCACCTCCTAAAACTTATGGCACTGCTGCTTTTTAAAAGATTTTATTTATTTATTTATATTTAGACAGAAGGGAAGGGAGGGAGAGAAACATCAATGTGTGGTTGCCTCTTGCGTGAACCCTCCTGGGGACCTGACCCACAGCCCAGGCAGGTGCCCTGACTGGGGATCGAACCATCCACCCTTCAGTCCACAGGCCAGCACTCAGTCCACCGAGCCACACCAGCCAGGTCTAGGAGCTGCTTTTTTCCCCCATTATATAAAGCTTTCCAATATGTTTCAATAAAATTTTCTGTATTTTGCAACAACTAAGTTGGATCACAATTGAGTTATATATTTTGTTCAGAACATATATCCAGAGACATCTGATTTCAAAGGAGTAAGCAAAAGTGCCTTGTAAAAATGTGGCATTTGTTACATCATGCCTCCATATACTATCATATCTTTGATGGAAAAATCTCTTTTTCCATTCAAGAGGAAATTAAAGGTCACTGATTAAAAATAGATACTAGTTTAATACAAATGTATACCTCGTATGTTCCAATGCATAATATTTACAGAAAAACTCCTACATCTCATTAAAATTTTTTATATTTTTTATTATACTAGAAAACAATGTTCAATATAATAACAGTAGCTGTTTCCACTGTTATCTACAGTGTACCAGGCACTGTGCTGAGGGCCAAGTATAAAACAATCAGGAAGAAACTGTCCCCACCTTGGTAAAGTTTACAATCTAAACATTAATTTCAGAAGTCCTGGATCCAGTATGGGACAGAAACCAGTCTTACTACAGGTTATTCTGCAGTGTTCTTTGTGATACCACGCTAAAGAAATAAAAGTACATCGACATACTTAATTCCATTTTTAAGAACTTTAATTTTAGAATAGCAAAAACAAATTATTTAAAAATGAATTTAACTTTTATGATTCTAAAACTCCAAGTATATGTACTACTTAATTGCTGAACCCCCAAAGTGCTAATCAACCTCAATTAAAATAACTTTCTTATTTTTGTTAGATACACAAAGCAATACATACTTGACTTACAATTTAATTTTAAAAGTATCTTGACTCATTTATTATATATATGATTTGCAACTATATACTTGCTTTTTCAGGCTGAAATTGCTGTGGCCAGATTCAAGGGAGCTTTTAATCTATGAGTTAAAGCAGACTCCAAACTGCCTCATGAGGAAATTTTGGACCAACTTTTCCCAAGAGGCATTTTCTGAGTAGAAATGGGGTATCTATTATCTGAGCTCCTTTTGAGTCCCCTCCTCCTTACTCAGAAACGCTGGTTTACTCCTGGGCCACATAACAATGAAGTGCGAGGCTCTGTTCTTCATTAATAACGCAAAGTATTTGCAACCCAAGCAGTTGTTATAGAGTCCAGCTACAAAATACTGCCTCTCAGTACCCATCAAAACTTTAGTTAAGAGAATATCCGTGGAAGATTTCTTGAAGTGTAATTCGATCCACATAGAGGAACCATTAAAGCCAACCAAAACCATGCATTAAGCCTGATGAACAGAGAATCGCACTCGCAGACAGCAAAATGTTGCCCCCGCAGAAACACTTCTGGTAAATCGTGCTTTCACCTTGGCATTGCGCCCGGGGCCTGCGCTGAAGGCCGCTGTAACAAACGGTGCCATAAACTTGTTGATGTAGTTACTACAACAATTTCTTGAGGACACTTCACTATGTCACAGTGTCCTATTTTTGAGGACTCAAAGGAGAAATTTTTCTCTGGACTTCGTACCAGGAATAATTGTGCTTCTTCTAAGCAACAGGTGAGTTCCCTTTTATGAGCACTGAGCAACCTGTTTTCAGTAATGTTGCCCTCTTTCCTTTGCTTCAAAACTGAAGAGTCAGACATGTGGCCTGCCTCGAGTAAATTTGGATGCCTTTATAGCACTCTTAATTCACTTCAGGTTTCCTTCTCTCCTCTTTCCCCCACTAGTCATTTATTTTTTTACTTTAATTTATTTAAATATATGGAGCCTGCCACAGATGCCTTTCTGGAACAAAATGTGATAAAGAAGATTAATAATGTTAGGTGATGAACAGCATATATTTTCCATTGTCCCATCTGAGTCTCCCTTTTTGACTGGGAGACAAAGCTAGGTTTTGCCTCAGGGGCAGTTGTCGTAAGTAGTCTAGGGGGAGAAAAGCAAAAAACTATCCAACAAACAAAGGGGTGGGGGGAAGAACTTTATTCTTTGCTTCTAATTATAAAAGGATTCATTGGATATAGAACAAGAAAATAGACTGAGGAGGCAAAACAAACATAGAGATGATGTTTTTCTTCTAGTTACAAGACCACATGAAGAATTCTCAGAGCTGAGAGAGGCAGGAGAGAAAAGAGAAGAAACTAGACTTAAAGGCACTGTTGGCACCAGGTCTGTGCCCACGTTCTCGGGTTGTGTGGACTGTACCTTCTCTGTCCTGGCTGGAACCCTGGTTGTAGTGGTCCCACAGGAGAGGTAAAGAGGACCTTTTAGAGCAGTGAGGGTGACCACTAATAACTGAGCGCACTTACAGTCCTCAGAAAAGCAGAGAGAAGCAGCCAGTTCATTGACAAGCAGGCCCAGGAAGATGTGGCTAGAGCTACAGAGACTGAGACTGAGACGGAGCCTCAGGGAACAATGGTGGGGCTGGGGTTATGGCAACAGAACTAAGAGGACAAAGGCCAGAGAGGTGTCAACCCAGAAATATACTCGGACAAGTTACCATGGGAGAAATGTGGAGAGGGAGGCCGCGTCCTTCCTCCCCAACTATTGTGTTGGTGGCAGTGCAGTTCCCTGGAATTTAGAAATGCAAGCAAGACAAGAAATAACAGGAGGGACCTGAGAAGTGGGCGTCAGGCTGAGTGAAACTGAAAATGACTGGGAAATACTTGTGCCAACAAAGGAAAACCCATCAAGAACCTAGAATAATGTGTCCGTCATCAAGCAAGTGGTATCTCAGTATAAGGAAGTAGTAAAGGTTGATACTTGAAAACTACATTTTTTCAATTTGTGACCAAAATATGTGTTTGTTATGTAAATAAATAATATGCATATGAGTATACATACAATCCTGTAATCTAGATTCTCTTCCTCTCTTTCAGAAACTGTTCTTTCTGAAGTCAATAGTCATACAATGAAAGGTGGCAATATCTAGTCCTTATTCCCACTTTCCGTTCTTAGGCTCTGAAACATCAAGCTTTTTCTCTTGGTTTATATGGCCCAGCCCTCTTCTACTTCTCTTACTAGTTTATATATTCCTTTCCTATATATTTATTGTTATAAATTTAGATGTATGCCATTCAACTTTAAATGTCTACTCTATTCTGTCCCTCCACTTTCTCTTTTTATATTTCCTACAATGGAAATTTCATTCATTTTCTCAATTATTTCTCAGGCAAATTGAGATACAAATGTTTATCCCCTACCATGTCTCTTTCAAACTCACATCCCAAACCCTGGAACATCCAAATAGCTACCTGGATGTTTCTAGTTATATATTGTGTTATGGTTCAAACACGATACACTAAAACCGAAACTACCAACTTTTCCCGAAGCCTGATGCTGTTGCCATGCCTCAGACTGGGGTCAAGTTACCACCATTCTCTCCAGACCCTGAACAGATATATAACATGTTTTTGTCCCTCACATACCACATGAAATGAGTCAAAGACTTTCTTTTTATCAGCTTTATGTCCAAACATTTCCACTGCATTCCCACTGTGACACCCAGTACAGATTTACCTCTCTCTCTGGTTTCTCAATTTTTATGACTAGCTGTGGTGCAAAGAACATACATTTTTGATGTCCAAGTGAACCTGGGCTAAACTACCTTGTATAACCGCCAGCAAATTACTTAAAATTTACAATGTTATGGTCTGTGAAATGGAGATTAAAAATAGCTGACCCATATTTGATGTGAGAATAACCTGAAATCATATATCTGAAAATCTAGCACCAGTCTAGCACCCACCTAGGAAAACCTATCATCTCAATGATTCCCACGATTTAATGCCTGCTTTCTCCTCAGTCTCTGAGAGTTACTGAGGAAAACAACACAACTCTGTAAGCTTGGAGTCACAAAGAGCAGCTAGCCCCACAGTAATAATTTGTTATTATTTTAACAAGCCTCTTTTTCTCCCTTTCCTTTCAGAACAGTTCCAAACCTTCACCATTCTCAATAAGCCAATTTACATATTTGAATTCTACTTAATCTCAGGTGTGATTTTTGCCTTCAACTTTGCATACTCAATTGAGGCTATCAAGTGTACTCTACCTTATCTGCCTACCTTCACACCAGGGTTTATCGAATTATGCCCTCTCCCTTAGTCCTTTGCTCCCACTTTTAGAAACAAAGTCGCTAGTCATTTTGCTCAGTGTCAACACTTCACCTCTTCTCTTGATCACTTCCCGCACTATCTCATTCAGGAATTTATTTTATTAGTAATGCCCCCTCTCAGCTACATCCTAGATATCCATGTTTACTTACTCTTTCTTTGACTTAATTTTTAAACATATTTGAAAGTTCTCATCTTCAAATAATCCATCCCTCGTCCCAAAGACCTAAATTTGAGCTACCATCACAGTCCTTCTTTGCTCTTCCAGACCAAATTTCTTAAAGTAGTATTCTTCATCTACCCTACACACATCCTGAATTCTTTTTTTTAATTTTTTTTATTTGTTTATTTTTAGAGAGGGAAGGGAGGGAGAAAGAGAGAGAGAGAGAGAGAGAGAGAGAGAGAAACATCAATATGCGGTTGCTGGGGGACATGGCCTACAACCCAGGCATGTGCCCTGACTGGGAATCAAACCTGCGATGCCTGGTTCGCAGCACGAGCTCAATCCACTGAGCCACACCAACCAAGGCACATCCTGAATTCTATATCCCATATAGAATCCGTTTACTGAACTCATAAATCATTTACTCATCCTCTAAATTAGATCACATCTAGGTGTTGAGTCACCTGTCACTCTAATGCAGAAGTCAATATGATATTGGTACTTTTACAACTTTTCCAAGCCTGTTAAATATTCTGAAAGACGAAGAGCAACTTTTCTCACAGTTACAGAGAACATATTAGTAATACATGAAAGCCCTGTGGCAAAAAAACTGAAAATCTAAGGAGTGCCTTACTTTAGACATGGAGTTAGTTGCTTCAAAAGTCACTAGACTTTCCACATCTAAGGAATCGGAAAGTGCAAACGAAGTAGCTCTGAACACATTTCTCATGTGTTAAATACCCTGGGTAAGATTTTCTTTTATAATGCTGATGTATCTGGTCTGTAACAGGTGAATGCTGCAAGGAACAACAGACTTTGTTACTACATGTAAATGTCAGTGGAGATGTAGCTGTGCTTCTGTTTTCATTAGGATTGTTATTGTTTTTTTTTTAGTGTTGTTTTTACCAAACTAAAGTGGAATCCAGCTGCCCACCGCTAAACACAGGCATAAAACGAAGATTGGTGGAGGAGGAAAAAGGTCTTTATTAAAATGTTACACAATTTGGGGAAATGGGAGACTCCCCAACTTCAGGCCAATCTCTCTTCCACAAAACACAGAAATCCTCTATTTTCCTAAAAGACCGAAAGCCAAATCGAAGTCCAGAGATCTCCCTCCATTCTTGTCTATCCTTCTGGAGCACAAAGCTGCTAGGCGGACTGCTCTCTGGCTGCTGTTGCCACATCACAGCTTCCCATGTGGGGGCCTTGGCCGCTACTGACCACTGCAGCCAGAATAAGTCATATTGGACTGGAGTGAAAGCATGCGAAGAGGCTATTTCAGTAATCTGCATATGAGGTTTAGTGGAACTGAACTCTCCTTGTTTCAATGGAAATGAGAAAGAAGATAAAGCAAAAAGAAAAAAGGGAAACAAAACTACATTTGATAAGCAAAGACTAGGGATGATTCTAAGTATGATTCTAAGTTACAAAGTCCACTTAAGAAAAAATGATCACACCACTGAAACAGATAGAGGATGTTAAAATGTATTATAGGAAAAAAAAATGTGGGTGTTTTTTTTTGTCTCTATATTCAGGGTGAAGTGCAAGGTGATACAACACAAAACAGTACCTCGATTTAAATTCAACCACACCCTTTATTCTTTAAACCCTTGACTGTCTTGCCTCCTTACATCTGAAATCCTATTCACCATTATAACTGATTTTCACAGTCCCAAACCAACAATCAATAAAAACAAATAAGAATACCCTAAAATATTTCATATACATATGTACTCATGTGAACATTTCTAGTGAAACAATCAGTTGAATTCAACATACACTAGGAATGCTCATGAGTAACTAAAATAGTATACTTTAAAATTCCCATTATTTAAGTCAGCTTAACAAACAAGTGAGAATGTTTTCAAAAACTTAACTAATGTATGACCACTTGAGTCTGAATTATATAGTTCAAGATAGAAGTTATTTTAGTTCACAGCTACCAGTTTTTTGCTTTAAGGGTTTTTTTCTCCCTTTTTGTTCTGAAAACCAGAAATAAAAGGAAGAGCATATGTTACAGTCACAAAAGAATTGTAAAACTTATCTCCTTCATTTCTTTTGGACTAATAATCTAATTTAGAAAATGATGATTTCACATAAGTCCCTAAGATATTTGTTTATTTTATTTATATGTGTTTCCTCTTCCCAAAATCGATTCACTGTCAACAAAGATATTTTAATTAAAATTCAAGATATTAGAATTACTTCACACAATCACATTACTCTGAAATGAGTGAAGCTGTCTGATCAGACAGCTCCTAGGGCCTAAGTTTACAGGAGGTGAGACCTGTGTGTTACTTACTCATTTTGCAGTAGGAGCTGGAAGACAGAGCCAATACTCTGAATGCAGAGCCCTCACACCATTTTAATCTCTTCTCTTCAGTGACGTGATTGTGCCCTTCACTGATATCATGGAATTGTCTTAACACAGTCACTGTTTTTGCAGTGAAGTTTTTAATACAAAACATACAACAAAATACATAACACATGTTTTAGGCTAACTATAAGCCTTTTTATGGAAGACTTTCTGAAGAAAATTATGAATTTTTTGCAACACATCTTCTTAATCTACTGTTTGAATCTAAAGCAATTGAGATTATTCATCCCAATCAATCCTTGGAAGAAAGCAAAGCAGCACAAAATTTTGTTTTGCTTTGTTTTGCTCTAAGTATGTCTACAATTATTGACAGTTTAGCATTGTCAGCCACTATGCCTGACATTTTACAGATATTAGCTTATTTAATAATCACCAAATCTATGAAACAGATAATAATAATACCCCTACTTTGTAAAGGAATAAGCCGATATTTTTAAAAGGTTATACAACTTGCCCAAACACACATAGTTAAAAAAAAAATCAAAGTGACATTTTAAACTATGGCTGTGTTAAACTATAAAATTACCTCATTTTGGCTAAAAGAAAAAAAATCTAGTCTTCATCAGTTTCTCCAAAAGAATTTTTTTAAGAAAAAATTTATAGTGTCATTTTCATATGTCTGTGGAAATCATAATCAACTCATGATGGTGTCTGGAACTACAACTTAAATATAATTTACAATATTATTAAGAAAATTCTAAATCCAAAAAGCATTAAGATTGCTAAGTAGTAAAAATCTCCCTGTTTCTCTGAGATCTAGTCATCAGTCAGAAATATTCAGCATCTGATGTCTTTGTCCTGTGTGCTAGTAAGAGACTGCTGTAATAAAGACAGACTTTTCATTGCTGAGAAGGCTGAACAAGTGTCAAGCTGGTCATTTTTCAGCTTGCAGGCCAATTAGTTACAACAGTTCAACTAGAAAGTCATTGCCCAGGGCATTGTTCAAAGTGGTAGATTCTATGATATAAACTGGCAGAGGGACATTAAAGCAAGTGGAAGAAGAGGGTCCTTTGGGGGGAGCTGTGTTAGAGAGCATGAAAAACTAAACGTACTCTGAGGCGCTCTTGGACTTGGTGGGAAGACCACCCATGCAAGTCACCTCCTATTGTAACTGCACAAAAGAGAGCACCCTCCTTATACATTTGCATCTACTTCATGTCCCTTTTTTGGAGTAATGTGATTTAGCACTGGTGTCTGCTGGATAAAAAGGGTCTGATTAATGTGTGGCACTGCATGTTATAGCACACCCACCCATGTAAGTGATGGAAGACCCTCACATAATTGGATCTGAAATGGAATAAAACGATGAAAAATTTAGCATAGCCTTCTCTTTATACCCTACAGTGAGGACAGCTAAGAGGTCAGGATAGTCAGAACCTATGAGGGCATTGTATAGTCTCTGCCGGTAAAAATTTGTTTAACATGATCCCATGATTAAAAGGGATTTGTATCCGGCTGTGGCACCAAGGTACAAGAGAGGAAATAATAAATTGGTGCCATTGACAAGATGTCATTTGTTATCTGCTTTAAAATGTCAGGTCATGTCATTGTGGTGAAATATTTTCTCTCTTGATGTATGTCTTACAAAGCAGGTTCAATGTTTGGCACTATTCTATTTCAATAAAAGAAAACAGCTTTTAATCTGGAAAGCACTGTCACCGGGAAGAAAATAAGGTCATTCGAGACTCTTATTTGGCCATTTTTCCACAACCCTCCATTAGCACTACATTTCAATAGCCCAGTTGGTCCAAATTCTTTCTTTAATTTATCTTTTGAGAAGTGTAATTATCCATCTGCTCTCTTGGCCAAAGGCAGGGACAAAAAGGGATTTTAGATATTGCAAGGTTACAAAAAGGCCAAAACCTGGTAACTGCACATTTTTATGTGCTATATGTATGTGCTTATTAGATTCTTTATAACTCTTTCTCTCCAAAAGTCTCAGAATACCAATATAGAAAACAAAGCTCTCCTAGATTATATCAATTAAAAATTAAGCAAAGAGCATTTTAAAAGACAAAAATGGAGAAAAGTATGAAAGTTATGTGTTTGTTGGTTGTGATACCGTTAGACTGATACATAATTTAAATTATGTACTGTGAAATGAACGAATGAATACATAGGACACTAAAAAAACTCAGTAAATTGTTTTCCATTTTTTACAGGTCCACATTTCTCAATGTGCACCCAGTGACCTTGAGAATATGGTTTGGTTTGAGCACAGCATTCCAAGCCGATAGCTTCAATTATGGACCAATGTTCTTTGAACTGGAAGAGCAGATCTCTTTTGGATAGCATAAAACCAATAACCCAACAAGGCAGTAAATAAGAAAGTATCTTATTTATTATTAGACATGTCATAGCTCAATATAATATACACAAAAGTAAAAATTTCAAGTATCAAAATACAAAAGCAGGTAAACTGAGAAAGAGCAAAATTAGCTCTGACCCACTCCTGGATCATAAAAGAAAGTCACTGCACCAGCGCTAAGACGCGCAGGATGTTATGAGAATAATACTTAGCAGACAAACCAGCATGAAAATTTGCCTGAAGGATCCTCAGATATTTTTCAAATGACCTTTGAAATACAAAGAGCTGATTTTGTTTCTCTCTGCATATCTACCAAGAGGAAGTTTTCCAAACTGTACTTTTTTAATGTGCAAGGATACCATGGGGAGTATCTCAGAGGCTTAGAGAAGAAAACTAAGAGGTGAAGGGTGGGCTTACTGACACCCCAACTACAGATCAGACCGAGGGACACCTTTTTGTGGTTTTAGTTTTTTTAAGGCATTGGTCTTCTGTTAAAAGTGGTTTCAAAACAAAAATCTCTTTACTAGCAATAAATGCTGTAGGTGAGTCTGCAAATCCCACTGCCGACCATAGCCAGGCCCATCACCTTCTGACGGGACAGCAGAAGCGCTCCGTCCGACCGGGCGGACCGACTGCTGCAGCTCACTGCTGCCCGACTCAAAGCCACACTGTCCGAAACACTATGTCGAATCTCGCCTGTTGATAATAGTTTAAAAATTAGATTTTATCCATGTGAAGTTTTTCTGAGGGTATAAGGCTGACAAATGATTCAAGCTATATATGTGCATATAAATATGCTCCTGTACATATATATACATATATATATTTATAAACCCTTATATTTTCGCTTATGTAAAATGGTGAAGGCTTAACTAAACATCTGTTTAGTAGTAGTGACCACCTTCTAGTTGCTATAAATTATTTTTCAAATTACTGGGATGTGTTTGTTCAGAACTTGGTGTAGCAAGAAAGTTACATAGAATTTGTTTACATTACTACTGTTCTATTATAAACCAAATGAAATTGAAGAGGATATTACAGGCGAACAATCTCAGTGAACCTATGTAACCTCTATTCATAGTCAAAAACCCAAAGACAAAAAGCCAATTAATTCACCTCAGAAATATCTTCCACAAACTTAGAAACTGGTGGGAAGGGCAGCATAAGCAAATAAAATGAAGGTAAGAACATTCAGGAAAGATGATTGATCTTTAAAGACTTCTGTACATAAGCAAAAATCTTTCATATGATAATGAGTGTATCTAACTCCCCCAGAGATTGCACTTAAATTAATTTCTTATGTTTGTGGCAGCTGTTCCTTCCATTATTATTAAAAATATCAAGTTTCTATGTTTCCTTTATCCAAAATGTTCACATAGTTAACCAATTTAAGTGAAGATAAAAGTGCTAAATCCATGCATTATTATTTTAAACTTGTTAGTGCTTTTAGTACATAATAATGATACATATAGATTTTTAAGACAAAAAATTTAGACAAATTGTACACAACAAAACAGATTGCTAAAGAAATGTAAAACTTACAAGGGTTACACTTTGAAAATTTATAGCTGAATGATAAAATGGTCCTTAATTATCCTTAACATAATTTAATAAAAGGATAATTTGTGTCTAAATTCCACAGAAAAACAAAGGCCACCAGTGTAAACTCTAGAGGAATGGTGAAATTTGCACAATGGATGACTAATATGACAGGATGATTTATGGAAACATTGACTTGGATTTTGCTCAGATTGCTATAAACTTTTTCCCTAATTCCAAGAGGATGGTGAATATTATGCTGCAGAGTAGTCAGGTCCAAAGAGACCATTCCCAGGCACAGGAAAGTAAGTGTTGTAAGTTGTGTTGTTAAGAGTTGTGGAATTCTATACAATTGTTTTAGAAGGAGAAAAATGGAGAAGATAAAAATTACTAAATGAGGAAACAGGAGAAACTTCCTTTCAAAATTGTAAAAGGGTTTTATGAGTCCTAAGGCATCCTGGAAATGACAGAATCTCAGTGGTGCATGGGGTGTGCTTAGGGAGACTACGCACTCGAAACGGAACACCACCACTTACAAGTTGACAGCACTTTGGCTTGGCATCTGCATTAAGACTAAACTGGTTTAGACACAAAGCTCACCAACCGTGACCAGTGTAGACTGAAAACTGGAGTGCTCTTCCCCAAATGTTCTGCAGTCCATAGGAACCCACAGAGACCTAGGGAAGTTTGACCATCTGCCTACAGTTTTTACTTTTATATTCTTGCAGCCTAAGCAATCCTTAGCAACCTGTAATTTGGCTTCTGACTTCAACTTTTCATTACCAATGGTTTAGCCAAGATGGCCAACAAGCTCTTTGTTGTTAAAACCAAAGGACACCTATCATTAAAGGATGCATTTGAATTGATACTTTTGACATGTTCTATACTTCATTAGAAGAAATTGACCAAGAAAACATGGATATAGAGACTCCAGAAAAACAAAGGCCTTCTGCATTCTGTGTACAAGTAAGTTTAACATTCAGTGGTGGTAAGCTTTGAAAAAATAAGCGAAGACTAAGTGTGGGTAATGATATAGTTAATAGTCAACTCAGGTCATTTTTAGACTTACAATTTTGTGTTAACAATTAGGATTGACATTCACTAGAACCTGTTCTTTGTTTTAAGAATCTATAAACTTACCATCTCTTCATCATTTTTATTTCTGCATTATGGCTATATTCTGTCTGATCTCTGGTAGAAATGTATCTATATAGGATACAAAGATAGGCAGTTAACAATTCCAAGTTTGTTTCTTTGATTGTGAATGACATAAAATGCAATGCACCTTCTTATTTTGGAAGCTTAAGTTTAATAAAACTACTAGGTTTTCTAGAACTTAAACCATCACTCTGGGCATTCAGTGGTATAAGACTTATTACTGAATCTTCCCTTGACAAAAGGGATCTTCATTTTTAAAGGGAGGATTGCTTCTGTAGCCTTTTGAAATGATACCCTGGAAGACATTTTTGACATTTAAAACAGCTTAAATAAAAACAAATAAAGTAATCACATAGGCTTTATTATTATCTCAGAGAGGTTTGCCAAGCTGGCTTCTTTCTTAAGTACATAAACTGTTCATTATTTGTTTAATCTCCTCAGAGGTAGGTTGACATTTGCATCCTAATATTTCCAAAGGTTTGGGCACACACAGGCATTCTAGACAAAAATATCTTTTCATCAATGTGCCATTGTGTCATTGACACTGCCTCAATGAACCTCACTGTATCTGCGTACCTGAAAGCTGCTATACAAATATTCCTGACTAAAGCAAAGATGATGTTTAAATGAGACTTTTCTGATCACAACAGAAGTACATATGTCATGATGAACTCACTGCTTAGAAAGGTCTTATAGATAATGAATTCTTTAAGAAAAATACAGCTGAAAGAGTAACAGCTTTGTAAATAAACACAGGCCAAATTATCATCTATTATTTTCTGTGATAAGAAATAACTTTCAATAGATAGAATAAAAATAATAACTATATATCTACATATTGATTCTTTGTTCATCAAAGTTATACAAACTTTTGCCTGGTCACCCCACTTTCTCTCCTACATGTACTCACTGCATATTTAGTGCAGATATTATGGAGATTCTAATGATGATATGATATGTGGTCACCATTAAGTAGTTGAAGTTACAACGGGACAAACAACTGTCCATATGATATCATATTCTACAATTTAATTTAGTCATATTAAATAAAGATAATAATTGGCAACATATTATAGAGGAGATTAATTTTAATTGGAGATTGCATTATGAGAACAACCTTAAAAGATATACTTAAGGAAAGGAAATTTTATAATAATAAACACCATTTATTTTACATCTTATTTTTAAGGACTGTAAATAACACACTTTTGTCTGGTAAAAATTTTATGAATATTTCTTGTATTATTGATGAGAAGCCTTACCTTATAGAGCTAAGGTCTGTGACTACAGCCCAAATTATCTTACCACCAACAAGGTCAGAGACAGAGTTTGAACCCAGGTGTATCTGATTCCAAAGCCTGAGTTCTAAATTATTCCACTGTTTTGATCCTCTCTGAGGAGAGAGTGTGAGACCAAAATTAATCAGGTAGACAGGTTTAGTAAATATCTAAGAAAACAAGTGGGTGGGGGTGGGGCAGTGATGACTGACACACACGTGTATCTGTGGAGACAGACATGAAAGCATCCAAGGACAACAGCACTAGAATAAAGTCCAAACACTTTCACACGGTCCCTATCCTGTTGGTGATCTGACCCAGAGCCATTTTTATGACTCCAGTTTCTATGATCCTCTTCTTCAACTGTGATGGTCTTTTTTCCTTTAGAAAGCTAAACATCTTTCCATCTTTGTCCTGTAATGCTCTTTTCTGTCCTTTCTTCTAAAACTAAGACACTTCCTTCTTATCTTTCAAATATGACCTCCTCAAAGACACCTTTTATTTAGAGTAAATATATTTAGAGTTATAATGCACACTGCTTCCTGTCTGAATTTTTTAAGGAAAAATAAGGATGCACATTGTGCATGGGTACATGATGATTATATACCATGTGTATAATAATATGCATAATAATCCTGTGTGTAATTCACACAAAAATGTGGGTGCGCATTAGACATGGCAAAATGAGGTGCTTAATTCAAAGATCTCTCCTCATAAAAGACACACCTACAACCCATTCCTCTAGCTATGATATTCCCATGTTAGGGTTCTACAGCATTCATCATTACCTGAAATTAACCTATCATGGGTTTTGTTTGTTGTCTTCCCGTGCAGAATAGAATGTGAACTCCATGAAACAATAGCCTTCAGCAATCCTGCAATCCAATCTCCACCATGCTTTCTTCCACTTTCACTGAATCTTCCTTACATTTCCTCCTTCAGTCTCAATGCGTGAAAGAATCTGCAAACTGTCATTCTAGAAACCATTTCTCTTAATCTGTTCAGATCTGGGTTCAAATAAATTTTATAGAAATTCTCTGTAAGTTTGGAAGTTCTTACATCAACATTCTTAATATCTAGCACAATATATCACCCCAAAATACGTTACTTTGGCACAGGATTGTTTCGAGCTTAAGGCAAATGAGGAGATATGAGAAAAGCTCTCTGTCCTCCTCCTTAGTGCCTAATAATGTGACACAAATTTGTAAAGGTGTTTCCCTCTCCTGTCTACCATGAAAAATAGAAATTAACTAATGGAGACAGCTCTAGAGTCTTAGCCCAGAGAAGAAACCACATAACAAACCTTGCTTAAATTAAGTATCACCTATCATTTGTTTGCACATGTATTTTTTCTTCCCATGATATGCTGTCCTAGATGCCCAAAGTATATTTATCTTGTCTTGCTCTTTAGTTAAAATGTTACATAAACTCAAGATCTAATCCTTATAAATTATTACTCTTAACTAAAAAACTCCCATATGTGTGCAGTATAGAGGTTAATAAATTTCAGTTCTTTCCTTATTAACCTTCTCTTGTTAGTCTAATTTACAGGACCTCAATCAGATAACAGAGATGATTATTTTTCTTTCTTTCTTTTTTTTATTTAAATGAATATTCAAGTACAGTTTTCTCCCCTTTACTCCCAATCAAGCCCTCCCACCCGAGATGATTATTTTTTCATTCCATGGAATCATCTCAATTTAAGTACTAAAGATACCTATATGAATTGAGCAGGTGTAGGTTATCCAACAGTTTATCTCTCTGAACAACCACCTATCAGACCCTGATCTCTTTATCTACATGTGCTAAATGGTGTTTATTATTTCAACATTTCTAAAAGTATATTTTTTAAATATATTTTTGAGAGCTTCTGACCAAGATAGAAGCATAGGCAGATATGCTTTGCTTCCTGGCACAATCAAAAGAAGGATAACAACCAATTTTAAAACAAAAAACAACCATAACTGCCAGAAAATTGAACTGTATGGACACCAACAACCAAGGAGTTAAAGAAGAAACATTCACTCAGACCGCTAGGAGGGGCAGAGATGGGAAACTGGGGTGGAGAGGTAGTGGCTGGCATAACAGGTGGTTCCAACTGTGAGTGCAGATAAATGGGGAAGAACAACTGGGGAGTGGGAGAGTGCAGAACCCAGGGTTCCAGCACAGGGGAAAAAAGCCTGGAAACCTCTGACAGCAAAAGTCTGTTGGGATTGCAGTGGCGGGAGAAACTGCCAGTCTCACAGGAGAGTCCATTGGAGAAGCCCACGGAGTCCTAGAACGTATACAATCCCACTCACCCAGGAATCAGCACTAGGGAAGCACCTGAAAGGCCACAATTCACTAGTAGATAGTAGGGGAAGAAATTGGAAATGGGGAAAAAGCCAAGCTAATTAGATTGTTCCCTTTCTGACCCCTCCCCCACATACAACACCACAGTGCAGCAAAGAGGGTTGCTCTACCTTGATGAATGCCTAAGTTTCCTTCCCTTACAATGTAACAGGTGAGCTGAGATAAAAGCAATATGGTCCAAATGAAAGAACAGATCAAAACTCCAGAATAAGAACTAAGCAATGAGGAGATAGCCAACCTGTCAGAGGAAGAGTTCGAAACAATGGTCATCAGGATGCTCACAGAAATGATTCAGTATGGATGCAAAATAAAGGAAGAAGTAAAAGCTATACAAAGAGAGACAAAGGAAAATATACAGGGATCCAACAGTGAAGGAAAGGAAACCAGGACTCAAATCAACAATCTGGAACAGAAGGAAGAAATAAACATCCAACCAGAACAGAATGAAGAAGGGGGGAAAAAGAGTAGAGGCTTAAGAACCTCTGGGAAAACTTTAAATGTTCCAACATCCAAATCATAGGTGTGCCAGAAGGAGAAGAGGAAGAGCAACAAATTGAAAAGTTATTTGAAAAATAATAAAGAAAAACTTCCCCAATCTGTCAAAGGAAATAGACTTCCAGGACGTCCAGGAAACTCCAACAGATCCAAAGGACTTGGACATAAGAAGGAGCACACCAAGACACATCAGAATTAAATTACCCAAGATTAAAGATAAGGAGAAAATCTTTTTTTCTTCAAGAAAAAAGGAGAGTTACCTACAAAGGAGTTCCCATAAGACTATCAGCTTCTTTTATTTCTCAAAAGAAAGCTTGCAGGCAAGAAGGGGCTAGACAGAAGTATTCAAAATCATGAAAGGGAAGGAACTACATTCAAGATTACTCTATCCAGCAAAGCTATCATTTAGAATGGAAAGGCAGATAAAGTGCTTCCCAGATAAAGGTAAAGGAGTTCATCATCAACAAGCCCTTAGCACATGAAATGTTCACAGGACTTATTTAAGAAAAAGAAGATCAAAACTATGAATAGTAAAATGACAACAAACTCACAACTATCAACAACTGAACTTAAAAAAGCAAAAACAAAAACCAACTAAGCAAACAACTAGAATAGGAATAGAATCACAGAAATGGAGGTCACATGGAGGGTTATCAGTGGGGAGGAGGAGGTGGGGGAAGTGGGGGAAAAGGTTCAGAGAATAAGAAGCATAAATGGTAGGTACAAAAAATACATAGGGGGAGGTTAAGAATAGTATAGGAAATGGAGAAGCCAAAGAACTTATATGTATGACCCATGGACATGAACGAAGGGTGGGGGAATGCTGCAAGGATGAGGGCTGCAAGGCAGAGGGGGAGAAAGAGGAGAAAAAATGGGATGACTGTAATAACATAATTTATAAAGTATACTTTCAAATAATAAAAAATAAAATGAAATATATATTTGAAGTTAAAATCTTCTAAACATGAGTTATTTTTATAATTATTTGTAAATCCTGTGAGTAAGGGGTTAAAATTCCAATATTGTAATTGCCTTCCAGAGAAATATTCAGAAAATACAAAATGGCTTTCGACAGACACTCAAGCATGACTAAGGTGGCTATTACCTAGTATTGAATATTTTGGCCCTTTTTACTGTTTAAATTCAATTAACTCTGTTTATTGTTGTCTTAAGCTTTTCTAATTTGTATTTTCATAACTTTTTTTCTCATTTGAGTGGAATTTTCAAATAATCAATATTTACATGTCACATGTTTGGAATCTTTTAGTTAGTAAGCCTAAGCTATACTATTTTCAAACCATGTAACTCTAGGCAAATTTCTTAATCTTCAAATTCCCACTTTATTTTATTTTTACATAAATAAAAATAGTAAGCATGCTCAAAACTCATTGCACAATCACATTAATCTGAGTGCATGATAATACGTGAAAATGCTTATTCCAAGTACTTGAACATAAAATGCACTAAAAAATATCAGTTTTCTCAGAAAAATAGCCAATATGGCCACTATTTTGTCAGAAGTCAGTCACTGTCAATCCCACCTCGTTATATGTAGAGCGGTCCTCCTAAATATCTCAACTTTAGTTCATACAATGTGCAGAAATTTGTAAAAATCATTTGTATTATACTAAAAGAAGTTTTTCTCTCCTCTATTTTTCTCTTCAAGATACAATTTGCCAAAAAAAAAAAAAAAGCAACTAGAGAATGTGTTAAAAATAAGGGAGATAGAAAATACATTTAACTGTTGTAAAAATCCACGATTTGAATAAATATCCACTAAGGCAACAACATATACTTTAAATAAGACGCGAAGAATTCTGCTTCTAAGAATTCTCCTTCTATAACCCACTGAATGGAATTATACAACCTAGAAAGAAGGCATGCAACAGCTGCTTGAAGACTTTGAGTAATAAACAACTATAGGAGACTTGAGAAAGAAGGCTGGTATTCCAAGTAACTGTTAGCCGTCAGTGAGTCTTCCAGCATGTTTCCCTTCCGGTGCCTCCCAGCCTGAATTCAGTGCACTCTGAAACCTGGACAAGGGGTTCAGTGCAGGGAAAACGCTCCAGGAAAATCCACTAGTGCAGCTTGAAGAGAGAGAAAGACATAGTCTAATGCTCAGAGAGAGAGTAAGAAAAATCACCATTTTTTTCTCTTTCTTGTATGTGCTTTTTTGTGTTACAAGAAAGGTGATCCTGTGGACACAGTGACAACATGGGCCCTATGTAAACAAGAGCATGCACCTCTGAAAAGTGGGGGCTTCCTCACTGTTCATAGAGCAGGATCCTTAGAGGATAGGGATTAGTTTTTCCCTTTCCAACTTACTACTTATTAATCACCAACTTGGTTGACATTGCAGGAAGTATGGAGCAGACTGGAATAAATTGAGACCCATATTTTGGTTCATGGACAAGTAAAGGGGAGGTACAGAAAACTGGAATGTGCCAGGGCAGTGGTGCAGAGGGATGAACTCGGGAAACCGACCCCTTAAAGTTGTCTGCTATTCCTTCTATGAGCTGACCATGAGTGGATCTGCCTCTAAAAGCATATACAGCATTTGAAAACTGACTACGGATAGAACACCGCCCAAGCCCAGACTTGGTGGTGAATGTGGTGTACAGATCGGAAGAGCACTGTAGCAGTTTGAAATGGAACTGATATTAGAATCACAACTCACAGAGTGCCAGTTAGAGCTTGTAGCCTGAACCCAGCTGAGCAATTGTTTGTGAAGTAAAAAATCATTTTTAATTGCTTTATTAGTTCTTAGAAAACAAAAATATCAATATTCTCATAGGCATTTAATGAGAATCAGAGTCTTATAACTTAACATCAAAATGTGTGGAAACTTCTAAAATTACTCAGCAGACAAAGAATTGAAAAATTTTCAGCTAGACTGGGAAAAGACAGTTACCAACAATGAAATGACATGGGTGTTGAAATTTTCCGGCAAAGACTTTGATTTCATTAAAGTTGTAGACTTTACTGAGAAAAACACTATTCATACTGAAATGACAAGCCATAGGCTAAGAGAAAATGTTTGTGAAATGCATATCTGATAAATAACTATTACCCTAATATATAAAGAACTCTTAAAACTCATCAATAAGAAAACAAAGCACACAAAGTGTTGGTAAAATTTTTAAAAAGACATATCACCAGAAAGATAGACAGATGTCAAGTAGGTATGTACAAATATGTTTAACAGTATATGTCATTATGGGATTGTGCATTAAGACAAACACTGCACATTTATTAGAATTGTGAAAATCCAAAACAATGACAACAGTCTGTGCTGGCAATGTTGCAAAACAGCAGGAACTTTTATTTATTGCTGGTGAGACTGCACAGTGATACGGTCACTCTGGAAAATAGTTTGGCTCCTACAAAAGTAAACATACTTTTACCATATGACTCAGCAATTACACCCCTTGGTTTTCACACAAATAAATTTAAAACTTACATCCACACAAGAGTTCTACTTATAAATGTATATGGCAGCTTTATTCATAATTTCTAAAACTTGAAAGCAACCAAGATATTCTTCAATGGATGAATAAAGTGTGTTGCATTCATACAAAGGAATATTATTCAGTGATAAAAATAAATTATCAACTCATAAAAAGACATGGAAGAACTTAAATGTATATTCCTAAATGGAAGAAACCAATCATGAAAGGCTACACACTATATAATTCCAACTATGTGACATTCTGGAACAGTCAAAACCATAGATCAGTGCTTGCCGGGGTTTCAGGGGGTGGGGGAAGAGAAGGATGAATATACAGAGCAAAGGGAATTTTTAGGGCAGTGAAACTGTTCTGTATATTCTGTTCTGGTAGATACATGTCATTATTTATCTGTGAAAACCCACAGAATACATACATCACAAAGAGTAAATTCTAATGTCAACTATGGACTTCAGTTAAAAATGAAACTTTGGATGTATGGATTATATATTAGATATTAGATATTAATAATTATAAATATTGGCTCATCAGTTATAACCAACATACTACATTAATGCAAGATAATAATGAAGATTGAGTGAGGAGAAGAAGGTATATGAGAACTCTGTGGACTTTTCCCTCAGTTGTTTTCTGTCAATCTATAACTGCTGCTGCAAAAAAAAAAAATCTATTTAAAAAATGATTTAAGAATCCATGAAACAAAGCAGAAGTATTAGGCAAAATTACAAATCCTTTTTAAACAAACAAAACTGAAAATGCAAAATGTAAGAAATTTATAGTATTTAGTAAATATTTCTAAATACTATTTGAAGCCAATGTGATACTATCATTATAGCAAATCTTAAAATTGGGTAGTGCAATTCCTTCAGCTTTATTCTTCATTTCCAAAATTGTTTTGAATATTTTTGCCTTTTTATGTAATTTCAGTATTAGCTTGTGTATATCTAAAAAGAAAAAAAAGACTTAACTTGAATTTTGATTGAAATTGTATTATAGCTCAATCTGGGAATAATGAACATTTCTGCTGTATGGAACCAACCAATCCATGTACATGGCTTATTTTTCTGTTCATGTGCTCTTTGATTTTTCATCAGTCTTTTGCAGTTTTCTCCACAAAGATAATAAACATATTTTCTTAGATTTTATTTAAATATTTAACTTCTTGGAACTACTGCAAGTAATATGTATACACACATATCCATAACTATATACACACATATGCTTATATAATATTTACATAATACTTATGTATAAATCACTTATAATTATGTGATATATGTTATATTGTATATATTTTCTATATTGTATATATATATAACTTTTTTTGGATATATGCTAGGTAACTCTAAAATTGAATGAAAAGTCAAGAAAAATAAAATAATCAAAACAATTTTGAAAAAGAATACAACTGAAGGAATCTCACTGCCCCATTTTAAGACTTTCTATATTAGTGTGTTGCCAATGTGCTATTGGCAGAGATATGTATACAGATCCATGAAATAGAACAGAGACTCCAGTAATAGATCCTCACGAATATGGCCAACTGATATTTGACAGCTATGTAAATGTAATTAATGGGAGAAGATATAGTCTTTTAACAAATGGAATAGTGGATGTCTAAATGCAAATAATAAAAAAAAGAATCCCAACCTCACACCTGCTATAAAAATTAATTCAAAATGGTCCATACAAAAGTAAATTATAAAATATTTAGAAAAAATAAGAGAAAATCTTTGTGGCCTAAGGATTTTTTTGTTGTTGTTGTTTATGGAAAAGGATTTGTTAAATGGTTTGCAGATCTGCCAAATGGCACCTATGACATTTCAAAGCCAGACTTTTCTAGATCAATGGTTTTCGATTTGGGAAATTGTGTCCCCATAGGGGACATTTGACAATGTCTTGAATCGTTTCCACTTGTCACAGACACTCATTGGAACCGGGAGGGTTGTGATAATGTTACTGGTACCATCCACAGAGGCCAGGGACGTGCCTGATGTGCTGTAGTGCCTAGGACAGCCTCCCTAACAAGTACTCCAAAATGTGGATAATGCTGAGGGTGAGAACCCTGCGACAGTTTTTTTTTCTTTATATGTTAGACATTTTCCCTTTATCTAATTAACCAGAAGGAAAAACATTTCTTTACTAATACTGCTTGATATAGACAACTTTAATACAAAGATAGTTTTTTAATAACAGATATTTTCAACCAGCAAAAAAAGCATGAATTGTAGAATTTTTTTTTAAAAAGTCTTGCTTCACTGCCAGGTACTTTCAGGTAAAAGCATTTATTTCCCTGGTTGCAGGGAAACAAATGGTGACTTTCAGGCCAGTTATCATGGAACCACTTGAACAGTTTGGGTTTTTCACAGACTTTTGTTATTGGAAAAAGCAACAGCCCTAGCAAGGGATGACAGAAAGTCAAGGAAATCGGGCATCTCTAATGACTCTATTCTGATTTAGCACAGGTCTCCCATGATTTCTTTTCAAGGATTCCAGAACTCAGGCTTTTGATCTTGAGGGGAAATATCCATGTGTGGGCAAAGAGCCACTCTGTTTGCACAGCCCTAGCACATGTAACACTCTCAGCTGGGCCAGAGATCTGCCAGCAGGAGATGTTCTTTCACACAATGGCAGCAAACCCACAGGTCTGTGGTTAGTTTCATTGGTTTTCTTTGGGAAGTCTCTTGGGTGCTTCAGACAATTTAAGGCCTGATTAGCTATGCTTTGCCCTTAGGGTCTTCCTCTTAGTTTTTTCATACCACAGTTACTTTCAACCACATTTTCCCTTGTGGTCTCTAGATCAATCATCTAGCTGGGCCAAACCTGAAAAGCTACAAACTCTGAGAGCAACATGCTCTTGACTGGAAAAGTGCTGGGACGTTGTGCGAACATGTTGGTGCTAAGAATACCAACTTAACCCTCTAGGGCAGCAAAAATTCTCAAGCAGAGTCTATTTGCACCCTAAAGAGCATTTGTCAACATCTGCAGACATTTTTAATTGTAGTAACTTGGGGGAAATGTGATAAATACTAGCATTTAGTGGGAAGAGACCAAACATGCTACTACTAAATATTGTATAATGCATAGGACAAGACCCGTCAATAAAGAATTATCTGGCACAAAGTTTCAATACTGCCAAGGCTGCAAAATCCTGCACTATGGGCTCATTTATTTTCACACCCGTTGGATAGATTCTCCCAATTTATTCATCTTCTACCAGTAAGTTATGAGGGGTATATCTTAGATAAAAAATCTTTAGAGGTGAAGTAAAAAATGCATTTGCTTTGTGGTATTTGCTGAGCCATGAAATTTTTAAAAGTATTGAGGTTGCTTCCTTGTCTGAACAGTCCTAGAAGGAATCTTTTGCAATCTGGTTGAACTTTCTAAGTCCAAGGGTCTTTGTTAACTTGTGTTTAAGACATATCTTCCAGTTTCAGTGCACAAGTGTTTAAAATAAAATATATACCTAATAGTTACTTGTGATACAAATGCCTGAAATTGAAACATAGTAAGCGATTCTTTCCAAATACTGTTGTAGCTTTCTACCTCATTCTTATCCTACCATACCAGGAGAGGTCATATACTGTTATATCCCATTTGCCTCTAAGTAACTATCATCAAGAGAAAAAAAATCAATATTTGAATTGTGTAGAAAGATAAAATTAATATTGAATAGATACTATGTTAAGTAATTGAATCAGAATGGTGCAATCGGATTGTCACTTGAAACAGAGCTGTATCTTACGTGACCTGTCAGGCATTATGAACTATCCAGTGATTTGCAGCCAGTTAAAGTGCAGCTCAGCTGGATCTCTGTTAGAACACTGCTTGACTACATAACTAAGTTGGAAAATGATATTTGACAGAAATTTTATTTTAAGAATGGTGTATTTGAATGCAATGTAACAATTCCTTAAGCTATAATTAAGCACACAGTAAGATTAAAAATGAGTACCATCTGTAACCATATGGAAATACCAATAATGCATGAAGGTTCTTCTGCTTCAGCTTGCAAACAAGGAATCAATACCAAGACCTATTCAAGCTTGGAAAAATGGAGACTTGAATAATTGTCCAGTTAATTTAATAAATGTAGACAGCTAACCTAGATAAATCAGATTGTAAAGAACTCTCTTACCTCATTAGCATTTTTACCTCAATTATCCAGATAATTGTTTTTCAGTTTTCCACATTGCTTTGCCCATATTGACATAATGTCTTTCAATTTTTCACATAAATTTATTTCTTCTATTCTGCTCAAAGCCCTGCAAGGTATAGGCCCTTTATGATGCAAATCTAGCATTTCTCAGTTTTGTTGATACTTTTTAAAATGCTAGCATTTCTGTTTGCATAACCTTTAACTCACTATAGACAATTTGACCTTGATGGTGCCAAGGGACCTCTTTATGCATTACACAATTCGAGTAGAAAACATCTCTTGGCTTCCTGCTTTATTTTTTGTTCATTTATATGTGATTTTTCAAATTTCTGTAGAACATGCCTTTCACTTTCCTTCACATGTAGTAGTATGTTTCTTCTATCCATTTGGTAAAATTAGTTCATTTGTTCACCCAGTTTATACCTAGTTATGTAGCAACATTGTTTCACAATATTTCAATCTTCCATTCCACAGTGTATAAAATACTATGATTCAGTTTACGTCTAATGAAAAAATTGTTATCTTGAACTAACAGATTAGAGAATATATGGAAAATGATACTAATTTAAGTGTAGCTGTCATGTGTATAACTATTATGCTTAAACCAACTGTGGCCAGGAGGGGGAAGAGTATGAGAAGTGTAGAAAGTAGAACAAAAATATCACTCAATAATTTTCATAGCTTCATTCACCCAGTGTTTATAATATATATAAATAAAAATTCCTTATTCTGCTTTAGATATTTAAATTACTTTTTATATGGAAAAATAATAGAATTGGGAAACTATGGAATCCTGAATCATATTTTCCTAACATAGCTCACCATTTGACCTGTGGGTCCAACTCTTGTTTGTTAATACTCTTGATAATATTTTGCTTGTATTTTTAGTAGCCGTGTGCATCTACACTACTTTTTCATTTCAAATTTTTCAATTCTCCACTGTTGTGATTTTTAAATTGTAATACTCTTAAACCATTGTATTAACTAATTATTGTGTATAACACATATTTCCTAGATTTAGTGGATAGAATAAAACACCACTTATTATTACTCTGAGCTGCTCTGTTATTCTAGGTTACTTGGCTTGATCATACATCCAAGATCTGCTGTGGGTTTGGCTGGGGGTCCTTTGATGTTTGATTGCCTCCCTCTTGAATCTGAGAGTTAGCCACCAGTGGTAGAAATTAGAAAAACTGGGCCACATGATTTTCATTATTTAGCATATTAGCCTCTCTGTTCACATGGCTGTTTCAGGACTCCACAAGAGGGCGAACAAACTAAAGCAAGGCTTAGAATTCATGCAATATGATTTCAGTTACATTCTTCTTGGTCAAAACAAGTTATAAGGACAGTCCAAATCAAGCAGTAGAGAAATAGATGTCATTGCTTGATGTATAATCTGCAATGCTTTGTTGCAAAAAAGTATATGGTTATATAAAAACATCAATTGTAACTGTTTTGGAAATGATATTTCACAATTTACTTCCTGACCAAAATTGTTTACATCCATTCCATTTTAACACCCTCAAGATTCTCACTCAGTTATGGCAGTATGATCAAAGTATGTGATCTATGTCAAGTCTTGATGTGGCTCATATGCACAACTTTCATGATACTTAACTGTGGTATGAAGATCCAAGAACTAAAAAGACAAACTATTTGACTCATGCATTCAGTTTACAAAGGAGGTGCAGAGACAGATTAAATATAAGAGCCAGCAGCACCCAAAGAGGGAAAGAACAGATAGATGCACATTGTAGTCCTTGGTCCACAGACACTTGAAACCCTGTTGGTGAGTGCTGTCCTGACATCTAAGTCTGGAGCAGTTTATGTGTATGAGTTTGTGTGAATGAGTTTGGTGGGAAAGCAAGTGTACCATTTAAATACTTTTTCACAGCAATAACTCTTCAGAAAATGTACTGTATTATTGCTTCTTTCTATGTCGGATTTGATGTTTCATTTTGTTTCTTTCAGGTAGCTGTTGTGGTTTTTCTGAACTCCTACATATGCCAATTTACTTCACTCCTATTTATAAGAGCCCGTTTTTAGCCAGGTCTCTTCTAGAAATGGGAATATTGACAGGTAATTCTGTTTCAATTGACATAGCTTAATTATTAATAGATTTTAATTAAGATGTGAGAGGTCTAGTCTGAGAAATCATGGATAGGCATGATTTTGCTCTGGAATACCAAAACCCTCAATTTTCTCATAGTAGTTCTTTCCATTTCTTTTTTTTTTTAAGATTTTATTTTATTTTATTATTTTATTTTATATTTTATTTTATTTATTTTATTTTATAGGGGAAGTGGGGAGAAAGAGAAGGAGAGAAACATCAATGTGTGGTTGCCTTTCACGGGTCCCCTACTGGGGACCTGGCCTGCAACCCAGGCATGTGCCCTGACTGGGAATCGAACTGGTAACTCTGGTTCGCAGGCCAGCAATCAATACACTGAGCCACAGCAACCAGGGCTATTCTTTCCATTTTTTATTTATTGTTTTGCTGTTTGCTTGGTTTTGTTGTTGTTGTGTGTGTTCTTACTGTATTTTTGGTTGGGGTTAAAAACCAAGTATGTGAGAATGAGGTGAAGAAGTGGAGAGTAGATTAGAAGGTGCAAATTTGTACTGATACTTATCTTTCAATTATTTTTAAATTATTTTCATCTTTATCTTCATATCACAGACTGGATCATATTTTTGCTTGTGAATAATTGATTAGTTCCTGTTTACATAGTCTTATTATGCAAAATTGTTTTCCTATGCCTTTGATTATTTAACTTGACTTTGCAAATTTATCTATTTTATCTGTTTATCTATTTATCTGTTTCACTATCTTTTCAATATATATAGCATTATGTAACACTTATTACTCCAACAGTTATTTAATATTTTTATTTTTATCGGCTTTTTCTTTTTTTAATCCATGCAAATTTATCAATTTTATTCATTAAAAAACCTCACTACTATTGGATCCTCTCATTTATTCTAATGTATTTTTCTATTTTAATGGTTTCTACTTTTTTTCTTTTTCCTTCTTTTTATTTTCTTTACATTTTTTCTATTGCATTATTAAAATATTAAATTGTGTGCTTATTTAAATAATTTTCAGGTTTTTTCTAACACAAGCATTTAAAACAAAAAATTTCCTCTAAGCAGAGCTTTAACTACATTCCACAAGTTTTATTTCTGTGCCAAATACTTTCAAAATTGTATTATAATTGATTACTTAACTCTAAGTCATTTAAATATTTTCCTATTTTAATCTATATTTATTAAAATGTAACATTCACTTAAAGTACACTTAATCACACAGCCCAATGAACATTCACAAATTTAATCCACCATTATAACTAGCAACTGGTGCAAGACATAGAGCATTACTAGCAGCCTAGATGATTCCCCCTTTTCAGACAGTACTACCCCCAATTTTAAACAATGTTCTTACTTCTAGCACCATTGGTTAGTTTTGTCTAATGAATAAAATTGAAATTTTTTCATGTAAGGTTTGCCCTCACTTTTTCTGGCACTTCCCCCTCAACTTTGTGTTCATGAAATTCATCCATGTTGTTGGGCATAGTTATCATTAACTGATATTTTATTATTCTATATATTTCAATATGTAATATATTATAATTATCCATTATAATGTTAATGAAAATTATAGTCATTTTCAGTGTTTAGTTATTGCAAGTAATCTTCCTCTGAGCATTCAGGGATATGCTTTTTGGTGAATGTAAGTACATATTTATTCTAAATATACACCTAGGAATGAAATTACTGGATCATAAAATGTATACATATGTTCAAACTTAACAGATATTTCCAAACAACCTTCCAAAGTTCTTGTACCAATTTAAAATCTAACCAGTTGTGTCATAGAGTTATGTACAGAATCCAGAAACAGATCTATACATATATGCAGTCCTGATTTTTGACAGATGTGAATCAAAGTGCAGAGTAAAAAGAATGTGCTTGTCAATAAATGATGCTGAATCAATTGGATATTCATTAGAAAAAATACATTACTTCTTCCCCAAATCTTATACAATTACCAAAAATTAGTTCCATATGGATTGCAAATCTAAATGTCAATGGCAAAAAATGCATAGGAAGACATACTAATAACATTACAGTAAGCAAAGCTTTCTTGTCCAGGACACAAAAGCCATTTCTCTTAAAAATGATAAATTAGACAATGGAAGACTTGTTCATCAAGGATACACTGAAATATAAAGAACACACTAAAGAAGTGAAGAAGTTATCTGACATTCATATATCAGGAAAATACAGATGTATACCAAAATATCATAGGACATCCTACAATCTAATAAAAAGGAGAGAATCCAATTGTCTCTTTTAATCATTTAAATAATTATTTTACAAAAATAGTATAAAATAAAAATGAAAATATATATAAATCTGTTCACCATCTTTAAATCTAAGGAAAATGTTCATTAAAACCACAGTGTGATACTACTGCATGTGAAAACGGCTAAAATGAAAAGCACAGAAAATAGCAAGTGCTGCAGTATGTGCAAAGGTTGGAACTATCTTCCTTAATTCCACACAAACTGTAATTTTGGAGTTTTATTTATTTATTTATTTATTTTTAGAGAGGGAAGGGAGGGAGAGAGAAAGAGAGAGAGAAACATCAGTGTGCGGTTGCTGGGGGACATGGCCTGCAACCCAGGCATGTGCCCTGACTGGGAATCGAACCTGTGATGCCTGGTTCCCAGCCTGTGCTCAATCCACTGAGCTACACCAGCCAGTGCCTAGGAGTTATCTTTACTGCTGGTTTCTAACTTAATTTTGTTCCCAATGCAGAAGCATGTTTTATGGATGCATTAAACAATCTTTGCCAAAGTTCTAGGAATATTTGAAAACTATGTGAATTCTGAAGTACTATTTAAGATGCTCCATCTGAGTCCATCAGTTCAAACTGTTGATTGTATTATTCAATTTTTCAAAATCCTTTGTGACTGAGTTCTTCACCATGCAATCAACCAGGCACCCCCTAAAAGATCTCCCAATGTAAGTGCGAGGTTCTTTTTGCTACTGTATTTATATAAATTTTTGCTTTTTACATTTTGACACATTATCTTAGGTGACTTAAACTTGAACTTTTTAAGTTATATAGGACATTCTTATCCCTGAAAATGCTTTCTATTTTGCCTAATAATGAGCCACTGTTCCTTTGATTAGGATTATAGTGCTAAATCTTATCCATAATTTGAATGTCAGCTTATGTCAATATTTATATTTTAGCTGTCTCTTTTAAAGAGCATCATATCAGTTAGCTTTTACCAAACAATGCTGTGTGGAAAAAAAAAAAAAACGTGGAAAACCAACACCAACATTAAACATTTATTTCTAATTCATACATCTACTGGGATTTCTGTTGACTGCATGGGCTGATCCTGGTTGGGATTGACTTGACTCCAAGATGATGATTCAGTTCAGGTCAGATCTATGTATTTCTCATATTCTGGGTCCAATGGACTAATTAGGGCATGTTCTTCTCAAGCAATGGCAGAGTCACAAGAGGGAATGAAGAAATGCACACCACTTCTTAAAGTCTAGGTTAGGAAATGGTACTTTTGTTCAAATTTCCTTGGTAAAATCAAGTTGTAAGAAAGTCAGAAATCAAGGTTAGTAAATCTCTACTCCATCTCTACTAAAAAAAGTCACGGAAGTCATATTGCAAAGGGCATAGATACAGGGAGATTGAAGAATTGAGAGAAATACACAAATATATAGCTGATTTTGAAATGCATTTTATGAGCTTTGAGTATGAATTGGATTATTTATTCTACTTAAATTTGTTATAATTGCTGATGAATTTGGATTATTTCTATCATTTATTATTTTGCTTCCTATTTTTTGCCATATATAGGTTATTTTATTTTTTATTTCCTGAATTCATTTGTATTTTTATTTTTCAAATACCACTTCTTTTTCTTTTTTAAAAATATTTTATCTATTTTTAGACAGAGAGTAGGGGAAGGAGAAAGAGAGGGAGAGAACATTCATGTGTGGTTGCCTCTCATACATCCCCTACTGGGGACCTGGCCAGCAACCCAAGCACGTACCCTGACTGGGAATAGAACAGGTAACCCTTTGGTTCACAAACTGGCGTTCAATCCACTGAACCACACCAGCAAGGACTGCATTTGTTTTTGTATTCACTTTTATTTTCACCTAGTTAAAAATTATAGACTATTTCTCATTTCTGTTGTTATCCAAATAATATTAACATACCTCTTTTATAGGGTCTAAGGTAAGAAATGCTATTTCTGAACAATGTACTCTAAGCACAAACATCTCTTCTTGATTTAAATCATGCACTTAATTATCTACCATTTATAATTTTTTTCTTTGTATACTAGGTCTTTTAGTTTGGATATTTTTCTTTCTGATTTAATTATTTTTATATGGTACATTGGCAAGATTGCTCTATTGGTGGAAACCCCCCTCAGTTTTTGACAGAATGTGGTTTTACTGCACTCACATTCTTCTAACATGTGTTTTGGTTAATTATGTAGTTCTAGTCAACAGATATTTTTCAGTGTGTTAGATATATGTTCCAGTACCTTTCAGTTTCCATTCTTAATGATGATAAATACCCTTAAAATCCTGTAACTGCTCCTGTAAAGATGTTTGGTCTTTGTTCTCTGTTTTTCAGATCTTTTCCTTATATTGGGTACTTTTTAGTTTCACTACTATATGAATTATCATTCTGGGATTCTTGAATGTATGGAATGATGTCTTTGAATATTTCTAGAAAATTAATGTTCTTTATGACTTGAACATTGTTTATTTTCTGCTCTCTCTTCTACCTTTGTAATTCTCATCACAATTGTAGTGGACATTGAAGCAGACATTAGTGGTGCTTTTACCACAGTCTCTTGTCTAAACTGACTTTAATATAACTCTGGCTCTCAGTTGCATGCACATTGCAGTGCCTCGCTTCAGTATTACACATAATACCAGAACCTCTCTGTCTTCTACCTCAGAGCATTCTCCTAAGCTATAGAAGGCTATTGAGTTCATGCAGAGACTCAGCCCATAATTATAAAAAAAATAAACACTTTTAGGAGCAGCCCTCAACCAAAGGGGTTGGGTCTCTTTAATAACTTTTCCAGACTGCCTGTATTTTGAAAGTTGAGTGCTGAAGCACTTTATCCATGGTCACTTAGAGAATATAAAATGAGATTGAGTCTCTGTTGCCTAAAATAACTCAATGATCCTATTTTTTCTTTCTCTTTCCCACTCTATTTTAATTTATGTCCCCTAGTATCACCTTGAAAATAAAGGTAATCTAAACCCAAGTTATTGTTTGACTTTTTACTTTAAGGGGAACCAAGACTAAAAAGGACTTTCTGTTAATCTTCCAATTCTCTTGATTTTCTCTATTTTCTATTGTTTTGCTTTTCCAAACTTCATTGTCTGTATCTTTTTGGTGATTGGTTTTCCAGTTTACTAATTCTCTCTTCAACTGTGTTCGTGCAACTGTCATACAAATCCATTATGTTTTATTTTTAATTACTCTTATTTTCACTTTTTGGGTGTGTAGTTTCTTTTTTTTCTTTTAAATTTCTTGGTCTTTATTTTTTAAATGTGTCAAAATACATTATATTTATCTTGTGTTCAGTAACACCAATTTTTGATACCTCTTAAATTGTTCTGTTTATTTTTTCTGCTGGTTATTTCTGGTGTTTTTCCTTGTGTAAATTTTGATAGTTAATGTTTCACTATAAGCTTCTCAATTTCCTTGTAATCATATTATTTTGTTATTTTCTATGAAATTCTATATGAATTATCTGAAGGAATCACTAAAGATGATTCTGTTTGCTTCTGATACTTGGAGGAATTCATATATGGAAACATTTTAATATAAATGTCTAGCCTGAGATTTATTTTGCATCTCCATATTATATAAATATGTCTGCACAAAATCCAGCTTTTGGTTACATTTTCTTAGGAAAAAATTAACCTATATTCAGTGCTAATATTCATGATAACAGTTTTTTTTAAGTTTCACATTATGGAGGATAGTCTAGCTCATGCTTACATTAAAGATGCTGGTTTATAGGGGATATCCTGTCAGACCTCTCACTTCAAGCAGGAATTTAAAGGCACCTAGCAAATGCCTTGAAGTATCAGTGCTTAAAGTTCTTCATCATCTCTTTCCAATTTTACATTTTCTTTTCTTCTTCAAAAAAAAATCTAATTATGCCTTTTTGTCTTACCAGTTCATGGATAGTTTTAAGATTTTTAATATATATTTTATGTGTCTTTTATGTTATTTTTTGTCTTCCATTTTAAAGCAGAGCCCTTGTTAAGGTGTTATAGCTAATTCGTTCTGGCTTCCTACCCACTAATCTGACTCCTAAGCCATAAAGTCTGAATCTAAACCACAATGCACCCTCTAACTCCTCCGTTCCTGACCTAGGTATGCAAAACGATTACTCCAGTCCTTTGATTTTAGATGCTTACATTTTCCCCATGGGTTTTAAAAATTAGTGTTTGTAAATAAGTGATGAAAAATTGAATAAACAAATATATGCATGAATAAAACCTCAAAGGTTGTTTATTGAGGATGACCTCCTCTCCCACTTGCTTTGTGTAGTTTTCCAAATTCATGATGCCAGTTTTTTCCTATCACAATCTGATAACTAAACTTCAAATCCAAGTTCATACTTTTATCTGCCTGTTTAGTGCATTGTTCTTGGCCTAGATTTTCATTAACTATAACAATTTGTGTCCACAGGAATTGCCTAACACCCTTTTAATAACTATAAACTTTCTTTGCTCTCTAACCACAAAAAAGTACATTTTTTCTAATTTCAACATTTAAACAAACATATGCTCTTGGTATTTCTTGATGTTTCCTGATCATTCATTAAATACTTTTTCACTCATTAATGTATTCTGGTTTTTTCACATTCAGCTGAAATATGTTAATTTATTAGTTACCTTCTATGGATGTGCAATGTGAAATGACCTATGTGTGCAGACAAACCCATAGCTTCCATAGTCAAGTAAGCAAGAACATATTTGAGAGCAATACGGGTACTACCAAGATGTGCTGTCTAAATTTAAAAATCATATTTTTGTTAGTAACACTTTATATTTTTCACAATTTTTATAAAGAAAATATTATACCTTATGCTTACATCTTTGATTTGGAATCTTCCAAAGCAAAATGTACATTGTCCACATTGAGTAAATGAGTTCTTAACTGTTAACTAGAATTTATTTATAAGTAGTCCCAATAGCCTGAAAAAACTGATAATGCACAGCCCAGCAATGAGCACTTTGATTACTTCTCCAAGAATGATTCACTTCATGGTTTTTGATCTCTTTTCTTCCATTTAAATCACTCACCTATTTATTTATTATATCCATTCAAGAACCATACTTTCAAAGATAATACTGGGTATTCTAATTAAAAATAAAAAACAAATGGGCTCTGTCATCAAACAGCATAGGATTATTTAGAGATAAAAATATGTGCACGTAACCATGAGACAAAGTGGGAGGCAATATATGCATTTTAGATGAAGGAGGAATGGAGGAATCCACGCTGGTTGGTAGGACCAGGGGGACGGGGGGATTCAGAGAATTTGAATTTTGGCCTAGATATTAAAATGGACAAGCATTAAATAAGGAAAGACAGTATAAACACCGCAGTAACAGAAATATGTAACAAAGATTTCAGGAGTAGATGGGTTGTAAAGGTAAAGTTGCATTAATATACCAGAGTAGCAGGAGAAGGTTCTAGAAAGGTTTTTTTTTTTTGTCAAATGACAAGAGACAAGACTGCTACAATGAGGAAGAAATATAGTAAATGGTTACAAATATTGATAACATGAATTCTGGAGCCAGAACATATATTTAAAACACGGTTCTGACATTAACTCTCATTATGACCTTGGGCAAGATTTCCAGTTCTCTCTGCCTCAATTTCATTCTAGGACAGTGGTCAAACAATGATTTAATATGGGCCAATTGCTTGGAACAAGTCCTAGAATGTACTAAGTGCTTGAGTTCAATAAATATTATATATTATTATTTTATTATGATTATGCAAACAATATAGACCTTGAAATTCTAAGCAAATAAATCATACATATTTTAGTCAAAGTGACATTTTAAAGAGTGGGTAGAATATTTCTCTTAATATAAGTAATTTTCTTTTTGTTCAGTCTTATATTACATAAACAGATTTTAATGCACTTATATCTTATGTAAAACCTGGAAATAATTTATATCAAATACATATTAACTAATAAAGTCTGACAAAATATTATATTATTTTTAAATGCAAATCTTCTAAAGAAATAGTAATGGGATTTCTCTAGTTTTAGCATAGAAATAAATCATATACTTTTCTGTTTCTACTTTCTTTTCTTGAGGAAATTTGAGGCATTCACGAAATGTGAATTTAAGGTAAATTTTTTCTGGATGCCAATAAAAAATTAATACAATAAAAATAGTATCACTTCTGTCAGGAAAAGTACCAAAATTATTGCTTATGTTCTATTGCAGCAATTTTCAACCATTATGCTTCACAATTTATTGAAACATGTACTATCTATTTACTCAGGGCCACTGACCTCTCTTCCCTTAATTGTCAAATTAAAAAATTGGCAACAAGCAACACAATAGTCATCCAGTGTAAATATCATGTCCTGAACTATGTCTGGAAAAAAACCCAGCCATTGTTAATATAACAAGAATAGTTTATGTGACATTGATGTAACCTGGCAGACAAGAAGAGTACAGTAGAGTGTGCATGCATGAACAATGATGACTTCATTGTACCTGTCAGTGGAGGCAGTAGATGCCATTGAGTGAGCATGTGTATACTATGTGGCTGTCACATTCAAAATGACTGAGTGAGTAGAGCAACAAATCTGCATCTGATTTTGTGTAAAGCTTGAACATTCCTCCATGGAAACTATTCAGATGATTGAGAAGGCTTTCAGGGATGATGCAATGAGTGCAGCACAAATAAAAGTGTGGCACGAATGTTTCAAAGATGGTCAAGAATCTGTTGAAAGTTATCCATGTTCTGGAAGGCCTGCAATGAGCAGAACACCTGAGAATGTTGAATGTGTATGGGCTGCAATCAACAAAGATCAGCGACTGACAGTGTGAGAACTGGAAGCTGATCTGGGCATTCCAAAAACTGTGTCTGAGATTTTGATGCAGGATCTTGGGATGAAATGTGTCATGGCAAAATTTGTGCCTCAGGTTCTGCTACCAGAACAGAAAGAATATTGTGCTGCAATTGCTAATGACTTGATTCAAACCACTACCAATGAAACAGATTTCCTCAAGAAGGTTGTAACTGGAGATGAATCATGGGCCTATAGCTATGATCTGGAAATGAATATAATGATAAGGTTAGTATAGTATATCAATCATCCCAATGCAAGTATTCTGGTTCTCCACGCCCAAAGAAAATGTGGCCAAGTTGCAGCAGGATCAAAACCATGTTAACTGTATTTTTTTATTGGGAAGGTAATATCCAATGTGAGTACACCCCTTCCAAAACAAACAATTAAGAAGCACTACCTCCATGTTCTTTGTTGGTTGAGAGAGGCAATATGATGAAAACAGTCACAGCTATGGTCCACTGGTGATTGGCAGCTTATCACAGCACACCTGCTCATGTGTCATGTCTAGTGTAGAGGTTTTTGATGGAGCATCAAATCACTCAGGTGACTCAGCCCCTCTGCAGCCCAGATTTGGCACCCTGAGATTTCTGACTTTCCCCAAAATTAAAATCACCTTTGAAAGGGAAAAAATTGTAGACCACTGATAAGAATCTCTAGCAAAAATCCACTAGTAAGACAGCCTTCCATAATATAACAGAAGCACAGAAGCCACATCTCACAACCCTTGTCATAGTCCGTTAGTCAGGAAGTCTCAGATTCTACTCACTCTGAAGGTAGAGGGACTATAAAAGGGTATGAAGGGGATGAGATTCAGGAAACTAGACGGGGCAGCTGATGGTGATTCCAACAATGGATTTTTAAGGGTGCTTTGAACAGTGGAAAAGACTAAGAGAACTGTTTGAGGTCCCAAGGTGCCTACTTTGAAGGGGATAGAGGCATCTTTGTCGTATATGCAGGGTTTCATGTAACTTCTTCAATAAATGTCTCCATTTGTCATAATTCATGGTTGGATACTTTCTGGACAAATCTCATAAATAGGTCAAACAATAAAGTTCCATCTTACTGGTTATATTGCATAATGAGGTCATATCTGATTGGTTAATTTTGGGTACCTTATATGCAAATAATAGTTACCTGATTTTTTAAAAAGTCACTTTAGAGCAAAAAGTATAGGTAATTACTATTAATACATTTTTAAATCAACCAAAATTATCTCCTATTTTTGTCAGATTGGCAAAAAATATATTTTGTGTGTGCCATAGAATTTTAATTAGTTTATATATGCCATGAGCGGAAAAAGTTTGAAATTCGCTGTTCTAGTGCTATTAAAATATACTAATATTCTCTGTTATTATCTTATGGTATAATTTAACATTTCAATAGATAATTTGAAATTGGATAGGTAATTTGAAGCAAAGCATGTGAGCATTTGATGAACATTTCCTATAAGGCTAGTATATCATCTATTTCCAATTTAAACTTTAAAATATGAAATTGTATTTAAACAAATGGCATTGCTATTATGAATGTGAGATTTTTCATAGTCAAAAGAAGTATCAATGTTCCATTTAATTTTTATCCCATTATCCTTCAAGTTTTTCTTATATTTCAGAGACTTTATCTCTAACAATATCTTTCCTTACTCCTTACTATGCACAGTTTTCTTTATCTACCCAAGAATTTAATTTTCTTTATACACACACATTTACACATGTATTTTCCTTATGTTTTCATACTGTTAACAGTGAAGTGCAGAGTCATCGGCTCTGGAAATGCCATGAGTTCCATAAGTGTATACAGTGATTAACACAAGTTGAGTCCAAGAGCCATCGCATACTTCTTCGCTCGGACTTCATCCCAACACTGCGGTGGGCCCTGTGGCAACAGTCCTCCTCCAACAGACCCAGTTTCTTTTCACTTTTGTTCTAAATGTGGACACTCTTCTTGATCTTGCATGTACTCTCCAAGCTCTCTATAGGCTATCTTTCAAACAGCCCCATTCCACAGCTAACTTTGGGCCATATTTCCTAAATGCGACAGAACAGGCTCACCAAAACAACGTATGTCCTGCACATCATGGGAAGTCACGCACACCAAGGAGCTGAGGATTGGGTAAGTCAACATCTTCACTCACGGTACTGCATCATCACTTGGTTTTGGAGGCTTCTTTCCTGTTAATTAATTTACTTTTGTTCTTTTAATGCTCAGCCACCACTCCACTTCTCTGCCATAGATAACCATTCCAGTGCATTTTCTATATAGCTCTTTGAGTACATATGTTCTTGTACATTTCATACTGCTTTGTGTGCATGTGTTTTTTTCTCATAATAGTTTGTTGTATAAATCATAGTTTCTTATTTTTTCATTCAGTTATCTTTAGAAGCCTATCTTCATTGTTAAGCAAAAAGTGGTCCAGTTCTTGTCTATGTTGTTGCCACATGTTCTCCATGCTTCATGTTATGTAGATAGATAGACAGTTAGATAATTGGATATAGAAATGATAGATAAATGCATGTGAGTGCGTGTGCATATATATATGGTATATATTTGGTATCACACAGATGCACACTCTATATACATATACATGTATCTATACATATGTAATTTTTTACTTATTCATTTATCTTTCTCCCTTTGCTTTAAATGACGTATCAATGGCATCTCTTCAAACAAAATTTTACCAACTGAGAAAACTTAATGATTATTTGCTTTGTGCTATATAAAAACTTTAAACATATTAACTAATAGTAATTGTCTACTTCTAAAAAATTTATACATGGGGATAAACAATGAACCACCATTCCCCTATCAATCATAAATACAAATTCAGCATTCTGCTAAGCACTGAATAAGTCTCTTATAAGCAGGGAGTAATTTCAAAGTATAGGCTGAGTTTTTATAACTAGAAAGCCACTTAAAATGAAAATGTTCAGTTCTCAGGTTGGGGTTGGGTTTGGGGAAAGTGGGGAAAGGTTGCTCAAAGGATACAAACTGACGGTTACAGAATTGAAAAGTTTGAACATCTATTGTGCATGCAGCAAGGTGATTATAGTTAATAATACTGTGTTTGAATGTTGCTAAGATAATAATTCTCAAATGCTCTCACCACAAAAAAAATGACATAGTAACTATGTGATGATAGAATTGGTAGCTAATACTATGCTAGTAATCATTTTGAAATTTATAAATGTCTCAGATCAATACATTGTACACCTTAAATTCATACAATGTTACATCAATTATATCTCAGTTAAGCTGGAAAAATGTTTAATTATCTTATTCTAAATGCGCCTAAGGAACATAAATTGAGAGTGTATAAAGGGTGAGGCCAAAGGGGGAAGGAACAAATGGAATAAAGTATGTAATAGAACTGTCCTAAATAAAATTCACTTCTTTGTCTATGCACTTCTAAGTTAGGGTTCAATTCTGACTGAGAATAAACCTCTATCTTCAGAAAATGTTTTAGTCAGAATGGACTAAAAAAAATACACACTTCTGCCCTGGCTGGTGTAGCTCAGTGGATTGACCATGGGCCTGCGAACCAAAAGGTAGCCAGTTCAATTCCTAGTCAGGGCACATGCCTGGGTTTCAGGTCAGGTCTCCAGTAGGGAGGGGACACACAAGAGGCAACCACACATTGATGATTCCCTCTCTTTCTCTTTTTCTTCCCCACTCTCTAAAAATAAATAAATAAAATATTTAAAAATATATTTCCACAGATTCTGTGGATCAGGAGTTGGGACTCTCTCACCTGGGTACTCTACTAAGTTTTCACAAGACTAAAATCAGGTGTTAACTAGAGTGCAGTTCTCATCTAGAAGTTCAAGTAGGAAACAATTTATTCTTAAGCTCCTTCAGTGGAGGGAAATTATTGATTTGCGGTTGTAGGACTGAGAACTTTAGTTTTGTTTTTTTTTCCCCTGATAGTTACCAAGGCCTCATTCCCATAGTTCCTAGAGGCAGCCCACAGTTCTTGATACATCAGATTCTCCACAGGCTGCTTACTTCAGCAGTCCAGCAAGGTGAACCTCTAGCACAAATCCACTAGCAAGACAGCCTTCCATAATGTAACAGAAGCACGGAACCCACATCTCACGACCTTTGTCATAGTCTGTTAGTCAGGAAAAGTCTCAGATTCTACTCACTCTGAAGGTAAAGGGACTATAAAGGGTATGAATACTATTAGGAAGTGCTGATCATAGGAAGTCACCTGAGAATCTGTCAGACACAGTGTGACCGTTGGTAAATTGTTTAGCACTATGCATTCTTTATTTCCTTATCTGAAATTTAATTTATTAGCATGTATCTTGAAGAGGTAACATATGTGAAGGTCCTGGCATATTGTAGCTATTTTGTTAGTATCATCACAAAGAAGAATCCCAATAGGAAAAGAACCACAGGGCTTTAATGGGTCTATCTACAAAGTCCCTTCTAATTCTGTGGTTTAATGTCCAAAAATCATATTAACTCTTTTACTTAACAATCTCCAGACCTTAATACAAAGTCTACCTCATGGTAAATACTCAAAAAGTGTTTGCTTAATACTAGTCATATAGTGAATGTCCTTTTTTTATTGCTTTAAACACGACTCTATTTTAAGATGTCCTTTCCAAAGACAGATGAGAAATTGACCTTTCTTAGCCATGTTTTATTATAGAATAATTTCCACTTGGGAGTGAAAATTATGAATACATCCTGTGGAAATAAATGCAAAGACTCCCAAAAGACCACAAAGGATGAGTGTCCATAGAAAAAAGAGCACACACACAATTCTGTGCACAAGGGCGACAGCCATTCCAGCTTGGGGCTCCTAACAGATTGCATCCACAGGCCCCCACTGCAGAACGAGGGAGATCAGTAGTGCTGTGAGCATTTCCTGCCCTGCTCATACTCAGAGATCCAGCATTTTCTCCACTGGCTGTTTGCCTCAGCACATTTACTCCTCATTTCTAACTTAAAAAAAAAAAAAGAGATCTGAAAATAATTATTCAAATGCTGATTTCAAAAGACATGACTAAATGAGGAAATTGAAGGAAAAAATGCTGCAGACCAAATCACCTTACCTCTGTGGCATATGTATTGTTTCCTTACTTGTTCTTTCAGGTTTTTTACCCATTAGAATCTCAAAGAACTTGGAAGGTAGTGATTTGAGAATTAGAATGTTTAATTTAGTAGTAAATCCTATAGGTAAAATTATAAATATTCTTTTCTTATTCTATTGTGTATACGAGCCACAGCACAAAAGCTTAGAAAAACACAAGAGAAAGGATAATAAGAGATTTAATTTTCAAGCTCATGAACCTCTAAAGGAAATATTTTTCTCTTAGTGTACCATAATTTCTTAAGTAACCTTTTTAGTCTCTGAACCCTCTGTATGTACTGTGTAAATTTTTACTTTCTGCTCCATAATAAACGTATTGAATTTATAAACAGTTGTTCTACCCAACATAACTTGTTATGTTTAAATAATTATCTCAATATAGAACATTTTTCTCACCATACAGTATATTATAATTTGGGAAAGATTTTTGCCATAAGCCAAGAATCTTTTTTTAACCCCCATTTCCAACTTAGCCAGAACATCAGTAAATTTTGAAAATTGGTACTACTAAATTTTCAAAAAAGTAAGTTCTATTTAGTAAATATTTCCTGAAAAATTTGGTATGAGACAAGTAGGTAGGTAGATAGTTGATAAGCTGTGAAAAAAAAGCAGAATGGAATAATAAAATGTTAAATCCTAAGTGAATATGAAGGATCACATGCTCAGACTCTCGGGTGTCAAGTGCCTGTGTGAGAACATGAACTTGGTCTGGGGAAGAGCCAGGATAGCAAAATCCAGCCCTGCTGCTCGGGCCGAGTGTTCTTTCTCCGAGCCCTGCTGACTCCGTACATATTTGAAAAATGGGGATCGAAGAAGTGGGTAATAAAAATTCATAGCATTTTCCCATTTTATGCATACTCTCTATTTTAATGCTTAACAATAAGGATTTTTATGCTTTTCTAAATGTTCTTATAAAGTCCTTAGAACAGGCCAAAGATTTACCCAAAATGTGGATTATATAGCTAGAAACATCTATGCATTTTTGCCTCATAATCTGGAGGGAATAACAAGGGAAATAATGTAAAAGTAAATACAAGGCCCTTGGGGATTAATTTAGATAACATGTCTAAATTTATGAAAAAGGTACATTATTACTGCTGCTTCGCTTCCCATTTCTTTTAGTTATACAATTAAATGCCTCTAACAGAGTATACTTTTCTAAAAGTAAGAAAAAATGATGTAGCTTCTCAGAGTTTCTAATCTCTTGATTTATAGGAAAGGATATTCATACTTGCATAATACATGCTCTAATGTGTGTGCTAAATGCATTTTCTACAGCATCTAAGCAGAATGTTCTGCCTGAAGCTCTATGCTGTTCTCAGATGAAAATGAACCACATTACATTCAGTGCAGAACTTAAAAGAAGGATCTTTCAGGAATCAGAACAAGTCATTTATCAGTTTCACCCTAAGTAAACCATGAAGACCTGTGGGTCAGGTCTGGGGCCAGCAATGGTACATCAGCACATGCAGTTGAAAAGACCTGGCTTCCAGGAGTCATTAAGAGGCTGTACAAGGTTTCTGGTACATAAACTCTCACAATTTAATTACAGGCATGAATAAGGCAGTGATAGTTCAAACTCCACAGTATTTGTTTAGCTAGCCAAGCCTGTAGTAATGTATTTTCATTCATTTCCAGGATGAGATGATCATAGCTAGATATGCATCTGATATATGGCTTCTCATAAAATGTCAGTGGGTTTAGTCTTTATTTGTTAGACCCTCAGTTGAGTCTGTCATATATTGAAATAGATGCATAGTGGGCTTAGCTTTAGGGAATTTTAAACTCTAGCTTTTTCAGGAAATGTTATCCATAAAAAGCCAGTTGCACCAGGATTTGCAGAGTGGTGGTGTCTGTTGGCAGAGATGAATGTTCCATATCCAATTGTCTGTTGTTCTGCTGTGCTGTGGGCTAGAATGTAATTGGTCATCTGCATCCTCTGGGGAGCCTTCAATAGCTTTCAGTCCATCTCCTGTTGCAATCTCTATGGGCTGTAAATGAAAGGATAATTTTCAAGGTGATGACTTTTTAAAACTTTAGTGTACAGGAATGCAGCCTGTAAGATTAGCATTAGTCAGACTAAGCAATCTTAGACAAGGGAATTAACATTTTAATCTGATATTCTGTGCACTGGTTAGAAATATTATCTATACACAGAAAGCCTCCTGAAATGGTGCTGTGCATTGTATATTGCATGACAGATGTTTAATGAGAAGTTAAAAAATAATAAAAAATAATATACAAAAAATTGTAACTGAGTGCTGCAATTATTCCAGGTTCCTTTTATCAAAATGAAGCCAATCAAGAATTTCTCATCTTAGCTATTTAGAATCAAATGTATATAATTTACACAAATAAAGTATATGATATAAACATTATTGGGAGCATTTTGTGCTCATTAGGCATTTGAAAAACATAAATGAGATTATAGGTTACACATCTTCGTGAGTTTTTAAGTACCTCAATTTACATAAGAAAGCATATATTTTAAGTAACAGCCACTGCTTTCCCCATATTCCTTCTCAGCAATACATTAGTATGGCAGTAAGGTGGGGATAAAACTAATTTAATTTATTAGTATTACACAAATCACTTCACAGAAATGTTTGTCCTCTATAGAGTATGTAGTCAATGGCTATCTTATGTAGCCATATCATATGTAGTATATGGTATATACTATGCTATATGAAGTACATCATACATAGCCTTGTGGCTAAATGTGATCAATTTGCAAAGAAGCCAGGGGGATGTAGTATTTAGTAAAAGCCCTCAATCAGACAAACCTGAATATGAATCCTGGATCTGTGTGATCTTGGGCAAACAAAACCCTTAACTACCCTAAGCCTCTGTATGTACAACAGTAAAAGGTATAATAATTGTACTTAAACTCAGGAGTGATTGGGGATTCCAAAAGATAAATATGTGCACGGGGGCTTAATAATTTAGGGTTAGTAATTTACTCAGTAACTGAGAGCTAATTATTATGTTATTTATAGTAGTATTGGTAATATTAACAGTAGTGGCAGTAGTACTAAGTAGTAATTAAGTTGGTAGTTAAGAGGAGAATCTACTAACTTCTGCAAGAATAGTTAAGAAAGATTTCCCAGAAAGAATATGATTTATATTTTTGAGGAGATATAGAAGGTTGCTAGTTTAGGACATACTCTAAGAATATTACAGGCAGAAAAAAAAAAAGTTGGGCAAGTCTCCACAATAGTATATTGTTGCATATCTAGATAAAAGAAGTATAGTGTAGAAAGAATATGAGATGGAGATGCAAAAATTATAAGGTATGTGAAAGATCTGGCATACTTTTCCTTGCTAAGCTAGAAGTAACCGTGTAGATACCTTGGTACCAACAAAGAGTTTAAGCTGCACTATGACACAATAAAATGCATATGCCTTCCAGCATTTTCTCAGGAAAGTAGAGATTGGTCACTATATCCATGGTTTTCTTTAAACCCCCCAATGCTAAAGTTTAATTTACTTTAGTTCAACAGTTTTATTTTGAGAAAAAAATGGTGCCAGCCACCTTTGTAGGGGTTTCTGGGTAGGGGAGCAAAAAACTGAGGTATTTGTGTTGGTGGACTCAATTATTTTATGTAAATAAGAAGCTGGATCATCTAATGAGAAATGGTGGGGATTAAGAATGTTTAAGGTAAAACAACAAAACAAAGAAACAAGCAAAATATAGTCAAAGACACTGCATTAGAGGACAGGCAGAAAGTGACCAGAGGAGAGAGAAGAGGGAATTTCAGGGGAAAAGGGGAAGGGTTTGCAGGAACAAAGTTAAAAGACACATGGATAAAAACTAGGGGGAGGGTGGTAATGGGAGGGAAGATGGGAGGGGGATGGGTGGGCTTGATTGGGAGTAAAGGGGAGAAAACTGTACTTGAACAATCATTA